>JAWNLU010001430.1:0-1200000 GCA_035042165.1 Drosophila kuntzei
ATAGATATGATAGATATGATAGATATGATAGATATGATAGATATGATAGATATGATAGATATGATAGATATGATAGATATGATAGATATGATAGATATGATAGATATGATAGATATGATAGATATGATAGATATGATAGATATGATAGATATGATAGATATGATAGATATGATAGATATGATAGATATGATAGATATGATAGATATGTAATAATAATAACTAGCTGAAAGATGGAAACTGCACAAGGGAATATAGGTATAAAGTCTTGGAAAACATTATATTTTAACGAGTTAAAGCACACCCTGTAAATACATGTGTATTTAATGTTGTCAATAGTCGCATTATCAATACGTATACGTAATAAAGGTAATCTGTATAATAGATATGATAGAAATGATAGATATGATAAATATGATAGATATGGTTGATAAATTATAAAAACAAATTGTTTGTTAAATTTTTAGCTGTGTAATAGAGGCAACTTTCAATAAAAACGCTGCGTATACGTAATAATTATAGCTAGCAGAAGGATGGAAACTGCAGAAGGGAATACAGTCATAAAGTATTTGAAATATTATATTTTAGCCGCTTAATGTAATAGTATTAATTGTATAAATAGTCGCATTATCTGTGCGTATACGTAATAATTTTAATATGTATACTAGATATGATAGATATTCATTCTCTTATGTTTTTCAATTGATAATTATATTGATATTTTTAAGTAAAATGCGACAACATTCTCATCAAAAGGCAGCTGTGAAATTAAATTTAAATTTCCCACACTTTAAAGTGTA
Source organism: Drosophila kuntzei (assembly GCA_035042165.1). Lineage (NCBI taxonomy): Eukaryota > Metazoa > Arthropoda > Insecta > Diptera > Drosophilidae > Drosophila > Drosophila kuntzei. The sequence goes on from JAWNLU010001430.1 coordinate 798, forward strand.
TTATACACTCATTAAAATAAACAAATGTCTGTCTGCATGTCTGTCTTTTTATCTCTTATACATCTTTAAGCAGATTGCACACCTTCTTCAATGAAATCGTATGCTATGCGAACAATTTCATTGACACAACTTAAACAAGCATACGCCCCGTTGGCTTTTATGGAACTAACCACTTAATCACCATATCATATCGATGCCATAAAAACGCAACAACAACTTCATCAAACATGAATGTGAGATTGTCTGTGTGTGAGATTTAAGTATTTCTTCCGATTTCGGTCTGGATGAGTTGTATTGACTTGCTGATTATTTTTATTTGCCGCTCGCAAACGTTTCGATTGAGACATAAAACTATGACGATGCCAAGAACGAAACCAACAGGCAAGAACCAAAAGAGCCTACAGGGTAAATATAAACATTTATACACGATTAAGTGTGCTGTTTATTTTGATGTTTGGTTTAGTGCTTCCGTTTCTGGTCCCACATCTGAGTGTGTGTGTGTATGTGTGTGTGTGTGTGTGTTTGCTGTCTGATATTGCGTATACGCCGCATTAAATGGCCCATGGAATGAGATAGCAGCAGGCCAAACCAAAGATGAGAGTTATCCAAAACAATAACAAAGTTTAACACATTAATGCATTGGGAATCCTAAATATCTATGTCACTCTCTCTCTTTCTTTCTCTCTCTCTCTCTTTGGGTTTAGTTCCATTTCGAATTCAATTCAAACATTCGACAGAGCTTCACATAAATCAATAAAAAACTAATCAAAAAATCAAAAGCAAGCGTTGGGAATTTGTTGTACACTACTCGTAAATTGATTGCCAAATGATTGCCGGACTATCTGTCTCTCTCTCTCACTCTTTCTCTCTTTCTCTTGTTCTCCCTGTGAATGGGTGTGTTTGTTTGTATGTTGCAGATGAACAAAGTGCACACAGAACACAAAAAGCCAAAATTAACGCTTTGCTTCAAACAAATTTCATTTAATTCAAAATGCAAACCAATTAAATTAAAAGCCATAATATGGCAATGTTTTCTGTCACTGATTATACCCTGTAAATTGTATTTTTAAAATAAGAGTCCTTTGTTGGTTATTATTATGAAAATATACTGATGATATATGATATGATATACAGATATATATTATTTCTTTTATTGCTTTTCCCGTTTTATTTCAAAATTCTTGGATTAAAAGGGCAGAACACACTGTAATTTGTTTTATTTAATTAATTTACTTAATTAAAATCATAAATTATAGGGTATACTCTTTAGTACATCAAATACTTATTGCTTAGTATTTTATTTATATTTAAAAAAAAAAGACAAGAGTCTGCATAAATTGAAATAAAGGGTATCTTCTATCTCAAGTACACTCCTATTTCTATTTTATTTAGTCATTTTAACCGCCTGCTGTTACAATTTTGGTCATTTAACAATTTCAATTTATGCAAATGCAACAGCAGAGCATTCGAGTTTCATTTAATAGAACCCCATTTAAGATGGGGACGGACCCCAAGTCAGAGACAGGGGCTTTAATGCTCATTAGGGCAAGAGGAGGGGCTGCTTGTGTGGGGGGGGGGGGGAATAAACTCGTGTATGAAGACGCCTGCATATTTACAATTACTTATGTACTCAGCGCGTTCAAATTACATTTTTATCTTCAGTTTATGCCAAATGGTAAAGTCAGTCTCAGTCTCAGTCCCATTTCCCATTTCCCAAGTTTCCATTTTCCTTTGCAGCAGTTGGAAATCCCTAGACCAAAGCCGTCTCTTAAAATGCAAAGTGAAGGGACTTGAAACTGAGAGCTTAAAGCCGCCGAATTGCATGCAATTAATTTGAACTTACGAGTTGTCGGAATGGAATCAAGTCTGACAACTGACAACTGCTGCATTGCCAGTGTGTCCCTATTTCGCTGGGAATTACGATATTTTAATGATGATGGTGCGAGTAGCACTGGCAATTCATGTGAAAATGCAAAAAAATGCAAAAAAAAAAAAAACTAAAAAAAAATTAAATGCTTTTCCCATTAACTGATTTTCTTTAAAGAGCAATTATTGTTAATATAAAATTTCTAACTAGTTCTTATTAAAGTTAAATGTCTTCAATTTATGTTGCCACTAAAAATGAATTTGCAATGAAAGACTTTTCTACCGTTAACTTTAATCAATGAAAACCGATTGAAATTTGTAACAGTAACTGAAACCGTAACCGAAAAAATTTGTTTGCGCTGTACCGAAACCCATAAACCGAAACTCTTTAAGCCGATATAATCGTTAAGTAACCGATTCATCTATAAGGGTTAATTTCGGTTCTGGCCGGCGCAGCTACTGAGCAACTCTGATAACTTTGAACTGCCATAACTTTGTCAAAACTCAATCAATTTCCATGCGCAATGCAAATTAGATCATGATTTTACATCTTAATTCATTCTGCATTTAAATTTTGTTCATTTTGGAAATTCGAAAATTTCGAAATTTTTCGAAAAATGATAAGGGAAAAATGAAAAATGAAAAATGAAAAATGAAAAATGATAACTGTAAAATTTCTAAAAAATTCAAAAAAAATCGAATTTGGAAAATGAACAAAATTTAAATGCAAAACGAATTTAGAGATAAAAACATGTCCAAATTTACATTGCGTGTGGAAATTGATTGACTTTTGACAAAGTTATGACAGTTCGAAATTATTAAAAATCAGTAAAATCAAAATAATCGTAATTTTCAAACCAAATGAACCAAATTTATTTTCCAGGCTAAAAAGAGCATTGAGCCTTTTTTCATGTAAAGCAATGAACAACTTTAATATTTTTATTTTGTGAACCGAAACCATACCGGTATTATTAAGCCGATACTTACAAAAAACCGATAACCGTTACGAAATCGATTCTTCAAGACTTTGCATAACCAAAACCGAAAACCTAAATATTCTAATATTCTAATAATAAACTAATATTCGTTTCAGAGTTCTCTATTTTAAAGTGCATTTATTTATTCAAAGAATATTTTCTTAGGTAAATTGTCATATAACTTAATTTATATGTTATTGCTTATCATACAATAACTTATATAACTTAAGTTCTTTTTTTAATTTAATATAAATATATAAATTGTTAATTTAATTTTAAACGACAGAGTTTTCATTTTGATAATGCACTTAAATTGAATTTATTTATTCAGGAAAATCGTTGACTTAAATAACTACATATTAAATCTAGCATGCAAACTATAGAACTAGGTTCAATGTGATCTTAACTTAAGGGTATGCAAAAAAAGAATGAATATAAGAATCTAATCTTTGACATTGGCCTGACGACTTTGGACATTCCTGTTGATGTTGTCGACCATGTCAAAGGCCTCGATGATCATTTCGGCCTCGTTCTGGGCCTTCTTGCTCATCTCCTCGAGACGGCGTCGGAGTTGTCTGTGTTCTCCGCTCGAGTCGCGTTGCTCGGAGCGTTGGAAGAGCGTGGTGTTGGTGCGGGCAAAGATGGAGGCGGTGCCGCCGCCATGTTTTAGCTGTTGATCCAGATCCTCGGGCAGTGGGAGGTCCAACTCCAAGGCGAAGCTACGCAGTTGCTCGCACTTGTCCTGTAGTTGCTGCTGATCCTGGCCATAGCAAATGACAACAGCCTGCAGGACGACCTCATTGTCCGGCAGTTGGACATAGGCAATGACATCCTTGAAGAGATTCTCCTGACGCCACACGGTCTGATTGTAGGAGATGACTTGATAGACGACTATCTCGGGTTCAGGACTGTATTGAACCAGCATCCAGGTCTCCTCATTCATGGGCACCTGAGCATAATCCAGTTGATCATCGAAGGCGTGATCGAAGCAGCGTGCCTTGAGATTCAGCAGTACCTTCTCCATGTAATCCCGCTGCTCGTAGGCATAGAGAACATGACCAATGAGTCCAGGTCCCAGTTTGACCAGAGGAGTGCCGCCCAGCTCGGGTTTTGTGCTCAGCCAGACAACACGATGGGGGGAGATCATCTTCTGGACAAGTCGCTTCCCGGCTGCATCCTCCTCGGTGTATTGCACCAACATTTGACTGGCATCGTGCTCCTCCTCCCGCTGTTCCTTGCTGAGCGACAACAATGCCGCATCCACCAGTTTCCGCTCGTCGGCTGCCAGGATGAGTTTCGCCTCCAGCTTCATTCCATTGATGCGGAATTCCACGAAGCGAGTCATGTATTTGTCGGAGACATCCGTTTCCAGTAATTCCATGCTGTGGAGCACACACAATCTCTTCCTGCCATTTGCTTTGCCATTCTTCATGGATCCTTCGTCCACCTCGGCGAGGAACCAGGAGAGACGAGTTGCCGCTCCCGTCGGCACAACAACTCCGCCATTTTGTGCTGCTCCTCCAACTGCCGAGTCATCCAATCCGCTGTCGTTGCTGATGTTGTTCATGATTATTATTATATTATTATAATTTGAGTTGATTTCGATTTCGATTTGCACTCTTGCTCTGCTCTTGGCACACTGATACTTCCTGCTCGTCGACAGTCGCTTTTAAGCACCACAAAACGATCCCTTTTCCTTCCTCGGGTCACTTACAGGTAGCAGGTAAATCGACAATCCTCGCTTTTCACGAATTTACCTAATTGTCCCGTGGATTTACCTAATTGTACCGCGGATCGAGCAACAGCTGCAAAAATTAAGCAATAAAAACTTATTTCACCAACTGCCTAAAGCGATCTTTTTTGGAAAATCTATTATCCGTCCATGTTAGAGATGTATACCTGTACCTCGTGATCTGCCTGTCCTATGACAGCTGCATGCGTGACACGTTCCTGAGACAATTATGACAATTCTGAAATCTATAAACTGAAAATACACAAATTTTAGTTGATAGTTACATATATGTATATATTCAGGGACAATACTGAAAATTTGTTTAAAATATTAAACTTCAAAAAATATATACAAGAATAAAATAACTCTTTTTCTCTAATCGGACTATAAACATCATGAATTTATAATTAAATTTGAATTGAAAATTATTGTATAACTTTATTATTAATACAAATTGAAATTTTATTATTTTGAAATAGGACTTTTCCATATTATTATTAATGTATATTAATATTTGTATAGGTTACAATTTTGAAAAAGTTTTTCTGAATTTTTTCAAATAACAATTGATCTGTTTTCCGTTTCCCACAGTGCAATTGTCAGCTTAGATTTGTGAAACCAGCTTGGGTCTATAAACTGAAAATTTACAAACTGGTGTTAAAAAAATATTTAAAAATTAAATATCTCTTCTTTTCTGATCTGAATATAATAATTATGAAATTATATTACAAAATTATTGAACAATTGGTATTAAATTTATATTTTACAAATTATTAAAAAAAAATTTAGTTGTCTGTCTTTATAAGTAATAAAAATGTAAATTTTATTATTTTTTCATATGATTTTACAAATCAGACAATTTTTGTTAAAAATAATATAAATTAATCTTTAATACAAATAGAAATTTTATTATTTTTAAATAGGACTTTTCCATATTATTATTAATGTATATTAATATTTGTATAGGTTACTATTTTAAAAAAGTTTTTCTGAATTTTTCCAAATAACAATTGATCTGTTTTCCGTTTCCCACAGTGCAATTGTCAGCTTAGATTTGTGAAAACATTCAAAACATTCATTCATATTTTAAATTTAGAATTTTAGAGGTGGATATCGGTAATAATACTTATATAATCTGAAACAGTCTAAAGATCTACAAAATAACAAACATTAAATATATAAAATTGTTGAATTTTTAATTTTTATTATTCTCAAATTCAGATATATTGTATTAAAAATATTCTCTAAAATGGTCCACACTTAAAAATTTCATAAAAATTATGATTCCGTTCGTGTTATTAATCATCGATATAAATAAAATGATGGAGCTTTAGTTTCGATAAAAACAAAGACAACACGCTCTCATCTCTACATGATTATCGATAGATTTTGCAAACGTATAGCGATGGCTTTGTGAATCTGAATAAATTGTGAGATTGTGGGGCGTCTTAATATATTCAAAGATTGTAATACTTTAAGCTATAATTCAGATCCTTTCAAGGATTTCAACTTGTCTAACCTTTTATCTTCAGTTAATTTATTCTGCTGGCATTCTCAGCACTTTGGTGATAAATTCGCAGACTCTGTAATTACAAGACTTGTCATCTTCCAATCCATTTTTAGAACTCTCCGTAGTCTCCTCAGTTGAAACGAACTCGAATGGAATTCCAAAGGGGCGACCCGTTGATTTGATCGTATTGCGCACATCGGTCACTGAGTAGGTGAGAATCTGATTGAAGAATCCTTTATTCACGGCCCTCTCGATGGCTGAATGAGTAACCAAAATACAGCCTAGATTCCTCTTCGATTGTCGCTCCTGGACATTTACATGATAGACATTGTCAGCACGAAGCAGAACAGTTAATAAAATGTCGTCAAATGTTCGTTGTCCCTTCAATCGCAACACTTCAACAATCAGATCATCGAGCACGGGCTGCACTTTTTCCGAGCACAATTGACATTCACTGGAGTGTTTACTTTGCAACAGAAAATTGGTAGTCGATAGAACTTGAAATTGAATTTTAGAGGATCGATTTTCCAGATGATCTTTGACTTCTTCTCTTGGATTTGAAATACTTTGGATTGATTGATCTGTCGATGTGCTGACATCTCGCATTCGAATTGTGACCAGAGGATTCTTATTAAAAGAGGAATGAAAATTTCTGCTTTTTTCCTGTTGTTCTTTCATTGAATTGACGGCATTTTGCAGTTGTTTCACTTGTGCCTCTTGTTTGTCGAATTTCTGCAATAACTCAGTCAACTTTATATGAATTTCTGGAACATGTTGGCAGTTTGGACAAATCTCCCGCTTTTGTTCCTCTTCTTCATTCTTCTCCCTCACTTTCTTTTTCGGTATAAAAGTATTCGCTTCTATTTGACTGTCCACTGTTGTTAATGGTGGCATTTCGGATAAGTTTTTACGCCAAAAATGCATTTTCTGTAGAACATTTGATTGCTTAGGAGTGAGGGGTGCTGAGAAATCTTTGGTTCTCTTTCGACTGGATATATAATAGGATGGAACTGATTTAATTTCTTCGAGCTTCTTTGTCTTTTTCTTTTTATGATTCTTGTTTGTCAGTTCTAAATCGCTATCTTTGACCTGCGTGATCTCATCCCGCACTTTACGTGATTTATAGACACTTTCTGCAGTCTGCGTAGATTTGTGTTCCACGAAAATAGTTTGCGTGGATTGAGAATTGTTGGCAGCGGCCAAATCGAAGCTTCTTTCGAGTGCAGATATTGGATCGAGTTCATCAAAGACAACTGTCATGGGACGTGTCACTCGACTAGTTGCAGGTAGATCACAAATTGTGATCAGACTTTCCTCCTCATCGCAGGGACAGCCAGATGTTCCGCCTCCAGGTAACCTATCGATTGACCCTCTTTGCATCCATTGCAGGTGGCTTAAAGCGATCCCATAACTAAGAGAAACATCTGCAAATAGAATAAAAGGGTCAAGGGATTTTCTTTTGGCAACTACCTGTTTAAACTTGGGTCGTATTGGTTGCATGGTATATAAGAGCGTCCCATATTAACAGAGACATCAGTCTACAATTGGACACAGCCAGTGAAAATGGTAAGTCACAACGACAGAGATCGTAGCTCTTAAAAATTATAAAATAAGAATACGACAGTGCCGAATTAAATTTTATCTTTGTTTTTCAAATAAATATTATTCCATAAAAGTGATTTTTGTTTATTAAAATAACTTTAAATCCGTAAAATCTATTAAATATACAAATTAATTTATATCATGCTACTTTAACTAAAAATAAAAGTGCCGAATTAAATTTTATCTTTGTTTTTTTCAAATAAATATTACGGCATAAAAATAAATTTTTGTTTATTAAAATAACTTTAAATCCCTAAAATCTATTTTAATACACAAAATAATTTGTGTCCTGCTACTTTAACTGAAAATAAGAAATACAAGTGGTTTAAATATGATATGATATATATTTTTAGAATAATTTATTTTATATCAATGCTCAGTAAGAGTTTTTCAAGGCACTCTTAAAAATTATAAAATCGTATTTTGACAGTTCCGAATTAAATTGTATCTTTATTTTTTTTCATATACATATAACTGTTTAAAAGTAATTTTTGTTTTTTCAAAGTAACTATAATTCGATAAAATTTATTTAAAAAAATTATGCGTTTTTTCGTTTATTTTACTAAAAACAACAATATAAATAGTTTATATTCATTATATGAGTTATAAATATAAGTTATTTTATCGTTTTATTTTATAAAATCGTTTTAATTCTTAATTCGTTTTTTTAATGATTTATATCATATCAATTCAAAATATTAACTTTGATATAACTCATGTTACCACATTAATTTATTTAACTGAATTTTTTGCTAAACTCATTTCTGTTGTCTATTTGAATTTACAGATTAATCGCCGTCAACGTTTAGAATTTGCACTCAGCATTCTGCCCTACGATCACAAGTTGGTGCAGTATACCGAGGCCCAACAAAAGGTGGAGCACATTATTGCCAGACTGCGCACGGATGAATCCTCTGGCCACGAGGAGGAGAGTGACGATGAGAAGGCACGTCGTCAGGAGATCGGAGCCGATGGCTTTGCCGAGCTGGCATTGCAAGAGATTGAGGAAGCCGATATGGAAAATCAAATGCCAAAGCCAAAACCAAAGTTGAGCACTCTGGCAACTCTGACACTTGCAGCTGAGAAGCTGATGAAGAAATCCGCCTGCAAACAGGAGGATGCGGAATTCGATCAATTTGATGATGATTCGGACATGGTAATGGATGAAGAGGAAGCTCTAGCGAACATCGATCTCAGGGAACTCATGGAGAACAATATTCAGGCCTTAAATGAGTCTCGTCTCAAATTCTTGCAGCGTTGGGAGCGAAGCAAACGCAAAGCTCTTGATTTGCTCACAATTGAGATTGAGAAGGTGCAGAACATGGATCAAGATGATCGGCCACAGAAATCGCCGCACTTTAAGATGTTCCGCGAAGGCACCGAAGATCACAACACATCCACGCCCAAGACAAATGAGGAGGATGAAAATGATAAAGAGAATGTGAATGATAATGATAATGATAATGAAAAGGAGAACGAAGTCATTGAGCTGGCAGGCGATGATGATGATGAGGAATATGTGCCCTACACCTCGGAGAAATCCAACAAACGCAAGCGAGTCCAAAAGTCCGTGGTGACTTCAACTCCGAATGTGAAACGCACTTGTCCGAGCTTTGAGTTCGATCAGGATGGCAAGTCCAAGATGATCACGATTGGACCCAATGGCACACAGATATCCCGTGTCTGTCTCGAGGGCATCAACTGGACCACTTCAGGACCGGCAATAACCCGCAAGTTGCTTTGCGAGATCTTCGATCGTAATACACTCGCATTCCACACACTCTCCGGGAAACCCTCGCCTGCCTTTAAGGACTGTGCACGTCCCAGCAAAAAGCCCTTGGATCCATTGAAGGTTGCCGATCTCGTTTACTTGATGACCAACACTCTGCAGATGACACCACGTGAAGTGCGAACCGCCATAACAACCAAATGTGCCGATGAGAACAAAATGCTACGCACTCGACTCCAGAAACGTCCACGAAAAACTGTCTAAATCATCTCAAAAGCCAATAACAATTCTTGGCTCAGCCATTTATTGAAATGGCCCAGTGTTCACAATTTAGTTTAACAATTACTTTTAATAAATTTACTTTTTTGCATATGAAATTACGAGTATTTTTTGAAATTCATATTAAAAATTACTAGGAATAAAATTCCTTTTCTTTCCATATGAAATTACGATTATTACTTAACAGACTCAATTTTTCCAATTCAGATTTACAAATCCTTTGAATTAATTACTTATTTACATATGAAATTACGAGTAATTTCTTTAAAATTCAGTTTAAAAATTACTTAAATAAAATAATTTTTTTTTTGCAAATTAAAATTACGAGTATTACATAACAGACTCAATTTATCTAATTCGGATTTAAAAATTATTCTTTACCAAAGCTTTTCTTGTATATTCCATTGTCAAGTTGGACTCCATATCGTTGCAACATCTGTAGCTTATTATTTGACACTTCTCTTTGCAAATTATTGACTCCAGATTTAATTTTTCCATGCCAAGAATCGCTGCCGATTTTCTAAAAGTTTCTATTGCCTGGTTAATTTCCTCATATTTGTAAATTTACAATTTTTAAAAATGTGTTGATTGCTTTGTTAAATTCATTACTTTGTTTTTGTCCATAAATAATTTTATATTTATTTTCAGATTCTGAAAGAGAATATAGATAGTGAAAAACATAAGGAGTAGGAAGCGGGAGAGAGAGCACAAGGAAAAGAAAATATGAAAATATGGGTAAGAAGAAAACTGATAATTTTAATTGTTTTTATTAAAAGTGTAGTATTCATTTTCTTGGCCGAATCATCATTACGGCTTTCTTCAGAGAGTACTCCCGATTATGAAAGGGGCCCCAATGAATTCCCTTGAATCCGGTGCTGGCGTTATATTTACCCGCCAAGTTGCTGAAAGAATTCATGTTTATAAGCTAAGTTTTTAAAGCCAGTAAACTTTCCATCATACTTGCAATGTCCAGTCTTGTACCACCAGGCACCACTGTATTTTTCGGCGTCGTTGTCCTTGTCGAGATCATTATCTCGATCGTAGGTGGTAAATTTCATGGTATGATGATATCTTAGACAATCGCCGGCAGTTCCACTCGCTTTTCCCAGGGTATGCAATGCATATTGTTCATCCTCGTCCCCGATTCCGAATTTCTCATACAACTCAAACTTTTCAGTTCCCTCGAAATCCTCGAGAACAACGAGCAACTCCTGACTGTACTCTGCTGTAAGTGCATGAATTTTATCTAACCCCAAGAAGAACTCTCCATCCAAATCTCCGAATCCCTTTTTGTAGGTATTCCAGTTCCTATAAAAGTCCACACTTCCATCCATTCGTCTCAAAATGACAGTCCAACCTCCATTCTGAGTTGTTGAATCACATGCCACTTTAAAAGGGTATTCACTGTAACTGGGAATGAGTATATCATAGATCCCATTAGATTTTGAATTGGCAGTTGCTTCAGCACAATTGCGTCCATAAGATTTAAATTGATGTAGATCAGATCTCTTGATTAAATCAATGGGTAACTTTCCCTGTCGTTGCAACTCCGCTCTGAAAATAGTTTAAGTTTAGATTTGAAGTTAAATTGAAGCATAAAAGACTCACTTCAATTCGGTTAACTGGGAACTAATCGACAAAAATGCTTTAGTCTCATTGAACTCGGCAATCTGAATAGACTCAGAAAAAATTATATATGTATTTATTATTAAAATTGTGAAAAATATTTTCGACAACATTTTTGCGACTGTAACTAAGTGAATCCCATGGAAGACTGAACTGAGATACCGCTTTTATATACCGAGATTTTAAAGCAATTTCCTGCGATACTGATACTATAAATAGCTATATATGGTCTGAAATTGTGATGTTCCTCCTAAGGAATGTTAATTGTTCGATGCTCTTAAATTAAATTTTGATATTAATGTGTCAATATATATTTTTTTTTGATATCTGTAAAGTGTTTTATTTTAAGAATTTTTCTTGAATCACTTTTATTATACACTTTATTGTATATATGCAATGCACTTCAGATTGTTAAATGTGTAAATATGTACATTTGATCACTTGGTATGTATATTTGTATCATGTATACGATAAATATCATCGCTGATCTTTTGAATAAAGTCAGTCTTTCCAGATATTCAGTGAGGTGCACTTCCAAAATGTTGTTTAAAGAATTTTGTCTAATCTTTAAAATAAGTAAATACTCATGAACGTTGTACATATATTTGTGTCATTTATTTTGGCACTCATTACTTATATGTAAGTCTTATATGATAATAATGTCAGTCTTCTCAAGAATTCAGCAAGGTTCACTTGCAAAATGTTGTTTAAATTGTTTTGCATAATTTTTATAGTGAGTAAATTTAATTTATTTTCTAATGCAATTCCACTTTCTGAATATAATGAGACGAACTTACTTCTCTCGGTAAATTCGAAATTAGCCGAGCTAAGGTAATATGTAAATATGTGTAAATATCGAAATCATTCCAAACTAATTAATTAATCAGAGAGGAGCTGGAACGACAGAGAAAAGATGAACTTGTGAAGGAATCGGATATTCAGAGTCTTAGAGCGGATATTAAACTTCTTAAGCCGGAGCTGGAACGACAGGGAAGGTTAATAGATGGACTGGTTAAGGATTCACACTTGCGGAATTGCAACGAGGCCAAATCTAGTGGAGTCTTCGATATTGTCATTCCCAATTTTAGTAGTCAACCTTTTTCCGTTTGAGACTTATGACATATTTGCAATTGGAGACGAAGATGAACAATATGTTTTACACAAACTGGGCAAAGCGAACGGACCTGCGGGTGATTCCCTGTCATATCATCTTGGCATGAAGTTTTCCACATTGGACCGGGATAACGATATTGGGGCGGGAAACTGTGCCACAATTTACTCTGGCGCATTGTGGCACAATGCTTGTCACAGAAGGTATGACGAATTGTTCATTGTTTTTGAAAGTTTCGTTTTTAAATCTAATTTCTTGCAGCCACTTGATGGGAATATATAATAACAATACTATGGGCACTGGGGTTATTTGGCAGGAAAAAAGTTTAATAAAAGCAATTGGCATTCTCTCAATATCTTTAAATATATATTATGTTATAATATATTGTTTGTGTCTCCCTGTCTGTGACTCTTTATTTATATTTATTGCTTAGTCTTTTTCTCTCTCCATTCATCGATCTTCTCTGTCTTATCATCTCTCTTTTCATGCAGATTAGATATACAAGGAAAACATGATAAGAATGCTGCAAAAAATAATAATATAAATAATAAGAAATAAATAACAACAAATACAATATGTTGAAGTTGCCATCAATAATGTAATTTATAAGAATGCATACATATGTATTCGAATTTTTGATGATGTACTGTAGATAATGATAATGTAATGATAATGTATGTAGAGCATTATCCTGTGATCAGGGAGATACGAAGAATTCATTTTCTTGGCCGTATCATCATTACTGCTTTTTTAAGGGAGTACTCCCGATTATGAAAAAGACCCCAATGGATGCCCTTGTATCCGGTGCTGGCATTATATTTACCAGCCAAGTTGCTGAAAGAATTAAAATTTATTAGCGAAAGTTGAAAAAAAATATAAGCATCTCTTCATACTTGTGGTGACCAGCCTTGTACCACCAGGCACCACTGTACTTTACGGCGTCGTTATCTGTGTCCAGATCATTATCCCGATCGTAGGTGGTAAATTTCATGGTATGATGATATCTTAGACAATCGCCGGCAGTTCCGCTCGCTTTTCCCAGAGTGTGTAAAGCATATTGTTCATCCTCGTCCCCGATTCCGAATTTCTCATACAACTCAAACTTTTCAGTTCCCTTGAAATCCTCCAGAACAAAAAGTAATTCTTGACTGTACTCTGCTGTAAGTGCATGAATTTTATCTAACCCCAAAAAGAACTCTCCATCCAAATCTCCGAATCCCTTTTTGTAGGTATTCCAGTTCCTATAAAAGTCCACACTTCCATCCATTCGTCTCAAAATGACAGTCCAACCTCCATTCTGAGTTGTTGAATCACAATACACTTTAAAGTGGTGTTTACTGTAGTTGGGAATGAGTATATCATAGATCCCACTAGATTTAGAATTGACAGTTGCTTCAACACAATTGCGTCCATAAGATTTAAATTGATGTAGATCTGTTCCATTGATTGAATCATTGGGCAAAATTCCCTGTCGCTGCAATTCCGCTCTGAAAATAGTTTTAGATTATACTTAATGTATATTTTAAGCTTAAAAACTCACTTTAACTCGCTTAACTGGGAACTAATCGACAAAAATGCTTTAGTCTCATTGAACTCGGCAATCTGAATAGACTCAGAAAAAATTATATATGTATTTAGTAATAAAATTGTGAAAACTATTTTCGACAACATTTTTGCGACTGTATCTAGCAGAAAAACGTCGAAGACTGAACAGAGAAAAAGCTTTTATATACGATGTAGTATTTGCATTTGATGCTATATTTAATGTTATGGTACATTAAACTTAATAATTATACATTGATTTAAATCTTATGACTGATCTTTATGGTCGGATTCTATAAATTGTCATATTTGGTCTGATGGTCTGGCATTCCTTATAGAGAACGAATCTTAAGTGTTCTCTGTGTTTAAATGAAATTATGACATTAATGTCAGTTATTATAACTATCTAGCGATTATATCGATAAATATCGTTTTTAGAGTATATATAAAAATGTGTAATTGGATAAACTACATGCGACATGATACCCTGTACCACAAATTTCTTTTGCCTATTCTTTTGTTCTTATTTGTCTCTCTCTTATTACTTCTTGAAGCTTTCTTAATTTTCTGTGATTTATTGGACAGAAGTTACTTAGAAATTAGAAGTATTTTATAAGTCTTACAATTCACTTTATTTATTTCCTACAATAATGAATGTGAATTATTTGAAAATACTATGACATATCATTCTGACATGCAAATGAATTTAATTTATTTAGTTAGAGTGCATTTAGTTGCAATGCAGATGACATAAATCAACATTCATTGTAGAAAGAGAGGGGGAAAAAAGTGAGAGAGGAGAAGTGAGATTGAAATGGTACTAGCCAAAGATTTAGAACATACAATATATTATTTATTTGTCTCATCAGTGAGTCAATATAACTCGAGTGTACAAAATATTGCATAGTTATTTCTCATATCCACCAACCCATAAAACACACATATACACATAAGTGAGTACTTGAAGAAATATATTTATAATAAATAAATAGAATAGACAATTTTTTGTTGTCTTCGAAGCAAAAACGTGTCAATTCTTTCTCCCTTTTTTGCGTAGTAAATATTTTATTTTTCTCATTTTATTTTTATTTTGCAATTTTTTGTTGCCAAACAACATTTTGATATGCAAATGCCACGGGTGAGTGTGTGTGGGTGGGTGTGTCTGTGTGTGTGAGCCATAAAAAGGCAGTCTGATTTGGGTATGTTACAGTAAAAGCTTTTTAAAGTGAACAGCTTAAAAACATTTGTATGAATTGTAAAGTCATCCGACTACTTAAGAATATCTTTCTTCGTTTTTAATACTATTCATAACTCGAGTCTAAGAAACCTGTACATTAATGTATTCTTTCTGTTAGCCGAGGCTTCACTGTACACACAAATAGTTTGGTGTGTTCTTTTGTGTAAGCATTGTGTGGAGAAAAGTTTTTGGCATTTTGGTTTATTTTGCTTGCTGCTGGTTGATTGTGGCTTGTAGATTGTAAATTGTATAGAAATGGCATTTGGAAACATTTAACTAGCCGCAACTAGCAAATAAATTGGCTTAGCTCTCCAACAAAGATGGCAATAAATAACAAAAGCCGACAAACACTTTTCACAATTCCACAGGGCATTTCATCAAAGTTAAATTTATATCAATCATACGCACAGTACACATGAATACACACACACACACTCACACGTATTCTTACGAAATGTGGCTGCAAATTGAAACATTATATAAGAAATAAAGCAAAAAAACTACCCTCACAGCAAATTACTCTCAAGAATACCACAACAAAACACAACAACAAAATGCCTACAAACTGTATTCAATTTAAAGGAAATTTCATTCTTAAGTTATTTTTAGCTCGAAAAGTAAAACAAATAAATATGTGATGGTTAAAAATGCTTGACTACGAGTTATCCTATAAATATATTTTATTTTCTGAAAAATTAAAATGGGATTATACAATTTTTTACAATAAAAATAGATTTTTATAGATTTTTAAATACAATAAACATTTTACAGAAATAAATTTAACATGGCAATATCAAATTTTTTAAATTAAAAACATTTATTGATTTTTACATAAAATTAGTTTCATCCATTTTAACATTCAAAATCACTTTGGAAAATTAACAATTATATATTATTATATTTTCTGTGTCAACAATTAAGAAAATTATATATTTTTCATTTCTTATATCTTGAAATCTTATCCATATTCAAATTAACGAACTATATCATCTCTAAAATTGTGTAGATTTGCCGCCTTGATTCCTTTATTGATTTACATCATTTTTATACAACCTTTTTCGAGTAGTTATCAGACTAGAGGGTAAATCACAGAGCCTAACACAGACAATTTGATTGATTCCGTTTAAAGTTGAAGATTGTTGTGTTCGGTGCTCTGGCCAAGGAGGGGATGACATTGACAAGAATGTATGCGGTTGAAAATTAAGTCATTATTCTTGGCAGAAGTCACGTTGCTCCGTTGACGCCGCGTCAGCAACCTGGCCAGGGAATCACAGTCACACTTCACAGCTTACAGCTTACAGTTGTCCCTGCCCCCTCTCTCTGTCTGTCCTTGTCTCCTGCTGTTGTCCTTGTCCTTGTACTCGTTTACCCTTTCGAAATTTTCGAGCTGAGTCAAAAGTGTCATCGGCAGTCGTGCGTCGCCAGCCACATTCACCAGTGACTAGTCACCAGTCAGCAGTCAGAAACCACAGGGTGAGTCGGAGACAGAGACACGCATCCTTTGGCAAGACAGAGAACATGTACCTCTCCTCCCTTCATCACCCTTCACTTTTCAACACTGGCAATGACATTTACACTTCAGCTGCTGTCGCTTTGCTTCAAAAATTCACGTAGATGATGAACGAACCTAACGCGACTCGTCCCGCTTCGTTTCCCTTAACCTTTGCTGTCTTTATTTAGTTCATTAAGTTTTCCTATTGAAATACCTAAATCTTACATTCCCATTATTCGCTTTATCATTACTCCCATACACAATACAATAAAAAAAGGCATTTGACTTTCTCTGAAATTTGACGTTAGCTTAACTGTCCAAATTCAGGTAATAGCCTCAACCAAAGTAAATTTTCTTCTATGTATAACATTACAGTGGAAACGGATAGCTTAAGCTGCTGTTTTTTTTTTTTAATTTAAAGCTTAAATTTATTTATTTGGTATGAAAATACACTTAAAAATATATTGAGGCTTTATTAATATTTTGATGAAACTTTTTGAGTAAATTTAATTAATCAAAAAAATCGTCGATAATCCAAAAATTGTTAAAAGTAGAGATATTGAATGTATAAGGTTCTTAAAATAATTCCATTTCAAAATAAAATATTTAGGACGAACTCTCTAGATTGTAGAAACCGAAATTTAATTAAAAGTGGATCGATTTCAAAATACAAATATTCCTTAAATTATTTATTGTCAATTTTTCTCCTTATGTTTTGTGATATTGAAAGATAATACTTACATCATAAATGTAAAAAATAATGTTATTTATGTATTCCGTGTTGATTGTCAATCATTCAATCAGAAAATCAAACTGTCAGTTTTTATATCATTTTATATTCAGTGAGTTTTATAAAGATATTTCATACTCATATCTAATCATGCTTAATTCCATTTCAAATTTGCCTTTCCTAATTATTTCTTGTGGTCTAAGCTGAAAATGCTGAAAGACGTGGAAAATGCGATTTGTGTATCCATCATAATTAGCCGTATAATTCGTTGCCTTAGAGTCTGAGTCTCCGGCGTAAGTCAATTAGGTGTGGCTTTATATATATATATTTTTTTTTTTTGGGGCCAGTGCAGCGCAAAATGAAAATTTTAATAATGCAAATGCATTGCCGGCGGCTGCCTCAAACAGTTGCAAGTTGCCAGTTGCTTGTTGCATGCAACCAGAAATTTGCTTTGTGCTTGTTACTCTGGTATTGGCCATGTGCCATCGCCCATTTCCCATTTTCCGTCTTTCATTTTCCATCTCCCATGTGCCATGTGCCATCAACGTCATCCGGCTAGTCCTAGTCATCATGTTGATGATCATCATCATCATCATCAGTATCATCATCATCATCAGTATCATCAACATCAACATCATCGGCTTGTCGTTTTCAGTTCTCAGTTATTTTAGCGTCCTTGCCGGTTTGACAACAATGGCCAACCGCTCGACAACAATCGCCGAGTTAATTGAATTGTGTTTACACTACGGCACAGGACAGACCTTATGACACCCCACCGTACCCCCCTTCCCCTTCCCTATTCATCTACTCCCCTTTACTTTGTGCTATTTTTGGGGCTGCTTTTTTGTTGTTGTGGCTGCAATTGCATCCAGCCAAAAAGTCACTTCAGACGTCGTCAGCCGCTTGACTTGAATTTTGAAATTCGTTTTTCGAGCATTGCACATGCTAAATTTATTTACACTAGCCAACGGCGAATTAGTTCTCAATCAATTGAACCCTTACACATCTTGAATTCAATTTAAAGCTTTTATAAAATTACATTCCATTTCCAGCAATAATTGAAGACATTAGAAATTAATTGTGATACAATTAAATCTAATTAAATTTTATAGCTTTTACTAATTTCACTATTTATAAGAAATTGCTTAATTATTATTTAAAATTTACACAATTATAGATTAGGGTCAATTTAATTCCATTTCAGTGTTTCTTTTATTTTTTAAAAACAATTGGTTTCTTAAATAAAGAATATTGGTCTTAAATATTTTCATTATATAAATAACCAACTGGGAATTGAAGAAATAGAAGAATTTTTTGGCTTCTCGATGCATTTTCCTGACAAAAGGTTTTAAAAATAAATATTTTTGTCTCAAAAACATTGTGTATTTTATGAATATAATTATCCTAATTAATTTCCAGCTAAATTTCGTTGCGATGAATTTTTGTTAATTGCAGTTTTAAATTCTGCGAATATCAGCTTCAACAGCTAGCTATTATAATTTATTTATTTGTTAAATAGTGTTATTAGGCAACCATGTATTCATTGTGTTTTGGGCTTAGTTTTGTTTGGTTCGAGTTGATGAAAAGTTGATAGCAACAAACTGAAAAATTACCAACTCATTTTACACATTTTCATCGAAATGCTCATTAAAAGTTTTCGCATAAAAGTTGCTCGCATGCTGCCAGGGCTGCATAGAAATTCAGTTGACTGAAAGGATGGTTTTAGTTAACAAAAGTTTCTGCCAATAGATCGGCCAAAAACACGCAGCTGTTTTGGATGTTTTATTGTAATAACAATTAGCGTAATTAGCGGACTGTTTACCTGGCCACAAAATCAAACTCAAACCAAAAACTCATATAATCTAATCAACTGACTGACTTTCGCTATCCCTTTCTATCTGTCTATCTCCCTTGCTCACATGGAGTATCATGTTAATCGCCTTAGAATTCCATTCCCAAAATTTGTTCTTTCTTTTGAGAATTGTCTTCTGTTCGTTGCTTTCAATTACAAAGTTTTATTATGTTTATGGCTCAAAATGTATCGCATTCCTATAACCTTAATGTGCCAAATTGCTGCAGGACTTGCTTTCTCTACTTTCTCTACACTGATAAAAATTTTGGTCCCAGAACTAAGAATTTTGGTTTAAAAAATGAGTCGAGAACATAAAATTCTTAAATTTAGAAAACACATCTTGATTTTAAGAAAATTTCAAATAAGAATAAGTTCTTAATTTAAGACCAAACAATCTTAAATTCTCAAACCAAAAATAAGGCAGGTGTTTTAAACTTTAAACTTATTTTTTCTTTTGATATTTATACTTTTTTTTATTTTTTTTTCTTATAAAATTTTCCGATTATATGTTTTTTCCTCGCCTAGAGCGGGTTTCGATCCCTCGACTTGGTATCAAACTGAAGCGGCGACTCTAACCACGGTGCCATTATTGTCTTCATATTAAATATGACATATTTATATTTTCTTAACAATTTAAGATTTTTAATTCTTATATTAAGAACTGCGAATTTTTAGATTAATATTCTTAGTATTAGTAAATTGGTCTTAAAATGGTTTTATTTTAAGAACAAAGTATTTAAGATAAATTTTTTTGATTTTAGAAGTTGATCTTTTTTTCAGTGTAGTTTCTCCGAATCTTTTTGTTAAGTAATTTTGAGCGCGTGCGAAATGCAAAAGTTTGTGCCAAGTGCTCGACGCGACGCACCGATAAAAAGTTTCGATTATATATAATGGCAAAATGTTTGGGTTCGAGGCGTGCCTTGCCAATTTTTTTGATGATTTTCTTCAGCTTCTGACAGGAAATGAGAAATGTTTGCGCTTGTGAGCATAAATCAGAAGCTGTAACAACAAGAGTTCAACTAGTCAGCAAAATTGGTTTTTAAAATGAATTTTAGTTAGAATTTAGATGGAATTCTAAAGCAGAAATGTGACTACTAGTCAGATTTGCTGGAAACTATACATTTTTGATTTGTGAACTCAGTTTGAGCTTTCTTTTTGTGTCCAACAGTCTCTTGTTTAAAATCACTCATACGCCGCATGTTCAGACCATAACAAACAACAGCTGTTTATTTATCTCACTCAGTTAACAGCAACAGAGAACTGTTAAGTTCGCTGTTATTCCTACTGTTACTTAACAGCACTCAAAGAGCAGATTTGTCTGTTATTAACATTCGATGTGCTTGCAGATGAAAAAGCATTTGAAACACGTGTATTAACTAAAATATGCTTTGACCTGTGCGAAATGTGTGATAATTTGGCAAATGGGGAATTTATGCCAAACGAGTTGGCTGGAAATTAAAGCCGCAGTTGGAGAAGAAACCCATTAATGACACGGCAATACTCAAACGATGCTCGGATACTCAACATAATGACAAAACTTTCACACGTGCGGCGACAAAAGTTTTGGGGCAATCATTTTAATTTTTATGAGCTGCCAAAGCAGCGAAAGCAAATACCAAAATACGGGTAAGTTTCGCCTTTTCTATACCCTACAAATGATGGTAGTTACAATAGGGTATGCACAATTATTAGTGATTGGGTTTTATAATAATACTCGCTACAAATCTTGGATAAATTTACTTATTTTCAGCTTTAAATTTTTATTTATTTACTAATTTAAAATTGTATTTAAATTAAAATAATGCATAGAAAAGCTTGTCAATATTTAGGGAGACACTCTGCAGGTTCCTAGACTACTAGATAATTTTGTGCAGGGTATCTGTTAGTCTATCATTTTAAGGTAAGACTTTCTTTCCTTCTTGCGTGTGTGTAAATAACACTTTGGTCTTATTTCTAATGCCAAACTGACAGGTTTATGTGTGTGTAAATGGTGTGTGGTTGTGCGTTCAATTGCTGTCGCATGATTGTGCACAAAAATTAAGCATACGCCACGTGCACTTGCTAAACACTTGAAGTGTTAAGACGGAGGCCAAATTATGCTTGAGTTCAGTTGAGTTCTGTTCTATTATATTCTATTCTGTGCTGTGCTGTACTGTCAGGCGATGGAGTGCGGCTTTATCAATGTTATTTATGTGTCATGCATTATTAACGCATTTAATTTGTCTAAAAAGCACAACACACACACACACATTTGAGGGTGTTTTTATTGCGCCTTTGGGCGCTGCGACAACATGTCGTATGAGTAATACTCGTAAATACAGCGACATGATCATAAAAAGCACGTCAAAAACCAATTTTTATGCATACATAAATGAAAATCAATAAAACATCTCAAGTCTTACACGAATTTGCAAATAAAATGACAGCGGAAACCCCTCAATACCCCTCTCTACTCTACAAAATATGTAAAAGGAGTCAAAGCGGAAACGGCATTTAAATATTTTCCGTATTCTCCTCCTCTTCAGGAATGGAAAAAGCTGCGCTAAATGAAGCGCAAAATGGGCGCAACAATAAGACGAAATGTGCCCAAAAAGTGTTTGGCCATGTAATCAATAAGGGAAGTCCCGACCTCGACCCTCTGACCCCTGACCCTCGACCCTGGACCAAGTCCCAAACCCCAATCAAATCTAGGAAGCGGCAACATTCGAATGAACGATGAAATCCATTGATATGTAAAACGATTTGACATTTCATTTATCAATGAAATTAAATGGAAATGGAAGTGGAAATGGGAAGGGAAGGAGGAAAAAGAGGGAGCAGAAAAAGTAAAAGGGAAATGTTAACGAGCTCATTAAAATGACAGCATTTTTAACTTGAAGACAAGTTCAATTAAAGAAGTAATTCGAGAAGAAAAGTATTAAGTTTTAAGTGTTATTGACCAATTGATTCTTTTCACATAATACCAACTCTTAAACATGAGATTAATATCGATAAGCAACTGTTTAATTCATTTTATTAAATACTAAAAGCTCTTAGCAATCAAGATAAAATTTTAAGCATAGTAGAAAATCAAATAATTTAATTATAAAAAGCTAAAGAAGATGAAAGAAAATTAAATGCACCCTGCACCCAAAAATGTTGCGGATATATTTATATTTTCCTTAATTTAGAAAACTTTTAAGTAGTTTAAAAATTTGTTAATTTAGTATTAAGCTGGCAGCGCTAAAATGATTTAAAATATATTTAAAGATTAATTTAAATTTATAAAATTTTGAAAGCTTCAAATATCGCATATTCCCAGATGAAACTTTTTTAAAATTGCTCAAGCACTAAAACTACTTTGAAAGTTACTGCAGAATTTAAAGCTTCTCAAGTAGTTCTCGACATTATTAAGAGCTCGACTCCTTGGCTGGAATTAACTGTCAAGTGGAACATAAATTTGTCGACTTGATCAACTTTTGATGGACTATTAAAATCTCTCAGTTTGCATTCGCTTGCAATGTGACACAGATAATGAACTTTTTATCTATAGAAGGTGACAAAATGTATTCAGGGAGGGCAAAATGATTTTCTATTTAATGTCAGCTTAAATAAAAACGATGCTTAAATAAAACTGCTGCTGTTCGCACTTATGTCAACCTTCAGCTATAAATTGGCAGTCGAGTACATAAAAAGCGAAAACTTTACAAAATTCGATTCGGGAAAGAAAAGAAAAGAAAAGAAGTAAAGTAGTTTATGGGTAGTATATTCGTATAAATTGCAATGATACAAATGGAAATCATTGCGGAACGTTGCATTTGCAATTGAAAAGGAGAAAAATCGTAATTTATGTGATTTTTATTTGGCTGTGAACTTTTGGCTGGCAAAGTCAGCAAAGTGGCCAAATGCTTACCAAAGTCAAGAGCCAAGAGCTGCAGTTTGTGTGGCAAATGAGCCATGACACACACACACACACACACACACACACACACACACACCTGCCAAATGCAGAGAAGTCAACTCAAACTCGATATCTGGATTGACATTGCTTTTTGGCTTGGCACTTGACTTTTATGGCCCTGCGGTTAGATCGGCCGTGTTGCATGCGCTTCATTAGCTACACTGATAAAAAAATGTTCTAAAATCAAGATTTTGGTCTCAGAACTAAGAATTTTGGTCTGAAAAATGTATCGAGAACATAAAATTCCTAAATTTAGGAAACACATCTTGATATAAAGAACATTTCAAATAAGAATAAGTTCTTAATTTAAGACCAAACAGTCTTAAGTGCTCAAACCAAAAATATAAAAAGTTGGCAGATGTTTTAAACTTTTTTTTTTTTGATATTTATACTTATTTTGGGATTTTTTTTTTTATAAATATTCCAATTATATGTTTTTCCTTGCCTAGAGCGGGTTTTGATCCCTCGGCTTCTTATATTAAGAACTGCGAATTTTTAGATTAATATTCTTAGTATTTGTAATTTGGTCTTAAAATGGTCTTATTTTAAGAACAAAATATTTAAGATGAATATTCTCGATTTTAGAAGTTGGTCTTTTTTTGCAGTGTATTAATTTTTTTGTTGGCAGCGATGGACGAGTGGGCGTGGCAAGGTACTCTTTGGTCGCATCAGTCAACGAATGGCATTAAAACCTGTCACGTCTAATACGCTCGAATAAGCGGCATTTGGAAATCTGATAGAAGAAAACAAAACTGAATCTGCAACATGCAACTTGCAACATGCACGAGTTGCGAGGCATGCAACGCATTTTGGTGGCAAGCACACTGCACTGAGCACCCAAATCGAATAGAGCCAATAAAGTACACTAAAATCACATTCTCTACCAAATAACACTGGGGAACTTCAAGACGATTCGCCTTGAAAACATTCAATCAGCTTGCAGTCGACCGAAACGAGTCGCAACATTGAATTTTCTGGGCCAAAAGTAGTCAAATTAAATGATAAAATTGGGAAATGGTGACCCTGGACTTTACTTATTTTAATTGAGTTATCGATTTTTATGCCAGATATCGATTGATCATAGTTTATGGTTTTAAGCAGGGATTAAAACCTTAGCCGAAACCGTAACCTTTAACCGATAAAAACCGATTGAAATTTGTAACCGTAACTGAAACCGTAACGGAAAAAATATTTTCCGCTGTACCGAAACCCATCAGCCGAAACTCTATGAACCGAAATAACCGTTTAGCAAACGATATATTTATAAGGGTTAATTTCGGTACTGGCATCTATTGATAACTTTGAACTGCCAGAACTTTGTCAAAACTCAATCAAATTTTATGCGGAATGTAAATTTGAGCATGATTTTACCTCCAAATTCGTTCTGCATTTAAATTTTGTTCATTTTCAAAATTCGAATTTTTTCGAAAAAAATCAAAAAAGATAAAGGGGTAACACTGTAAAATTTCGAAAAAATTCGATTTTCAAAAATTTTCTAAAATGAAAAAAATTTAAATGCAGAACGAATTTGGAGGTAAAATCATGCTCAAATTTACATTCCGCATAAAATTTGATTGACTTTTGACAAAGTTAAGGCGGTTCAAAGTTATTAAAGTTCAGTAAAATCAAAATAATCCAAATTTTCAAACCAAATGAACCAAATTTATTTGATATCAAATTATAATAAAAATGACATTACACTCGACTATTTCAGTAACTAGATAAACTTAATTTTTCAGGCTAATTAGAGCATTAAGTCTTTTTTCACTTAGAGCAATGAATAACGCTTCTTATTTTGGTCAACCGAAAACATTAATTTTTATTTTTTGGTGAAATCGAAACTTACAAAAAACCGATAACCGTTACGAAACCGATACTCCAAGATTTTGCATAACCGATAACCGAAAACCTTAATTCGAGCATAACCGAAACCGTAACTGAAACCGATATTCGTTTCGGTTTTAATCCCTGTTTGTGACAAAGTTATAATACCCTTAGCAAGAGTATAAAAACGGATATATGTGTCCTTTGTGTATATTTGTATTTGTATATTTGTATTTCAGTTCAATTTCGATGGCATCTCAATTCTAGTCTCACAGCTGTTTACACAAATATTGTCATCGTGATGGCCTTGAAATTGATAAAAATAAATAGAGAAAGGAAAGAAGAACTAAAGTTTTAGTTTTTCATATGTGAGTGCAGAACTGAATTTGGAGCAGACTTAAGGCATGGGCTAGATTTGAGGAATATGACAGACTTAAGGATGAGGTGAGACTTAGAGCAGGCAACAGTTTTGAGAAATGAACCAGACTTACCCGACTTAAGGGATGAGACTAGACGAAAGAATGAGAATTGAATGAGATTCATGAGAAATGGAACTTGAGGAATCAAGCAGACGGTTTTGAAAAAGGTCAGACTTGTGGCTAGTATTAAAGGACGGATTCGTTTTGAGACTTAAGGAAGGCAACAGTTATCAAGTAAGGGATCGACTTGAGGAAAGAAATAAAGTTAAGGAATGAGGCAGACTTAATGAAGGGAAAGGAACTGTATAGACTCTAGAGTTGAGAGAAAAGCCTAAATCTAGGAAAAAAGGAAACTAAATACCTGAGGAACAACAAAGACTTTATTTTATATAAGTTATTATATATTATTTATTAGTAATTAATGTGTCATTTACATCAGAATTTGTAATGCTAAATATAATAGTATAGAATCATAATTATAGATATTCGAAACTAAAATTATGATGTTAAAATTAACTAAGCCAAAACAAACAAGTAAATTACTAATAATAATTTTTTAAAATATGAAAATAATAACATTTAAAATTTACAATAATAATCATCTTAAGAAGATTTGAAAGATTTCAAAGATTACACTAAAATGTAATTTAAATACTAAATAACTTAACTGAAATGATTATTAAATCCACGTTATGAATTTAATTAAATGCAGTAGCTCTCAGTTAATTTATTAATTAAACCCTAGTCTTTAGTAATGCAACCCGAATGGCATTTAATGCAAATGTCTAATGAATATTTATGACGAATGTGGTGTGGCATGCGTAAAATGTGATGCATGTTCGAGTACTCGTGAATTACTTATTGGGTACACTCGTTTCAAAGCGACTGTGAACTTTGCCATTGAGTGGCATAACATGCAGGTTAATAATTCAAGCTGACGGCCACGATATTGCCAACAAGGGTAACAAGGGTAACAAGGCTAAAAGGTGTGAGGGAAACATGTCGAGAGTTAGAAGTCGAAGGGTGTGAGGAATCTAGGGACTCAGAGGGGCTAACAGGGGGTAGGGGAAACTACCACGTTGCTTGCTACTTAGTTTAGCATAAAATTTTAATTTTAATTGCTAGCATGTGCGTGGCAGCAATGCCATCGAGTCTGACAGGTTGCATGACTCTCTTCCCTCCCCTCTTCCCTCCCCTCTCCTCCCCCACTGCCTCTCTGTTAATCCTCCCTCATCTCGTTGCCCATTAATTAAGCTTTTAATTAAACTTTTTGCCATATTATGCGAGTGCGTAAAGTTGATTAACTCGGGCGCTCTTTTAAGTAGGTGTCAATGTTTAATGCACGTCGAGGTGAATCACAACTTCTCTTCTGCTTCTCTCTTCCCTCTGAATTTATACATAATTTAATTCACCGATGACTGCGATGCTTCAAGAATTGCAATTGCCCCTCGCCTCCAATCCACGCAATCCACAGTCGAGAGGTCACAGCTCACAACTCGATGACATTTCCATTTGCAAATGGATCGGACTGCCAAAGTGACTTAAGTGGCTTGTCGCCGAGATGTTGGACAGCATTTTCAATCACAGACTGTATGTTAAGATGCTTACGAGCTCAGCGAATGCGGTGAGAGCTTTCAAAGCACATTAAATAAAAAGCATAACATTATGATGACTATAAGCTAATTAATTGCTATTGATATATTGATATCAGAAATTAAAAATTTAACCGAAACCGTAACCTTTAACAGATAAAAACCGATTGAAATTTGTAACCGTAACTGAAACCGTAACCGCTGTATCGAAACCCATAAACCGAAACTCTTTAAACCGAAATAACCGTTTAGTAATCGATTCATTTATAAGGGTTAATTTCGGTACTGGCCATCACAGGTACTGATAACTTTGAACTGCCATAACTTTGTCAAAACTCAATCAATTTTTATGCGGAATGTAAATTTGAGCATGATTTTACCTCTGTTTTTACCGTTCTGCATTTAAATTTTGTTTATTTTGAAAATTCGAATTTTTTCGAAAAAATCAAAAAAGATAAAGGGGTAACACTGTAAAATTTCGAAAAAATTCGATTTTCAAAAATTTTCTAAAATTAAAAAAACTGTAAATGCAGAACAAATTTGGAGGTAAAATTATGCTCAAATTTACATTCCGCATAAAAATTGATGGACTTTTGACAAAGTTATGGCGGTTCGAAGTTATCAAAATTCAGTAAAATCAAAAGATTCCAGATTTTCAAACCAAATGAACCAAATTTATATGAGATCAAATTATAATAAAATCGACATTACGCTGGGCCATTCCAGTATTTTTAAGCCGAAACTTACAAAAATCCGATAACCGTTACGCAACCGATACTCCAAGATCTTGCATAACCGATATTCGAAAACCTTAATTCGAGCATAACTGAAACCGTAACTAAACGAGTAAGATTCAATGCATCTAGAAAAGACATTACATCAAAAGCTTAACATTAATGAGCTTTCAAAAAGATTGATTGATTGTTAAACGTTAAATTTGAAGTGAATGACTTCCATTTCCCGTTAATAAGAGAAAAACATTAATTGTTCAAGTCCTAAGCTCTTGTAAAATGTCCTGTTAAAAATCTCTATTTAAAAATTTTGCTGTCAGAGTATTTCCAAAGCACTTTCAAGTTCAGCTTACAAAAACTCAGAGTACAAAAATATATTATAACTCAACTGAGAGTCATAATTCTTAGAACTTATTGGGTCAGTCATCAAATGGCTGTCAAAATTCACAATAGAGTTGACATGTTAACTATTCAAAAGGAGCTTAAAACCTTTAATGGCAACCATTTTCACGTTGATGACGTTTTGACAGCTTATTAAAATGTCAACGGTTTGAAGTTTCAATTCAAAACTTGGCCTTTTGTGCCTGCCGACAAAGAGAGAGAAGGCGAGAGAGATGGCGAGAGAGAGATGGAGATAGCACTGTAGTTAATCAACAAGCAGGCATAATTTATGCAACTTAATCAACGCAGAGACAACTACTCACACACACACGCACACACACGCACACACACACACACACACACACACACACACACACATGCACAACATCACACTGATGGCAGCTACCGAATGTGTTTTTGCTTGCATGCAAAATTATCACGCATACGCCACGTTTGCCATTCTCCACTGGACATTCTCCATTCTCCATTCTCAATTCGTCTTGCACGCGCTTGCATAATTTCTTTTACATATCTTTTCGTATTTTTGTTGTAGTATTTCGCATTTCAACTGCCGCGTGTGCGTTACAAATTGCACAAATGAATTTAAAATGCAGCAACACGTTGAATTGTGCACAACACAATAAATAATTCGAAAATCATTTCAAGTATTCGTGGAATTTAAAATACTCTGCACTTTAACTACATACGTGATAATGAAAAATTAATATTTAATAATTAACTTGCTAAAGTTTTTTCGAATTATGTCACTGATATTACAATGCTTGATTTTGCTTAAATAAAAATTAAATTTAAATTTAGTTAAAATTAAAATCGAAATAATTTACATATAACCTAGACAAGCAATAAACACGAAATTCCTATTTCAATTACCTCCAAAGAAATATGTGTCAGACTCTAAAGAGAATACAGTAAACATTTTATAAGAAGTGATTCAAAATGAATTCAATATTTCATTTGGATTAATCATTTTAAAAACAGAACACTCTGTGATTCAAAACGGGACTCTTAGTCATTGTACCCACCCAGAAAAATTGTTGCATTTAAATGTATTTGCTGCATGTAAATGTCAAGTAGTTTGGTGCACAATTGTGGTGCAACTGCAACTGCAACTTCAACTGCACCACCAGCAGGGCATTTTAATTTTCAATTTGGCCGGGCTTAAACGTGTATTGGGCCAACAATCCCACAAAGTACAACAAAAGTTGCAAACGAATTGCAAAAGTTTAATTTTCGTTTAATTAAGTTGCAATACGAAAGTTGTAAAGTTGCAAGCAGGCTGATTAATGATGCAATTAGTGTTGAGATTAATCCAATAAAATGCAGTTCATCTGCTTTGATTGCATATCAGCAGTTGAAATTCTCTGCTGTCGCCAGATAAATGTTTTTTCAATTTCATACGCTACACTGATAAAAAAAAATGTTCTAAAATTAAGATTTTGGTCTCAGAACTAAGAATTTTGGTCTACAAAATGCGTCGAGAACATAAAATTCTTAAATTTAGAAAACACATCTTGATTTTAGGAACATTTCAAATAAGAATAAGTTCTTAATTTAAGACCAAACAGTATTAAATTCTCAAGCCAAAAATAAAAAAATAAGGCAGGTGTTTTGAACTTTAAACTTATTTTTTTTTGATAGTTATACTTTTTTGGATATATATATTTTTTAAATATTCCGATTATATGTTTTTTCCTTGCCTAGCGGGTTAGCCATTATTGTCTTCATATTAAATATGACATATTTTATATTTTCTTATCAATTTAAGATTTTTAATTATTATATTAAGAACTGCGAATTTGGAGATTAACATTCTTAGTTATTAATTTGGTCTTAAAATGGTCTTATTTTAAGTACAACATATTTAAGATGTTCTTGATTTTAGAAGTTGGTCTTTTTTTCAGTGTACTTGATAACATTTGCAATGCTAACTACGAGTGGCATGCAACATGCAAATGCATAAAAATGTTGAAGGTTGCACGCCCAAAAGGGGATGGGGAAGTACTGGGAGGGTGTGGAGAGGAGTGGGGGTGGGGGTGGGGGTGCAGCGGATACGGAAGCTTAGCCCCAGTGACTGCCCACGACGCGCATTTTATCTTTAACTCAAACATTTGCGACGCTTTCCGCGGCGAACTTTGTGTGGCTTTTCGCGCGCTTTCCTGCTTTTCCGTCTGTCGACTCTTTCTGCTTTTCCACATTTCCACTTTTTTATTTGCTGCTGTGCAAATGTTTGCATTGTCGGCTTCAACTGGTCGGTTTTCCTCTGTGTCCAGTCGTTTAAATTTGGTTGACGCTCTGTTTGCTGTGAGTTTAATTGGCGTGCCACGCCCCCTTGCCCCTGTCCTGCCCTGAATTGCATGCAATTGCTGGGTAAATTAATCATAAAATTGTTGCAAATGACAAGACAAATTAACAACATGCGTCTGTCTATCAAACGCTCAACTTTCCTCTCTTTATAAAAAACGTATTTCAAAGACGCAAAAAATAAGCATTTTATTATTTATGGATACATCCAAAAAAAAACGATTAATAAATATAAACAATAGTATGTAATTTTATTATATTACATTTAAATAAAAAACGTATTAAAATAAATCTCTGCGAGCTTACTAAAAACATATTTAATTATCTAAGGTAATATAAATATAGAAAAATTAAATTAAAAATCATTTTTATTTTAAATTTATGCAATATTTAAATGAAATATTATTATATTAAAATTAAATTTATTTCATTTTAGTGTATAGTTATTTTTTAAATTTAAATCAAAGATTATTATAGTTTATTTAATTATTTTGTGCAAATACATATGTAAGTCATATATTTTTTATGTTTAATTAATAATTCTAAATCTCTTTTAGCTTGTCTGTAAGTATTAAAAATCCAAGCATTTTTCTGTAAGTGTAGCAAAAGGAAAAGAATAAGTTAATGCTGCCGTCTTGCCTAGTTAACATATTGCGTAGTTTTCCACTCTTTTTTTTCATAGCCTTTCCTCGGATTCGCTTCTTTTGTTTTATGAGCGAACCGTCATCAAATGCAGTCGATGAGTCCTGAAAGTCACTAGGATTTATCAGGGGTTGGGGAAGGGAAGAAGTTTCAGCTTTGGCTATAAAAACTGGTATGATATCTGGGTATTTGGGATATATGGGTGCAGATGTGCATAAGTATCTCTAGCCATATGAATGTGTACTAAAGATACATGAACTACATAGTGTATTTGACACCATATGTGTGTATCTACTGTAGTTCTTGTTGTTGTTCTTTTTGGGTGTTAAACCAAATGACACAACCAACTTGACATTTCGTCGTGATATATCGAAGTCAACAGCATGCTTTGAGGATAACCATGAGAGAATGTGGAAGAAGTTGTTGATGAGCATGAGGTTGAGGTTGAATATGATGATTTGGATGTGGATGTGGATGTGTCTCTGACTGTGGATGTCCTTTAACAACAGCTGCCACTGCAGTAAAACACTTGCAATTTGTATCACTCAGACAGTGTTGCAAAATTTACAAAAATAAGCCAATTGTGAGTTTGTTGCAGCCAAGGCTGGAGAACTTATGGATAGGATTTTAGAATATTTCCATACTTACCTTTTAGATTTTTTCGAATACTTACCTCTTTACATTTATTCAAATACTTACCTTCTTATATTTTTCAAGTTTCTGTGGAATTTTAGCTAACATTTTGGCTTTTCGTTTATTCGATAAATTATAAAATTGTCGAACATGTTTGATATTTTCATACTTACCCTTTACATTTTTTCAAATACTTACCTCTTTAAATTTTTTGAAGATAATAATCAGAAATCAATGCAGTAGTGATTTTTTACACTAATTTTATCACCTCAAGTCGATTGAAAGCTAAAATTTAAAATTTTTGAAAAATTTTGAAAAATGTAAAGGCTAACCCCTTTGTAAAATTTTCAAAATCATAAAATTTTTTTTTTCGAAAATATTAAAATTAAATGTTATATCAAACTAGGCATAAAATTATGAACAAAAAGACTTTTCGCATGAAAATCGGTTTGATTATGAAAAAGTTATGACAGTTTTAGGGCGAGAAAAGTTGAATTTTTATCTCCTGTTATACGATTTCTATTATAAATGAAATTACTGAGTTTTTTATTTTTTAAAAATGTCGTATCACTGAAATATCTGTCTGTCTACTTGGATTAAAAATCTCGTCTTTCATTACCACATGAGTGTTGCTTTATTTAAATATAAATAATAAATTTTCATAAGTACTAAATAAAAGCCATGTTATTCTATTGTTTTTTTATCAATATTTTATGGTATATATTTATTATTATTGTTTATTTATAATATGTATTTTTTTCTAATGTACAGAATCTTTTTAAATTTAAAGTTTTTCAACTGCAGTATATATTTGTAAATATAGCAGTGAGATTTAATAAGGAATTCTCTCTGTTAAATATTTCGGTGCTGACTTAAAGCTTTGGCACGTTCTTCAGACATTTAGAAATTCACATACATGCACAAAGAATGTGTGTGAATGCTAGTGAGTGTGTTGTGTGTGTGTGTGTGTATGTGTGTGTGTGTATGACTGTGTTCATGTTGGGTTTGGGTTTGTATTTAAATGATTTCATTAGAGACGCGCGTGCCTGAGTATCCCTGGAGTAATGCAGAGGCTGAAGCTGCGGCTTTTGGGCCATGTAACGCATTACCTTAACTCATTTATCACCAAATTTAACAGCCAGCATCAGTGTCAGGAGATGGAGATGGAGATGGAACTGAAGCTGATGCTGAATCTAGATCTGGTCAGCTTCTGGGCTGAGGTTAAACCTTCATTTCAATTCCTTTTCTCTTTCCTCTTTCCTCTTTCCTCGAATGTCGTGTAATCGAGCGCTACGCAAATCGTTTTGTGTGACTTTCATACGTAAATAAGAAACGGCTGAAACGGTCTTGGCCAGGTTCCGACTTTTCGACCAACTTTTGTGCATGCGCTAGCAAAATTTGTTAATTTCATTTGCAGAGTTTGCACAAGTTTTAGCTGTGGAACCCACGGGCAATCGCATTGTTTGCTCTTTGGCCACTTTTGCACAGTGGGAAAATTGCCTAGATTAACGTGAATAAATTTAAATTTTCAAACATCGAATTAGGTTTTCTTTTTTAATTATTTCAATTGACAATACATGAAAAACCTTAATGATAACTTTTGTTTAAGTTAAATATCTATATTTATAAAGCTAAGAGTCCTGAAATGCAATTAAAAATATAGGCGACCATTATACGAAGAACAAAAGAAATTATATATTTTTGTATGCTTCCATATAATTTAAAAACCCATAAATAAATTTGTAAAGTCCTTAAAACTAGCTAATTTATTCAGTTACATAATTCACATAAATAAACAGACAGATGATACCTTTGATAATTTCAAAAGTATTAGTAAAAGTATCTAGTCATTTTTTGCCACCGTATTTTGGCTCAATTCAGCTAACTTGGCGAAAATTGTTCTTTTCATTGTTTTTCTCTTTGTTCTCGCATTGCCAACACTGACTTGTAATTATGTTTGTCCTTTAATTGTGGCTCATTATGCGTGCGCTTTGATTATGCCATGCCCCAAGTGGCTCAATTAATGTGCAGCTCCCTTCTCCATCCCCGTCTCTCTCTCTCCCTCTCTCTCTCTCTCTCTCTCTACTATGACTCTACTTAGAGATACGCCTACTCATATGAATCGGACCTCTCTTAACCCCCTCAAAGTGCTTTTAGGAAGGGGCGTGTGCGTGTTTAGTGCCCACAATTTAATCGCTCAACTGTTGGCCAATTTTTTTTATGCATGTTTCTGCCTATTAAGAGAACTAACAACAAATTTCACGCTGGCCCTGGGAAATTCATTTTCATTTTCAGCTCTTGTTTATTTAAAGCATTACAACAGAAGGAAAATGAAACCTTGGCTCGTTTTCTGCCACTTTTGCCAAATGACCAAAGACAAACAACGCAACCCTTTTGAATTTGTTGGTCCCCTTTTAAACCTTTCAACTCCCTAGCTCTATTGCCCCTTTTTTTGGCACACAAAAAATGAAATTGGTTGGCATTATAATTGAAAATATGTTCAATGAAAATGTTTGCCCATATGAAAAGTTGTCAGAGAGAGAGAGAGAGAGAGAGGGAGAGAAGGAGAGAAAGAAAGGGGAGATGTCCAAAGGCGGCAAAAACAAATGGGCAACAGCAGCAGCTCAATTATTAAGTGGAGACTCGAGAGAGAGAGAGAGATGCGAGGGGTGTTTGAACAGAGTATAGAGAAGGCTATGCAAACTTGAAATGATTTTAATCAAGTTGTTCTGCATTTCGAAGAGAAATGGAAGATGAGGAGAAAAGGAACTATTCGATAAATCGCTAAATTGCATTTCTCCTATTTCTCTGAAAGCTAAATCGTAGCAAAGGATACCGTCGAATAACTACACTCCATTCTGTAAATAGCTAGTTTCTGAATTTCTAATCCATATACTTTTTATATCATAATTGGATTACTTTTCATGTCTTTTCATCTCTTACCAACAGGGATTAAAACCGAAACGAATATCGGATTTAGTTACGGTTTCGGTTATGATCGAATTAAGGTTTTCGGTTATCGGTTACGCAAAATCTTTGAGTATCGGTTTCGTAACGGTTATCGGTTTTTTGAAAGTTTCGGTTTAAAAATAACGGTATTGTTTCGGTTCACAAAAAAAATGAAATTAAGGTTTCGGTTGACCAAAATAAGACGCTTTATTCATTGTTTTACATGAAAAAAGACTTAATGCTCTTTTTACCCTGGAAAATAATTTTATCTGGTGACTGAAATAGTCGAGTGTAATGTCGTTTTTATTATAATTTGATCTCATATAAATTTGGTTCATTTGGTTTGAAAATCTGGAATCTTTTGATTTTACATAACTTTGTCAAAAATCAATCGATTTTTATGCGGAATGTAAATTTGAGCATAATTTTACCTCCAAATTTGTTCTGCATTTACAGTTTTTTCATTTTAGAAAATTTTTAAAAATCGAATTTTTCGAAATTTTACAGTGTTACCCCTTTATCTTTTTTGATTTTTTCGAAAAATTTAGAATTTTGAAAATGAACAAAATTTAATTGCAGAACGAATTTGGAGGCAAAATCATGCCCAAATTTACATTCCGCATAAAAATTGATTGACTTTTGATAAAGTTATGGCGGTTCAAAGTTATCAAAGTTGCTCAGTAGCTGCGACAGCCAGAACCGAAATTAACCCTTATAAATGAATCGGTTATTTCGGTCTAAAGAGTTTCGGTTTATGGGTTTCGGTACAGTGGAAAAAATTGTTTTCGGTTACGGTTTCAGTTACGGTTACAAATTTCCATCGGTTTTTACCGGTTAAAATTTACGGTTTTGTCTAAGGTTTTAATCCCTGCTTACCAAATTTGTTGGCCGTCAGCTGCTGTGTCCATCATAGGAAATGTAGCAAGTTCTATAAAATATTCAAAATATGCCAATGCGCTGACATTGACAAGGCGGAGATTTTGACGAGCGACAGAAGAACGAAAAGTGGGAGAGGGAGGGTTGACCGAAAGGTTATTGAACGGCGCGGATAACAAACTTTGGTTAAACAAAGGCAAGACGCCAATAAACTTATTTGTCGGTCGCTCAAATTATTGGCAAATATGCGTATAACATAAATAAGGACCAGAAGTGCCTGTGCGAGTGTGTGTTTGTGTGTGTGTGTGTGAGCCCGCAAATGTATGCAACAATAAAAATTGTGGCGCGCTTGTAATGAGCCTTTACTTAAGTGGTCGTCATAGGTTTTAGGCCACGCCAGACCAATTGCCAATTGGCCAACTGGCAACAGGGCGTATGAATGCGAAAGCTAAGCTCTTGATGTGCCCAGGACCTAAACAAAAAAAATAGATAAACCGATAATACGGGATAAAATAAATTCCAAAAGATATCAAAAGTTCGGTGATATTGAAACAGAAACAAATTATTTGGAATTGTAAATAAAGCCATAAAATAATGAATTTTTTTTAAGTTTGTACATAATTAATAAACATGTTTTCTGCTACCTTTTTGGCAGCTTTCCAAGTTATACAGTAAACAAATTACAACAATAACAGAATTACATTAAATAACAATGAAAATACCTACGTTATATAATATAATGCATTAAATTAGCATTTATGTTTTATTATATTATATATAATTTAAATTTATGTCTGAAAACATTAAAATGTTATGTCTTATAATAACATTGGACTTGAATTAAATATTTTTGGTTTATTTGTCTATTTTAATACTGAGTCATTGTCATATAACTTAAATTTAATCTTAGTATAGCAATTATAACGTTTATTATAATTTTAATATGCTTGAAATAATTCGGAATTTTATATTTTAAAATAAATTAATTTTTTTTTGTGTAGTCCAGTATTCGATTTGTGTAATAAAGTAAAAGTTCAAGAGAATTCGTAAGATAAGTATGGCAAAAAAGATTTCCGGACTTTCACCTTCGTGAAAACCAAAACGCTGAAGTTCATTTGGCTG
Organism: Drosophila kuntzei; assembly: GCA_035042165.1. NCBI lineage: Eukaryota > Metazoa > Arthropoda > Insecta > Diptera > Drosophilidae > Drosophila > Drosophila kuntzei. The sequence continues at coordinate 37,514 of JAWNLU010001430.1, forward strand.
GCATTCCATTGTCTCATAAAGTTATTTTGATGGACTTTATTAAACAGTCGAGGTCTACTCAGAGAGCATTAGAAATGTGGACAGCTAAGGCTGACGTGGGAAGGAGGGAGGCAGTCGGAGGGGGCCAAGGGCCCAAGAATCACTGAATACCGATCGAAAGTCATCTTGCATGTAAATTGGAAATCGCACATCCTTTCAAAATTTAAAAGGTAGTATTTTTATTTCCATCCTGAAAGTATGCATCACGAATCGTATATCAAATAAACAGTCCTTCTGACAGACTATCTCTGTTGCAAATGACATCCTGCACAAAAACAGATTGTATTTATCTTGATTTATATCGTTGCAATGAATAATTTTAAAACAAATTTGTATGAATATAAAAATACGGACAACGCCGGGTAATACCAAATAAGCTAATCTAAACCTTCTAAATGCAAAGATAATCGATCCTTATAGACTTTCAACTACCATATCATGATCAAAACTGAGCCAATTTGAAATCAGAATAGAATTTTAATCATTATTTAACCTAACAATCCATTCCTCAATTAAATTTTATTCATTTGAAAAAATTATATTTTTCTAAAATTTACAGTGTTACCCCTTATCATTTTTTGAAATTTCGAATTTTTTTTTTTGTGTTTTTAACTTAATGATAATTGAATTCGATTCCTTTGTTCGTGCTGATTAAGAATATACATACTTTATGCAGCCTTCGGTCTGTTCAATGGGAAAATATCCTTTAATAAGTAGAAAACAAATAACCTTAACCTCTTTTTTTATGTCACACATTGAATAAAGCTGCTTTTTCTCCAACAGGAAATATCTCCAGCTTAAGGATATTATCAAACTCGGCCTGCATGCAGAAATGATAACCAGTAACCAATGGACAAGATATATAATCATCACAGACATCAAGCAGGTGCTCCCCTTAATAACGATCGTTATATTACGAAACACAACCGACGACTTTGCAGCTCTATAATAAAAATCAATTTTTAATATACTCAATTTTAATTAAATTTAATAATTTCTTTATTAATACTACTTTTATAAATGTTACTCCTTAAGACTAAAATAAGAAAAAAAAAATTTTAAAATTAATAGCCGTAAAAAAATAAAATGTTGTAATAGTTTTATGAATTATGAATTTAAAATGTATAGCTAATATTAAAATACTGTACTTATATTCTTCATATATCAGAAGATAAGCTTAGAAATTGTAATTCAAGGTTATTCCTTAAGACCAGAAAGACCAAAACTGTTAAGATTTATTTATTTATTTATTCACGACTAAAGGCAGTCGGCATAAAGTAAATTAAGTGTTAAAAAATTAAAATAAAAATGAACTAAAAATTAAATGACTGTTAAATTGTAATTAAAACTGAAAAGAAAATGAATAACTGAAAAACCTGAAAAAAGCCAACCGATCAATATGAACATAAAAAATCATTATTAAAAAACCTGAAAAAAGCCAACCGATCAATATGAACATAAAAAATCATTATTAAAAAATCTGCAAAAAAAAAACAAATATTGTAATACTTTTAATTATGAATTTTATATTTAATGTTTATATTAAAATATTTTACATTTACTCTTCATATATCAAAAGATAAACATAGACATATTATATATTTTATACTTTTAATTATGAATTTTATATTTAATGCTAATATTAAAATATTTTATCTTTATTCTTCAAATATCAAAAATTAAGCATAGAAATTATATAAAAAATGTTACTTCATAAGGGTAGGATTTTAAGAATAAAATGAATTTAAAATTTAAATATTAAACTATTTTTCTTATTTACGGAAAGGGCTTTATTTTCAGATGGGGAAACAAAATTTCAGAAACTAACTAAAGGAAACTCAAAAAATACCAGGCGAACAGAAATTACAGTAGGTCGTTAGAGCAAAAAATTTAAATTTTCCTGTCGCTCAAAGAATTTCACTCAGTTCAGCAGCTCAAGGTCATATTTAAATATGATGGGAATAAAATATTGTTGCTTTCTATTCTTTTCTGTTCGCCTGGTATTTTAGCTGGTATTTTGGCTTTTCTAGGTATTTCAGATTAATGTATGTGTGTAAGTATGCGTCCATGGATGTGAGCTTGCAACGGCTTTCTTGACCTTGAAATTCGGTAAAAATACCAGGCGAACAGAAATCAGCAGAAGGTGGATTTCTTATTTGAGCAGCAAAAAAAAATTCAAGGTCATATTTTTATATGGCGCAAAAAAAGTTGATTTGCTTTCTGCTCATTTCTGATCGCCTGGTATTTCAGCTGGTATTTCAGCTTTTTCAGGGGTTTCAGATTCATGTTCGTGTGTAAGTATGCGTCTATGAATGTGGCTCGCTGGAACCGGAAATTCTGCAAAAGTACCAGGCGAACAGAAATCAGCAGCAGGTGGATATTTAATTTGAGTGGCATATTTTTTTCTCAAGGTCACGTTTTTCGCTCAACTTAAACAGTTTCACTCAATTAACATTTTCACTCAATTAACATTTCACTCAATTAACATTTTCACTCAATTAACATTTCACTCAATTAACATTTTCACTCAATTAACATTTCACTCAATTAACATTTTCACTCAATTAACATTTCACTCAATTAACATTTTCACTCAATTAACATTTTATCTCAATTAACATTTTCACTCAATTAACATTTTCACTCAATTAACATTTTCATTAGTTCCTGAAATTTTTTTTTAATTTATCCCCATCTGAAAATAAATCCCATTCCATAAAAAATAACAAAACGTTTAATTTTTCAATGTTAAATTCATTTTATTCTTAAAATCCTATCCTTATGAAATAACATTGGTATATAATAGCTATGCTTATCTACAATATTTTAATATTAACATTAATTAATAAATGTATAATTAAAAGTAAAAGTGTTACAAAATTAGGTTTATGTTCTAAGGGAGTAACATTGTTATATAATTTATATGCTTATCTTCTGATGTGGAGAATGTTGAACATTTTATGATAATGTATAGTTACTAGTATTAACTAATGAGGTTATTAATTTTAATTATAATTGAGTATAACAAGTATTGATATTTATTTAAGAGCTGCACAATCGCCGGTCGTGTTTTGTAGGATGATGGTCGTTATGATTGATGTCTATGATGATTATATATCTTGTCCATTGGTTACTGGTTATCATTTCTGCTTGAAGGCCGAGTTTGATTATATCCTTAAGCTGGAGATATTCCCTGTTGGAGAAAAAAGCAGTGTTATTCAATGTGTGACATAAAAAAAGAGGGTATGGTTATTTGTTTTCTACTTATTAAAGGATATTTTCCTTTATTTCGCAATTTCAAAAAATTATAAGGGTTAACACTGTAAATTTTAGAAAAATATAATTTTTTCAAATGAATAAAATTTAATTGAGGATTGGATTGTTAGGTCAAATAATAATTAATATGACATTCTGCTTTCAAATTGGCTCAGTTTTGATCAAGATATGGTAGTTGAAAGTCTATAAGTATCGATTTCCTATGCGTTGGAAATGTTAAGGTTAACTTATTTGGTATTACCCGGCATTGTGGGGGCGTAGGGTATAATGATGTCAGAAAATGTTAAATGTTGAGCCCACTTACACCCTGTCGAAGCGTGTCTCAATAATGATGATGCATGTTTAATTGGAAGTGTTTGAGTGGGCGAAGAAGTGGATGCATTAGAACGAGAAGAGGGGAGGGGAAATGACTTTCATTTAGGCAACCAGTCAGTCAGTTGGTATATATGTATGTATGGGGATTATGCCAGCCTCATTAGCGTCAATTCTCATTGCGTATGCTCTGACATTTTAGTGGCATGATTAGTTGCCACCGTCCATTTGACACTTCCCCCCTTTCCACTTGCCTCTTCCAACTGACACTGTCTGTGGTGCTGTGATTAGCATGTGATTTGGTTGCCATTCAGGCAATTTCAAATGTCAGTTTAGTCGCAGTTACCCAAGTGCCCGGACACTCAGAAAAAGTGTCATTTTGACTTTTACATTTTTACGCGCTGCACAGTGGAAAAAAAGGTTCATTTAGCTTGTTTTAATTAATATATTCGAAAGTAGCAGAATTATATCTGTCCAATTTCCTAGATCTTGTATATTTGTTTGGTTTTTGGTATTAATACTTTTTTATATTTTAAAAACAAAATAGAATAAACAATTTAATGAAACAAATTGCATCTAAAAATAGACAACAGAAGATTAAATGATTGGTAAGCAGATCGACATTGTTTTGTCGCATGAAAAATGGTCTAGAAGCTATTTTTAACTTTAAATACTTATGTATAACTTTTAAACAGGGATTAAAACGGAAACAAATATCGGTTTTAGTTACGGATTCGGTTATGCTCGAATTAAGGTTTCCGGTTATACAAAATATTGGAGTATCGGTTTCGTAACGGTTATCGATTTTAGTAACTTTCGGTTAAAAAATACCTTTATGGTTCACAAAAAAAAAAAACTTTAGATTTTCGGCAAATTTCGATTATTTTGATTTAACTGATTTTTAATAACTTCGAACTGCCATAACTTTGTCAAACGTCAATCAATTTCCATGCGCAATGTAAATTTGAGCATGATTTTACCTCAAAATTCGTTCTGCATTTAAATTTTGTTCATTTTCAAAATTCGAAATTTTTCGAATATTTTAGAAATTTTACAGTGTTACCCCTTATCATTTTTCAAAAAATTTCCAAATTTTCGAATTTTCAAAATGAATAAAATTTAAATGCAGAATGAATTTAGAGGTAAAATCATGATCAAATTTACATTGTGCATGGAAATTGATTGAGTTTTGACAAAGTTATGGAAGTTCAAAGTTGCTCAGTAGCAGTGACGGCCAGAACCGAAATTAACCCTTATAAATGAATCGGCTACTAAACGGGTATTTCGGCTTAAAGAATTTCGGTTTATGGGTTTCGGTAAAGCGGAGAATAATTTTTTCGGTTACGGTTTCAGTTACGGTTACATATTTCAATCGGTTTTCACCGGTTAAAGGTTACGGTTTCGGTTAAGGTTTTATTTCCAGCTTTAAATGTTAATATTTAACTATTTTGGAAAAAAAAAACAAACATATTCGAAATTCGAAACATTGATTTAATATACTCGTATGCTAATATGGTACTTTTTTCCCACTGTGCGTTGCTCTAACGTTTGGTATTTCACCTGTGTCCTTTGCTCCTTTTCTTCTCTTTCTCCTTTTCCTTCACCCTGTCTCTCTACTCTCCTGCGTGTCAGAGTCATGAATGCGCTTTTGCTTTTCCAGCATGCCTTTAATCCCGCCAGACAGTCAAGGGCGACAGCTTCAACCCTAACCTCTGTTTCCCTTTCCCTTTCTCTCTCTCTTTCTCTCTGCCTCTGTCTGTCTCCACCTTCACTCCACGCCCCCTTCCTGGTCATGGGATGTTTCATTATGCGGCTGTTTCCTCTCGGGCCACGCAAAAAAACACGCGACACTTTATGCATTTTACATACATACTCTGTTTTTAAATATACCCTAATTGAAATGAGAGCTTAATACATTTAATGTATTCTTTGTAATATAAGAACACTTCTTTCTATTTTTCCACAATTCCAATTACTTCTGTTTATGTCAACAAATGTGACAAAGCTTCCATTAATATTAGTTATTATTTAATATTATTATTATTTAATTTTCGACCATTTAAAAGCTCATTAAAACCGAGAATTGTGCAGAATACTCTACTACTATAAAGTCTCAGCTCAGTTTCCGAAACAAATTCATAATATTTTTGACCTAGAATGTTATTTTTTTGGCCACTAAAAAAAATTAAAAGTTCATTAAAGCTGTAAATCAGTGAAATACACTCAAAACTGAAATAATCGAGATTTTTATAAGAGTATTCATTCTTCGTGTATGCTTCTACTTTTGTTGTTTGAACATGTTTTATTTGCTTAGCATTTCCAGCTCACCTGTCTTTCTTTCCGTCTGTCCAACCCGCCTCCTTCTTCTCCCATCTCCCATCTCCTCTTCTCCTCCCTTTTGTAGGCTGCCTAATTTCATTTGCTTTTCCTCCGTTGCCATCAGGTAATTTATTTCACCGCTAATTTGTATAAATTCTTTTCTCCGTCGCATTAAAGCGACAACGACAACGACGACGAGACATCAACACAAAATGGCGGACATTTGGCTGTCAACAGTAGGGGGAGTCCCCTATCTCCCTCGCCATCTCCCTCTCCCTCGCCACCGCACACCATTTTATGGCCTCTGTTGTTTATGTGCTTTTGCCTGACTGCAGTTGTTCTAATTCTTATTGTTGTTGATGTTGTTGTAATTCATGCACCTTTATGTTTATAATTAAGTGCCTGGACTTTGCGCGTTTCATCTCCCTTTCCACTTTCCCCTCTTCCCCATCCCATCACTTGAGCTTTGTTTTTGGTCCGTTTAGTGTGCGAATTTATGACTGTTTTATGGTAGCATAAGTTTCATTAGTGCGTAATAAATCAAAGTAACTGAGCAGCGGGGTTTAAGACTTTCGTGTGCCATTCACATTTCGGCCATGACGAATATTTTGTGTGTTTATTATCTTGTCAACAACTAAACTCATTCCAAAATCTCTGCTTGCAATAAATTACGCATATTGACAGAGCTAATTAGTCTATATATCAATAGCTTATTGTTGTCAAACACAATCTTAATTAATATATCAATGAAAAATAACATTAATCTCTCAAGACTTTTCGTTTTCTTCTATTTTTCAATATTTGCGCCAAGCTCGCATATCGATAAGTTATCGACAAATGTAGCTTATTAGCAAAGACACAAACCAACACCAAAACCAACAGTGCTAATGTGCGCAACGTGAAGTTGGCCGCTGAACGCAGTTTTCGACTCGCGTGAAGTTGGCTGTTTGACGCAATTTTGACACAACTTGAAGCAATCTGCGCGCCAATTTTAAAATTTATTTGCTAAGTTAGTAAAAAGAAACAAAATAATAATACTATAATCATAAATTTATTCTTCATCCATCTGGAACCAGCTTTATCTATTAATTTACTGGACTCCACATGTAGATTATCAAGATTCAATTTGTTTATGAGCCCTTTCACACTGTAATTTACTTATATTTAGCCAGATTTATGTTGAAGCAGCGGGATATGCATTATTAATTCTCGAAAAAAGGCAATTTGCCTTTAGTTGTGTTTGCAATAAGCACTATGTTGATTACAGCTTTTCGGAAACTTGCCACAATGTTAACACATATGGCAAAAGTTTCTGGAATTCTGCGCTTCCGCCAATCGATGACGATGGCAATGGCAGACATTGGCTAACTAGCTGGGCCAACTAGAGACAAGACAAATGCGCCACTGACACGTGTTAAGAATTCCGCACATGGCCAGTTGAAATGCCACACAGCCAGCACTCCCCAGACTCGGACAGAGACTAAGACAGAGACTAAGAATTGGAGTCATGCATATGCAGAGTCGTCTGGTAAGACGAGCCCGCCCAGAGTCCCTTTTTAAACTACCCTTGCAGTTGGCATTATACTTTTCTCACTCAATGTGTAACTCATCCCAGGGATTAAAACCGAAACGAATATCTGTTTGAGTTATGGTTTCGGGTATGCTCGAATAAAGGTTTTCGGTTATCGGTTATGCAAAAACTTGCAGTATCGGTTTCGTAACGGTTATCGGTTTTTTGTAAGTTTTGATTTAAAAATACTGGTATGGTTTTGGCAAAAAATTTAAGGTTTTCGGAATATTTCGATTATTTTGATTTTACTGATTTTTAATAACTTTGAATTGCCATAACTTTTTCAAAACTCAATCGATTTTCATGCGCAATATAAATTTGAGCATGATTTTACTTCTAAATTTGTTCTGCATTTAAAATTTGTTCAATTTGAGAATTTTAAATTTTTTGAATTTTTTAGAATTTTTACAGTGTTACCCCTTATCATTTTTCGAAAAATTTCGAAATTTTCGATTTTTGAAAATGAACAAAATTTAAATGCAGAACGAATTTAGAGGAAAAATCATGGTAAAATTTACATTGCGTATGGAAATTGATTGACTTTTGACAAAGTTATGGGAGTTCAAAGTTATCAAAGTTGCTCAGTAGCTGCGACAGCCAGAACCGATATTAACCTTTATAAATGAATCGATTATTAAACGGTTATTTCGATTTAGAGAGTTTTGGTTTATGGGTTTCGGTAAAGCGGAAAAATTTTTTTTCGGTTACGATTTCAGTTACGGTTACAAATTTTAATCGGTTTTCACCATTTAAATGTTACGGTTTCGGTTAAGGTTTTAATCCCTGGTCTTAACTAAAAAATAATAGCACTTATTTTTTGTATACTTAACATATATAGTTAAATACAAGGGATTTTGTTTATTTATTTCTTTTTGACTTGTTCTATAATCAACTTATTAGATTAAGAAAACTTATAAAAAAACCTAAGACAGGTTATTTTAGTGCGTATTTTTTGTAATTTGTCAAAACAGTTATATAAAACATGTATTTTTAACAAAGCTTACAGACTGTGTATTTAATATTGTCCTTAACATTCTGGAAAAATACCGAATCGTACTATAGTTTTCATAGGAACAATCAGTTGAAAATTGAAGCTAAAGCTTGGCCAGGGTATTAAGTCTTCGGCGTGATGCAGATAGAATTGCAATCTTGTTTAGCTTACTCTCTGCACAAATTTCATAACAAATGACTAACAACATGAGCAAGGCAGCAGTTACAAGGCAGCAACGACAATCACAGCTAGATAAACAGCAGCAGCAGCAGCAGCAAAAGTAGATGCAACACTAGATGCAGATGCAGATGGAGATGGAGAATCAGATACATGCACATGTATCTTGAATCGAATGGAGACGGAGACGGAGACTTTGACTTTGACTTTGTATCTGCATGTGCACAGCACAGCGGGTCGATTAAGCGAATGATGATCAAAGTGCTGCAGCTCCAGTTGAGGCAGCTATTGATTGCGTGTGGCAAATAAATGCCACAGCCCGAAAGTAGCTGCAACTGGCCAACTTGCAACTTTCAACTGGCCAACTTGCAACTGCCACAGTGAGCGCACAGGAAGCGTCTCGATCTCAGCTTATCTCGATCTTTGTTATCTCTGGCTGCATCGCCAGCAGATGAATCAAGGGGGATGGGGGACAGACGAGCGGACAGCGCCAGCTTAATATTCAATTTGTGCAAACGTTTGTTAAATAAGTTCCCCTTTCTTTCATCTTCCCCTTTCCCACTGTCCGCTGCTCCTGCCATGTATTTGTGTATTGAAAATTGGCCAACAATCTTGGAGTCTCCGCTTAACAAGACTCACTTGGCAATTCTCCAAGGGAATTCGCCTTGCAACTGCCAATTCCCTATTCCCAACACTGTGGCAAGGGCTACACTGAGAGAAAAATACCGCACTAAAATAAAACTTGAGTGATCTCAACTTAAGTGGTAACATCTTTTTAAATCTTACAATACAATCGATACAATTACAATTTACGACAAAATCAACCTGATAAATCTTCAGTCAAGTATAATTATTATTAATTGATTCTTAATGTATGATTTTAAGCAGGGATTTATACCTTAACCTTAACCGAAACCGTAACCTTTAACAGATAAAAACCGATTGAAATTTGTAACCGTAACCGAAAAAAATTGTTTCCTTTGTACCGATACCCACAAACCGAAACTCTTTAAGCCGAAATAACCGTTAAGTAACCGAATCATTTATAAGGGTTAATTTCAATTCTGGCCGTCGCAGCTACTGAGCAACTTTGATAACTTCGAACTGTCATAACTTTGTCGAAACTCAATCAATTTCCATACGCAATGTAAATTTGATCATGATTTTACCTCTAAATTCATTCTGCATTTAAATTTTATTCATTTTAAAAATACGAAAATTTCGAAATTTTTCGAAAAATGATAAGGGGTAACACTGTAAAAATTCCAAAAAATTAAAAAAAAATCGAATTTTGAAAATGAACAAAATTTAAATGCAGATCGAATTTAAAAGTAAAATCATGCTCAAATTTACATTGTGCATGGAAATTGATTGAGTTTTGACAAAGTTATGACAGTTCGAAGTTATTAAAAATCGAAATTTTCAAACCAAATTTATATGAGGTCAAATTATGATAAAATCGACATTACGCAGAACCATTCCAGTAATCAAATAGCATTATTTTCCAGGCTAAAAAGAGCATTAAATCTTTTCTCATGTAAAACAATGAAACAATACAATGAAAACCTTAATTTTTATTTTTTTTGTGAAACGAAACCATACCCGATATTTTTAAGCCGAAACTTACAGAATACCGATAACCATTACGAAACCGATACTCCAAGATTTTGCATAACCGATAACCGAAAACCTTAATTCGTGCATAACAGAAACCGAAATACTTGATTATTTTTCTCAGTGTAGCGGCAAGGCACGTACAGTGCAGCTTCCGCGCCGCGCAACTTGTTGCTGGCAACACTTCATTTATTTTGATAACCATGAGATTGCGAATAAAAAATAAAGAACTGGAGAGTGCAACAATAACAACTCGTAGTATCCATAATCCCAGGTCAACCCTTAGCCTGTTGCGCCTTGATTGAAATTGCAGCCGACGGCGCACAGATACATATAAAGGTACAGATACAGGAACAGATTCACTTACAGATACAGATACATTCGCCACGCATTTTCATTTCGGTGGTCAGGTGTCAGATGACCGCGTTGAAGTTGACAACTGACACGACGGTCCAGGGCCACTTGGCGGCATCCCGGCTTGTTTCTGGCCTGTCTCTGTCTCTGATTCAGGCTCTCACTTTGGGTTACTTTCTGGCCAATACCATTGACATTGGCTTGCCTAACCCAACTTCCAAGTGGAAACTGGCAACCGTCAACTGGGCGCGGCGGCATTCGGGTTCGAAAGTCAATTAATTTAAATATGTCGAAAATTAATACAGGCGACAATTGACAGTGAGGACACCAGGGCTGCAAGAATGAATATAAAATTAATAAATTAATCAATTAAAAAGAGGGAAGAGGAATACTAAAGAGAAGATCAAAGAATTTTATATTTATTTATATGCTATAAATATTTGTTATTAATTTATATTTTTACTAACTAACAGCATTTGTTAAATATGTTTACTGAAACGTGTATCCAAGAGATACTAATTTTTAAAAATAAAATTGAAAGACCTTGACTATTTGATATCTTTAACGAATGCAGATGTTTACAAAACTTAATATTTTTAGTTAATAATTGAAAACATAACTCAAACTAAAATTATTAAATGTATTATCTGAAAGATACCCTAGGACATTTTTCCGTATTTTTAAAAGGCAAGAATTAAGATTCAACTAAGAACTAAGCAAAGATACCCTGCCTTCATTTTAATTCAGATTTTATACTAATTAATAATTGAAAACCTAACTCAAACTAAAATTATTAAAGTGATTATATGAAAGATACCCTAGGAAATTTTTGAGTATTTATAAAAAGCAAGAATTAAGATTCAACTAAGAACTAAGCAAAGATACCCTGCCTTCATTTTAACTTAATTAATTTACTTCGATTCCTAGTGCCAAAAGCTAACACTTATTATTTAAGACACTATTCACTATTATATAACATTGAACTTTAAAAATAATTTAGACTTAAAAAAAAACAAGAAACAAAATTACAATTATCAAAAAAGAATAAGGATTGAATTAAAATATACAATATTAACGTCAGTTCTAATTTGTTTTGTTTATTCCATTTATGTCTTTGATTTAGTTATAAATGTAGTTTGCATTTTTTAATTTTTAATGTATGTTAACTTGTATTTATTAGCTGTTAGCTGTATTTAATAAATTGTTGCTAGCTACTAATACTAAATAAACCACTTGTTGGGCACCTTCAACTTATTACCAGGCATATAATTTACATGTGCCCAGCTGTTCACATTGATTGCTGATTGCTGTTGTTATGGGAAATGTCATAAATCCCAGTTGGTAACTGTACTGTGAACAGTTTTGGCCACGTCAATTGTAGGAGGATTTAAAAGAGGGACTCACATGAGGAGCTGGAGGTACTCGTTACATACGAGTATGAGTATGAGTATGAGTACGAGTATTTTATCGTGCCTGCCTGGCATTGGCCTTATAAGGTTTGGCTCTCAGGGCTTGCCAAATGTTGCCCAGCTGTGTCAATGGCCATGGCTTTTCTTTTATTTTTCGTTGGTATTGTTGTTGGCCCCTTCACCCACTGACTGCAGCAATATCGCCCCCCCCCCCCCCCCCCCTCATTTTAACCCCTTCTCTGCATCAGATATCGCTGGCAATTTTTCAGAACAGGATGATTGTTCAGTGAGCTCGACTCTGACTTAGTTTTTTCTGTGCACGAGGTCATCGCTTGCGGTCGGACCGCCCGCTGCAGCTGTCTCTCTCTCTTCCCCTCTCTCTCTCTCTCTCTCTCTCTCTCTGTGTGTCTGTCTGTCTCGTCTATCTATCTGACTGTGACTGTCTCCAGAATGTTTGCTTACTTTGTTGGGCATTTTTATCTATTGCCGCGCACGTCGGGTCACATTAACGGTGCTTTCTCAACGCTCGAGTTCTGCAATTTGATTTGCTTACTTTACCTCAACTTACCTTTGAGTTTTCGCATGCCCTCCTGCCCCGATTGCCTCCCCCCTCTCCTACTGAGTCTGGTTAAGTTCAGCGCAGCGAAAAACAAACAATTCAAGTCATCAGAACTGTGGCAATTGTTGTTGTTGTTTCCATTGTTGTTGTTGTTCTTGTTGTTGTTGTTGTTGCTTACCGCACACACTTGTTGACTGGATTGGAACATGCCACATGAAATTCCCTCGCCTCCGTCTCTCCCCTTTTCTCTCTCAGTCCATTTTGTGGTTACATAATCTTATGCGATAGAAATGTCATAAATAAATTAAAGATAAATACATGCGAATATATTATATAAGATACATTTCTATCTCAATATTATTTTTGTATAATTTTGACCTGGGATTAAAACCGAAACGAATATCGGTTTTAGTTACGGTTTCGGTTATGCTCGAATTAAGGTTTTCGGTTATCGGTTCAATTGAACCAAATTTATATGAGATCAAATTATAATAAAACCAACATTACGCTAGACCATTCCAGTAACCAGATAACATTATTTTCCAGGTCAAAAAGAGCATTAAGTCTTTTTTCATGTAAAGCAATGAATAACGCTTCAACCGAAAAACTTATTTTTTTTTGTGAACCGAAACCATACCGTTGTTTTTAAACCGAAACTTACAAAAAACCGATAACTGTTACGAAACCGATACTTCAAGATTTGGATAACCGAAAAGCTTAATTCGAGCATAACCGAAACCGTAACTAAAACCGATATTCGTTTCGGTTTTAATCTCTGATAAAAACAAAGTTAATTAAATTTTAAATATAATATTTTGCATTCAATAAAAAAATATAAAAAAAAGTGCACTATATAAAAATGTTAAAATATTATTTTAAAATAAGTAAAAATGTAAGTAAAATGATAGAAAATATATATTCTTTAGAAGCACTTCTGATAACAGTGTTTGACTCAGATCTCGCAGATACATGAGTATTTTCTATAAGCAATTTGAGGTGTTAATGAGTTTATTTAGAAGTAGGCGCCCCGATTTGCTAACCTAGTCTTAGGGTAATCTATCCGTAACAGAGCAGAGCAGAGCAGATTGAGGCACCTTGTGCCACATTTGAGTAGCACTTAACACCTTCTCAGTTCCCGCTAACTGTTCAATTCGAAGACCTGCCTGAGATGTGTGCAACTGTGCCGCATAATAATTGTAAGCTGATTAAAATGTAAATCATTCACAAGAAGAAACATTTTCTTGTTTTCGCTTCACAGACAACGAATTTCAAATTGCAGAAATTCTCAGTAAATTTTGCTTTCGAAATCAACGAAATGATGTATTAAAGGGGGGGGAGGGAATAGGGGATGGAGGAGGGTATAAATTTGTGGGGCTGGGGCCAAAGTTGGTCTACGGAGTGTAACTTGTTATTTGCTGTAATTAATTTTGAAGCCAAAGTGCTAATTAATTCAGAGCTTCAGGTGAAGGCGTTGGAAGCGTACAACAAATTGTGCTCAACATCCGCCGGACAGCGCCAAATTGGACGCGATGGGCAGCTGTTGTTGTTGTTGTTGTTAACGTTGTTGTTGTTGGTAGAAGCACAGAAGCTGCCGCCGCACAATTAATGGACAGAGCGAACTCCAAAGTTAGGCGCTGCCAAAGTAATTTCTCAAGAATTTAAAAGACAGGAAACTTGCATAACTGTACGCGCAGAGTTTGGCAAAAATCTCAAAGGTTCTTAATGAAGATTGTGGTTGTGGTTGTGGTTGTTTTTGTTGCTGTGGTTGCAGACTTACGCAATGTGGCTGCTAAATGTCAGGCCAAATCAGAGATGAGATGTCCCGTCGCGTCTCCAGCTTGGCCAAGTTAACTCAGCCGGCAGCCAACTCTGAGCCAATAGTAACGCCTACCAATACCTTTAATTATAGTCCCCAGTCCCGCCAAGGACTTGCAACCCGGGGGCAAAGTGGCTCTAGCTTTAGATTCAACTTCAGCTTCAACTTCAGCTTCAGTTTTACCTGACCAAACATGACGCACGTATAGAAAACATATTTCAAACTAAACAAACTCATCAGAAAAAATGCTGGAACGCGTGCAAAATTAAAAGTAAAGCGAGAAAAAATGTAGACAACGCGTCAGGCTAAAAGGGGAGCAGATGAGAGGAAATAGAGGGGGGGCAGATATATATCTAGTTGTAGCACAAGTCACACACACACAGAAAAAAAATAATGATCTAACTTTAAATTAAATTGTTGTATATCACATTTAAATAAATTTTCTTAATAAATATGAGAAATACCAGAGATTTCAAAAAATACTTATTTTTACTATAATAATTACTTTTAATTCTTATTTTTCAATTTTTAAAATAAAAATCAAAAATAATAATTAAATTTAAATTTTTATTTAAAATCATCTCTTTTCAATCTAAAATATCCTTAAAATACGTCCTTTCAGATATTCACATTCAATTTTTTTTTTTTAATTTTTATAATAAAAATTTAAAAAAATTTGTATTTTTAACTTTTATAATAAAAGTTGAAAAATAATTTTTAATTTGTAATTTTTATTTTAAAAATTATTATCGTTACGGTTCCTGATTTTTACTAAGCTGATAAACTAATTTTACGAATGATTTGGATTTTCTAAATAGATTTTTGTAATGATAGTAATATGGACTTTTTCTTTGGGTGTATGGAATGCCGCTTGTTATGCGCTGCACAGCTTCAAGGTCGTCTGATTTGATCGTTTGGGGCGTTGACTAAGGCTGCTCCCCTTTCTGACGCATTGCCAATGATTCATTTGGCCCAAAAAATACTTGGCTAAGAGACACCCACGCTTAGAAAAAGGAAAGAAAAAATTAACTTTACTTTATATCGAAATGATATTAACTTGAACTTGAGCTTTGGTTTTGATTGTGCGCTCTGTGTAAAGGCCGCTGGCAATTTAGTAATTATAAAATGATTAATTTTTGTGCATTTTCTCAACACCTTCCACTTAGCAGTGGACTGCAATAAAGGGGACCTTTTTTCTTATTTTACTGGAACTGGGTACGGACCCTGGGCCAGGCGTTAAAGCTCAACTACTGTCGATTTAAGTGCCGTTGGGCCCGTTGTCCATTGTCCATTGCCCATTGCCCATTGCCGTGCAGGGTATCATTAGGCCAGGCAAAACAATTTAAAATAACTGCCGCAACTAGCATAATAATATTAAGACGGCAACTCAAGCAATGCCTAGACAATTTTCATAATGGCCAGAAATAAATCTGCAAAAGCTGCAGCCGGAGCAAAAGTTGCCACAAGAATATTCCCTGGGAACGTTGAATGCGATGCACAACTTAATTAATAAACTAATGAGCAGTTTGCAGGCAGCCAAACGAGGTGTATTCTTGGTATGGGCACAGCCCGAAGAACCAAACAGACAGAGATTATCTACCATCTACCATCTCCCCCTTTCTCTCTCTCTCTCTCTCTCATTCTCCCTCTGTGTGCCCAGCCTATTTGCAAAAGATCAGCGAGAAATTAAAATAAATATGCAACGTGCAAAAATGCCAAAAATATATATCTCAAAACTAAAGCTGCGAACGTGTTAAGCAACCCAAAAAAAAAAGCATTCAAAAATGTTTGATTTATGCCCAAGTGTATTGGGAAAAGCCCCCCTTGAAATACGTGACAGTAAAGCAATACGAGATTGCGAAATAAGTGAGAGATTAAAGATACTGACATCACTTGCATTTACCATCTGAACTCAAAATCAACTACATTTCTGAATTGAAATGAATTTTAAATAAATTATGTCATACTTTGAATCGAGGTTTAAATAAATTATGACGTATTTTTATAGTTCACATTATAATTTATACTAGTATTTACAATACTCTATTTATCTAAAGACCAAAAGTGTCTGCTTATAGAGCTGATTGAAAAGATACAGTTAAGCTTCCCTACACTGATAAAAAAATGTTCTAAAATCAAGATTTTGGTCTCAGAACTAAGAATTTTGGTTTAAAAAATGCGTCGAGGACATAAAATTCTTAAATTTAGAAAACACATCTTGATTTTAAGAAAATTTCAAATAAGAATAAGTTCTTAATTTAAGACCAAACAGTCTTAAATTCTCAAACCAAAAATAAAAAAAGGCACGCGTTTTAAACTTTAAACTTATTTTTTTTTATATTTATACTTTTTTGGTTTTTTTTTTTTTTATAAATATTCCGATTATATGTTTTTTCCTTGGCTAGAGCGGGTTTTTTTATCAAACTGAAGCGACGATTCTAACCACGGTGTCATTATTGTCTTCATATTAAATATGACATATTTATATTTTCTTATCAATTTAAGATTTTTGATTCTTATATTAAGAACTGCGAATTTTTAGATTAATATTCTTAGTTTTATTAATTTGGTCTTCAAATGTTCTTATTTAAGAACAAAATATTTAAGATGAATGTTTTTGATTTTAGAAGTTGGTCTTTTTTTCAGTGTAAGAAAATTAGAATCGTAAGAAAATAAAGAGCTTCGAGTTTAAATTCTATCTTGATCGGTTCGAAATTAATCACGATTTTATTTTTCCTCTAGAGATGCATATTTTTAATCTCGATATACTAAGTGTCTAGTAGCTTTTCGTAAATAAGTTTGAAGCTGATCGGATAACGCAATTCAAATGTTTATCTCAAGAAATAAATGGTAAGTAGTTTAAAATATAGAAATATTATTGAATATAAGCACTTAAATCAGAGAGAAGCTTTTAAATAGTAAATATTAAAAGTATCAATGCTTATTAAAGACCACATGAAGTTCGTCTTAAAGCTGTTTGACTGTATAGATGAATGACAGATTCTATATAGACTTTTGAGATTAGAGCGCTCTACTTTTATGACTTGAATATTCAATGCTTAATATAGTCATAAACTCAGCTGTTAGATTGGGCCATAAAAATACGCTACATATATATATAAATATATATAGATGGAATTGTAAAAAGGTATTCCCCTGGGGCGAGGGTAAAATCCGTTGCCGGGGGTTATACTTTGGCATCCCATTAATTTTTAAGTTTAAGAGAGTATTTTACGCCTTTTTCCCATTTACTCGCAAGTGTAAATCTGAAAGTGTTTGTCTGAATGATGTTTAAATTGGAATTTGGGCTTCAGTTGATGTTATAAATATTAATGGTCTAGACGTATATACAAACAGAGGCTTACGACTCTCACCTTCATCCATTGGTTAATCCTGCAGTCCAAGTTCAAGTCGAAGTAAATCATTTTGTTTTCACTCTTCGGTTTAATTATCACAATTCCAGATTTGGTGCATGTTGTGTTCTGTTCTGTTCTGTTCTGGCCAGTTGCCTTTTGGCTCCAACAGCTCATAAATTGTGGCACGAACAAGTTGATGCTGACGGCGACTGCTAAAAAAAAAAAGAGAAGAAGAGAAGAATAAAAGAAGTAGTTGTAGAATATTTATTGCAACTTGTAAATTGAAAATCGTCTTAGTTTTAGTTTTAGCTTTAGCTTTAGTTGCAACTGCAAGTCCAATTCAAGTCCTATTCAAATCAATGAAAACTGATAGCCTTGCAGGCAGAATCGACATCATGATGCGCGTATTAACATAGACACTGCCCTAAGTAGTACTCCCTGTACTGGACCAAAGATGGCACCGGCAACATGACAGCAACTCCAATTGCAACGTGTACACAGCAAAAAAAAATCAGGGTTAAATTCAATTCAACTCAATTCGTTTCGATATTAGCAAATACTTTGATCATAATAATGTAATTTGTAATAATTATTTACTTGAATCAAATATTTCTGAATTATTTTAAGAAGTATATTCAGAAAAAATAAATAATTAAAATATAAAGAAAAGCTTAACTCGGAGAGATACTAAAAAAAAGGATTTAAATTAAATAAAATCATTCAAAGCTTAAACAATAGATAAATAAATACATTTTTATTTTCAGCTTTTAAATGATTAATTTATTTTTACCCTTTCAGTTTTTAATTTATTTTAATGTATACTATGTTATTTAATTCATTTATGTTATTAATTCAAATCATATTTATAGTTGATGGTAAATAAAATAAAATGTCAAAAGATTCTGAATGTGAAGTAGATTAATTACTTTTATACGGTAGGATGTAATTTATTTGAATTAATTAAATTAAGTAATAAATGCTAAGATTTTGAATTGAAAAATGGAATCTTATAATATTTAATTTTTTTTCAGTGTAGGATTTAAGCGACATGCCAACACTTGGACCACTTGCCACATGGAGCTTTTGCTGCTTTTTATTCTTCTGCCGCAAAACGTATCATTAACAAGTCACGACAAATTCGCGGTCAGACATTTGAAAAGCCAATGCCAAATTTGGTGAGGACAACGCCGACAGTTGGGCCTGCCAATGGCATTAGATAAACTCCAAGTGCAAGTCCAACTTCGACTCCAACTCCAACTCTGACTTCAACTCCTATTCCAAGTTTAACTCTCTCTCGCTTGGTATCAAGTGCCAAGTGCCAAGTACATGGACAAGTTGGCGACTGCCGGCGGCGGCTTTGAACAGAGACCACCGTCAGTTGCGAGGTGTGAAAAATCTAAAATGCAAACACGAAACGAGTACTCGCAACCACAACCACAACCACAATCTCTGGCTCCACTCCATTTGTAGTTGCTCCCCTGGGCGATGCCAAAAACGAAAAAAAAACTAAAAAAAAATCGAAAAACCAAAACGAAAAGGATGAAAAACTTTCAGCTCTGTGCGAGAGGAATCGAATCTCATACGCATGAATTATTTATTTCGATTGTCTGGCGCGATGCTTGGCATTATTTTTAGTGGCCATAAAGTGGCCAGTGAATTTATGAGGCAAACGGAAAGCGGGTTATAGCCAAGTCGAACGCGATCGCTCAAATTATCGCAAGGGGCATGCAAAATTTATTAACAAACATAAAAATTGCTCGAGAATTTATTTCATCTTAATTCAATTTAACAACTTAAACAGCCATAAAGTGTTCACATAGTAAATCAATGGGAGCAAACCTATGCAGAAGGAGATGCCACACATCATAATCATCATCAACATCATGCTCATGCTCATCATTATGATATGGAAGCTGAATCTACGCTCTACTCGTGCCCCTCGGAATTTATGGGCTGTGCATGAAAATGAGTCAAAACAAATTATGCCGCAACTGGGAAACTGGGAAAGTGGGGAACAGACTTGGGGTTGCATTGGGGGCTGATTGACAGCGATGATTATGATGTGAGTCTGCTAAAGATTTCCATCAGTAAGAGCAACAATTTCAGGGCATTAATCATGCAGCTAAATATCGAGGGTGGATCGATAATTCAAGCTACTCTCACTCGTCGATAAGAATCAATTCTCCACTTGACAATGGCTCAAGGGTCTCTCTTAGGGATGTGTATCGTAAAAAGGGTATCGATATATCGAAAATATCACATGGAATATTTAAAATTAAAAAATATTTGAGTTTAAATTGACAATTTAGAAAAAAATAAAACAAGTAAATAAAATGTAAAAAATAAATCATTTTGTTGAGAAAATGAGCACATAAAATGTAAACGGAAATGGAATCAGAAGAGTTTAAAATATGAATCTGAAATTTTCTCAATCAGGAAAGAATATTTTCCGATCGAATTCAATATGAATTTTTTACTTAAATATCGTTTGTCTGTAACGAAACAATTTCGACAACCATCCCTAGTTTCTCTTCATTCTATTCTTAGACTCTGTCTGACATCTTCTTTGATATATTCGAAATTAAATAATATTTTATGGGGAATTATTTATTGGATGAGCAGAATGTTGAATAATTTAAAATAATTTAAGATGCTATAAATGCAATGAAGATCGAGCTCTCTCTCACAGCTCTCTAGCTTTGGCAATAGCAGCCATCGGCAGAGTTCTTCTTGACCCAATCGAGGAACTTGCTGACTCGAGCATAGACACCTGGAGCATTGGCCTGAGCACAGCCATAGCCAAAGGACACAACGCCAGCGAGCTTGTAGCGACCTTCGTTGACAATCAGAGGACCACCGCTGTCTCCCTGGCAGGCATCCTTGCCGCCCGACTTGACCAGGCCAGCGCAGAGCATCACCTCGGCAATCTTGTCCTTATACCGCGTTGCCCTGCACTGTTGGTTGGTGATGATGGGCACCTCGACCTCCTGCAGATAGTTGCTAGTGGAGCCACCCTCCTTGATGAGACCCCAGCCGGCAACAGTGGCCTAACGGGAGCAACCGCAATTTAAAATACCTACTTCAAAACAAAAGACTTAGGCAACGAACTTACCGTTTTGCCATCAAAGTTGTGATTGGGATCGGGCAGGCAAACGGGACGCATGTTGGTACCAAGTGGCACAGGAGACTCCAATCTCAGCAGCGCCACATCGTTGACAATTTTGGAGGGATCGTAGTTGGGATGAATAATGGTCTTAACCACTTTGCGCACAATGCCCGGATCCCGTGAGGATCTGTCCAGCTGCATGAGGCGTATGGTAATGGGATCCCTATTGCCATGCACACAGTGAGCTGCTGTGAGCACATAGCGATCATTGATCAAGGAGCCGCCGCAGAAGAGACGTGGATAGTGGCGACCCTTGACCAGCTGAGCGGTCCAAGGATATTTGTTGGAACGCACCTGTTGGCCGCCCACAATGCGATTCACATTCGGCAGACCGCAAACTATGAATATAAAGGATATAAATAAATAAATAAGTAAATAAATATATAAATAAATAAATAAATAAATAAATAAATAAATAAATAAATAAATAAATAAATAAATAAATAAATAAATAAATAAATAAATAAATAAATAAATAAATAAATAAATAAATAAATAAATAAATAAATAAATAAATAAATAAATAAATAAATAAATAAATAAATAAATAAATAAATAAATAAATAAATAAATAAATAAATAAATAAATAAATATATAAATATATAAATATATAAATATATAAATATATAAATATATAAATAAATAAATAAATAAATAAATAAGTAAATAATAGAATAATAAAATACAAATAAATAAGTAAATAATATAATAATAAAATGCAAATAAATAAATTATGTACTTACGACAGTTGGCTTTGGAGGTGCATTGATTGCGATTCACAGGACGTGCTCTGCCCTCGGTAAGTGGATGATCTGGACCCAAAAGATCCATCACATGACCAAATCGATTATATGCTGTTTCCTTTAGTTGATCCTCATCTTTTAGCTGAGATGGCGCCTCATAATTATATTGAGCCAACGCCAGGCTGCAACCCAAGAGAAGAAGCAGAGGCAGCTCCAGTTGGGAACGCATCTTGTCTGAAGTTATTTCGTGTGGAAAGTGATGATTTTGTTTGCACAACGCGATGTTTTATACCACAACGAATCTTCAATTCTCCAGTGTCAAAGATTCAACATTGTTATTGTTGTTGTTTTGTTAAATAAAACTAAAAATATGAATGTTTTATTGGTTACAAAAGTTGTGCGATTTGCTGCCTTTTCTTTCTTTCTTTCTTTCTTTCTGCGCTTTCTTTGTTTGCTTTCAGGTTTATTTGCATAACACTTTAAAAGTTGCCCCGCAGTCAACAACAACAAACAACAGCCAGAACAACTCAAATGACAAATAAACTTTTGAATGTTATTTTTATGCCCTTGCAAAAGAGTATTTTAATTTCATCTAGAAATATGTAACGCATTATATAAAAACTTTATAAATTTCTTGAGATATTTCAAGCAAACTCGTAGATTGTGTAATTTATGTGATCTTATTAGATCTTAAATTAGACTTTTATATCATTTATGTCATTTATAAAGCAAAACTCAGCAAGGGTATAAAATATTCTAAGTGTCGAAAAGAAATCTTTCTTTCTTGATTATTTTTGCATATTGAGAAAAGTGGGGCAAACTTAAAGCCGCCTCCACATGCGGCTTAATGGACTTTTAATGCGCTGCTCGAGAGGCTTAGGCACAGACTCATCGTCATGCTCATCATCATTACGTTCATTATCAACATCATTATCGACTTGAGCCGTCTCTGGCCAAAAATAAACTGCGAAAGCCCAAAACTCATACGCTGAGTTGGCAATATCAATGCGATTTGTCGGAATCTGAGTCGATTGTGGATTGTGGATGCTGTCTGTGCATAAATACTGCAGCACTTGCAGCATAAATATCCTTTAAGTGCCGGTTATCCGGTATCATCATTAACCAGGCAACCAAAACGCCCGCTTTCACGCTGTTGCGCATAATTTACAAGACTTTAACTTACAATCTTCGTTCTCCTTCTCCTGCTTTTATGCCTGCTTCCTCCTCTTTTTATTTTTGGCATATTTTACGTGGCAGAACCTGAGCTGCAATTGCTGTCGAGCCTGTCCTTGCTCTGCCCGCTGGCTACTCATAATTTCTGGCCTCGGAATGTCGTCGCTTTTGGTGTCTGCCCCCAAAAATGGCATGCCCCAAGCTCCGATGAACGCTCTGAAAATATGTAAAAAAAATATGGAATAATATTATAAAAAGAGTCTGAGAGGAGAGACAAGAATAAAAGCGTGTCGTTATGCAACATGTGGCACTTGCGTTGCGGCGCGTGCATGAAATTGCCAATTTTATAATATTTTAATTAATAAATTATGTAGGACAACCCGAAATCAGACCACAACTCAAGAAGCCATTACTTTTTTACGATCCATAAGTGCTGCTTTTTATGGCGTCTCTTTTACAGTATCCATAACAGTGTTTACATACAGAAGGGGGAAGAATACGAAGGTGGGGAAAAAGAGAATAAAAAGCAATCAAAACTTTGGGATAATTGATGCTAAAGGAAATAAAGTGGAACACGATAAGTTGTACTACAGATATACTAAAAGTACTTAGCTCGACAAATACGGAGTGAAAGAAAGCTTTGGGATAACTTATATTCATTTTATTAATATCTAGTAACTCGAATTGACAACTATTTTAAAATTAATGTCAAAGTCAATAAAGTTTCTCAGTCAAAATATAATTTAACTATTTAAAAAGAGCCTTGTAGTAAGAAAAATTTAATGATTTTTTGTCCTATCATCTCCTTTATAAATATGCATTTAAATATCTTAAATTTCCAAAATGGAAAATGAGATGTATCATAGATAAAGTAATTGACCCAGTTAAATAAATGGATTTCTGATAAAAAACACATAAATCTCACACAAATTTAAAGATTTATGAGTATTTTAATATGGAATACGAACCAACAAATAATTTTCTTAATAACTTAATTGATGCTTAGATAACGCGTTTCTCATCTACTCGAATTCTGTTCCTAAAACATAAATAACTTTTACTTTTATGTCAAGCCCAAATGGAATGCAAATGTAAACACACAAAATTAAGCATTTTATTTTAGAAATTTCATTTTATTATTTTTTTTTTGTGTTTTGCTAATTTGCATTGCAAAAAACCAAACGAAACGAATCAAAACGAAACTAAGCGAAATTAAAGCAAATATTATAATCGATTTAGAGATGAGCGCGAGTCGTGAGTGCATAAAATATGAATACGAGTATTTGAGAATAAAAATGCTGCTGCGTGACAAGAGATCCAAGAGATCGGAAATGAAGTCGAGGGGAAGCTGCCTCACACGCTGATAAGGCAATTGTTTAAATCAATTATCTAAATGCGGTTGCATGCAACATGGGCGTGGCAGCACGACCCACAACTTCTATGTGAACTTAGTGCATTGAACTTTTGCGGCTGGCAAACGAATGACTTAGGCAACAAACTTGCCGCATGCCAAACTATAACAGAGAGTGTTTAGAAAGGTTGGCCGCCCCAATGGCAGTTGCCACTCCGACAGTCAGTCAGTCAGTCAGTCTGTCCAGCTGTCAGTCAGTCATAAATTTGCATAAGAAAAGAATTGCATTATCTAAGCTGCAAGTTGCCAAGTTGCAAAGTTGCACTTATCTAGGCGGCACAAACAATCAAGTCACATTCAAAGCCAAAGCCACAGTATTTTAATTATTGTGTGTGACGTCCAAAGCAAACATTACACACACACACACACACATAGACACATCATGCAAATGTCTCTCGTCTCATCTCTCGTTTCATCTGGACTTTGTCTGTGACTGATGTGCTGCATTTGATAACTGCCAACAATGAAGACGACTTGAACCCTTAGATAATATAAAGCAAGCAAATATCTCTGGCGTCTCTCCTTCTCTGCCTTCCTCTTTCTCTCTCTCTCTCTCTTTCTCTCTCTCCCTCTGTCTGTTACTCATACAAATTTGTAGCATTCGCAGGCCGCTGGGCAAACAAATCTAAAGACTGAGATCTACTCTGTGTTTCTAATAGTGTTGCCAACTCGCCACATATTTAAAATATTAAAATAAAAAGTTGGAATTCTCAGCAAAACATATTTAAAATAATTCACAAAATATTGCGAAATGATCTATTTGTGGATCTTTAAAAAGATGTTGTTGTATGAGTTAAAAATCAGAAATCGTTTTTTGTGGTCACAAAAATCGACTGATATAAATTTTGTTTCCAATTTAATAAAATCTATAATTTATGCGTAAGTTTTAGGCAATTAAAAGATTTATCCAAAATTAATTTTATGCCTTTTTATCAATTTAAAAATAAATTTACTTTAATACAATAAATTTAACATTTTTTAATATCAACCAAAATTGGTTTCAGGAATATCAACAATCATTTTTATCATCTTTGTTCGCCATTTAAAGATTTGTAAAAAATTCCTGAGTATAAATTCATGCACATACATTTTTTTTTATATTTTAAAATATGATTTAAAGAAGTGCTTAGAGTATTTCAAATTTATTCTGTTAATCTTAAAAATATATTTTGCTTAACTTGAAAAACAGATAAAAAGTTAATTAATTTATATGTTTATTATGGCTAAATCTAACTAGAAAATGGCTAAATTGGCAGCACTGTTAGCAGCTACTGCTATGAGAGGAGCAACATCTTCTTCCTGCTCAATGACATTAATTCATTTTGTATGCAAAGCAATCAGTGACAGTAGCCATGGCCTCTCTTGTCTCTAAATGCAACTGCAACTGCAACTGCAACTGCAACTCTGACTTTTAAAACTGGCTGCAACTCTTGGCAATTAGAAAAAGAGTTGGAAAATTGTATGCGAGTAAGAGTCACAGCAGTTGTCTTCTCGGTCTTCATTGTGGGGTGATTCTGCAGCTCTGCAGCTTTTCCAACTGATTTGCATTGCACGATTCTCAACTTAATTTAACATAAAGTAAACAAGCGCAGTTAACAAGCCAAATACAAGCCATGAGCGTGCGGGTGCCACAGTTCTGACCAAGAACTCTCTATTCCCCCCTTTCTATCTCTCTCTCCCTTTTCTATCTACTCCAAAAGGGCCATCCAAAAGTTGCATACATGCCCTGCCAGTTGTCTGTCTCTTTGTCCTGTGTCGTCGTCGTCTGGCTGTCGTGTGACGTGTTTGTGAAAATTCTTAAATATTTGAACTCAACTCTTTGGTCCAGCCTGAAGAGTCGAGTTGAGCTTTCTCACAAGTCAACGCCAGGCGCGAGACACTTTAACATGGAGTATCGTGAGGAGTTTATTAAAAGCAACGACCAGTCTCTCTCTATCTCTGTCTCTCTCTATCTCTATCTCTGTCTCTCTGTCCACTTGGTCTTTCTGTGTGCAGCCAAATCCTTTGTAAGGTAATTGCTCATTTCAGTTATAAACACGCACAACACACACAAAGTCCATGTTGTGCCTGTCCCCATGTCCACAGATGGCAATCGTTGTTATGACCACGCCCCTCTATGCCCCCTCCTCCCTCCTCTCCTTTATGCTGAAAGGGATTTGCAACGCTTTGCATGTCTAACAATTGTTCTTCTAATTGCGCTTATGGCCATGGCCAAAGCCAATCCAAGTCCAAGGGATTGGCTTGTAAACGCAATCGGACAAGATAATCTGCACAGTCCAAAAAGGGCGCATGTTGCGTGAACGTGTGGCATGTGGCATATGCATTTGGGGCGCAACAAATTGCCGCTGAATTCTGATTGAGTTCTTCAAATTGGCAACGACTTTAGCCATCACATTGATAGAAATGCGTTACACTTCGCATTTATGGGGCCGATCCATTAAGTATCCAAAACAAATTGACAGTGGGCAACAACAATAACAAATAAACAACAAACAACACTTCATTATAACTAAATAAGGTGATCAACAGATGTTGCCTTTGAGCGGGTGAACTTAGGACTTGAGATTCGATTGGGTTTGACGGAAAATTGCATGCACTGCAGTTGAGATCTGATCTCTTGATATTACATTTGAATTACTTCGAATATGAGGTGCCTAAAAGTATGCTGTAAGAAATTTACTTGGGAAAATGAAAGCCAGAACAACCTCAGAATGTAACAGAAAATAAACAAGTTGTAGTTAATTTAATAAAAATATATAACTCAATTTTCATTGAATATGAATTATTTGGAGTATTATAAAATAAATCTAATTGGAGCTTAGAATTTTTATAAAATATATAATTGATTAAAATGTGGACAATCGAATATTAAATACATTTTAATTATTTAAAGTATTATAAAATAAATCTAATTGTAGCTTAGAATTTTTATAAAATATTTAATTGATTAAAATGTGGTCAATAAAATATTGTTGAACATTTTGTAATTTGATTTTATACTTTTGAGAGTTTATTCCCCAATAAAATATTGTTGAACATTCTTTAATTTGATTTTATACTTTTGAGAGTTTATTACCCAAAGTTGGCTTTCAAAAGTATCTTTCCATATATGTTGTGTACCTCAACAAATTTCAAGAGTTATTAAAATCATTTAGGTTCTCTGCTCTTCTCAGTTTCTCACTCTCTTCTATCAATATCATCTTTCTTCTCCACTTCCATTTCTAATCTATAAAAATGCTCTGAGTTCTCTACTCCAATTGCTGTTTGCTGTCTTCTAATCATTTTATAGAATTATTTATTAAATATATATTGCATGGGTTTATCTCGTTCAAGCTATTGGATGAAGTCAACTGTTGTTGTCGCCTCGATATGCCGGCGTACTCTGCCCAGATGTAGCGCAGTGTCATAGGAACTGGCAACTGCCAACTGGCAACTGGCGAAGTCTGCAAACAGATCGTGCAATTGCCAGTTATGGGCTGACTGAGCATCAGACAAAAGGCACAAATAAAAAAGGAAAAAGCTAAGAAAAATGCTTGCGTCAAATAAGAAAAACGCCTGCGGCAGGCGAGTTGAAGATCAGAGTAGAGATGAGGAGTTGAGGGGCGGGCAGGGGGAGGTGAGGTGAGGTGGTTGCACACACATGGTCCGAGTGTGTGGCTAACTTAAATCAGTGGAAAATTGAAGACCAGCATAGTGTCTAATGATAACTGCAGGAAGTTTAAAGCCGCGAGATTGCGGAAATTTCAAGACAGGCACAGCTTAAAGACAGGCGACGATGGCAACGACTTCACCACCAACAACAACAGCAACAACAACAACAACAGCAACAACAACGACGACGACAAGTGTCAAGTGAAGCTTAGATAAATTTCAAAAAGGGCAACAACATTGGCAAATAACAAGACTTTGACTTTGGAGGGAACTTCTCAGATGAAGTCCAGAAACGATACACACAAAGAAAAATGATCTAATAATGTAATTGATTTTTATAAAGTGTGTGAAATTGAATATAATATTAAATGGGAATTGATTTCAAATTAAATTTAAAATTGCAATACATTTAAATTAAATATACATTTTTATATTTATTTTAAGATACTCTTGAAATAAGCTAAAGTATACACAAAATCAGTGAGGGAGATATTACAGTATGTTTTTAGTTAAATAAAATTGTTAGATTTCTTTTAATTCAAGTTCCTTTTCTACTTGAACATAATATTATTCAATCAAATATGACTTTATATACAATTTTTTCGTTTCAGTTTTTAATTTAAATTTATTATTAATTTAATTGTTAATTCTTAATATCATTTTTAATTAATATGTATTTTATTTTTTTTACGCTTAATTTTCCATTTGCCGACTGCTTTTAGTCGTTAATAAATAAATAAAATTGTTTTATTGTTGAAATTGTTAATTGTTGTTTTATAAAGTGCGTAAACTTGAATAATATATTTAATAGGAATGCAGTAAATGTCAATTGATTTCAAATTAAATATAAATGCATTTAAATTGAATAAAAATTATAAGATAAATTTTGTATATAAATATTTATTTATCATTGATTATAATCATTGAATATGTATATACTACAAATTAATTTCAAATTTATTACAAAAACATTTAAATTTAATGTACATTTTAGCAGTATTAAATAATCTTGAAATAAGATTAAGTATATACAAAATTATATATGTATTATTGATTATAATCAGTGAGTGTGACATTAAAAGTATGTTTTTAGTTAAATAAATTTGTTATATTTCTTTTAATTTAAGCTTCTTTTACTCAAGCATAAAATGATTAAATCAAATATGATTTGATATATTTATAAAGATCCTTTTTTTCTTTGCGTGTAATCGAGCAAGAGTGAGAGAGGGAGTTGAGGGGATTGAGAGTAAGGGGGAGAGTTCACCTTGCCATGCCGCACAAGTAGCCGCAGGGCGGCCTTAGTCAGAGTCGCCAACATTTGAGCCGCATCCTCGACTTGCCCCAAGTGGCAGAGACCAGAGAACAGAGAGACTCGTTTCTATTTGAACTTGCAGACACGCTTTTGGCCCTTAACATTTTTGACCGTCATTTCGGCGATATAAATTCCTCAACAACAGAACGAAACATGGAGAAAGACTGAGAGAGTGGAGCAAGGGGAGTGAGGGGGCATGCAACATGCTGCTGCTGAGAGCGAAAACGCTTTTGGGTTGCACTTTCTTCTGGCTTCAACGTGGCCGCAGCAAAAGTGTAGATCAGCGCGAAATCTAATTTATGCAGCAAACACAGACCATGCAACATGTTGCACGATGATGATGATGATGATGATGATTAAGATGATGATGATGATGAAGCCAGGCAATATTTTTATTTAAAAATTACAACAGCAGCAACAAGAAGAGCGAAAACGAAAAGAAAGAAGCAACCGCAAGGCGAACAACAACGACGCATGTTTTATGACTCTCATTGTCATTTATGCAAATTAGACAACGTCGCGCGGCAACAGGAACAACAGCAACAGCACCACTAACAGCAACAGCAACAACAACAACATGAGTTGATACTGATGCTGTTGCTCAGTTCAAGTCTTGATCCCGGCATAGTTGCAACTTCTAAGCAACGGCGCAAATTTCCCACCAAACAACGAATATATTCGCTGAGCTTTTGTCATGGCATAGGACAAGGGGATAGAGAGCCGGGAGAGGAACAGGGACAGGGAGAGGGCTTAAGCTGTCCCTTTTGGAGTGGTTCTTCGGTCGGTTGGTTATGAGCAACATGTTTTATGATATCTGCGGGTGATTTATTATCATTTGATTTAAAAAGCAGTAGACAGGACACACATCAATACAGGACTGCGGACAAGAGACAACGGACAACGGACTTTAGACATCGCAAATGGGTCTCAGTTTGTTCAGCCGGGGCGTTATTTATAGTTTGGACTTGGTCCAATGGATAGAGTCTGCATTTCATGCTTATTATAGAAATGTGCGCTTTTATGATCGCGCACAGCATGTTAAAGGTGTAGACAGAGCACAGAGAGTGTGCGAGAGAGAGAGAGAGAGTGTGCGAGAGAGAGACAGAGAGAGAGAGAGAGAGAGAGAGAGAGAGAGAGAGAGAGAGAGAGAGAGAGAGAGAGAGAGAGAGAGAGTGAGAGAGTTTGTCTTGTGGTCATTTTCATTTTAATTAGCGTTGCTCACTACAAAACGAAAGACTCAGGCAACAAACTTGATTTGTGTTGACTTTGCCATGGATCGTAAAAGTCAAGCTAATTAATTTCAGTTGCCAGCATTTAGCGTTTAGCATTATGTCTGGCTCAGTTACAGTTAACTTCATTTCATCTCAGCTCAATCTAATTAAAGCCACAGGGTGCTCTCACAGGGTACATCACATTATCTCAAGCCATGTTTGCAATTATTTAATGCCTCCACTGATGAACTTCATTCTTAATTATCTATGGTGAAAATAAAACGATTCGTGTTTCAACATTTTTTGCCAATTTGATCTGCTTGAATGGGAATTAAATAATATTTTAATTTAATTTCTGTTCAGTCTCAACATCATCTTCAATGAGAAGATGGTCACATGGTCTCTCGACTTCAAATTCAATTGTCTTTATATTAAAAGATGGGCAAGATCGTGTTGAATTGTCATCTACAATTATCAATATTTATCAATCTTATGTCTAATTGCTCCCAGGGAATTTATCTATCCCTTATTAGGGATTTAATCAATGATCTCAGTAAACTATGCAAATGTCATTATAAAATTCTAGTTCCGTTTACATAAATTATCTTTACTCACACTTATTTCACAATCTTTGAAGTCGTCATTGAAAACATCTACGTGTTAAGTTTTCTTACTCAATTCCCCAATTGATTTTACACCCTAAGTACATGTCATGAATGTATGTACGTCTATGTGCTCATCTTTATGGAGTGTGATGTGCATATCTAAAAATAGATTCTTAACTGTTTTACAGCTTTTGTTGTTGTTGCAGCAATTGATTTATTAATTTATTACCTTCACATACATTAAATTCGCCAGTGTGCATAATGAAAGGGGGTTGATTTTAAAGTATTTTGAAAAGGGGCAGTTGAGATTAGCTGTTAAGATAGTTAATATAAGTAAAAAGATGAGTATGATAAGAATTAAGAATTATTAGCTTCAAGTAATCATTATAAAAAAGAACTTTTTTTTTTAATTGTATTTTTCTCATGAATATATCTTATTTTTAAAATATAATATTATATCTTTAAATCATTTATAGGACTAATAAGGATCATAATTTATGCAGAAAATGGTTAAGAGAAAAATAAGTATGATTAAGATATTATATTATCATTGAAAAATTAAGGAAAATATTATTTACAATGATATTTATCTGTTTCATGAATTTGTTTGATTCTAAAATTTTATCATTATTTCTTCAAATCATTTTTAGATATCCTAAAGATCAGAACTAATGCAGAAAATGGGTAGGCATGAATATATTTGCAATATAAGCTTTAAATGCATTATATTTATATAAAAATGACAATGGACACATTAAGAATGACTAAAAATGGAAGCAATTATTGCATATTAATTCAATTTAATACATATAGTACATATAGAGCACAGCTTGATTGATCTCACCGTACTCTTGAATACAATCCAAATAAAGACTGATATATTAAGATAGCAATCATTTATTTTTGCAACTTTGAGTAACTTATGAGGCAGCTGGCGCAACATGGCGTTTATTAGATGTTTACATCTTATTACATTTTGTGGTTGGAGTCAAGACAGATTGACAATTAACTGTGCATTCACGTGCCACACAGCGGACAAGCACAAACATGCACAATGACATCATCACATCGCTCGTAAAGCATTTCAAACTGAGCTAAGTTATAGCCAAGTTGATGACGACGCCAAAGTCTCTTCTCTCTTCTCTCTTCTCTCTACCCTCTTCCCCTCTCCCTCTCTTCTCTGTCTTCTCTCTTGTTTTCCAAGTGCCGCCCACACACTTTTAGACAATAGGTTAACTTGGGTTAGGTCCGGGGCGAGTGTTTTCAATTGCAAATTGAATTCAATCATTGACTATAATTTGGCACACTCGACTACAAAAGGCAATAGACAACAGGCAACAGAAAAAGGCAACTTGGCAACTCCTCGACAACGTTTTAACAGTTAAATGTTGCAGCGGCGTTTGCATTTAACACGCGCAAATTGCTGCTGCAACAGCAACAATAACAGCAACAGCAACAACTGCAACATCAACAATTGTAACTGCGACTGTGACTCGAGTCCAGTTATGGGCATGCTACAAAGTCAAAGTCAAAGACAAACGGACCATTAGAAATTCTAATTTTTGGCTTGCAAGCAACAACAAGTACGACCGGAAAATCAAGATGCTAGACTGTTGAATGCCCAGTCATCATAAATAAAATAAATGTAAAATAAAACAATTATTTTAAAATATATATAAAGAATTAAAGAAAAAACATTTTCTAGATTTAAACTCAGGCTTTATGCAATACAAGTAAAAAAGCACAAAAGCTGTATTTCCTTTTCCTTTTCCTTTAATTTTTAATTTCCTTTTAATATTTGCAGACAAATAAATAACAAATAAAAATAAATTAAATGATAAACCAGGGATTAAAACCTTAACCGAAACCGTAACCTTTAACCGATGAAAATCGATTGAAATTTGTAACCGTAACCGAAAATAATTTTTTCCGATGTATCGAAACACATTAAAATTCTCAAATTGAATAAAATTTAAATTTAGAACGAATTTAGAGATAAAATCATGCACAAATTTACATTGCGCATGGAAATTGATTGAGTTTTGATAAAGTTTTGACAGTTCAAAGTTATTAAAAGTCAGTAAAATCAAAATAATCGAAATTTTCAAACAAAATGAAGAGATGCTTTTTACTGCCTGTTACATATATTGTCACAAACTTATAAGTCTTTGCGAGCTTTGGGTACTGGGTCAACAATTGGCCATGGCCATTGCCGCTTCGACTCGTAGCTGCAATCAGCCATGCAAAAGTCACCCACAAGCAGCAGCAGCAACAACAGCAACAACAACAACAGCAGCAGCAGCAGCAGCAACAGCAACAACAACTGATGCAACAGCAACAATTGCTGCAATAGAAGGTGGCAAATATGTAAGTCACGTTGTACATACGGTTCTGTCGAGGGGTGGGGGCTCTGCCTGTTTGCTGTTAGCCCTGGCCAAGCTTTCTTTGGTGCTGTTGTCAATGGCAACGACAAACGGCGACGATGTTGCTGCCGTTGTGGCTGCAGTTGCAGTTGCAGTTGTTGATGATGAGGCAGGCGGCTGTTGTGTTGCAGATGCCGCCATAAACAATTGCGATAAAAAAGCGTGCGAATTTCTCACGAACATTTTCAGGCACACAACACAGACAAACAAACATATATGTATATATATATATATATATATACTATATGGAAGAAGAAGAAGCAGCATCTATCTATCTATCGCACTGTCTCTCTAATTCTTGGCGCATGTTTTGCCTGGCGGTATTTGCGCTTTGATTGCCCAAATTCGAAAAAAGCAGAAGAACAACAACAACAGCGACAACAACAGCAACAACTCGTAACTGGCAATAGTAACAGCAACAACAACTGTTGCCTTAAGTGGGCTGTGGGTCAAGCCATGGCCAGAATTGTTGTTAATGATTTTGGCATGGTATACAATTGATTGATTGCTTGATTGAGTGCATTGAACCAGCGCAATGGTCAGGGCCAAAGACTAAGTTCCACTTCCAGTTCAAGATCGAGGGTTAGGGCTAAAGATCTACACTCAAATATTTTTTGTATCTCAATTTAAGAAACTTACGAAACAAAATATAAATTTACCAAAACTTAAAAACATTATTTTATATGTAAAAAATTATTTCTTGAAAATAAATGTGTTTAATTCAAAACAAAAAAATTAATACTCAGCTTTTCTAAAAAAATAGAAAAAAGTTTAGGGCGACTTAATTGCCGAGAAAATTATATTTTAAATTTTAATTTAGGAGTCAGACTTTCTGAATTCGGGAAAGATCGCCCAAATTTTGTATATAAACCTGTCTTATTATTGGGATCCGTTGGAACTAAGAATTTTATTTATTTATTCGCGAACATTTTATATTAAAAAATCATATATTTACATTTACTATATTTAAGTTGCACTGCACTAGAATTAAGAAATATCGTTTTATATTTGAAAAAAGTCGGCATTTACTTAAGAAAATTACTTATTATATTCTAAGTAAATTTTAAATAAAATTGTGGGTGATTTTCTACTTTTAAGGACGAAAATCTAAAATGTTGGGGCTATTTTCGAGTTGAAATTTTTAGAGTGTATACACTCTCGGCAAAAGGTCAATTGGTTTGTCTGCCCGCCTGCCGCCTGTGACAAGTTTTACATGCATTGCTCTCATAACAACAACAGCAACAACAGTTGCTGCTGCTACAAAACTCACGTCGAGAAAATTGTCCAACTGTTGGGTTTATTATTTCGATTGCACAGTCCAGCGAGTGAGAGAGAGGGAGAGAGTGACTAAGAGAGAGAGAGAGAGAGAGAGAGGAGGGAGAAATGAAGCTAGTATAGAACCCAAGGCACGTAGCAGCACTTTGGCTTTGTCTGCGGCAGCAACTTGCAACTTGGAGCCATGCAGCAGCCCCCATTCCGCTCTCCACCTCTCTCTCAGTCTACTTCTCCTACTCCTTCTCCCTTTCTCTCTCTTCTCCTGCTGGCAATGTGTGTCTGCTGCTGGGAGCACCACTTCTAATGATGCAAGCGAGGTCGTTTCTGCAACTTTTTGTTGCTGTTGCTGTTGTTGCTGTTGTGGCAGGCCTGTGTGAGGCTGCCTGCTGCTTGCAATTCTTTTATCTGTTTTTTTTTTTTTTTTGCAACACAGCCCCAGAGAAGAGTCCATGCTTATTTTCTATTACTGCTTTTTCCACTTAAGGCCATTGCACTTTTTACGTGCAATGCCATGGAGGGCTTCTTGGCCATTGCCATCGTTGTTGTTGCTGCTGCTGCTGCTGCTGTTGCTGCTGTTGTTGTTGTCTGAACGTGCAAAGGTTGTGAAAATGCTGACGCTGTGTGGAAAAGTTGGCAACAAATTTTGCGTCATGCTTGGAAAAAATGAAATGGAGCGAAAAAATGTTGCTGCTGCCGGACAAAGCACCGACTCGGATCTTCATGTTGCTGCTGTTGCTGCTGCCTGTTGTTGCTGCTGCTGCGGCTGTTTGTCTGCTGTAAGCGAAATATGGGACTTTTTAGGTTCGTTGACTTTGAACATTGCATTGGCATTGTTCTTCTCACTTTATTATTTGCTTTGTGGAGGCTGCGGCTGCCGTTTTGTTGTGCAACAATTCGCGTGCAGTAGCCACAACAACAACACCAGCAACTGTTGCTGGCTCGCCGGTTGCCTGTTGCCAGTTGCCTGGCAAACAAAGCGCAAATAATTCATAGTCTAGAATCTACAGTCTACAGTCTACAGTCTTCACTCTACAGTCTACAGACTACAGTCTGACCCTTTCATTAGACGCAGCAACAGCAGCAGCAACAGGCTAAACTTTATGCATCCTGCGCGTTGATTTCCATTTAAACGACAGCGTTAGAGCAACAACAATAAAAAGCACAAACAGAAGCAAACACAAACAAACACACACACACACACACACAGAGTCACAATTCTAGACATAAAACTGGCTTCCTTGATGCTATCCAAACGTTCCAAACGAAAAGCGAAAGAACCCATTAAAATAGCTGCAACTGCAACTGTTGCAACTGTTGCAAGTAGCATCTGTGTACTGCGCGGTAGGTTGTTGTCACCCTTGCGCCGTTGGGCTTTTGATTTGCAGTCCAAGAGTCAAGAACTAAGCACTGAGAACTGAGAACCAGACCCAACACGACAAGCAACAACTTTGGCCACCAGCCACGTCAACAATATGATAAGGGGGCAAGGGCAGGGCAAGGTTGCCACAGTTGCTGCCACTCAGCATAGTTGACTTTTGCTGTTAATAACTTCAGTTTGCACGATTAATTCATCTGAAATCATGCCAAAAATAATTACAATATTAACTAAAACAATGTCTTAAAGTTCTTTCTAGAATATCCTTAGAATATTATCAAAACTAAATATGCATTATTGAGGATACTTTGTTTAGAAAATCTTTATAAATTTTTGTCAATTTTTAATTTGATGTATAATTTAAGGTGTTAATTTAAAATTTTAAGAAGTAATTTAAAATTTTGAATAATTTTTTATCAATTACTTTTTTGACGTTTGATAAAAAAGATTTAAAAAGAATTAATTGTGTGATAATAAATAAAAACCAAGCTGACATCATTGAGAAAACTTTTCTAAGAAAATCTTTATAAACATTTGTTTTTTTTGTGTCAGTTTTTAATTTGATATACATTATTTAAGTTGTTAATTTATAATTTTAACTTGTAATATAATTTTAAATTTTTTATAATTTTTTATCCACTAATTTTTGTTGACGTTAAATAAATATAAGTTAAATTGAATTAATTGTGTGATAAAAAATAAAAACTAAACTGGCATTATTGTTATACTTTGCTTAGAAAATCTTTATAAATTGTTGTCTATTTTCTGTCAGTTTTTAATTTAATTTATAATTTATGGCATTAATTTAAAATTTTGGTTAGTAATATTATTTTAAATTTTTAATAATTTTTTAACAACTGCTTTAATTGAAGTTAAATAAATAAAAGTAAAAAAAAATAATAGTGTGCTAATAAATCAAAACGCAATCGACATCACTGAGAAAACTTTGTTTAGAAAATTCATTCATACATTTTTTTTTTTTTTTGAATATAGTTGATTTTAAATTTATAATATTATTATAAGCTGTTGGTTATTTTTTTGTCAACTGCTTTTAATTTAAGTTAAAGAGTTAGAAGTTAAAAAATGTAAAGTGTGATTAATAAATTTCTTTAGTTATAAATATTTCAGAGGATCGTTCCATCAGGATATGCAGATTTATATCAAAAACTCTGACAAGGTATTTAATTGTTAATAACCTAAACTTTGACTATGCCTACCTATTTTTTATTACCTGTATGAGCTGATGGATATTACGTTTTTTGTACTTTTCTGGCATTAAATGCAAATTTCTCGCTGTCAAAATGTGGCTGTAATTTGTTTTTGTAAGGCACAACGTACCCGATTCCACGTCCCGCTCTAAGACAAGTCATAATATTTAGGGGCAGCAGAGAGGAGGAGAAGGAGGAGGAGGTGAGGGCGAGG
Source organism: Drosophila kuntzei (assembly GCA_035042165.1). Taxonomy (NCBI): domain Eukaryota; kingdom Metazoa; phylum Arthropoda; class Insecta; order Diptera; family Drosophilidae; genus Drosophila; species Drosophila kuntzei. Next base: position 75,074 of record JAWNLU010001430.1, read on the forward strand.
GCAGACACGTAGAAGTTGCAATTTATTCGTGTCTAGGCGCAAGAAAGAAAGCAGCATGGGTCGAAATGCTGCTGCGTGCAGCAATTAGTGGCAAATTGCATGGGAAAATTCTATCAAAAATATGCAAAATAGAGAAACGAAAAAAAAAGAGGGAGAAGAAAATGCAGTGCGGGTGAGATGAGGCTAAAGTCGAAGCCAAAGTCAAAGTCGAGGCCGAAACGTAGCTGCAGCCGTTGGGCATATGCAAAACGAAAGACTTAAGACACGAACTTGACGCATTTGGCTGCGTTCTTAACAGTAAAAATGTGGCTGCAACGTCGACTCCTACGCTAGCTGCCACTTGCTGCCACAGTTTGCTGCCACAGTCTGCTGCATGTTGCCAAATTGGCAAATTGGGAAATTCAATAACGAATCACTATGATTACCATTTACGAGATTCTGTGCTGCTTTTGGCTTTAAATTGGTAACAACAGCCGGAAAATGGCCAAAAACTTGTGCAACTTGCTTCCTTGTTTCGTTGCTGTTGTTGCCGCTGCTGTTGTTTTTCTCTTTTGGCTAAAAACAAAATCGAAAACTTAACCTTAAACTTGGAAGTCTTTCACAGCAGAGACAACAACAACAAACAAGCGACCAAGTCAAAGATGTTTTTTGCCCCAGTCGCATGCAATGCGCGCATTTGACGTAATGGCCTGCAACAACAACAGCAACATCAACAACAATCACAACAACACGCAAACACTACAAAAAAAGAACAACAACAACGACAACAACAACAACAATAGTCACTGCAGAGCGCCAACAACTGGGCAAAAGTTCATTACTCCACTTAGGGCCACATTTGCCGCAGCTGCACAAAGTTGAACAGTTTTATTTATACCCTGTAACATTACTTAAAAAGAGTATGCTAGAGCTGAGCAGAGTGTTTATAAAAAATATCATTAGCAGAACTAATTTACTTAGTAACAAAATCCGTTGAACAGAAATATTCAGCTACAAAATATGTATATCATTATATGATACTAAATATACAATGAAATTATATTAAGAGATAGAAAATATATTAAAAATTAATAATTAATAAATGTGTTTTAAGTTCACTAGAATGAAACTCAAAATTAAACTTCCCTTTAAAAAAAAAATGTTTGCAATTCCTCAAAATCATGAAATTCAATTTTAATCTATCAAACTATATACATTTTAATTCAACTAATTCAATTAACGTTATCATAATAAAAACTTAAATAAGACAATAGAGACTCGTTTAAGAAATATTATAGTTATTTATGAAGTTTGCAGGGTATCTTCAAGTTGACTTCTCTCGAGTATTCTTCTGTTTGGCCGCCTGTAAACTCTTAGCGGATTCTTGAAGACTGCACAGAGGTCGCTGCGCCTTCATCATTATCGTCTGCACCTTCGTCATCATCATCATGATGATCGTGGTCTTTGACTTTGACTTTAGTTTTTTCCTAGGAAGTTTGGTTCATTTTCAAGTGGGCGGTCAAGGAAGTTGTCGGTTATACGGAAGGTTCTTCTTTTATTTTCTTTTTGTGTTTCGTAAATGCCAAAACATTTGCCAATATGCTAAACAAGTTTCGGCTATCCCCAATGTCCAATGTCCAATGCCCAATGTCCAATGCCTACTTCTATTTCTATAGTTGCCCTCAGGTAGAGGGCTCAAATCATTTCAAACAAAGATGTACATCAAGTTGATAAACCCCAACCAACTGGCAGCTCCACGTAAATTGCATGCCAGCGGCCCAATAATTGGCTGAGGATCAGTCTAAAGCTGAGATTGAGACTGTAGCTGAAGTTAAAGTTGAAGTTGAAGTTGAAGCTGTTGTTGCTCTTGGTGTTGGCAGTCGAATCTTTTGGCTTTTGGGCAATTGTTATGAACATGTCAAAGTTAACGAGTTGCCCGTCGGCTATTTTGACTGTCAGATGGTCAAAGTGTTAAGTGCCAGCTTAAAGGCAGTCTAGCTTTTTATAGAAAGTGTTTAACAGCTGCTGTGGCCTCTGCAAATAACAATCTATCTTCTTCACGGCACAAAATTTAACAACTGGCATGCAGAAGATTTATGCATTTATGCTTCCTACAACTCTCTCCAATATTTGATTGAGAGAATTACCCTTTTCCTCATGGGGTCGCGTTTGTAAAACTGATTAAGCATATACGTTTTTGAAATAATAGATAATAATAATAATTGCAGGATAAAACAAAAAAAAATCATTCAATACTATTAAAAGTTTTAATTGTGAATTTCTTAATTAATGCTAATGAAAACTTTGAACTGCCTTAACTTTGTCAAAAGTCAATCAATTTCCATGCGCATTGTAAATTTGATCATTATTTTACATCTTAATTCATTCTGCATTTAAATTTTGTTCACTTTCAAAATTCGAAAATTTCGAAATTTTTCGAAAAATGATAAGGGGTAACACTGTAAAATTTCTAAAAAATTCGAAATTTTCAAAAATTTCAAAATGAACAAAATTTAAATGCAGAACGAATTCAAAGGTATAATCATGCTCAAATTTACATTGCGCATGGAAATTGATTGAGTTTTTACAAAGTTATGGCAGTTCGAAGTTATTAAAAATCAGTAAAATCAAAATAATCGAAATTTTCAAACCAAATTTATATGAGACCAAATTATTATAAAACCAACATTACGCTGGACCATTCCAGTATCCAGATAACATTATTTTCCAGGCTAATAAGAGCATTAAGTCTTTTTTCATGTAAAACAATGAAAAACGCTTCTTATTTTGGTAAACCGAAAACCTTAGCTAAAACCGATATTCGTTTCGGGTTTAATCTCTGTTCAATAATCATCGGTTCCGATTTTGTTAATGGGATGGAAAATTTATTTAAGAGAAGGAAATTATGAAAAATGGTATAAGAACATTTTTTTTATTTCCGCGGAGTGTTTATCCATTTTATCTTTTCAATTTATAAATTTAATTTTTTTACTTATTAAATTAATTGTTAATTTCAATTGGTACACATTTTGTTAAATTTTATAAATAAACTAAAATTTTAGAATGAATCTTAAAAAAATAGATAAAAAGCTGATCGCATGAAAATCAGAAACGAGTTTATATTTAAAAAAATATAATATAGTTTAATCTGAGGTGTTTGTCTGGTTTTATCTTGCGATTCCAGCAAATGTTTGATGCAAAGAGCGACTTTAGCGTCTGTTTTTTATATGACAATTATCATAATAATTATTTAATTTGCATGTAATAGAGTATATTTTAATTACACTTATAAATCTTAAATGGTTCAATGAGGAGCAAAGATCACATAAGATCAGTAAATGTATTGTAAAGTATAGATAGGTTTAAGAACGAATCTCAGCATAAGGTTAGAAAACATCTTACGAGTTGAAGGCATTAGATGTTAGTTAGATGCTAAGTACGAGAATAATAATTAATTAATGCAAATGCATTTCAAACATTTACGCAGATGAGGAGATTCTTCTACAATACATAATTCATTGTTTGATTTGTGTGTTGTTATTTGTGATTTGTGCTCATAAAGATGACAATGAGGTAATTGTTCATCTCTCTTCTGAAATCACGTACGTGACGTGTTCGGTTTTGCTTAAATGGTTAATTAAATAAAATATGTAAAAAATACTAAAAAATTAAGGTAACTAAGCTCGGCTTGTGCCCAAGTGAGGGGGGCGGACTGGGGCGTGGCAAGCAATGTGATGCTGCATCATGTCGCATGATGTGTGCAAATCTTTTAAACACCTCTCTCGTCTATTAATAGCGATAAAGATTATTAATTACGAGTCGCATCTGCCGTTGGGACAATTGAAATGCAAACACCGGCAACTGGCAACTTGCTACTGACAACTGACAATTGGCAACAGGTAGCCAGCTGGCAACAGGTGCAGCTCATGATCTCATCTCAATGCTGGACAGTGGCACGCACCCGGCAAACGACCTTGTCGACCAACAGGCGCCGCGCCGCGCCGTGCCGCTTAGCGATATCTACACTTAGAGAAAAGTGATCGTAAAACGGTCATAAATAAAATTACATAAAATGTCAATTTTATCATTATGTGTCCTCCAATTTGTTTCTGCTTCAAAGTAGGACAACTTAATTTTTTTCCATCACAATCTATTTTCCTGTACATCCCTGACACTTTATATAAAACTTCAATCTGCAATAACTTTGTCAAAACTTAACCGATTTCCTTGCGGAATGTCAATTTGATCATCATTTCACATCTAACTTATATATTTATTTATTTATTTATTTATTTATTTATTTATTTATTCACGACTAAAAGCAGTCGGCAAAAGGAAAATTATGTGTAAAAAAAAAATTAAAATACAAATTAAATAAAAATTATATAAAAATTAACAATTAAATTAATAATACATTTAAATTAAAAACTGAAAACGAAAAGTCTGGGGAATACAAAATTAATAATAGATACAACATTTGTTGCAAGTATTGGGGAAAACCCAGAAATGATTTTGATTCAAAATTAAAGATTTAATATTTTTTCAATCACTGTCATTTTTTTGTACCTTTATTTGAATTTCCAAACTGTCATAACTTTGTCAAAACTCAATTGAATTTATTATTTATTAATTTTATGTATTTTGAAATTACAATTTAATTTTTACATTTTAAAAAATTATATGCAAAAACCCGATACATCAATATTATTGCCGACAGCTCAAATCTTTATATTTCGATTTTTACATTTCGATTTCAACTCGATTAAGAGCATGGATTTGCATTACTTTTGTTTATTATAAATGAATACTTTTAAATTTGAAGTGCTTAATAAAATATTAATAAAATCTCTACATTTATATTAGTTGCCCTTATATTAATAAATAAAAATCATGGAGAACTTATATTTGCTCATAACTTGTTCTTCACTTCTCTGAGTGTAAGACCAGCAACTGGCCCGACTACGCATATTAAATTGTAATTAACAAATGCTTGTAATTATAAAAACTTGCATAAACTATAGTTCTGCATTTTCATGCTGAATCGAAGTTATCCATTATCCCATTTCCATTTCCATTTCCATTTTCCATATTAGGTTTTCCAATTGTTCGTATTGATTGCTCATGGTTGAACAATGCGATTGAAGCATATGTCAAATTGATTTGCCGCGGGCTCTACTTTGTATGCGATCAATGAGCTGTAACATGGGCAGGAAAAGCCTTTGAACTAAACCGAATGCTCATATCATGGCAAATCAACGCAAATTCGCAATTTTTCACAATCGAGTCTCTGATAGAGCTGAAAACGATGTGGAAAAGCTTTGCACACTCGAGATTCAAGATATTTGTGTGTATAAGAGGTGTGTCTGCATACCAAGCACAGGCAAAAGCAAAAGCTAAAAAACATTAACATGACAGCTACTTATCACTGTGATAAACTGACGAAGCTTTTGGGTCAAGCTCGTTTCGAAATTGTATCTTTTAAAGGGTATTTTTAGCATCTAGATGATGCAACAATGTAGTTACTTGAAACTCAGGTCTTTAATCTTTTAATGCCCATCAAATGCAAATTGCACTTAAATATATTTAGCTTTAATTCTCAGCTTAAAATTCTAGAGTTTTATTATTTTACGCGCATGCTAATTATGTATTTACTTAGGCTTAACTGCAACAAAAACATCATTAGTTTGACGATTAAGAGCTCATTATTAACGCTCTAATATGGCAATTGACAGGAGAGTTTGAATATAAAAATCTCAGGATAAAATAAGTAATCAAAATGCTGCCGTTTATTTTGTATTTTACAATTATTAATATTATTATTAAAAAGCTGCCGATGTTTGTCATTTTACAATTAATAATGCAGCTAATGTTTAAATTTTCATGTAGTTTCAAAGCTTTTCTTTGATTTTTAAATGTTAAATTTCGTGTATTAGTATAAGTCAAAAAGTCCAGAGGTAAAAAAAATTATAGAATTTTTTTTATACTGTAACAAATTCTCTATATTTTTAAAATTAGAGAATTGAGATTAAAATTTGCACTTCAATGAAGAATATCTTTGTAGCTGAAAATTTCTTTATGAAGATGATTTCAGCAATAGATGGAGGTGTTGTATTTCCCCTTAAGGCGTGTTTACTTGTATTATATTTCTAATAGCTGTTTAGGTATCTCAAACTGGTCACAGTTGGTGGAGTTGCCTGCTCTAGTTTGTGTACAATCCAAAAATGTGGCTTAAATAGTTTTCGCTTTTGCAAAATGCTATTAAAGTTTCACTCGACCAACAACATGCAATGTTGATTTCTCGATTGTTATTTGTGCTGATGATGTTAGGGCAACAAATTAAAAATTATCTACGCCAAATTATCTTGTGCTTCTGTTTTATATTTTTATTTTTTGTTGCAGCTGTTATTGCTGATGCGTTGACTTCATTTTCTGACACCCATTGTATTCAGTCAACACCTCAGTCTCAGGTCTGGAGATTTAAGACAAAGTCTCTTTCTCCCTCTCTCTCTCTCTGTATGGAACGGTGCTTTCTGTTGCAGCCGAGTGAGTTTAGATAAATAAATTTTAAGTACTCGGTAAGTATTTTATTGTGACAAGAAAAACTCAGCGAGCCATAGAAAGAAATGGCAATGCCTGCAAAATTGCCGTTGTTTCCCACATGAAATTCTCGTCGAGGTTCCTTCAACGACAACGATTGCAATTTATTTATAATAAAAAAATAAGTTTACTTCACTTTTAACAAGTTAAATTTTATTTATTAAGCATGAAGAATGAAACGGAAAATGCCACGTCGAGATACCGTTTACCCATTTTCCTCATGACAAGAAAATTATGATAGAAGTTTCAGATAGTTACTTCTAATTGTGAAAGAAATAATAAGATAATAATATAATAGATGATTTTCTTTGAAAAAATATATAACATTTTATGCCTCTTTATTCTTTTTTTACATGCTAAAAATGTATACTCTCTAATAAAATAACAATTCGATAGGCCAGTTTATATATATTTATTTAACTTTAAAATAGGTGTCACATTTTATTATTTTCAAAAAATAATAATAAAATATGAAATATGTTTAAAGGAAAAAAATATTATTTCACAGAAAGAAAATATCTTATAAAAAAACTTCTTTACAAAGTAAAAGTCTAGTGACGAAAGCCGAACTTTTTTTTTATTTTAAAGCAAAAATTTAGAATGATAGTATAAATTAAATTTATATGGGTTTTTAAACAAACAATAAAATATGTTTAAAGGAAAAAAAATATATTTCACAAAAAGGAAATATCTTATAAAAAAACTTCTTTACAAAGTAAAAGTCTAGTGACGAAAGCCGAACTTTTTATTTCTTTTAAAACAATATTTTAGAATGATAGTGAAGTACCCAAGAAGTATTCTACAATAAAATTAATTAAATTCTGTCTTTAACAGTCACGCATGCCTTTCAGTTGCATGTATACTATAGGGTATAAATCGTTATAATAAAAATGACACGCGACATGGTCAAGCGCAAATTTCATGCACTGTTGATCGATGTCGCTGGGCTGTGGCTCTGGCTCTGGCTCTGACAGAGGCTAAGACCTTGAGAGACATATTCATACTTGTACTCATTGAATCATTTGTTGTTTTTGGCAAATTAGTTAGTAGTTGTTTAGCCATGCAAATGTGCACAACATACAACGACAATTTATGGATATTTTTTTGATTTTTTTTCGAATTCTGTTAATATTTGCTAACCGAATTGGCAGTATTAGTTTTTTGTCTGGGCTAAAAAAAAAAGGTGTCCCTCAGTGTAAATGCTGAATTGCCATTTTTAATTTGTATGCAAACTAAAAGTTTATGCAAACGCATTTAATATTTATTTTCATTTAGAAGTTATTTCCATTTGGCATTAACAATGTCAATTTGAGCCTTTGTCGTATTTATGGCATTTTTAATTAGGCACTTGCAGGCGCCATTTGTGATCAGCATAAACTTGGCTTATGTTTAGTTAATACACCCCCTTTTCCACCTTTAACTGCTCTTGCCATGCTAAGGCATAAGGCTATCCGGTTGCCTGCTGTTGCTGTTGTTGATGTTAATGTTGATATTAATGCTGTGGCAGCTGCAATAATCCGCGCTTCATTAGCATCGACTTTTGCATTGTGGAATTGCGTTTACATAAAAATTGATTGCACATCATTCAAGTCAAATATGCGCCGACATCGGGTATAAAATATATGGCAACGCGTTTAATTATCTATTACAATGTATGCGGCGGTTCATCTCCTCAATCTTCCTACTACATATCGTAACACCCTATGCTGCCATTTCAGGGCCTGATGAGAGACGCCTCTGTCATTAGACAATTCCAAATGAACGTTGGATAGCACTTTAAGACATTTATGTAGCCTGAAGACTGAAACCAACCATCTGCAACTGGCCACCATGGCGAATAGATGAAGTTGTTATTATCTTAGATTATTTCTTCGAATGAGTCTTGGCTTCTATCTGCCTATAATAAAACTTGAAAAACCCCTAGACAGTTTACTTTGCAAATATTTCGTAATATTCACATTATTTAATCAATTGATAACTTCCCTTTATGTTCTGTTATTGATCTGACTATTTACATTATCTTGAAATAAGTTTCATATTAGAATAAATTAAAGAAAACCTTTCAAAGCTGCAATCTATATTACTTAATAAAAATATTTTAATATCTGTAGTATATATAATTTAATCAACTGATAACTTCTCTTTATGTTCTGTTATTAATCTGACTATTAAATGTCTTTAAATAAATTTCATACTATAACAAATTAAAAAACTCAGCAGCTTATATTACTTAATAAAAATATTTTAATTTCTGTAATATATATAATGAGTTTTTAAAGCACAACTCATTTAAAGTTTCTTTAAGTGCATTTTAAATCTCTCAATTTGGATTACTTAAATTAATTTGTAAAAATTAAAAAAGGCTTTAAAAATCGTTAAAAGCAACAAATTTAAATAATTGAATTATTTTTGTATCTAAATTATTTTATGACCTCTCAAATTACCTGACAATTTACAAACCTCATTTAAAGATTATAACTCAAATGACTGCACATTAAATCCCAATCTTCTGGATATTTCGATTACTTGCAAATCAGCAGATATTCCTGAATCTATGACAAATCTTTTAGCAGACTCTTTGGGTATTCACTTAGTCATGGTACGCTGCGTCAGCTATTAAAAAATAGCACATGAAATTTTCAACTTATCATGTTTTTTTTATAGATATATTCATAAGAATATATTCATTTGCTCGGTTACTTATTCGTGAAAAGATCATTTAATTCGAATTGCGTGTAAATTACTTTGCCAAATGAGCAATATTTTTTTTCTATTATTATTTTTATTAACCGCAAAAAATAATACAACAATATTTGCAAAGATGTGCAAATAGTGAGCTCGTTAGCTGTGCTAAAATGATATCATAATCACAGAGGATCTATAGAAAATACTCGTTAAAATACAACAAATGCCAAATGCAAATCAGCTAAGAATTTTAATGAAGGGGAGTTTCCCCTAGACAGACGGACATTTCCGCTAGAAGATAAATAAAATAAATATTACGAAAAGTAGAAGAAGAGTTAAAAAGTCTTACAGTGACTGTCAAACTGTGGATTGGATGAAAGTTAATTAAGTTGCCCGATTGGCGGGTTCAAGGAACTGTATCAAATCTATAGACAGAAAAAAAGATATAAAGGGAGAGAGAGAATTGAATGGCCAAAAGGCGCCGCCAGAACAAGAACAAGAACAAGAATAAGAACAAGATGGCAAGTAAAAGTCGCTATCAACACCAACAGCGATCGAGTTGTGGACTGCGAGTGTGGGCGAGGGTCGATTGCCAGGGGAGTGGCAGGCAAAATAAATGAAATCACATTGAAAAAGTCATAATTCTTACGGCGGCCAGAAACCGCAGGGAATCATTAAAATTGTCTGTTGCGCGCTTGTCAAACACGAGCAGAGAGTTTATCCCCCCTCAGGAGGGAATGGGAGGGAAGAAACCTCGATCAGCACGCGATTTGTAGGAACAAGATATGAACGACATGTACATTGAATACAACAAATGAACAAATGAATAACAGGGGAAGGGGTGAAATAAGGTGAAATAAGGAAGGAGCTACACTCAGATAAAAATGACCAACTTCTAAAATCAAGAACATTTATGTTAAATATTTTGTTCTTAAAATAAGACCATTTCAAGACCAAATTAATAAAATTAAGAATATTTGTCTAAAAATTGGCAGTTATTAATATAAGAATTCAAAATGTTAAATTGACAAGAAAATATAAATAGGTCATATTTAATATGAAGACAATAATGGCAACGTGGTTAGAGTCGCCGCTTCAGTTTGGTTAACAAGCTGAGGGATTGAAACACGCTCTAATATTTATAAAAAAAAAAAAAAAAAAAACATTTATAAAAAAAAATAATTCATCTAGCCTTATTTTTTTTTGTAGTTTTAAAATTGAAGACTGTCTTAAATTAAGAACTTATTCTTATTTAAAATGTTCTTAAAATCAAGATGTGTTTTCTAATTCTAAGTATTTTATGTTCTCGACGCCTTTTTTAGACTAAAATTCTTAGTTCTGAGACCAAAATCTTGATTTTAGTACATTTTGTTTTGACAGTGTACGCATTCATGAATCATTTGATTTACTCGATCGAGTCAAGTACAAAGTTGGCCACCAATGAACGCACTTTTGGTTGCCTTTGGGGCAAATCAGTCGATGAGATTATTGACTCTTGATTATCATAAGGTGATTTGTTTACCCAAATCGAAAGCTTGAACTCAAGTTGCAGTCGAAGTTGAAACTTGGCCGAGAAGTGTTTGTGTTTGCCTTGTTTATGATGGGCCACTTTTCGAGATACTCGTAAGTAGCTTGGGGCCAATAACTGTGCCATTTCTAGGCAGTGGCACTGCCTGAATTACGCGACTCTGCTAACTGAATTGGTTGCCCAACTGGCAGGTAGCGAAATCCCATTAAACATCCATAAAAGTGGCTCAACATTTTGATACGAAATTAAATATGCGTCACGTATTCTGAGTTGGAACACTTGATTTTTGGATATCTACATGAATATTTGCGCGTAATTTGTGCCTTGTGGGCGTGACATTGTTATTGTAGCACAGATCCGTCAATCAAACATGCGATCAATCAGCCAATCAGTCAGTCAATCTGTCATTCAATCAGCTTGCGTAACACTTAATTGCAGCACGTGATCTTTTGCCAACTAGTTCCGAAAAATAAATAAATTTATATATTTAAGTTTTTCGTGCATTGAGCACATTGAACTCGCTTCTCCTTTCTCTCTCTTTTCCTGTTCTTCCCTCTCTAGTTTTGCTACAAAATTATTTAATTGCTCAATTTTCAAGTTGTTTTGGCATTTCTTCTTCTTTCATTGGATTTATAAATTTTTTTATAGAGCTGCAGGCGCTTTTTAGAGCTCTTTTTCTCTGGCTCCTTCTTTTTGTAATTATTAAAAAGCAATTTATGCGTAGTTAGCAACCACAAATAACCACAATCAATAGCTAATTTTCTGTTTAATTCCGCAGACTCTGTTGATTTAAGGTTGTTCCGAAAATCATTTCAGAAATAAAAGCCGGCAAATATTAAAATAAATAATAAACATAAAAAGGATAAAAACTCGTGATAAGTTAGTTGAATGAAAGCTGGAGACAGAGATATAATAAATATATAGAGAGGCAGGTAGAGTAAATGAGAGATAGAGAGAGAGAGGGAGGATAGATAGAGAGATATTCCCCCAGTTGCCGGAGAAGAAGCTGTCAAGTGCAAGTTGTCTATCGTACGTTAAGACTACTAATCAGTTGCCAAGTCTTCAGTTTGTCATGGGAAAATCAAGTCGTCAAGTTGTCAATTCATCACGTATAGAAAGTTCTTCACTCAAGCTGCAATTGTTGAATATTAAAGAACTGTCAATAAGCTGGAAATATCATCCATATCATCTTAATAAATAAGACTCTTTGTGTTGATTGACTGTCTGATTAAGAAATTGGTAATCAATACACTTGCCAAACCGTAACTGATTTATTTACAGTAGTTTCCATTAATGACACAAGCTAACAGAAAACTCATAAATGAATTATATTTTCAAAAAGATACGTTTTTAACAATTATTAATTAAGCGATCGATTTATTATCGTTTTATTTTATTTCACATTTATGGCTAATAAACTTTTATGAACTCAGCTAAATTATTAATTATATTTTAAATACTTTGCAAGTCATTTTAGAATCTATGAAATCTTTGTCTGGATTAATCAAGATATTTAATACTTAGCAGAGAAATATTATTACTTAACAATAGTTATTCCATAGTGCAATTTTGAAAATTGTAAATACATAGATATTTTTTTCTAGAACTATATGATCAAATTAAGCCATAAATTATAAACATTCTTGAAGATCTTATCGAAAAGTATGTTTCTGATGAAATAGATCGCTTAACTTTGAACTTTTGACGGCAGCTTGATGATCTCATCATCATCAAATATATTTTTATATTTCTTGGCAAATTTCATTAGAAACGCGTCTATGCAGAATTCCGCTTAGGCGCAAGTTGTTTTTTAAGCAGTTGCCACGAAAAAGGAAATATTTAAATTTGGATTTGAATTTAAATTTTGTATAATAATCGTATTTGGTTTATTGTATTGCTGCTTTGCTTTGTTCTAATTGCGCTCGACTGATTTTAATAGCAGACTTTGTAGTGTTCCTATATAGCTATAGGTTATTAATCAGCTGACTAAAACTATGTCTTGTCTTATTGTATTTTAATGACTATGAATTAAAGAAACTGATGTCATCCCTGTCTGGATTGTGTGTTTGTTGGTTTGTTTGTTGGCTGGCAATTTGTCACTCTTGAGCCGTAAACAAATCACAGCCAATGGCCGTGTCAATCGCCCAAACACCTACTCCAATCTATGTACTACTCGATCAGCACTTGACAAGGAATAGTTGACCAAGAGAAAAAGAGAGAAGAGTGAAGAGTGAAGAGGGGAGAGGGGAGGAGAATTGTGTCCATGTTGCTGGTAGAGCCATAAACTGCGCGCTTGTTTGTTGGTTTTTAATTGGCAGCGCCATAATCTATCATTAATTTTGCCATAAATTGTTTCCATCAATGCGAGGGCTGACGACGATCCGGTTGCCCACACACTCTCTCACTCTCCCTTTGTACTATACACTATCTATCTGATAGTCTCTCTCTCTCTCTCTCTCCCTCTTTGGCCTCCCTCAATTCACAGTGGCTGGCATTTTATTTATTTTTATTTTTATTTTTCTATAAAGCGTTCCTTTTTATCTGCGTTTGCAAGATTTATGCGCGCGGCTATAAAATAATATGCTGCCAAGACAAGGCCGGACTGAGGCTGAGACCGAGGCTGAGACTGAGACTGAGGCTGAGACTGAAGCTTGGGCAGCTCCTTCTGGACCGGCAGCCGACGCGCATCCTTTGGGCCAATGCCAACTATTTAGCTCAGCTAAAAATAGCTGTAGTCAATACACACACACACATACACACACACACATACACATAGAGACATAGCAAAGCAATTGCAATCACTCAGTTTGTTGCTTAAGTCTTTTGTTTTATTTTCTGTTTGCATTTTTCAGTGTCAGGTCGTCGCCGTCGCCGTCGCCGACTCCCAACTGGGCAACAGACAATCGACTGGGGATCCAGGCTCACACTGAAAGTGAGTTATGCAGTCAACAGTTGATAGAAAATATTTTTATTCAACTATAAAAAAATAAAAGAGAAGAAGCTAAAACCCAAACTCAATCCCATATATATATATTTCATGCGATTCCAGCAATTCCAAAGCTATTTTTGGCATCTATATTGATAGTTGAGAGGAAGTTGAATCCCCCCCCCCCCCCCCCTCCCAGCTTTCTTTGTCTTTCAATTGGGAATGAGAATGGGGCCATCAAATGCGGAAGACCGGCAGTCTTTAAGATTTCAATAAAGCAACGCCAATGGCCAATGGGGTTCTCTTCAATTTTGTTGAGCCTCAGCTCGGTCCGATACCCGGGCACATACACATTTTGTAATAAAATTAATGACACGTCATTACCGTAATATTGTTGTTATAATGTGAGCTGCATGCAGAGTGCGAGAGAGCTACAAGTTTCGACTACAACTACGACCGTCTCAAAAGTACTTTGGGTACTTGGTACCGGTCTTCTTCTTCTTCTTCTCCGCTCTGTTCTCTGGTATACCCACATGGTAACACGGAACCACTGAACCACCGTTAAGAACAACAACTGACGCTGCAGGGTGAACAAATTTCTTTATTGCCGTTTTTGGACCAAGTCTGTCATTAGTTTCAAAGCATTTAGCCGTTTAAATTGATAAACAACATTTACATGCAAATTGCGGTCATTTAGTGATAATATCTTTCTCTCCATCCCCCTCTCTTCCACTCTCTCTCTCTCTCTCTCTCTCTCTCTGTCTCTATCGCTCGCCTGCTCTCTGGCAGCTGAGCAAATGGTTCTCAGGCCTGTTAATGAGCCTAGCCTAGGCTGGGCCAACCTAATGGTAATTGAATAACTCCCAATGTCACTAGCCAACCCTATTCTTAGCCAGGTTGAAATGTCCAAGCGTCTACAGCCTTAAGGTTTCATAAATTATCAGCTTTATGGACAGTTAGTCAAGCTTTTAGGCTAATTGATCGTTTGCCGCTTTCATGTGCTTTATAATCAGCTCTTGCAGAAATGTTATGTTAGTTAGATGATCATTTAGCGGTAACTAAAAAGCTATCAAGGAAGATTTAATAGGATAACTATTTGATTCTTTAATAACTTTACTTAAATAAATATATATTAACTGATAAATGAGCTTATTTATTTATTTATTGAATTTGTTAATTATTTATTGATATATTTATTTATTTCGCATGCTTTAATGTAATTTAAAGTAGGATAATTGATTTTATTTATTTATTTATATTATTATTAATCAGGGATTAAAACCTTAACCGAAACCAAAACATTTAACCGATGAAAACCGATTGAAATTTGTAACCGTTACCGAGAATATTTTTTTCACAGTACCGAAACCCATAAACCGAAACTCTTTAAGCCGAAATAACCTTTAATTAACCGATTCATTTATAAGGGTTAATTTCGGTTCTGGCCGTCGCAGCTACTGAGCAACTTTGAACTGTCATAACTTTGTCAAAACTCAATTAATCTCCATGCGCAATGTAAATTTGATTATAATTTTACCTCTTAATTCGTTCTGCATTTAAATTTTGCTCATTTTGAAAATTCTAAAATTTCGAAAATTTTGGAAAAATGATAAGGGGTAACACTGTAAAATTTCTAAAAAAATTCGAAAAATTTAGAATTCTCAAATTGAATAAAAATCAAATGCAGAACGAATTTAAAGATAAAAACATGTTCAAATTTACATTGCGCATAGAAATTGATTGAGTTTTGACAAAGTTATGACAGTTCAAGTTTATTAAAAATCATTAATTACACTGGAATAGTTAAAACAGTAGCAACTCTTAAAAAGTAATTATATATTTAACATAACACTTAGCTTAGTTAAGAAAGGAATTTAATGAGCTTTGTAAATTGTCTCACCCAAAGCTCTTTACGAGATTAATCTTAAGGTTTCTCTAGTGACAACTTTAGCTACTGCCACTGACAGCGTCTTCTTTCAACTTTTGATGCTCGAAAGCTTGACAAATTTGCAGGGCATAAACCTTATCCATTTATGGGACATTCCCTGATAGCTTTGCGAGGGTTGGATTCGCATTTCGCAGTTGAATCTCGCCAGGATCGTTGGATTTATGTGCTCAAGGCACGACAAACTGGCGCGTTGGCATCTTAAATGCCAATAGCCGCTTTTCGTTGATGCTATGGCATTTGTGTAATTGCCATGGCGAAAAATGTGCTGCTTAAAGGGATTCGCAGTCGGAGTCGGAGTCGGACAGGTTCCGGCGAGATAAACTTTAATTGATTGTGCGTGATGTGTGTGTGAGTGTGTGTGTGTGTGTGTGTGTGGTGGCATTTATTTATGAACCTAGCTCAGCATGGAGACAGGCTGAGATGTGGATCAACTTCACCCACCAGACAGTGGACAGTGGACAGTTGACAATCAGGGGGCAAGAACCGCACTTTATGCACTTCCTGGTTTTTTGCTTTGCCAAATTGCACAATTTCAATGCGCATTCACTTATGCAAATTGTGCGGCATGCACAAAATATTTAAATACTTTTATGACTTAATAAAACATTTTTATTAAATTCGAGCAGCCGCATTTCAAATGCAAATCGCATGCAGCAACCACATCATCAACAGGCAACCCATCCCATATTATCTTTCTATTCATTCTTCGATCCCCTCAAGGCGATGGCTTCACAATTTGAAATATCTTTGAATTGCCAACTGCCAATCGTGCATGAAGTTTTTCCAGTCCCACTCCAAGTTCAACTCAAAGCAGAAGCCACAGCAACTGTCCAACTGTCCAACTGTCCGGCTGTCCAGTCCAGGGACAAGGCAACTTTCATGTTTAAAACATAGCGCCGTGCACTTTCCTCTAAAGACAGGCGTATAATTTAAATTTAAATTTAAAATAAATAATAAAAGTTAGCATGAAATTTGGTAAAACCTAAACGAAGCAAAAGCATACCCTACACTTTATTGCATTTCTTAACACTTTCAGATAATATGTTTATATATTTATATTATTTAATTTATTTATTTAAAATTAATGCTCAAATATCAAGTCCCAATAAGCTTTCTGATTTTGTTGAAGTGTTTTTGATTAATATGATTCCATAAAATCTTCTATTTCCCAGAACCTTTGAGAATTCCCTAATCATACTAATAATGATACCATCAGTAAAAATACTCGTATTACAACTAACACAAATACTAATACTTCTACAAATACTAATAAAATACTAATACTTATTGATACGATTGTGTTTTTCTGGCTTTTCCCAAATCCTTGCAACAAATGCTGGATCAATTATTAGATTTTTAAATACCCCCACCCCAGCTTAAACTTTAACTTAAATTCTTTTCTATTTTTTCAATTATGAATTAGAATTTATTATAATATAATTTAATTTTTAGTTAAACATATTAATTTTGTAATTGTATTTAAAATTAAATCAATTATTTTTTCTTCCCGTCGACTGCTTTTAGTTGACGTTAAATAAATAAATAAATAATATAATAAATTAAATTGCAATAAATATGCTTTATTCAATTATTTTTAAGACCACAAAAATACTTTTTTATAACTGAAAAGATATTTACTTTTATTAAGATATTCACCAGAGGATGCTTTATTATTTTTAACTTTAATGACTCCTTCATAATTGATATGCCCCGTAGAAGGTAGGGTATTTGGTATATAGACTACATACATATATCAAATACAAATTCAGAACCATTTGCTCGCCTGCTGCTGCTTTCATTTCAACAGGAAGAGTAACAACAGCGCGGAACATGCAGAGAATTGGCCAAAAGCCCCCATCCCCCATGCTGTGCTTTTGGCCATGTTGCAAAGTGAAGCATACATAAATTTGTGTGGCTTAAAAGAGTGACCATATCTCTCTCCCCTTCCCTCTCTCCCCCCTCGCAACTCAACAGGGGATCTAAAAGTTGCGTGCAACGCAGTCAAACTTGCGTGTTGAACTTGTTGTTGTTTTGTAAGTGTTGTGTGTGTGTTGTGTGTGTTGCATAAAGTGGATATGTTTATAAGGCAGCGGTAAGCAAGCTTGTCATCTAATTTCAACAAGAATTTGTTCGGCTTTGCGGCATTTGTTGCTAATTAAACCGAATGCCAAAGATGCTCAATTCACGCCCAAGTCTTTCTGGCCATAAACAGAAAGTTGCTCCGATTACGCGCCTCGATTCTAACTTGGGGCATGGCAACAAGCTGCCACAATTTGTTACCAACTTGGCCGTAAATGGACTCTCCACATCGACTTGGACTTGGACTTGCAATTGGCATTGCAACAGTTAACGGTAACTGTTTCTTGGCCATGTCTGTGATTTTCATTTCAATTGAGTTATCTACCGAAAAATGGGGACACAAGTTAGACTTGAGGCCAGAACTGTAGCTAATTTGCGGTTAGCGCTAATGAAATACAGACAAGAACTCCAGGCAGATTCCTTCCTCTCCTTCTTCTCATCCCCTTAAGCTCCCAACCATCTCCAATTTCACAGAAGCTGCGAAACAAGAGAACATTTCCCAACTGGCCACCCACTCGTCATTGCTGCCAAACAAGTTCCCTTCCTCTCTCTCTCTCTCTCTCTCTCTCTCTCTCTCTCTCTCTCTCTCTCTGTAATACACTGGAAAACAAGACCAACTTCTAAATTCAAGAACATTAATCTTAAATATTTTGTTCTTAAAATAAGACCATTTAAAGACCAAATTAATAAAACTAAGAATATTAATCTAAAAATTTGCAGTTCTTAATATAAGAATTAAAAATCTTAAATTGTTAAGAAGATATAAATATGTCATATTTAATTTGAAGACAATAATGACACCATGGTTAGAGTCGCAGCTTCAGTTTGGTAACAAGTCGAGGGATCGAAACCCGCTCTATCCAAGGAAAAAACATGTAATCGGAATATTTATAAAAAAAAATAAATCCAAAAAAGTATAAATATAAAAAAAAATAGGTTTAAAGTTTAAAACACCTGCCTTTTTTTTTAATTTTTGGTTTGAGAATTTAAGACTGTTTGGTCTTAAATTAAGAACTTATTCTTATTTGAAATGTTCTTAAAATCAAGATGTGTTTTTTAAATTTAAGTATTTTATGTTCTTGACGCATTTTTAAGACCAAAATTCTTAGTTCTGAGACCAAAACCTTGATTTTAGAACATTTTTTTATCAGTGCACTTTGTGTATATTTTTTTGGCCCGGCCAAGTGCTTTGCTTTGGCTAATATATATGTAACGGCTAACTGTACACGAAGCGACAATATCTATGGCATCATCGCGACTCAGCGGCGAAAAAATCCGAGTATGCCGCGGGCACTTTAAGATTTGCCTGGTGCCTCAGTCTTCACTTTGGATTCAACAACTGTTTTTCATACCCATTGTCTCCAAATTACAATGGGGTCGCTTACATTTATCTGTCTGCGATAGAAATATATTGATTGATCGTTTTTAGATCGATAATAAAGTGCTCAAGGCAAACATAATTTAATACCCAGAATAAATTTAATTGAAATTAAAAGCTTAGTAATAAACTCAGTCTGAGTCTTAGGAATATTTCTTAAAAGAAATGACACTTTCATCCAATATCAAGCATTATTACTGCGATAATAGAGATATCATCTTAAAAGTAGAAAAGTAATCTTGACTGTGAGTCTAGATTTGGTTTATTTTATAGTTTGTATTTTTCTTCTAAAGATCCCTTACTTATGATGATAATATTTTTTAATATTGATTAATATTTTCGATTTTAGAAACCCTTTTTATATAATTTGCGTTATAATATAAAGAGCGATAAATTAAATAATTGTGATTGCGAGTCTAGACTTGGTTTTTTTTAAGTCTCAAGTTGACTTAAAAAAAATATATTTAAGATTTTCTAAATTTTCTATTTAAGAAACCCCTTTTATCAGTGTACGTGATAATATATTGAGCTATAAAAATTAAATAATCGCAAAGCCAAAAACTCTCGGGGTAGTAAACAATTAAAATACCATATAAAATATTGCTTAAGCCTGTGATATTAAAGATTACACTTTAGAAATTATTATTACTCATATAAAATTTTTGTTCAATATTAAATCAATATATTTAAAGCTAAATCAATCAAAAAAGCGAACTTTTATTAAGACTTACCCAAATATATCTGAGCTTTAGTGAAAATCCAAGAATTAAGTTTCAAATTCATCTGTAAACAAAAATAAAATTTAATTTTTATTAGAAAATATAAAAATTAACTGAAAACTAATTCACAGATACAAACTTAAACAAATGCAACTAATTAGAAATACTGATAATAAATCTATAATTAAAAATGCCACAATAATCTAATGTGGTTATTTGTTAATAACAGGGTATAACCAAGTCGTGCAGTTGTAATTAGGCAGCTTGTTTACTTAGCAGGCGTATTGACTTAGTGTGGAAGTTGCAAGTTGCAAGTTGTAAGTTGCAAGTGCACACACGTCGCACACAACGTAGATAAAAATCATACGTAGAGTTTAACTTGAGTTTCGCTTGTATCTAAAGCACGACACGAAACGGATTGGATCGTATAATATGGGATGGGATGGGATGGGATGAGATTAGATGGGTTGAATGGGTTGGGATTGAATTGGTTGGGATCGCCCAGAAATGCTTTCCCAATAGAGCCTGCACTTGACTCTGTCTGATCTTCACTTGGCTCATAGCGGTTGCCTGTCCACACATTCAACTAATTATGTGGTGCCGTGTGTGGTGCACAGTGGTGTTGGTGGTGCACAGTGGTGGTGCAGCTGAAACTAGCGGTGCTACTGCAATTTGGCAAGCATTTCCGTGGGCGAACTGACAACTACACTCAGAAAAATATGACATCATAAAATTAAGTATGACTTAACTTGAATTTATACCGTTTTGTTCTCAAAATTAAGTACGAATCGATCTTAAATTTAATTTTTCAACAGACATCTATATGATATAATAGTCCGATTTTAATCAAACTTAGTTAGTATATATATGATCATGATAAATATAAAACCTGTAAGTATCGTTAAGATACCTCCAAAATCAACAGCGTTATTCATACTAAACTAGTTTAATATTTTTTTTATTTAAAATACTGTTTTTCAAGATTAAAATTAACTTAAAAATTAGATCGTTTTGAACTAGAATCAAGTACATTTTGGGATATGCGCAAATTCTTTCAATCATTAAACTTGGATTTCTGGGTTTATTAAATGGTATTTAATTTTGTTATTTGCCTAATTTTAGTATACATACTAGTATATATTTGAAGATTAAAATCAATTAAATATGAAAATGTTTGAAAATTTTGGGATTAAATCAAGATTTTAGTTTCGATCTTGAATTAATCCTAAAACGTACTTAAAGTATCCTAGAAAAATCTAATTTTAAGATTTCCGTACTTGCGAAAACCGCACTTGAAATAATATTTTTGTTCTCAGTTTTGGAAATTCCGAACTTAGACAGCTTTTAAGATCGTTTGTACTTGAATATCGCCTGTTTAAGTACGGAAATCTTGGTTTTTTTTTCTGAGTGCAAGAGCTACGAGCTGTGAGATACATTTTGGGTGCTGCTCGTAGAATTCTGCGTGGAGTCAAAGACTCGAGTCGAGTCGAGTCGAGTGGTTGCTGTTGCATCCATAAATTAGAAGTATGTCATTTGGCAGCTACCGCAGCAGAGCAGGCTCAGAATCTCATCTCATCTCGCATTCAGCCATAATTTCAAAAGCCAAAGACAGTCACATTTTTCAGTTTTCAGTTTTGCAGTCAGAGTCGATGATATCCAATTTCGTAATAAAGCATAACGAATTATGCACTCGACTTGCTTTATTTCAACTGACTCTTTTTTCGTTCTTATTGTTGTTGCTGCTGCTGTTGCATGGTCGGTTAACGGTTCTGGTTCTTGGCTGACTGCCTCTTTGGGGGCTTTCAACGCGGCGCACTGAAAGATGAAATTGCATGCTGCAAGTTGTGAGTCGACTTCAACAGCCGCATCAGATGCTTTTTGCATTTTATGCATTTCTGGCAACAAACACAAAATAAAAATAATGAAAAAAAGAGCGCTACATTTGAGGTGCTCGACTGTTAGATGCCCAGTACCGTTACTTTTGTTTTAATCACCATAAATAAAGAACAAATTTAAAAACCAAGAATAAATTTTACAAAATTTTTAAATAAAAATCAGACAATTGTTTTACATTTCAGATTTAAATTTTGTGTTATAAACAGACAGACATAAGTGTGGCTATATCTAGTATATTTTTAAATATTTCAAAGCTATTTAATTAAAGAAAAATAATAAAATTAGAATCAATTTTAATTATTTTATGCGCATGTCATTTTGAAGTTTTTCTTTATTATAATTATACTATTTTTCCTGTCTTCTTTTATTTATTTCTTATTCTTTAGTCTTTAAGAAAAATAATAAAATTTGAATCAATTTTATTTATTTTATGCGCATGTAATTTTGAAGTTTTTCTTCTTCATAATGATCTATTTTTATATTTTTATTATAATTATACTATTATTCCTATCTACTTTTATTTACTTCTTATTTTTTAATCTTGCTTTTTTAAACTGTCACAAACCCATAAGCCTGTATACCATTTGGATACTGGGCTAAAAAAAAAGGCAGCTAACTCTCATCGAATATGCGATTTATGCGGCAATTTGTAAACGAAAATGGCTTTTGCCAAGAATTATTATTGTCCATCATGGTCAGTTCGCGGTCTTCTCCCTCACCGCAACCCCTCTCCCCTCTAGCACACGCCAAAAGGAATGCGTTTGCAGCAGCTTAGCCAAAGTCAAATGCCTTTTAAAGCCGCACTTAGCAAATATTACGTATACGTTCGGACATTTCCCGAATCCCATAAAAATGAAAAACAAACAATGTTATTTTTTTTAAGGTTTTTCTGTTTTGCGCTTAACTTCCTGCTATCTGTGGCATTTACATTTAAATCGCTTTCTAGCTTTCAGTTTATAGATGATGTATAGTCAGAGTCGTTCTCAGATATTATATGAGCTAAGTGTCTATTTTTATTGGCCTCTCCAAAAGCAAACGATTTCCTTATGAATTTCCATTGGGATTGTTATTTTTTAAATACTTAAACACAAAAGCGCAATTTGATTTTGAGGGGTTTTATATTTCTGTACAAAATCTGATCTGTAAAGTTGTCAAAATATTTTCTAGACTTCAAACTAACTCGATTTTTAAGCAAAATGTCATTTTGATGATTATTTGGTTTCTAAATTTATACTGCTTACAAAAATAATTTAATTAACATATTTTTTCCTTTATTTAATAGTTTCGATAACGGTTTTTATCCCTGATTATTATTATTTTCATGGGCATAACAAATTAATCATTAATCTAAAATAAGGAAAATTGTAGGTTGTTTAATTTAAACTAAGGAATTTCAAGTGCAATCTACAAGAATTGAAGTTTGTTAGTTATAGTTAATAAATAGTTATGGCCCTTTTAGGGCGTAACGAAAATACTTTTCACTCTTTTATTATCGAACAAATGGCATTGGGCCATTTGCAGTTTTGGTGCTTCTAACACAAAGTGAGGACTGAGTGGAAAATCTTTATGACTGGGCCAACAACGTGTGCCAATTTCAGCCGCAGTGCGTTTGGGCCACATTAAATTGTTTACGGGGCAAAAAGCGAACACAAATAAAAAAAAAACACAAACGCATAAAAGTCGCAAAATGGGAAGCCTTGAACTTGACCCAGGCAAACAACAACAACGGCAGCAGCAACTTGGCCAATAACAATAACTACAAGAGGCAGCGGCCAATAAGCGAGGAGCAATTGTTGTTGTTGTTGTTGGTGGTGGCGACGTGTGTCAGGGGACTCGACTTGGACTTGGACTCGATTGTGCTGACATTGACGCAGATGGAGGCGCTGTTGTTGTTGCTCTTGTTGTTGCTCTTGTTGTTGTCGTTGTTGTTGTTGTGAGGGGCAGCCAGTGAGGCATATAAGAGGTTGCGGGTAGGTTGCCAGTCCAAAGAGCGCAGCATGAAATGTTATTACAAGAGGCAGGGAAAGGAGAATAGGGAATTGGGTAAGGGAGAGAAAAATTAAACCTTTTGACACAACGCGACGCTTGAACGAGCAAAGCAACAACACAAGTTGATGAAGATGATGAGGCTGCTCTTTGCTCTTTGCAGCCCAGTAACCAAAGGCTGCAAAGGCTTATGAGCGTATGGCAATGTATGTCAATCCCAGCACTCAGAGAATATAATAATTAAAGCAAGAAAATTGTATTAAAATTAAAATTAAATTATTAAATTAAATTATTATTAAATTATTAAATTTGTGTTTTTTTGCTAACGTTCTTTAAAAATTGCATCTCAATAATCAGAGAATTTAATTGAATTTAAATTGAAATATATAATTATAATATTTAATAATATGTACATATATATAAAACATATTTTATATTTAATTTACACTTTTTTGTGTAATTTAAATAGTATTAAAATATATATATTTTATATTTAAACATTTTTTTTAAATTTATATAGTATTAAAAATATATATATTTTATATTTAAACATTTTTTTAAATTTAAATAGTATTACAAATAAATAAATTTTATGCTTAAAATTTTTTTTACATTTAAATAGTATTAAAATTATTACGAGCGCATTGCAACTCAAAATTAAATAAAAAAGCTGCTTAAGAAATGTATAACAACCATTAATTAAGTTAGTTCTAAGACATATTTATTTTCTTTTTGATTAAACACACTTAAATATTAATTTGAATTTATGATTTCTAAGATTAATGCAATAACTTTTAGTTCTTTTGTATTTGTAGCATTGGGAATGTTAAAATTAAATAAATAAAAAACGCTAAAGTCCTAAACAATATTAATTAATTGTTTTTATTTAAAATGTATTTATTCTGGGCTTCTAACTGTCGATCAACTTGGCTGTAACGTTCTTATTGGTTGTTGTTGTAGGTTGCTGTGGTTAGTTATGTTGTTGTTGTTGGCCAGTTGTGGATGCTGCCAATTACTTGTTGTAAGCCATCAACATCAAGCGATTTGGCTGCGTAGCCTCAGACAAAGTCAAAGTCAAAGCCAATGTGGAGAACTGCGTCCGTTTTAGCGGCGTTGGTGTTGGTGGTGCTGGTGGTGCTAGTGGTGCTGGTGGTGGTGTTGATAGCCATCTTCTTCAGCTTAATTTAGCATGTCTGCGCGGTTCAACACTTTGCCAGCCCGGGACGAAGACTTTGACTGAGACTGTGGCACATTCCCAGCCTCAGACTGAGACTCAGAACAGAGTTCCCTTCAACGGACGTGCCCATTTGGCAACTTGATAATCTCTTTCTTAAGCGGTCAGCGCCAATCACTCAGTCGGCACTCGACGACTCAAACGTGAGCGTTGTGTTCCTCTTTTCTGTAATTGTCTTAAATCAATCACAGAAAAGTGTTATTATGACAGCGTTATTAATCGTGACAGCGCAGTCGCCGTCGCCGTTGCAGTCGCAGTTGCCAGCCTGCAAATTGCCAGCCACGAACAAAAGACTCTGGCAACGAACTTGCCCCATACAACGTAGTTGCATCGCCTAATGATTTTGAACTTGCACCGCCATTTGCAGTTAATGCCACAGCCAGAAACCACATGCATGTCCATAACAACTGCCTACAGTCAGTTCCAACTGCCAACTGCCAGCTGCCAGCTCCAACTTCCAACTTCCAGCTTCAACTCCAGCTTCAACTGCGTCCGGCGTTCATGCCACATGCGGCCCACGCGAGTCGAGCGCCATTAAATGCAAATTATTTCATTTCTGTGCCAATTGTTGTGCTACTTTTTTTTCGGGCTCTATTCGTGCGCATCATCAAAAGCAAATCATCAGCGCCAAATAGACAGAAGACCTCAACAAAAAATCAACTAAGAATAGTCAAACTTGGACTAGCAGACGACCAAATACCCTTGTGCTAAATAAATTTATATATTAGAAATTTATTACGACTATATTCATTTTTAAAGAAAACTTGATTTATAGCATTAATTGAAAATTAAATTTACTTTATGATATCTATTAAAGTTAAGACCAGAGATTAAAACCGAAACGAATTTCGGTTTCGGTTATGCTCGAATTAAGGTTTTCGGTTATTCAAAATCTTGTAGTATCAGTTTCGTAACGGTTATCGGTTTTTGTAAGTTTCGGTTTAAAAATAGCGGTATGGTTTCGGTTCACAATAAAAATAAAAATTAAGGTTTTCGGTTGACCAAAATAAGAAGCGTTACTCATTGTTTTACATGAAAAAAGACTTAATTCTCTTATTAGCCTGGAAAACAATGTTATCTGATTGATGGAATGGTCCAGCGTAATGTCGATTTTATTACAATATGATCTCATATAAATTTGGTTCATTATTTAAAAATTTCGATTATTTTGATTTTATTGACTTTTAAAGCCTTCGAACTGCCATATCTTTGTCAAAACTCAATCAATTTCCATGCACAATGTAAATTTGAGCATGATTTTTCTCTCAATTCGTTTTGCATTTAAATTTTCTTCAATTTGAGAATTTCAAATTTTTCGAATTTTTTAGAAATTTTACAGTGTTACCCCTTATCATTTTTCGAAAAATTTCGAAATTTTCGATTTTTCAAAATGAACCAAATTTAAATGCAGAACGAATTTAGAGGTAAAATCATGATCAAATTTACATTGTGCACGGAAATAAATTGAGTTTTGACAAAGTTGTGACAGTTCAAAGTTATTATCATACAAAACCCACATGCATTGCAATAATTGTTTATTATTTGGCTTCATACTAAAATAATAACCCAGAAACTGAACTTAAATTATGTGAATTAACTAATCAAGTTGCGTTACACACTTCATGACAAAGTTATAGTAGATGCTTAGTAAGTGTATAAGAAAGCGAAGAAGTATAAATTGGAAATGATGTTTGTGCTTTTATTGATTTTCCATGTTCCGCAGAGTTCCGTCATAATTACGAAGCGGCTCTGATTAGAATTACACAACTGGGAGAGCCGACAGCGGGGAGTCAGTCAGGAAGAGCTGGGAACAGGGAGAGTTGGCAGTTGGGAGTTGTGAGATGGGAACTGGGAACTGGCAAACTGGCAAATGGCAAACTGAAGAAAGGTAGCTGGAAATGTGATTGCAAATGTTGGCAGGAAATTGAGGTCAGTGTTATGATTGTTTTGTGAATGAGTTTTTGTTATTCCTAGGCTTTTGTTTTTTTTTTTTTTTTTTGCAATTTGCGCCACAAATTGTGGCACAGTGGCTAACACAAGTCTATTTACAGCAGTCAATAGCTAATCGATCGTCAGAAGTTGTTGAGGTTACAACCTGTAACCCAAAATGCAAATCAAACAAGGAGTTGCTCATTAGACAAGCTGCTTGCCACAAACAAATGTGTGGGTGTGGCATGTGTGGCATGCCACAGTCAAGATTCGCGCCAAATTGACAGCTAAAAAAAAGTATTTTCTAACCCGCCACGCCTCAAGGAGTTGCAAGCAACAAGCAACTTGAACATCGGCTGCTGCCACTGATTTATTATTATTTGTGTGTGTTATTTGGCGCGTGTGTTTGCCACACACACACAACACAACACACACACACATAACACACATAGAGCACACACACCTCCAGCTACGCCCTGACCGTAGATCATCGCATATTTCAGTTGACAGTTCATTTGCCTGGCTGCCTTTCGGGCTGCTTTTCTGCCTGATTGGTTGCAACACACGCACACTGATAAAAATAATGTTCTACAATCAAGATTTTGGTCTCAGAACTATGAGTTTTGGTCTAAAATATGCGTCGAGAACATAAAATATTTCAATTTAGAAAACACATCTTGATTTTAAGAACATTTAAAATAAGAATAAGTTCTTAGTTTAAGATCAAACAGTCTTAAATTCTCAAACCAAAAATAAAAAAAAAGGAAGGATTTATTTTTTTTTTATAAATATTCCGATTACATGTTTTTTCCTTGGCTAGAGCGGGTTTCGATCCCTCCGACTTGTTATCAAACTGAATCGGTGACTCTAACCACGGTTTCATTATTGTCTTCAAATTAAATACGACATATTAATATTTTCTTAACAATTTAAGATTTTTAATTCTTTTATTAAAAACTGCGAATTTTTAGATTAATATTCTTAGTTTTATTAATTTGGTCTTAAAAATGTCTTATTTTAAGAACAAAATATTTAAGATGAATGTTCTTGATTTTAGAAGTTCGTCTTTTTTTCCAGTGCAGTTGCTTGCTTGCCACAATTTATGGCTGGCAACTGTTGGCCTGTTGTTGTTGTTGCATTTCTAATTAGCATTTACAAATGCCTGCTGCTGTTTGCCCATGTGCTCCCTGCGGCAGTTGTTGGCTCATTTGGAGCTCAAGTGCTGACAGCCAGCGATTGCAACGTGCAACTTGCGACTTGCCACTGAAAACTATTTGCTGAACACTTCAGATGCCTTTACAGTTTGAGTAGCAATGCTTGTCAAACTGCACTGCTTGTCAAACTGTTTTTAATGGCAGCAAGGAATGCGAAAAACAAGACAGAAAGTTTATTTTTGGCTGGTCGAAGTTTTGATACTCTTGCCGCTTCGTAATTATGACGAAACTCTGCGGAACATGGAAAATTATTTAAGCTTTTTCGCTTTCTTATACACTTACTTAAGATCTACTACAACTTTGTTATGAAATGTGTAACGCAACTTTAATATTCGCAATAAAGTAAAAGTTTATGTAAGAATAAAGTTAATTCACATCATTGAAATTCAGTTTCTAAATAGTTTAACCCAATGGATCTCATTGTTCTCTTAACTTATACTAAAAACCATAAGCAACTAAAAAATATAACAAGAAAATAAAATCAAGTTAAGCTTGCTTCTCTTTTATTTTGTTAAAACAATTACTTGAAAAATTGCATTAACAAAATAAAAATGCACATATGTATTATATTTTGTAGAGAAGTAAACTTATTTTGATTTTATTCTTAACTGAAATATATTTATATATATCATAAAGTGAAGTTCAGTTTGGCACCTGTATCCGTATGATAAAGTAGTCTGATTCTAGCCAAATTTGTTTAGCATCTATAAGACAATATTAAATACACAATCTGAGAGTTTTTTGAAATATCTCATATGAAATATCGACATATGTATGTACTACCTGCATTGAAATAACGAACCTGTAGCTAAATTCAAGCAAGACGGAGACATTAACTTGAATAGTTATACAGATTAAGAATCTATTTACTTCATAGGTTTTGTAACGTCTCCTTTAATGCGTTGCGGATTTCAAGAAATAATTATAAAGCCCTCTGCAAGAGTAAAACAAAAGACTTAGGCAACGAACTTGCTTGACCATCAACTGCAATTAACCAATCACTTAACATTCTCTAATGCCAAAGTGGAGTCACGTGTGCCTCACTCCTCTCCTCTCCTCACTCATCTCCTCACTCCTCTCTCTGAATTCTTATCATGCTGCAAGGCAACAGACGAGACGCCTTCATGCCACAATGTTGGGCGTCTTGTGGCCAACGTCTGGATGCCAAAGCGGCGCTAATCAGCCCGCGGCTGTGTGACACCTCCGGCCAACGACCGAGCGAGTGGCATTTAGCTTTTTATGGGTTATCTTCCTCTATTCCCCTCTCTCTCTATGTTCAATAGTTCTGCAAATAACCATTGATCAGCGACAGGTTCTGCATGCAAAATTGAAGCGACAACAGGTTCTTGAAATCATTGGCCACATTCGCTTCTAATATTTGATCGTGCATTCTCTCAGTTATGTGAAAAGTGTTGCTGTCGCTGCTGAGGATGAGGACTGCACTTTCCTCTGGCTGTCAATTAAACAGGCCGCGATTTGATAGCTGTCATTTCCAAATACTCAACTCAACTCGAATGTGTGTCAAGTGTGGCTTCAAACTGGCTTAATTGCTTGTTTCGGCGGGTGCAATCGATCATTGCCATATCAACAGCTACTGTTGGCAGTTTCCATCTATAATTTCAACTTCAACTTAAGCTTCTTTCTCTGTTTCTCTTCTTTGTGGTTCTAGGCAGCACCTGACGCTGCTCAACTGTACCTGTTACAAGGCAAAATACAGCGAAATCATTGGGTTAACTTGGCTTAGCATCGACCCTAGCGGCGATTTGGCCAACAGATTCAACCAAGACTGAGACTCAGACTAAGACTGAAGACCCCTCATTAAAACTACTTAAGTTGCTGCTACTTCAGTGAGTATTCCAGTATTAAAGCATCCCGAGGGACCTTCAACATACGGATTTAATTTGCAACGAGCATGCAACAATATCATTTTTCAATTTTAACTGTAAAAACCAACACGTTATCCACGACATTGTAAACAAATCAATTTGCAGGCAAGGACCACACTGATCTCATGCATGACTTCAACTTCGACTTCGTCTGCAACTTCAACTTCGACTGGCGACTTGCCTGGATTTCAATTAAGTCAATGGGGTCGTCCTAAACCAAATCGGGCCAACCCCCAGAGAGTTTCTGCTCGAAATCTAGAGATGACACAATATCTGATTAAAGCAATCGATTAAATATGGTGTTTTAATCTTTACCTAAATATATAGAGAGAATATGAAACACTTATCAATGAAGGAAAATTGAATATTCTTTTTAACTATACGAATCCAAGTAAAAATGTTGTACAACACTTTTGGAATTTTTTGAGACATATTTTCAGAGTCACAAAAATCGGTGTCCATAAAGGTAATAAATTTCAATAAAATGAATAACTATTGTCATATTTTATACAATAAATATGTTTCTTTAAAATGTATATTTTTCCATTTTATTTAGTTTCAACTCTCTCTATAATAATTGCAATCTTATATATTTTATTTTAATTTTTAAATAAATAAGTTAAATATAATTTTATTTAGAAAAATATACTTTAAATGTTTCTCAATCTCTCAACGAATTTTTTAACAGTAGAAGCAATTTTTTGGATGAAAAAACTGTTGCTATGAGCTTAAAAAATTTTAAATTTCAATAAAATGATTAGCAATTTTTATATTTTATACAATAAATAAATTTCTGTATACTATATATTTTAACATTTTATTTAATTAAAGCTTTCTCTATAATAATTATAATTTAAATAATAATATTTAACTTTCTAAATAAATAAGTCAAATATAATTTGATTTAGATAAATGTACTTTAAATGTTTCTCAATCTCTCAACGATTTTTTTAATATTAGATGCAATTTTTATTGAATTAATAAACTGTTGCTATGAGCTTAAAAAATGTTAAATTTCAATAAAATTAATAACGAAAGGCATATTTTATACAATAAATATGATTCTTTAAAATGTATATTTTTCCACTTAATTTAGTTTATTTTATTTAAATAAATATATTTGAAATGTTTCTCAATCTCTCAACAAATTTTTTGAAATTAAAAAGCCTTGTTTTTACTTTTAAAAACTTCCGCAGCTTTTTAAGCTATAAATGAAACACGCAATATTTTATTTATATCATCTCTAAGCTGAACTTTCTGAACGTAGCACAGTTGAGGTGCAAGTGGAACCCGTAATTAAAAAATTTCAACTTTGTCTGAAATTAATTTTGAATATGGCTCTGATGAGAAGACAGACAAACACTTGACTTGAATATGGGGCTGGAGTTGAGGCTAAAACTGAAACAGAAACTAAAACTGAAGCTACTTTTGCTTTTGATGACGCGCCGACGCCGCGCAAATTGCCTAGACGCATCTCTCATCCAAAAGGGGGCCTCACACACATGAGAATGGGAATGGGAATGAGAATGAGAGCTGCTGGCAGCTTCAAGAGTGACGCGCGTGGATTAAGTTGAGCATTCAAATTGAAACTGACAGCCTGGCATCTGAGTTGGCTCAAGTCCAGGCACTTTAACTCTCCACTTGAGGATGAGGTGTGTGTCCTTTGAGCTGTGCTACGACTTCAATAAAAGTGCCAGGCCCCATTTAGGAATTTGTTACTTTGTTCGCACGCATTGTAAACTTGTAAAAATAGTGGCAAAGTCATAAAAGTGGCGGCTGTAAAGCGCACATCGCGTTATATGACGGCATAAATTTAACTTGGCCAACACATTTTGATACCATTTTTATCTTATCCGTGCTCATAACTTGACATCAACCTCAGTCTCTGATCAACAGTTTCAATGCCAAACTCGCAATAATAAAATGCACATTAAAATCTTGGACAAACATTTGCAGATTCATATTTCCCCCTTAACATTCCTCCCTCTGCTTGTTTCTAGGCGGCGCTAATTCAATTAGTTAAAAGTGCTAACAATTGCGAGTTCGAGTTCGAGTTCGAGTACTCGTATCTATGTTTGAGCTGCTGCCTGTTTGCATTCACTAATTGCCACAAACAACTCGAGAATGTGTAGGAAGTGGGCTGCCGATTTAACTGACTAGGCTGCCAGTTACGCAAGCGGGTCAGCAGCGTCACGATATTCATTTACATTCATCCACATTCACATTCACAATCGCATTTGCATTTACATTTACCGACTTTGATGGGGACACTCGAAATAATCAACTAAATCAAATGCTGCGCCCACTTCAAAGTAAATGACTTAGGACTTAGGACAAACAAATGACTTAGGACACGAACTAGATGAAAGCTAAGTTGACAAGCAGTTCCTGCTCTTAGCTTGAAACTTTGAAATACTTGGAACTTAACGGCATTTTGATTCTAAGAGGCAATCAAAGAGCGTTAGAAAGAGAGAGAGTATCTAATAATAAATATTGGTCTGTCTATTTTCTAAAATTGCACAAATCAACAAGCTAAAGTTTTTAATACTAGAAAATTATTTGTAACATTTTCTGTATTATGTCTTTGATTATTATTAACTTTTTTGTTGCCTATATTTTAAAAAAATTTAAAATTGTGAGTACGCATTAAATAGAGACAGAAAAAAAGTCATAAATACGTATTTTTAAATACTACAACTTTTTTTATATTGTTGCCTGCTGTGAAAAAAAATGTTAAAAACGAATAAAATAAGTACGAATGCTTTGTACTGAAAATAGGGTAAAAAAAGTTGTAGAAGACTCTGTATAGAATCGGGGATTATTCCGACTGCTGGTTTATTTCAGTGTGAATTTAGTATAATGTAGACAACTTCATATGATTAATTTGAGTTCTAGCTTCCACCTTAAATATTTATGTATATGAGGGCTTTCGGTGTTGTTCACGCAACAAAACATGAAAAGATGATTTGTTGGCGAACCAGGCGGAACATGTAGTTCTTTTGTCATAAATCAACATAACAAATAGAAGAAATGTAAGCCCAAAAGAAGTGACCATGAAAAATATATACATAGAATGGGAGATAATTGAAGAATCCGAAAAGCGAAAGCAACGAATCAAAAGGAATTTTTTGCGTGAGAAAAAAGAATGTAACTTCAATATTATTACGTTTTAAAATTAATATAATAATTGCTAAATTTTATAATGAAATTATTATAATTACTATTATTATCTACACTGATAAAAAAATGTTTTAAAATCAAGATTTTGATCTCAGAATTAAAAATTTTGGTCTAAAACATAAAATTTTTAAATTTAGAAAACACATCTTGATTTTAAGAACATTTCAAATACGAATAAGTTCTTAATTTAAGACCAAACAGTCTTAAATTCAAAAAACCAAAAATATAAAATAAGGCAGGTGTTTTATACTTATTTTGGATTTATTTTTCTTTTTTATAAATATTTCGATTATATGTTTATTCCTTGGCTAGAGCGGGTTTCGATCCCTCGACTTGTGTTAACCAAACTGAAGTGGCGGATCTAACCAGAGCGCCACGGTGTCATTATTGTCTTCATATTAAATATGACATATTTATATTTTCTTATCAATTTAAGATTTTTAATTCTTATATTAAGAACTGCGAATTTTTAGATTAATATTCTAAGTTTCATTAATTTGGTCTTATTTTAAGAACAAAATATTTAAGATGAATGTTCTTGATTTTAGAAGTTGGTCTTTTTTTCAGTGTACTATCTCGCTCCTAAGCAAATGCCTTTCACCTACTCACAAGTCTTATTCACATGTAATTAATGATGGAAAAACTCGCACACATACGCACTTATATTAGCGCCTTTTACATGATGTCATTGCACTCAATTGGGCGATGAAATCGAATGCCAAAATTTGACACAGCGCATTAATAAGCGTATGGATAAATGTTTGACTGGGAGACCGACAAGTCGGCATCTCTTGTGGCATCGCCACACGGCGACACGGCGACACGCAGACGATTGGGGGACACCCACGCAGGCGTTGATTTTAAGCCGATTTCAAAGCCAGACAAATGTGTGTGGCTTAGCGAAAGAACAACAATTTGCACGAGGTCCAAACCTTAAAATGAAATTCAATATCATTCACTACACAAATCACAAAATAAAGAAAAGAGATTCAAAGTTTTGTCAAGTTCGTTGCTTAAGTCTTACGTTTTGGTCAATACGAAACTCACCACGACAGCGACGCCGACGTCGACGCCGATGCTGACGTCGTCGCTGCTCTTGCTCTTGCCGTGCTGTTGCCAATTGGAAGTGTCAAAACGATGACGTCACAGCTGTAAACAAAAGCTGAAACCAAAACAAACCGAAGCCGGCCACGTGATTTGCGCCAATGCAAAAACTTGTTTCAGCTGTCAGTTGCTGACTCGTTTGTTTACATGTTGCAGAGAGAGAGAGAGAGAGCGACTCACTAAAAGAGAGGCAGAGAATGATTCGGAGAGAGAGTTATAGTTGCTCTCCCGCTCACGTGTTGCTTTTGAGGCGCCTCTGCAATTTGTGCATTTGGTCAAGTTCAAGTGTGGTGAGTCTCTCTCTCTCTCTCTTACTCCCTCTCTCCCTCTCTCTCTCTCGTCTAATGCCGTCGCTGCAATGTCTCCGTCTTTTATAATCTCAGTCTGTTGAGGCGCTCGCGCTCAGTCTTGCTGCGCACCTCGTCGTGTAAAGTGGTCGTCGTTGTCGTCGTTGTTTGCTCGACATTTTCTACAGTAAGTTGCAAGTGGCAAGTGTCTGTTGCTGTCTCGCTCTAATAGCGGCTTACGTAGTCCGTTCGTTGACCGACGGCTCGTTCGCTTACGTCATTCGCATCGCTTACGTCGTCGCCGTCGTCGTTTTCGTTGTCTTCTCCCATTTGGGAGGCTCAATGCGGCTGCGTCTGCGCATCTTGCCACATTCTGAGTCGCGCTTAATACCGAGACACAACTCGCGCAACGCTGTACAAATTCTATTTTTTGTGAGCCTCATCAAGAAAAAATACTTGCAAAAATTCGCGAATTCTCAAACTGTGTGTGCGTGTGAACTTAACAATTGATTTTAATTTGCAACTATTAAATGTTAATAACTATTGCATTTAATTAACCAAATTAAATACTTGTATACAATAAAAAATAAAATATAATTTATCAAAATAATTGACTAAATTACATTTTTAAAAAGAACAAATCTATTTAAAATTAATTTTTCAAAAATAGATTTTGCTGATTTCAAAAACTGAATTTGTTTCTAAACCAAAATTGTTTCCCAACATTTGAAATATATTTTCTTTGAATTATGTAATATCAGTCAATATATTTTCTTAATAAATAAATTTTGCCATTAACAAAAAAATGCTGATTCAAATTTATCAAATATAAATAAATAGAGAAAATTAGAATAAAATTCGTTGACTTGAATTCTACATATTATTTACAACATAAATGTTAATAATAATAATTATTTAAGTTTAATATTTTATTTAAATAATTAAACCTTTAAAATTGTATTCAAATTTTGTCCATTTAATTTGTGAGTTGAGTTTGAATCAGCATTTTTTTATTTTCTATTACAATATAATATCACAAATATAATTTCTCAAATTGTAAAAATTAATAAAAAAATGAATGAAATAAAAATTAAATTAAATGTGAAATATATACTAAAAGATCATTGAGAAAATAAATATCATGTATTTTCATTTACTAAATTTTTAAGTTGCCTGCAAAACGACATTAATTTAAATCTATTCGTGAAAGGCACTCATAAACTTAAATAAAAGATTAGAACTGTGTGTTGTGTGATTTGTTAAGAGTCTCTGTTTGAAGTCGGTTTAGCATGACAAATTCTGAATTTCCAACGTAATTGCAATTAGCCAAATTGAAGGCAATACCATTAAAGCGCAACTGCAACAAAGTATCGACTGTATAAGACGAATATCGTAATCAAAATAAACATAAAGCAGAGAAACATTAAAACGAAACAAAAATAACAATCAAAAGGCAACGCCAACGCTGCAAACAACGCGAACAACTTTATATAAATTGAGCACGAGCCGCCCAGCAATTGGCATGACTTTGTGGCAGCTGGAAGCTGCAACTTCAGTGTTGTAGTTGCTGTTGTTGTTGTTGTTGTTGTTGGCTTGCTGCCACCTTGGAATAGGCAAAATTAACTAAATTACAACATCAATGCAAGGCAACAGCCGAAGCAGAAGCAGAAGCAGTCAAAGCAGCAGCAGCAGCAAATTTGTTGCACATGCAAATTTATGTGTAAGTGAAGCAGCAACAAAAACAACAACAACAACAACTGCAGCAGCAGCAACAACAACAACATGCAAATAATTGTGTTTAAATAAAGCTATAGCCAAGAATTTCGTCTAGGCCTGACCAATGGTCACTACACAGAAAGAAAAAATATCAGTCGAAAATTTAAGTTTAAGAATTCCCGAATTTCGCATTAATTTTTGTATTTACATATATATTCAGTATACAATTAAATATTTAGTAAAGACTATATGCAATTAAAATGGTAAAACCTCAGTTCGAAAATACGCAAAGCTGCCTAAAATATTTATTTAAATATTTTATTTATTTAAATTAAATATTGTAAATAAGAAAATAAATTATATTAAAATGTAAAAGTAAATGCAATTCAATTGATTTCAATTGATTCAAGTATACAATTT
The DNA here is from genome assembly GCA_035042165.1 of Drosophila kuntzei. Classification (NCBI taxonomy): domain Eukaryota; kingdom Metazoa; phylum Arthropoda; class Insecta; order Diptera; family Drosophilidae; genus Drosophila; species Drosophila kuntzei. The sequence continues at coordinate 111,765 of JAWNLU010001430.1, forward strand.
TTACTAGAACCGCGATAATAAAACTTTTTAGATTGATTATATGCGATTATATATATAAGCGATTATATTATAAAAAAATACCAACTTCTAAAATCAAGAACATTCATCTTAAATATTTTGTTCTTAAAATAAGAACGTTTTAAGGCCAAATTACTAATACTAAAAATATTAACTTTAAAATTCGCAGTTCTTAATAAAAAAAATTAAAAATCTTAAATTGTTAAGAAAATATAAATATGCCATATTTAATATGACGACAATAATGATACCGTGGTTAGAGTCGCCGCTTCAGTTTGATAACAAGCCGAGGGATCGAAAAAACCGCTCTAGCCAAGGAAAAAAAATATAATCGAAATATTTATATAAAAAAAAATGAATAAAAAAAAACATATATCAAAAAAAGAAAAAGTTCAAAGTTTAAAAAACACCTGCATTATTTTTGTATTTTTGGCTTGACAATTTAAGACTGTTTGGTCTAAAAATAAGAATTAATTCTTATTTAAAATGTTCTTAAAATCAAGATGTATTTTTTAAATTCAAGAATTTTATGTTCTCGACGCATTTTTTAGACCAAAACTTAGTTCTGAGACCAAAATCTTGGTTATAGAACATTTTTTTGATCAGTGTAGGCAAGTTTGTAGCTGCTGTGGCAGTTGCAGTTGCAGTTGTAGTTGCTGTAGATGTTGCCACTGCCGCATTAAGCCATATCCGGTTCAGCTTCAGCTTCAGGTTGGAGCGACTGGAGCACTATGGACGCTGCCTGTCTAAATTTAGCGCTTAATGAAGCTGCTGCTGCTGTTGTTGCTGCTGTTGCAGATGCAAATTGTGGCATGGCAAACAGATCAAGAGTCGGGCACTCGTCGATTCGAACTGTTTGCCTCTTGTCTTCTGTTGTCTCGTTTCGGCCCTTTGCGTTCTTGTTCGTAATAATTCATAAAAATTGGCAAATTAAACGCCAACACAACAAATGATCCCCGCGTGGCGGCTGCTGCAATTTGTATGCAATCGCATGGGGCAACATACAACATACAAACACACAACACACAACATGCAACAGAAATAAAAACAAATAATGGCCAGCCAATTGTTGGGGCATGCAACACAATGAAACAGTTGGATGATAAATGTGCGCCCACTTTGCTTACGAGTATTTATGGCCACTCAAATTGCATTCAATTGATTCTTGAGGCCCCCCCTTTAAGTGTCCCCCCTCCCGTTGCCGTGTGGCGTTGGCGTTGCATAACCCTCAAGACAAACTCCTAACTCATTTTTCCCCTTCTCTACAAACAGGAAAACTGCCTGAAACAATATCAAAAAAAAAAATAAAAAAAGAACATCGACCAATTCGTGTTGTGTTTAGTGTGTGTGTGTGTGTAAAATGGTCTAACACTGAGCACCAGAAATATTTACACAATAAATAATACAAAAGTGCAACAAAAAGTGAAAGAAAAACAACAAGAGAAGCGGCTGAAATACTTTGAAAAGCGGCATAAGATTTTCTTTTGCGGAGAAATGAGTAACAACAAATTATTGGTAAGTCCGCAGAAAATTAATATACATTCTAATTACTTAGCTAATTATTAGCATTAGTTAATAGATTCCATTAGTTAAGCTGCCAATTAACATAAATTAAACACAAAGCCACAATTAATTAACTTGCCGAACAACAACCGCAAACAAGTCGAGCTTAAGTTTAAATTCTGACGCCGAAATATTTACAATCTGTTTATGGCTTTTCATTTGTTTCAATTGTTGCTCAATCAATTGTGGTTTTTGGAACATATTAAATTATGTTAAAATATTTTAATTAAAATAGTTTTAAAAACAGAAAACAAAGCGTATTTTATTTAACAAAATTAAATAAAAAGTTTATCGAAATTATCATTAGAAAATTCATGAGGAATATAGTATAAATAATTGTTTGTGGCTTTTCATTTGTTTCAATTGTTCAATTGTGGTTGTTGTTTAAATATTTTGAGTCTGGTTTTCATTCAATTAAAATAGTTTTAAAAACAGTAAATGAATCGTTTTTTATTTAACAAAATTAAATAAAAAGTTTATCGAAATTATTAATAGAAAATTATTTTTTCAAGCGGGCAAAGCCGAACTATATCAGTCAATTTATACTAAAATTAAATATAGTATAAATAATTGTATGCTTGTGCTGATTTGACAAATCTACACTTATCTCAGGCAGCGATTAAATTACTCACAGAAAATGATTAAAATCTGATCTTAATGATTGTTTAAGTCAAGCTGCATGCAATCAATTGAAACAACGTGTATGTTTATGATATTTTCCTGACTTCTCAGCTCATCGACTGTCAGTCTGTCAGTCTGACAATCTGTCAATCAGCCATTCAATCAGACAGCTTTTTGCTGACCATTGAAGCGACGCGGTAATGTCTACCGCCCCTCGAAGGTCATACAAAAAATAATATATTACAAAACACAGATATAAAAAAACACTTGAGGGCGGCAGATGATAAAAAAAAAATAAATGAAAAAATTCAGCCAAATTTATGTTTATAAATTTAATTGTTGGACAATTATTTTCGCATTTTCGACTTTAATCTTAATAGCACAAGGAGAAGAACAGCAAATGAGGGAATATTTGCTGGCAATACCCTGCAAACGAATCCAATCAAATATCCATTAAAATATATAATAAATCTTGTTGTTTAATTATATATTTAAATATTCGCTATTGTTTATTCTCAATTGAAATGCGCATTCATTAATAATGCCAAGGTGCCAAAAAGTTTGCACCATTCGCAATGAACTCAATTTATTTTCGAAAACTTTAACTTTTATATATATTTTAATACCCTGTAAGTGCGGAAATAGGGTATCATCCATTTATTTTCTGTTTGAAAATTCAGACTGATGGATTTTAAAGTCAAATGATTTTTACTATGACATTTATAATTTTATCATAATGTAAGATATCTTTTAGTCAATCACTCTTTTATGTTTTCGTTTCACAGTATGTCGATTGGTTTGTGCGGAATTGCGAACAAGTTTCTATTTATTTATATTGTTTTTAATTTATGTTATTATTTGTGATTTTGTGCATTTCATTATTTTCTTAGCATAGATAAAAAGGAGAAGAGAGAGGAAAAGAGGAGAGAAATTAAATTAATTGAGCGTTTGTCTTGGGTTTCATTGAAAACGCAAGAGAATTGCAAACAAATTTCGCATTGCCGCCTGAATAGTCACAGCCTTGAGGGAAACAACAAACATTTGTTTAAACAACTACAACAACGAGAACAACAAAAGCATGCGATATTAATTCCGCATATAAGCAAGTGCGATTAAGTATGCCATAATAAAAGTTAAGCGTGAGTCGACCTAATATTGAGTAATTTCCATTTGCTAGAGTGGAGGGTCTTAAAAATAAATCTATTAGGCGAACGGTCGCAAGATGGTCGTAAATTACAGCAGCTCCTAATTGAATTAAAGTCATTTCAAGGCGGCGCATTTCAGCCTCCGTTGGGTGTCCCTTGAAAGAGCGACAGACTGAGTGAGAGTGAGAGGGAGAGAGAAAGAGAGATAGAAAGAGACATAAATTCCGGCACCTTCGTAGGAGCAACGTTGCTATTTTTATTTTGGTCTCCAGTAGGCTCTGGCCACAGGTCCAGCAATATATTTATTATTGTAAAGCCCGTTGAACATAATCATTAAGCGCAATTTACCTACAAAGTTTCATGCCGCCAACAACGAAGCAAGACGAAGAGAGACAGAGAGAGACAGATGGACAGACGGACAGACGGACAGACGGGGAGGCTGACAGGCAGAGTCCGTGCAAAATGATTATTACCATACGCCCCCGTCTCTGGCGTCCAGCAACAGGAATTGGGATACGGGGTGGGCCAACAGTTGAGCACGAGCGCAACGAAAGACTCAAGACACGAACTTGACTTGCCACAAATTCAAACTGTGGCAAATTTAACAGCACTCCACATACATTACAACTAAATCAACAACAACAACAGAAACTACACAAAGAAGTGAAAGCTGTTGAGGCTTTAACTGAAACTGAGACTGCGACTGCGACTGAGATTGAGACTGTGTCTTGGGCTGGGTCCACAGTCAATTGGCATTTACGAAACTCTGCACATAACGGGCAACTGTCAATAAATAATCAAAATAAACCAAAATCGGACAATTGACTATTTTTGGTAACTTGTTCGAGCTTGTAAAAATATATATATTTATACAATAAAAAAAAGTGATTCCAATGAAAAAGGTATTGCGTTCAGATATTTCATGAATTTGTGAAATTATCCAATGATGCAATCACTTCACAATTAACAGTTAACTCTTTACAGTTACCAGTTACAATTTCGATCTCCATTCCCAATTCCGAATTCATTTCCAGTGGGCGCCAATTTATATAGAACTCAGACACTTTGAACATTTTAAATGTCAGCAAACGAGTTTTTTTTTAACATAAAACGAAATTTGCATTTAACAAAAAACGCAGTCACCAAAAAGTAAAGTTAAATTAATTTAAATCACAGCGTGCATTGAGCTGCTGGCCAAAGTTGCTACCAAGTTGAGTTGATTGCCTTGAGTTCGCATATCGCGCTACAGTTTGCGGACTTGACTAAAATACAAGCTCGACTTGCGTCACAGAACAAAGAGCAGCAGTTGCTGGGCATTAGAAATAGACAGAGCAACAGCTGACGCATCTCAGTTAGGCGAATCAGTATGCTTGAAAAATTCCAGAAAGTCAATTTTTTGCTTGATGTTTTGAAGAATATTTAGTTTACAATTTTTGATAGGGTAACTATCTACAAAGCATACCCTTTATTAGTCATTAACTGATTACAGGGTATTGGGAAGACACTTTAAACAACATATCTATAAGCATTAACCTCAATTTACTTACAAATTTTTAATTAATTTGCAAAGTCAAATGCGAAACAAAAGACTTAGGACACAAACTCTCCATTGTTTAAGTTCTATAATTTCAAATGATGGTAATTTAATTAGCGTAATTGAATATTATTTATCACTCTTTTCACTTATGATTGCACAACAGTGTTTTCAATGTAGAATTTTAAAGCTAGATTTTAAACTAAAAATAAAAACACAAATATAACAAATTTTAAGTTCTTGTTTTTTGGTTACATTTCTACAGGGTATCAAGTAGCTCCTTTAGTAAATTTAGTAGCGCTGACCTTAATTTGAAATTTAGTTGCACAGGCTAAACAAAAGACTTAGGACACAAACTTGCCATTGTTAAGTTCTACAAATTCAGATGATGGTAATTTTATTAGCGTAATTGAATATTATTTATTATCCCTCAATGCTTTATTATATTGCACGACAGTGTTCTCATTTTAGCATTTTTAAAGCTCGATCTTTTAAATTTTAAAATATTCAAAAGTTTTTTTAAATTGCACATTTTATTTATATTTTTTTTAATTTTGCTTCTTTAATAAATTAAATAGCGCTGACCTTAATTTGAAATTTATTTGCAAAGGCCAAACAAAAGACTTAGGACACAAACCTGCCACCGTTCATGTTTAGAATTCAAGTTGATGACAATTTAATTAGTTTAATCGATGCATAAAACAGCAGCTGCTTCCAATGATGCTCTTCCACTTTTTTCCACCTCTCTGCTCTGCGGGATTCTTCAGGTTAATGCTGGATATTTATAGTTGGCATAAAACTTAAGTGTTGCATAAGTTAAAAGAGGGCCTGGGTTGGAATTCTGGTTCTCGGCCTCTGACTATCTCACATTATTTAAGCCAATTTCGAAGAGTTGACTCTAATGATTAATGCTTTATTTGTTGTGATCCCTTTGGCTACTCATAACGCATAACGGTAAATCGCAGTGTTATTAAACGCAATTACTGTCAATAGGTTTTGGGCCATAATGAATTGCACAAATTCTGCGTTTGGCGCCCAAACAAAAATCCAAAAGACAACCGAATGCGAAAGTTCAAAGACACGCACAAGTTGCGAGTTTGTTAGAAAGAGAGGGAGGGAGTGAGAGAGAAGGGTAGATTGCCATTCGTTTTACCATTAACAAAATATATTTGCGCCTATTCGTTTTGTTTTTTTGTCGTAAGCTTTTAATAGGATTTTTATTTTAACATATGTTTGCTTCTTCTTTATCTTCCTCCTTCTCCTTCTCCTCCGTTTTCTGCCTCGAGACGTGACTTGAGTCTCCATTGATGCGTGCGTGTCATTATTGATGATCTCACACAACATTGATGATGGGGGGCCTCTGCGTTGACTACAAAAATATTTAAAGTGACATTCAAGTCGGGGAAACAAAAAATCGCTTTTACGATTCCCAATCAAATTTAAAGACTTTCAGTTAAAGTAAAGTTAGCTAGACTATCAAGTTCTATGCTTAGTTTAATAAAACTTCGACTCTCAGCTCATTTTCCTAGTACAAAGTTCTACTCTCTAATTTAACTCTCAGTTCTTTTCCAAGCTCTACTCCCAATTCAATTCTCAGCTCAACTTTAATCTTATTTTTACAGCCTGTGACAAAGTCAGAGTTGGAATCTGGTTGGGTCTATAAAAAGTACATAAAAAACTCATTTGATTGCAAGTAAATTCAATAGCTATAAAAATTCGAAATAAATGGGTTATACCAGTAAAAGGATTAAATAAAGTATAGAATGTTATTTAGTAAATAATTTAGCATATTTAAGAGGAATTCACTTTAAATGCGTTTTGCATTTACAGTCATAATAATACAAAATTTATGATTAATAAGATCAAAGATAAGACCAAGGATGGGTTTTAAATGAGGAGTAGAAGAGGCTTTAAAAAGGAATAACTTTTTTATTGGAACTTTTTAAGTTAAGTTCTCATCTAAAAAATTATTCATGTGATGATTTAAATTTCTAATATTTGAAACTTAACATTTACAAATAAATAATGAAAAGTTGGTAAGAAGAAGAAAGTTGAACTTGAAACTGAGATGTAAAAATTAAAATCTTTTTTTGCGCTTCTTCCCATTGAGGTTAATCTTATCTTAAGTGTGTCTTCTCACTTGATATGTGTTCCGATTGCAAATGAGTCAGCCGAGCCTAGCAACAAAGTATGAATTGGCCGGGCAACACTCCAAATGTAACGCCCACAAGAACTTGCGGCTTAAAAGCAAAAACTTATAAAATACGCCAACTTATGCCACAAAAACATTTTTATGGAGACATCAAAAACTGAGCTCAGTTTCAGAGTCTCAGCCGCGTCTGGTGTGAAAAGTGCGGGAAGAGAGAGAGAGAGAGAGAGAGAGAGAGAGAAGAGAGAAGTTGAGAATTGTTTGATGCGAAATGCAGCAAATAAGCTGTGAACTGATCCCCATATTGTGGGGGTCTTTGCATTTTAACAGAGAGTCCATTATCATGATGATTAAAACTTATTATTGCCGGTTGTATTACTATTATTAGTTGCAAGTTGCAATGAGGCAAGTTGCAAGTCCAGGGCGGTTACACGCACGCCGCGTCCTTTCATAATTCTCCCTGCCCCTTTGCCCCGCCTTGCATATGCATATTTTTAACCAGGCTGCGATTGCATCCAACATGTTATTAATACGTAGAAACAAATAAGCAAAAAACAATAACAAAGACACAGGGAGAGGGAGGGGAGAGGGAGTCTCAGCTAAAGAAACGCGTTACAATTCTGCGGGCTACACCCCAGAGTCAGTGGCTGAGACTCGGCACATTCACCTGGAGCTGTAGTTGAAGTTGGACCTGGTACTGGAGTTGGAGTTGGAGCTGAAGCTGAAGCTGGAGAAGGAGCTGGAGTTGGAGACGGAGCACGACGTTGGCTTTGGCCATTGTTTAGTTCGGTTTTTACCTTGATGGTCGTTCACTCTACATAACAGCGGCAACAACTTTTACTACTAACACACATGCCAACACACTCACACACACACACACACACACACACACACACACACACACACACACACACACACTCACACACACACACACACTCACTTTGGGTTGACTTTCAGCGCGCCATCAAAACAAAATATGAGCGAACCGCGCGCACAGCCGGCACTAAAAATCGCTCAATAATATTGTATATGAGGGAGCGAGGGGAGTTTGAGGAGTACACAGTGGAAAAAAATCAAGTATTTCGTACTTAAAACGACACATTTCGAACTTGATTTCTTACTAAGATTGAAATTACTTAAATCGAGTACTTCGATCTTATTTCAAGTACGAAATTGAAGTATTTTAGTATTTTCAAACTTAAATTAACTTTAAGACTTACTTGATTTAAGTACAAATGAACTTGATCCAAGTCCTTTTAATTCTGTAACTGAGTACGAAATCATGTTAAAATATGAACAGGATACTTGATTTAAGCATATTGCAGACTTAATTTAAAATCGTACAAACTTTAATTGTACGTATAAAATGTTCTTCAAATAAGTATTATGAGTATCACCTCACGGTACCTAATAAAATTATCAAAATCAGATGCGTGGGTGTAAAAAAACTTTCAGTTAGTGTGAAAGTAAATGAAGACTGACTACAGAAATTATTCTGTTAAATAAAGAATTATGTTCTCTGCTCCTCATTGCAAATACGCTAGAACTATTTGGGAATTCGAAACAAGCGAACGCTAAAATGATATAAGAATTAAAGTACTTTATTTAAGATTTTACATTCTTGATCTGTGAGTCGAACTTGAGTATCGAACTTATATAAAGAATTTGAGTACTCATTTCTAGTAATTTTAGAGTTTTACTTGATTCAAGATTTTTTTTCTTATATAAAGATTGTTAGTACTTGCTCATTTAAAGTAATTTGTACTTAAATTAAGTATTATATTTAAGTATCGAAAATACTTAATTTTAGTACGGTTTTTTTCTCTCTGTGTACAATACGTTACGATACGATACGATACAATACGATACGATAGACTGGCCAACTAGCAATTGAGCCAACTAGTTGGGCCACGGCCTCCGTATCTGATAAATAGAGTGGTTCACAAAATGCTGACCGGGCCGTGGCCAGGCCCAAGCTCACAGTCTCCGTTTCAGTTGTTCTTGTTGTTCTTGTTGTTGTTGTCTCAGTCCTGGGCCATTTGTTTGTTGGCCGGGCCAAGCCTGTTTATTTTTTTCTTCTTTTTCTTTGCTGTACTTTAAGAGTACCCTTGCACTTGGGCATTATAACTTTATGAAGCTGCATACAATTCATCCATCCATCCATTCATTCATCTATTTATCCATCACACATATTATCGAGCTTCTTCCAACTGATTTCAAGTAGTTCTAAGCCCATTTTTAACATCACTTAATAAGCGAATTCTCAAGTGCATTTCAATCGTGACTATAAAATCTAATGTGTTTTCATTGATTGAAGATTCTCTGTTCATCTTGGGATTCGACTAAAGCTCTAGGCTAGGAAATTATCAACATCTTGAGATTTACCATAGAAGCATAAATTTAATTTACATTCGAGCTTATCTAAAATCTGGAAATTCAAATATCTTGTTATACAATTTTTTAAATGAAAATTTGTATTTTAAGGAAATTTAATCAACTGAAATCCGGTGGAAAATATTAAATATATTGTTAATAAAATGAAAAACAATTCCTAGGATGGGAAAGAAGACGGAAATTAAATTTTATCAATTTCTATTGATAGATGTGACAAGCATATTTTATATAACGTGGCGTTAAAGAGCTCAAATATTGTAGGAAAACTTCCAACAAATATACAAAACTTTTAAATAAATCTTTGTATTAAAAATATCTTTAAATATTGTAGGAAAACTTCTAACAAATATAGTAAACTTTTAAAGAAATCTTTTTACTTAAAAATATCATCAAATATTGTGGGAAAACTTCTAAAAAATGTAAAAAACTTTTAAAAAAACCTTTGTATTTAAAAACAAAATGAAAAATTCGCTTCTATTTTTTATTATTAAACTGTTCTAATATATTATGAAATTTTGTAAAAGCCATTTTGATAAGACAAAATAAACCACTTTATATAATTCCCAACAAGTTCAAAAGCTTCTTTCAATCATCAAGACGATGATTGTCATAAAGAAGCAAAAGCCTCTGCTAAATTTTGTACACTTTTAATTTTCAAGTTTTAATTACTACTTGCATGTATAATTATATAATTTATTTTCAATACTAGTACTATTTTTGTAGCTCTCATCTAGTATTTAGTATTTCTAGGGCATCTAGAATTCGACGTGCTAAATAAACTATGTTGTTTGTTTGTTGTTGTTATTGCTAGCAATGTTTGCCAATATCTTTGCTGTTTTTCTTTTTTTTGTTGGCCGGCGTTGCTTATCACGATTTGTGGCCATATTATTTCAGTTTTTACTTGTTGCTGCTGCAGTTGCTGTTGTTGTTGTTGTTGTTACTGTTGTTGTTGCTGTAATTGTTGTTGTTGCTGCTGGTCGTGTCGAGTCATGCGGCATGCATTTTAACGCATATTTTGTAATTGTTGGCGCTGTTGCGATGCCGCCATTGGGTGACCTTTCGCCAGGGCGCTGCCTGAGACACATTTGCATGCACACACACACACACACACACACACACACACACACACACACACACACACACATACAATCACACACACAGAGAGTCGTAGACCAAATCAAGTTCGTTGGACGGCAGCAGTTCATTGGCCCATCTCTGAGAAGAAGAAGAAGCAGAGGCAACCACAATTCTTAAGCTTCTTTTGCTCTGCTCAACGTCGCTGCCTCAATGTCTAATTACAAAGTGCGCTTAGTAGTATTACCCCCTCCCCTCTGCATCTCCTACTCCTCACTCTGCTTCCTTCTGGCCACTCATAATTACCAACAAATGAATGTTATAACCATAAAAATTAACTTGAGTAAAGTTATGCTTCAGTAAAATGCCTTTTTTCGGACTCCAGCGGTAACAAGAACAATGAGAAAGATGAGAGAAAGAGGAGAACATCATAAAACAAAAAACAAAAAGCAGAAAAACCAAAAACTTCTTAATCATTGCGCGCTTTTGTCTTTTTCTCTCTAATTATTTACACGCTCCGCGCATGCATATCGCTTACCATTCTAGCCATAGTTAAAGCTATAGCCCTGGCCCAAAGTGTCCAGAACGCCCCTCAATAGACAAGACACCAGGGGAAGAGCAGGCAGAGGGGGGGAGGGAGAGGCAAACAAAGTGTTTAAAATCTTGTACAGTGTTTAGTGTTCAGTTTTTCAAACGCTTCGCTGAATCGCATTTCAAGGCAGCGACGGGGGCGGCAGTGGCAGAAGGCAGAAGGGGGCGTGTGCAGCAGCTTGCATTACATAATTTCGTTTACCGTTGTGCGGCCATTTGATTAATTTACAACAACAGCAACAACAACGACAAGTTTGTCTCTGTTTAATGCGCAGCCAGCTGAAAATTTATGCAAGTTCGTTGCCTAAGTCTTTTGTCTGCCTAACTGTTCTAAATGCAATTGCGCAAATGTCCCGCTAATTTCTGCACAGTGGCCAACGATGAGAATTCACTTCTCTCATTTTTGGCTCGAACAAAAAATGTAAATCAATGAAAAATTTCAATGACTTGCATTAAGCTGTGAGAATTGCAATCGGTAAGGGAGGCAGAAAGAAAAAGGAAATTTTGTAGAGAGTTTGAGAAAGATTGAAATAGAAAGAATTTTAGAGCTAGAAAAATTAGAGAAAAATAAAGAAGACTTTTTAGCGCTAAAAAAGAGTAAAAATAATAAAATATTTGTTTTGACTTGTTTCGAAAAAGATTTTTAAGAGAGTGTTTAGAAAAGAGACTGAATAAATAAAAATAATATGTTAGCTATATTATAAATATCATGCCAAAGCACTTAACAATATGAAATAGTATACTGACTTCATAAGCAATACTTAATTTTTATATAAATAGAGATAAATATTTTTAAATATTTAAATTTAATTTGTTTGCTGGCTTGAGGTCTTTAACAAATCAAATTTAAATAATTAGAAAGGTCGCCAAATTATCCAATTTTATTTTTAAATATTATAAACAAATCAATCCAATTTTATTTTTAAATATAATAAATCAATTTGGCAAATTCCTATACTCAAGTATTGAATGATCAGTTGTTATTTAGAATGTTGCTGCACAAAAACAAATTCTCATGCTATAATTCTTCAGTTATCTGCTTTAAAATTTAATAACCATTAGGCATGCCGGCTATTTGCCAGTTCGTTGCCTAAGTCTTTTGTATTGGCATTTAAAGCATGTGCGGTAATAAGGAAATGCAGCCTCAAAATCAAGTTAATAATTACAGCACGATACTCATGTTGGATACTCCTCATAAACACGCTCCAACTCGGACGGATGGGCAACAAAATGCTGTTATTTATATTCTAATTAGAAGCACAATTTGGAATTCTGTATCAGAAGTCGAAGTCACGCCACTTCTCACTCAAATCTCACTCTCAGGCTTGTTAACGTCGCACGTAAAACGCTGATTAGGCAATTTGAAGGCCCAAACTGAAAACCAAACCCAAACCTTGTGTTTGTGGGCGTGTCACATTGGAGGCGCAAAGAAAAACAGGCAAAGTCATGTTTCAAAGTGTTTGGAAAATGCTACCAAAAAAATATAAGAAAAAGAAAACTGTTGATGATGATAAAGATGATGATGATGATGATGACGATGATGATGATGATGACGATGATGATGCCTTTATAAGCAAGTGTCGGCATTTTTTACGAGTAGTTTAATATCTGAGTAACTGAGTCACAAACACGGCCAATTTCCAGTGCCAAAAACAACAACAAGTGCAGCTACAACAACAACAACAATAATAATACGTAAGAAATTCTCTGCCTTTTGTTTTGTAGCATCCTTTGGGCCAACTTGTTTTCCGGCAACAACAAAGGCCGTTTGTCTACAGGTGTGTGTGCGTGAGTGTGTGCGTGTGTGTTTGTGTGTGTGTGTTTGTTACTTCAAAGGAATTTCCATAACCGCTAGCATTCCATGTGTGAGCCTTGTTGTTGTTGTTGTTGCGCCTAATGGCCAAATACAACGACAACAACAAAGGAAACTCGTAGATTTTCTCTCTTTCTCTCTCTCTCTCTCTCTCGCTCTCTTTCTCTCTTCTTGTCTTTGTCTTTGCTTTTGAATGCCTTTTGCTTTCTGCGGCTGTACGTAACGAAAATGTGCGCAAACAACAATGAAAAAGTGGCAGGAAAAATACAACAACAATCAAGACAGCAACAACAATAACAACAACAACAACAATACATACCAAATGCACAACAAGACGAACAGGTTTTCAGGGCAGTCTCAAAGATGCGTGCGTGGAAAACTGCTGGAAAATGCAGACACAGAGAGTGAGAGAAAAAGCGAGAGAATGAGAGAGAGAGAGAGAGAAAGGCTGCTCTGGACACAACACCACATGGAATATGCAACATCCACTGGCAACTGGCAACTGGTCAGACGTACATTGGCCGCGCTTGACCCTCTGCTGGCCATTTGACACATTTCAGCAAAAATAAAGACAACAACAACAAAAAAACGATCAACTTTAAAAAAAACAACAACATAAAATAGCAAGAGATTAATTTTTGCGCTGCAGAGAAGTTAATTGAAGGTGCATATTGGCTTAGGCTATAAACTCTTGCCAATTTCCATTTTAAACAAAAGAAAATCTTGTTAGGTTTAATGACAAAATTATCATTTCTGACATTTTTGAATATAACAAAATGCTAAACAAAAATTAAATTTGATTTATATTAAAAAAAAATTAAAAAACAACTCCTATTTCTACTCAAAACAAAAGTGAATAACTAAAATACAAATATTATTTAAATATCAAAGTACGAGTCTTATTGCCAATTTTTATATTATAAACAAAAAATAAATGTTATTTTTCAATATTAATTTTAAAATAAAAATTAAATTTTCATAACAAAAAATATCAAATAGTTCCAAGAAGTGTATATTTCATTTTTTTAGATTAATAGAATATTAATTATAAAATATGAATTAAATTTGCATAACAAAAAATATTCAAAAATTCCAAGAAGAGTAAATTTAATTAATTTGGTATTTTTTGTTAGAGTATTCAATTTTTTTTAATTTTCCTATATCCAGTATTGATTTTAAAAAGTATCTGTGATAAATCCCATTTACTTTTCGATTAATTTGTTTCAAATACTACGCAAATTTCCCTTTGATCAATGAAATACGTTTAAATTTAAAGAGAATTCATTATATTTGTATTTCCTTAGAATTGCCTCAAAAGCTATCTTCATTTACAGGGTATCTTATAGCCAATAGGCATAGTTCTAACAAGTTTACAATTATCTCATCGCAACTGCATTCCTCACACGCATGCGTCGAGCTGCATTTGGCTGCTTAGCATGTGCGTGTACGTGAGTATGAGTATGAGTTTGAGTACGAATATAAGTATGAATACGAGTGTGAGTGTGAGTATGGGTGTGAGTTTGAGTATTTGCTGCAATGTGTATGTAGGTTGGTGTGGCAAGCAACGGTACTACAACTGCAGTCAACAGACGTCGCTTTTCGGTTATGTATATTTTCCAGGCAATTTGCAAAGATGTTGTGAGGAGAGGGGAACAAAAAGGGGAGTGACAGGTGCAAAGGCTCATCACTTGGCCATCTAATGTCTAACTGCATTTAGCTGTCAAGTCGACAACTTGTTTACGTTGGCGTCAACTACCGTAGCTTCAAGTTGCTTTTTGGGTCAAACGCATCAGCACGCGCCTTTGCATTTTGCGCTTATATAATTGCAAAAAATGGAAAACTTAAATAAATAAATGAAAAAGAGTGAAAAAAAAACAATAAATCATTTTACGGCTGGCCAATTATGCAAGCCAGGCCTGTAAATATTTAGCCAAAGTTGTTCAAACAAATAGCATAAGTAACTGCAACAATGTTTGGGCCTAAGCGAAGCATAAACAGCTAAGACAAACAGGCAACAGAGCAACATTAACATTTACGACAGCTACGTGGCATCAACAGGCAGGCAACGTGACTCTTCCACTAAGTACTTAAAACACACAGCATAAATTAACACAACTGACTGCACCGAAATTACTTGCGTACCTCTTTATCTCTCTCGATCTCGCTCTCTTTATCTTGGCGAGAAAATCTTAAAGATATTCCACATAAAAAACCGAAACGTGAGCGGTCACTTGCAATGAGCACAGCAAATCTTTGTGCATCAAATCAAGGCGAATTTATCAATCACATAACATAAATATCCAATTTAATTTATATAATTTGAAATGGAAACATTTTATGCATACAAAAGTGCATATATATGTATGTACAGTGTCTCACAGCATATTTAACCATCTACATTTTAAACTTTATGCTTATTTCAGATTTAATATATAGAAAAATTAAAATATAAATTGTTTATCTATTTCGTTTTAATTGCAAATTATTTAATAGAAAAAATTGATGTAATTAAAATATTACATTAAAATTATTTTAATAAAATGATTAAATTTCAACTCAAAAATTTAAAGCAATCTGGGGATATTCAAAAAATTAATTTAAAAACAGTTAATTTTTTTAATTTATTAATTTTTATTATTAAAATGTATTTAAATCAAGGATTAACACCTGAAACGAAACCGTAACCTGTAACCGATAAAAACCGATTGAATTTTGTAACCGCTGTACCGAAACCCATAAACCGAAATAACCGTTTAGTAACCGATTCATTTATAAGGGTTAATTTCGGTTTTGGCCGTCGCAGCTACTGAGCAACTTCGATAACTTTGAACTGCCATAACTTTGGTAAAAGTCAATCAATTTCCATGCGCAATGTAAATTTGAGCATTATTTAACTTCTAAATTCAATCTTCATTTAAAATTTGTTCAATTTAAAAAATTTTTGAAAATCGAATTTTTTAGAAATTTTACAGTGTTACCCCTTATAATTCTTCGAAAAATTTCAAAAATTTCGAATTTTGAAAATGAACAAAATGTAAATGCAGAATTAATTAAGAGGTAAAATCATGGTCAAATTTACATGGCGCATGATAATTGATTGAGTTTTGAGAAAGTTATGGCAATTCTAAGTTGTTAAAAATCAGTAAAATCAAAATAATCGAAATTTTCATTCCATTCCAGTAACCAGATAATATTATTTTCCAGGCTAATAAGAGCATTAAGTCTTTTTTTGTAAAACCTTAATTTTTATTTTTTGTGTGAACCGAAACCATATTTTTAAACCGAAACTTATAAAAAAACCCGATAACCATTACCAAACCGATAACCGAAAACCTTAATTCGAGCATCACCGAAACCGTAACTGAAACCGATATTCGTTTTGGTTTTTTTTTTAAATATAAACTCAATTCTAATGTGTAATATTTATGACAAATAAGCTAAGAGCCACTGTATATATATACTTGTAGGGTATTCAAAAGAGAATACCCATTGGTAAAAGTAAGAATAACTTACTTACTGCTAATCTTAATCTTAATTGTCTATATACAAAATTTTAGTATTTTAGCTTAATTGTTTGGTGAACCACTTGTGAATATTATTTTGAAGCACTAGAGAGTGAGACAAAAAATATAAGTACTATAAATATAAATTTACTTTAAAGTATAAGTAAAAATATAAATTTACACTTCCGAACCGGTTCAGAGAGTTGAAATAAATCGGATTATGAGTGCGGCAACATTAATATTGAGCAGCCAAGTTATCGAATTGCTCAATTGGCCTACTTTCAACTGCTAACTGTAATATGAACGAATGAATGAATGCACATATGAATATAATCGTACACTCGTAGATTGCAATCCCCTCAAAAGACCCCCGTTGAATACTTGTCGCCTATGAGGAAAATAAATGATCACATCGAAGCAAAACAATTTGTATGCCAAAGTCAAAAAAGATCGGAGTAAAAAGATTGTAAAATTTAGCGTTAATCTTGATCGTTGTAGATTCGCGTTTGATCCATTTGCCGTCAAATGAATAATTTGAATGCGATTTGAATACGAAACTTGTCTTGCAATTCTCAACGAAAAATTAGGTGAATTTATGTTCGGAATATTGCATTTTAATGCAGCCATAAAGCTGCCAAAACATGTTTGTTAAATTTAAACAGATCATCCGCTTTATATAGAAAGAGAGAGCAAATTGACGAGACTATCGATCTGTATATAAAGTTTAGTATCATGATACGAGTTGTTCCCATTTTGAAGCCATAATTAATTTATATTCAATATCAAGTCAATTAATCTGTTGACTTGACAAATACAATAAAAAATAACAAATTACACATCGCGAAATCTCGTTCTCTCTCACAGTCTCTCTCTCTCTTTGTCTCTCTCAAACGTAGCACAGTTTAGGTGTAAACTGTTATACGCACAACTCTGTTGAAACTGATTTTTTTTAAATGTGGCCCGAAGACATTTAAACGAAACTAGTTTTCCTTTTCGTTGTTAGCGCATTAGAGAAGAGAGGCAGAGACTGAGAGAGAGAGAGAGACAGAGAGAGAGGGAGGGGGAGAGAGGCAACTGTTGCCGTCAGCTGTTTGTCTGTTTGCTATTAACCTGGCCAAAACGCAGCTCAGTCTCTCTCAGCTCAGTCTCAGCCGGCACGTCGCGTTGTGTGCACCTCGTCAAAAGGTTTTTCGTGAAAACGTTTTACAAATTTGTCTCTAACCGCCCCCTTGCCACGCCCTCGTCTCAATTGTACATTTGCACAGCTGTTGTGTGTGTGTTTGTTTGTGTGTTTGTGTGTTGTTTGTTCGTATGCAAAATGCCATCAAAATTAACAACAATTTCTATTTATTTAATTTGTTGACGCCATGCAATTTGTCATAGAAAAACTGAACTGAACTGAACTGAAAACGTAGCTCCCTCAGCGCTTACGTAATGCCTAGATAAACTTTGTTGTTATGCCAATTTTTTGTTTGTTTTCTATAATTTGAAATTTGCGAATTTTTTTTGCAAATGACAGCGAGCAAAAATTTGTTTGATTTGTCGATTTAGGGCAAAGTTTTTAATGCTGTTGTTCTTTTTTTATTTTGGCAAATTTAAATCGTTAGCCACGTTTGAGTTGCTTTTTGGCACGACAGAGTGACAGTGTGACAATGTGGCAGGTGCAAAGTGCATATTAAAGACTTAAGCCACAAACTTTCGCTAGAGTTAATCAGTGATTTTCCCTCCTCTCTCTCTCTCGTTTTGCCATAGTGCAATGCTAATAAAGCAATAACAAAAACGTAAATGGGCTTACAAAAAATATATGTATATAAATACAACAACAACTTACATCATCAGCTGCTGGCACACTTTACACAGCTGCAACAACAACAACAACAACGACAACAACGGCAGTTAAAAAAGCGCCCAGTTGCTGCATTTAATTAATCAAAATGAGCTTTTGCTTTTTCGCTTATTTATGAATGAGCGTCGAGTTGATTCAGTGAATATCAGTGAATATAAATGAGTGAACGAGTGAATGACTTAATGTTGTGCCTTGCCCTTTTACAACTTTTGTCATCCTGCTACAGTTGTTGTTGTTGCTGCTCCTGTTGCTACTCCTGTTGCTGTTGCTACCACATCGACAACATAAATTATGAGCGTCAGCTCTCCTGAGGCTCGCCAGCTACGTTGTGTCCTATTCAGACTTCATATAAAAATATGACTTATTAATAAAAACAGACAACAACAGCAACTTAATAATGCTGGCGCCAGCGGCTGTTGCTGTTGTTGTTGCTGCTGCTGCTTCGCAGGCGATGCCCCGTCATAAAAGCTGATGTTTTGTTGATTTTTCATTAAATGTGTTAAATATGCCAAGTGTAGGACGACGCGTGTGGGTTTTTCTCTCTTTATCTCTCTCTCTCTCTCTTTTTTTCTTCGTCTTTGACTACTTTTCTGTATTAAATTAGCTGCTGCACTTGTTGCCAACTGTTGAATGCCAGTTGCAGCTGTTGTAAGTTTGCTAAATAACTTAAAGTTGAGTCAACTCGTGTTAGACAAACGACTTGAAAATAGATTATAGAATTGTCGTTATTTTTAAAGGTGTTGTAAAAAGAAATAAGCAAAGATTTTAACTAGAAACTATTCAAATGTTGACTGTTTAACTAACTGAATAAGCGAAAATTGATTGAAAATTATAACCCCAGTTGAAAACGAGTTGAAACTGCATGTCATCAACTTGCACACATTTTCACAGATCTATTTCATGCTTCAGTGATTTCACAATGTTCCTCAAATTGGGTAGGAAATGGGTGTCTAAATGTTGTATGAGAAAATAATCATGCAACTGACCTCAAATTAAACAAATTATTTATTTTTAAAGGCTTACATGAACATTAATTCAAATCTTAAATTAATATTTTACTGATATTAATTATAGAAAAATTCTTTTTAATATGAATTGAAATATTAAATGAATATTTTACTGATATTAATTATAGAAAAATTCTTTTTAATATGAATTGAAATATTGATTTAATATTTTACTGATATTAATTATAGAAAAATTCTTTTTAATATAAATTGAAATATTGAATTTATATTTTACTGATATTAATTATAGAAAAATTATTTTTAATATGAATTGAAATATTGAATTAATATTTTACTGATATTAATTATAGAAAAATTATTTTTAATATGAATTGAAATATTAAATGAATATTTTACTGATATTAATTATACAAATATTCTTTTTAATATGAATTGAAATATTGAATGAATACTTTACTGATATTAATTGTAGAAAAACTCTTTTTAATATGAATTGAAATATTGAAATAATATTTTACTGATATTAATTAATAGAAAAATTCTTTTAATATGAATTGAAATATTAAATTAATATTTTACTGATATAATTTATAGAAAAATTCTTTTTAATATGAATTTAAATATTGAATTAATATTTTACTGATATTAATTATAGAAAAATTATTTTTAATATGAATTGAAATATTGAATTAATATTTTACTGATATTAATTATAGAAAAATTCTTTTTAATATGAATTGAAATATTAAATGAATAATTTACTGATATTAATTATAGAAAAATTATTTTTAATATGAATTGAAATATTGAATTAATATTTTACTGATATTAATTATAGAAAAATTCTTTTTAATATGAATTGAAATATTTAATGAATATTTTACTGATATTAATTATAGAAAAATTATTTTTAATATGAATTAAAATATTAAACGAATATTTTATTGATATTAATTATAGAAAAATTATTTTTAATATGAATTGAAATATTGAATTAATATTTTACTGATATTAATTATAGAAAAATTCTTTTTAATATGAATTGAAATATTAAATGAATATTTTACTGATATTAATTATAGAAAAATTATTTTTAGTATTTTTATAGCGGCTTACAAGTACCTAAATTCATTTCAATTGATCTCTATCCTAAAAGACGACTTTTGGGCCAGCTTAAAGCTCAACTTGTTTGTCTTTTATTCGATATTCGCGGCTAATTAAACGCCCTCAACTTGCGCTCGTCTCGCTTAAAGCCTGCATTTTTAATTATGCTGGCTAAAAACACATACACACTTTATACACTTCATAAGATATTTAGTATGTAGCCCACGTTTTGCGTTAATGTTTTTTCGTACTTCATTTGCAGCATGAAATAATTGCGGGGCGTAGAGAAATAAAGATGGGGGAAATGAGAGAGAAGGGTGACCAACAAAAATTAAGTTCAGAAAATTACCGTAAGACAGTGAGGACTCTTCATCATTTTATATTTTTGGAGCCCATGCGGAAATTACTTTATTTATATTTATTAAACGAAAAGAAGGTAAACGAAAAGATATCAGAATAAGAGAAGATTGTCTTCTGTTATCACTGGAGATGCAACTCAAGCTGATAAGACATTGCAACACTGACCGGACGTGGTGACCTTTGCAACTGCCGTGCTGTGCAGCTCCAAATAGTTTGACACCCACGCGCAAGGTCAGGCTAGTTCGTTGCCTAAGTCATTCGTTTTCACTTCGCTTCGTTTCGTTACGTTTTGAGATGCAAGAAAACCAGCTTAAAGAGCAAAGTTTAAAGAGGGTAATTAGCATAGCCACCTAGCAAATCGAATGAGTCAAAGCTAATGCCTATATGGGTTTATATGCCCACACACACACACACACACACATAAACATAGGGAGTACTCGATGCCGTGCAGCGAAAGTTGAGCAAAAGCTTGAGAAACTTTATGAAACGTGTGTAAAAATACAAATGTTTTAAACGCCCACAACAGCTGTTGATGTGTGTGTGTGCGTGTGTGTGTGTGTATGTGGGTGTTGTGGGCGTGTAATGTGCGCCTGACACCAAAACAGTTAAATGTGGAAATACAAGAAATTCAAGTGAATATCAAGCGCAAAAATTACGTCAATCAAAAAGTCAAAGCAACTGGTAACTGGCAACTGGCAACCGCAGCAAATATCAAAGCAAAAGCTAAGAAAAAATATTTTCTGCAAAGGCGTCCATACAACAAAATATATGAAAAAAAAAAATGTACGAAAAAATATTGTCTGGTTTTTTTCTGCTCTTTTATTTTTTTATTTGCCGCTGAGCGGTCCAAGCCAAAAATGGACCATGCAGAGCCGCAGCGCAGCGTCGGCAGCGACGCAGCGTCGGCAGCAGCGCAGCGCAGCGTGTGGGCAGCAAAGTTGCCTAACAAGCAAACAACCAAACAACAACGAACAACCAAGCAACAACACGAACAACAAGTCTCCACTCGGCTCTTCGGGAATTAAATCGAACTCGGAATTGGAATCGGAATCGGGTTTGCAGCTTTAGCTCCAGCTAAAGGCGAATTCGCTTTTGAGTTTTCAGTTCGTCTTTAGCACGCGTGCGGTGCGGTTCTCTCTCAGTCTCAAGTCCCAGTCTCAGTGTCAGTCTCAGTCTCAGTCTTAGTCTCAGTCTCTGTCTCAGTGTCAGCTTAGCCAACTCTCAACTCAATAGCTGAACAGTGTGCGGGACTTTCTGTCTGAAGTCAGTCAGCGACTGGCTGCAACATATTTGAAACAAATTTAATATTTGTTTTTCTTTAAAATCAACAGTGAAAGTGCATACAAATTGTTTTCAAATTTTACCTGTGAAAATTGTTAAAGAAAAACCCACCCAAAACGTAACGCGACGCGACGCGAAGCGCAAATCAGTCAAAAAGCCAAAGTGTTTCAAGAAAAGCGTGAAAAGTTTGTTAATTTTTAACAAATATCAAGTGTCTGTGCACAGCTCAGTGTGTGTCTGTGTGTGTGACTGAGTGTGTGTATCTGCTCTTCTCGCTGTGTGTGTGTGAGTGTATCTAAGCGCTTTTGGCAGCTGAAGATCTACATTTTTGCTGGCGTTGTTTTTCGTTGGCAGCTGTTGGCAGTATGAACTGATTTTCATCGAAATTTTATAAAGAAAATGGTGAGCAAATGTTTTTCAATATTTTCATGCCATAAACATTAAATGCAGCTTGAGAAAATTTCAAAAGAAATTTGTTTAAAGAAGAAATTTACAACTTGCATTTTGAGTGAAAAAATAGTTGTGAAATAAATTTTTGAAAACTTTAAAAAATTAATAAAAATTCAAATGAGTTGCGAATTTAAAAGGCATTTAAAAGTATTTCTTAGGACCATCAAATGCAGTTTAAAAAAAATCCAAAAGAAATTTGTTTAAAGAAGAAATTTGCAACTAGCATTTTGAGTAAAAAAAAATAGTTGTGTAATAAATTTTTAAAGACTTTTAAGAATTCAAATGAGTTAAAAATTTAAAGGTTATTTAAAAGTATTTTTACGGACCTTAAATATATTTGATAACTTAAAATTTAAAATATTTAATACGAATTTTCAAAGAAAATTAAATTAAATTAATTAACATAAAAATATGAATAACCTTTTTAACAGTTTTGAAATTATTAGAAACTTGTGAATTTTAAAGAAAAGTGGATTTATGACTTACCAATACAAAGTGGGATGAAAAATTCATCTGAAATGAAAATTTAAATTTTTAAATTAAAAAATGAAGTATAAAATAAATTTGTGATTTTCTGCTGAAGCTGTAAAAGTGACACATGTTAATTTTAGTACTGCAGTTTTTTGAACGTTGACTAATTATTTCTAGCAAAATAACTGTGAGGTCACTTGAAAAAAATCAGTTGAATGACAAGACAAGTAACAATTTTGAAGCAGAAAAAAGGCACAGTAAAACAAACAAGCATTTCACTTTCATTTGTGAAAAAATCTGCCTGGTCAAAGTTATTGTGAGGCCAAGTTGAAGAGGGAGTTAGAGATGAAGATGGAGATGAGATGATTGTGTAGATGCCTTGTCACTAATGTTGTTTATTTTCTTTTGCCCATTGCAAATGGGAAAATATGACAAATAATTGCTCGAAATGCTCGCTTGACACACTTTGAAAGCGGATCCTCAACGAAAATAGAAAAAGAAATTCAAAATATTTGCCAAGTAAATTTGTGAAACAAAAACAATTTTACAAGTGACCAAATGGCCAAATGGCAGAGCTTAACGCTAAAACCGACCGTGTGAGTAAGTGGTGCGGCATTGTTTAATGTGAATCTGTGGATCTGTGAATCTGCTGGCTGCCGATTGAAGAGTCGAGAGTTGTGGCCAAAAAAAAAAAGACGCACATTGGCGAAATTTTTGTTACCCACGACTTTTGGCCAAAACTTTATTGATGGAAGTTTTGTTTTTTTTTGTTTTTAGTCTTTCGCCTTTTGTTTTCGTTTTATTTTTCTTGGCTTTGACTGCTGCAATCTGAGCTCATTTGTCAGTCAGCGCCAGTTTGGACTTGCTGCTAGTCATTTGTAAAAATTGTTCATTGTTGTCGTGTGTTGTTGTTGTTGTTGTTGCTATTGCTGTTGTAATTTTACACAAGTTCGTGGCTCAGCTGTGGGCCATGACGGGGAAGATTCAGCCAGCCAACCAACTAACCAACTGTCTGACAAACTAACTGACTCGCTTTATTGTTGTTGTTGTTTTTTTTATTTATTTTTTATCATGTTGTTGTTGTTGTTGTTATTTCTTTAGCTGCTTAAATTGTTGTTGCGAAGGTGCAAAACTTTCACTCGATGTTTTATTGTTTTGCGTGCGAGTTGCTGCCTCAAAACGCAGCAAAGAAATTACAATATTAATGACCATAAATTATGAGGTCTTCCCCCTCAACCCGCAGTGCGTGGGTTGTTTTCTTCAAATTGCAGCTATTAAATGAGCCAAAAAAGAAAAAAAAAACAAACATGGCATGCAATTCTACACTGCACAGCAAACTTAGTTGGCTCATTAACGAAAGACTTAAGCAACGAACTTTATGGGTCAGAGAAATGTTGAGCGTGGGACTGTCGCCCAACAGAGAGTTGAAAAACAGAGCATAATCTCATCAATTCGATTAATCTTGTAGCGAGATCTTGACTTAAGTCAAGTGCTTGGCTAGCAACTTCTCTATATGTCGCGACTTGGCTAAAACGAACGAATTAAATGGCCAAAAACAGATAAACCAATTTGTTATATACTTAAGCTTAATCTTTATATAGACTTGCGGCTTTGAACTGAAACAATTTACCTGCAAACTAGACTTGAGTTAAGGAAAAATCGAATTTCTTTAGTTACAAGTTTCCCAACTTTGTTAATACCTCAAAATTAATATTAATACCTCAAAATTTAATTAATTCAAGTCCTTTTCCACAGGTTTAATTTTCAAGTGTTTCAGAAAACAAATGACTTAGGCAACAAACTTGCTGTACTCTACTGAAAAATATTTTTTTTATTTTTTAGTCAAGAGCAACAAAAGCTCTACAAAAGTTAGTGAAATCCTTTTTATCAAGATTCCTTTTCTTACACAAAAAACAAAAGACTTAGGCAACAAACTTGCAATACTCTATTGAAAAATATTATTTTTTCTTCAGCCAAGAGAAACAAAAGTCCTTAAAAAGTTATTGAAATTCTTTTCATCAAGATTCCTTTTCTTAACTTCCACAAAAAACAAAAGACTTAGGCAACAAACTTGCTATACTCTTTAGAAATATATTTTTTCTTTCGATAAGCCAAGATTAACAAAATTTAGTTATTTTGTCTTTCCTTAACTTCCACATAAAACAAAAGACTTCGGCAACAAACTTGCTATACCCATCTCAAAAATGTTCTAATCTAAGACAGATTCATACGTCAATCACTTTGGTCAAAATCAATTTGTTTGAGCATGTACCCCACACAGTATGTTGAACCTTTGAGATGCTGCGACTCAAGGCCATTCTCACCGTCATCACACACACACACACACACAAAAACGAAACCACAACAGCAGCCGCAAAGTTCGAATAAATTTTTGCACAAAAACCCAAATCAATTTTAGTAGTTTTGCACGGGCTTCTTTTACGGCATAGAATTCTCATAAATTGTGTGTGCAGCCAAAAAAGTCAAAGTGTGTGCGCCCACAAGCAGATCATCAGATCATTGTTCGACGGTGTTGCCACAGTTTCAGCTAAGAGCGAGAGCCACAATTGGGATCAGAGTCGCATCATCAACATTAGTCAGAGTCACAGTCAGAGTCAGAGTCGAAGTTAGAGTCAGCCAAGGCTGTTGTCGGCTTTTACGAGTAGTTTTGGCCAAATTGGCAAGCAGCGTTGTTGTGGGCGTTGTGCTGATTGGTAGAAGATTTTTGCGTGGGTTGCAACATGACACAATCGTTCAAAACGAGACAAGTCTCTTGAAATGATCCGTGGCTGACTTGCACTTGTTCATGCGTTTTCGTTTCGTTTCGTTTTCTGGACAAGTGGGCAACCTACTTTCACCAGAACATGGTTTCATTTTCAATGCCTTTTAAGAGAGCTTGATCCCAAAAAAATAAAAAAGAGACTGGCTTTCAGCGAGCTGTCAGCCGCTGCCAACCGCAGAAACAACGAGCATCAGCAGATCTGCAGCCGGAGAAAAAAAAGAAGAAATATTCGCCGAAAAATAAAAATACAGAAAAAAGCGAAAGTAAAACCAGAGACCAGTTTCAGTTTTCCTGGTTTTGTTTTGTCGTGTTTTGTAGGGTCTGCAGACTCTGAAATGATGTCATGACTGAAAAGGAATTGCCAAAAATTAAGATTGCCTGTTGCAGGCCCAACAACAAAAAAAACTGTGGCAATAAAACGGCTGCAAATGGACAGACCGAAGTTTTTTTGTTTTATGCAAAATCATGCAATGAAATTGAAACTGAAAACTCAAAACTGTGAAACTGTGAAACTGTGAAACAAATGCAAAAGTAACCAGACGACTTTGGCCCAGCCCAGTTTCAGTCTGTGCTCGACTTGGAGTAAATAAAAATAAATACAACGAGACCCTGAGACATAAGACGACGCCAGCATATAACTAGCGGTAATGCCGTATATTTCACTTTAAGATTATCCACAACAAGCCTTTAGATTTATGACTCATATTAGTTGCCACAACAACAATGGCAACAGCAACGGCAACGGCAACTGCAACGAGCGCAAAAAGCCAACACGGAACCTTTTAAATTGCAATTTGCAACAATTTTCGCAGCAACTGTAAAGCCGAAAAACCGAAAAGCCGAAAAAAAAACCCGTCCAGACACAGTTAAGATTGGCGCCCAATTAACGGCTGCATTTAACTTTCAAATGCAACGAAACGAAACAAAACGAAACGAAATCTGTTGCAGTCAAGTTGCCTTAATTTGTATCAAGTTCGCTGCCTAAGTCTTTTGTTAGCGCCTGTCAATTGCAATCGGGTAGCTGGCTAATAACTTCATTTAAATTAATCTAGTAAGTCGCAAGTCTGTGGTGCGTATGTGTCAGCAATTTAAAATTCAATTACGTGGCAGCCGCTGCCGTTTGAAGTTGCCACCGCAAGTGCAGCACCAACAACATCCTGTCGCTGGCAACGTCATATCCTGTGAGCCGTCAGTAAATTGCAAAACCGCACATGCTAATCAAGCTGGCATCATAGAGATACAAACTCAACTCGTACTCAACAGCAAACCGCAATTATTAAATTACATTTACCCTGCAGTCATTCGGCCTAATCGAATCTCCAACTGCACTTGGCCCCGAGGGTCGTCTTGGCCATTGGCCATTGGCCATGGCCATTGTCCAAGCAACTGGTAGCTGTAAATGATATCAGACAACAGCAGTTGACGCTTCTACTAATTGATCCGACTGCGCTTTAATGAGCTCTGACAGTCATTGTATTACCAGGGGAAGGGGCTGCGATTCTAGCCAAATGATGACAGCTTCTTGACAGTGTGAGAGCTTCAGATGAACTGTAATTAAAGCTGTCTTTTTACAGCCAATATATATCATGCCACAAAACAGGTTGTACTTCATTCTGAATAATTATTTAAGTTTTCAAGAAATTTCTTTAGTCGTTTTTTTAATTTTTAGCTCAAATTATATCATAAATTATATTATCTAATATATTATTCAATTTTTATAGCTAACTGAAGAGTAGAAAAAACCAAAAGGTTAGCTGTAATTCAAGTTGGCAAAGTTTTACTTTACTTAAACTTGAATTTAATGAAAAGAAGAAACAAATTTCAGATCTTTTTAACGAGACTTAATACCTAAGTTTACAAGTATTCTAATAGTATTTAACTTTTGTTCTAAAATCAAATTAAATATTATTTCACGGCTTAAATTATTAGTTTTTTGACATTTTTAAATACAAAAAAAAAACAAATTAAAGATTATACTGATTGCATTATAAATATGCTGTATAAACTTTGATCTAATTGATACAATATATTTATTTATTGTCAAATTTTATAAATAATTTAACTATAATCCAAAAAAATAGAATTAAGGATTATTTAAATTTCAAATATTATAAATATGCTGTATAAACTTTGATCTAATTGATTTATATAAATAAAATATATTTACTTATTGTCAAATATAATAAATATTTCAACAATAATCCAAAAACATGTTAAATTGATTTATGAGCGTTAATTGTAAAGTTCAGTTTGATTTCATTTGTTTATTCTGATCTTTTGAAAGTCGAATTGATTGAGATTTCATCATTAATCTTTGAGTTATGCTTGAACTTAGGTCCGGCTTTGGCCGTAGACCAGTGCAACAGTTACGCACAAAAGTTATGACTCAACGCCAGCGAAGGTCAACAACTGCCGCAACATTGGCGACAATTTGTGTGCCTCACACATACACACAAACACATACAGAGAGCGTACCACACAATATTTGGCCTTAGGCCTTGCGTAGGTTTTTAACAACTCAGCTTTGACTCTGGCTCAGACTGTTGCTTGATTAAACAGCATTGTGGCCAACGCCAATTGGCTTATTACCAATAAGCTGAGCTAAAGTGAAGAAAAACTCGATTTGCATATGAATATCAAAAGCGCGATTCTAACAAGCCAATACATATGCTCATATGCAGAGGCGTTCCTTTGGGGCGTGGGCAGTTGAACAGCCTTCAATACACTTAGACACACACACGCACACACACACCACATTTTTACACACTCGACCCACACAAGAAAACAACAGCAACAACAACAGAAGAGAGATACTTTTGTAATTAAAAGCTCTTACACGCAAAATGTAGCGTTGATTGATTTTGAAAGCTAATTGAAGAGGCTTGGCTCGCCCCTAAGACCTAAAGTGGCCTACGAAAAAGGGACAAGTCACTTCCTTACAATCTGTAGACATTAAAGTAACGCATTTATTTTTTGTAAATTGATTGATGTGCCCATGAACTTTATTGAGTCACATCAAGCTGCTGTTCTTAGAATGTAATGAATTTACCCAGTAATAATTCAGAGACCTTTTTCTATGCAAAAACATTTTGTAATTTTCCACAACTTCCACGGAAATTAACTAAAAAAAATAAACACAATTCCATAACTAAATTACAGAGTATCCGTAGTCGAGCACACTTAAAAAAAATCTAAAAAAACATGTTACCTTTTTTCTTTTGATTGTTAGGAAATAAACCGCAGGCATAACAAAAACATTGAATGCATCTCTAGGCAAGTTCGTTGCCTGAGTCTTTCGTTTTCAGGCAGTCAGTCCAGTTGGACTGGCTAATTGGTGAGCAAAAGAGCGAACAAGAGCAATAATGTACCGCCAGACAACACAAATAACAACATGTAATGAACGCAGCTTACAGTTCAGTTTCAGATATTTTTTCTGATTTTTTTTTTTGTTTTTTTTTAATTCGTATTTAACTCAATGAAAAGTAAATTGGCCGGGCCAGCTACATGGCCAAGATGCAGGCAGTCAGAGCATCCGAGGAGGTCTCGAACTTTGTAGGGAATAAATTGTTGGCATGGGCTTGGAAATTTATGCCATTTTAAAGCGAGAAATGAAACACGCCCCAAAAGTGCATTACAATAAATTATATAGAAATATGAGTTGCTCTCTCAGATGTTGTATTTTGTCTCAGTCTCGTTCAACATTATGAAGCAATTAATGCTGTAGTCTGTCTGTCGCTCCACTTTGCTTATTTTAATAATTCATAAAGAAATAAGCGCATAATTAGGAAGCTTGGGTGGCCCAGGAACAACTTGAATGCTCGACTTCCCCTCGAGGAGGCAAAAGTTGTAAGCTCATTAAAAATGGCAAATGCTAAAAATAGGCTAGAAACAACAAACATTTGTGTTCTCCACATATTTTCATATTAATTATCCTGCCCCGGCACATGTACAGCTGTCGAACTTGCAACTGGTCTCAGTCTTAGTCTCAGTCTCGGTCTCAGTCTCAGTCCTCCTTTGCGCATCTATTCTCTGGGGGCTTTGGATGCAAAGTAAAAGCCAGGCCAAGACTGCGACGGCGACAGCGGTAGCTGGTAACCGGGCCAATTGGCAAAACGTTGACCGTGTGCAGATTTTAGCCGATTGTCTGCCATTGACTTTTAGCGATAATTAACACCTCTCGCTGCGCGTACCAACTAAACCAAATTGAAAGCCAACTTCAGCTGCCGGCGCGCGACACAACAACTACAAAAAACAAAAAAAAAATGAAAACAGAAACTAAAAGAATAAAAAACTAAAAAACTGTGTAAACTTGTCGTCGTTCTCTTTTTTAATGGTCGATTTTACATTTATTTTATTGCCAGCACAAACTGGAACTTTGCTTATTGATTTGCATTTTTACAAGCGTCTCCTTGTTCCTGTCCACAACTTTAAGTTATTTTTGTATATTTAAATTACATGTAGTTGTAGATTTTTTTGTTTTGTTTTTGTTTATTTAACAGCAGCAATTTCAAGGTCTCTGCCGCTATGACAACTCTACAAAAAACTAAAGCTGTTGGCATCTGACCGAAGTCAAAGATGTCACAGCTAAAGTTCAACTTTTGTAAAGTTTATTTGCATCTGCAGAAACAAATTTGTCGAACTTTTTTTTCAATAAGATGCTAGTTTAATTAAAAAAGATTTAAAGAGCATACTAGAAGCTTAAAAGTGCTTCCAAAGCTCTTAATTGAGAAAAAGTTTATTAATAGGCTACTTCAAACATTATTTTGTGACTAAAAAACCATTTTAAATATGAGTTTGACATTGATATAATAATGATGACAGCATAATGAGATTGAAAGTGCTTTATTAACTATTTTAAGTGCTTTAAAAGCTACTCATTTTATATATAAAAATTTCAAAATAAAATCTAAACTTGCATTCTCTGCTTAATGTCAATCCAAACATCAAATATAATTTCATAATAAAATAGCAAAGTTAATTCTAGACGCTTCTACTGCTTTCCAAGCTCATCAAAGCTGAAGACATATGCAAATGTGACATTTGGTGCCCTGCAAAATACAAGCTGTTGTTCTTCCTCTTCTTCGCTGAATGCTTTGACCATGCTGGTCACATAATCAGATACGTCTTTTGCTGCCACAACAGTTTGACTGTCCAACTGGCAACTGACTCATGTCTGGCCCTTGGCCAAGAGCAACCAAATTGAATTACGTTCAATTCAATCAATGCATCAAAAGGTACACAAAGTCAGTCGCCCACGCAGACAGACGGACAGACAGACAGAGAGACAGACGAAGACATGCAGAGGTGATTGGGCATGGAATTGAAATTGGGAATTGAAAATGGTCACTTTTCATAACATGGCGACTTTAGCAGCAGGCGTATCATAAAATTATGCAGAGCACATACCACGCACACACACACACACACACACACACACATATGCTTGCCACTATTATACAATAGTCAAGCAACAACAACAGCAACAACAGCAACAGGCAATTGCATAAAACTCTTTTTACAATGCGTCGCCAACGTCCAAAAGAAGCCCAAAGTGGCGGCTGTCGATGGCGACGCCGGGTCCGGGTCCGGGCACGTACGCATTGCTCAGGCAGCAACTAATGCCCAAGTATATAAGTTGTTGTTGTTGTTGTTGTTGTTGTTGTTGTTGTTGTTGTTGTTGTTGTTGTTGTTGTTGTTGTTGTTGTTGCTATTATTGTTGTTATTTATTGAAGTATATGGCGTTGCCTTTTGCTTCTCTTTGTGCTGACTTAACGCTTGGGGGCTTCTCTCGCGCGCATTTGCAATTTACAACACAAATAAACTTGGCTCAAGAAGTGGCAGCAGTCCCAAGAACCCAAGCGCACCAACAACAACAACAACAGCAACAACAACAACAACAATCGTTTACTTCCGCCGGATAAACTAAGTAAAACTCATATAAATTCAAATTGTAAGCAACACAACTCGAGTGTGTGCGCGTGCTGTCTCGCTCTCTCTCTCCCCCTCTCTCCCCCTCTCTCTCTCTCTCTATGTGTCATTTTATGCAAACAAGTTTCCGTTATGTTTGATTGATTCGGAGACAGCATTTAGTCATCATTAACGGCGACACTTTGCAATTATTTCCTTTGTACCAAACAAAAGACTTAGGCAACGAACTTGCCAGCCAAGTGTGCCTTTCTATTGCT
This sequence comes from Drosophila kuntzei, assembly GCA_035042165.1. Classification (NCBI taxonomy): domain Eukaryota; kingdom Metazoa; phylum Arthropoda; class Insecta; order Diptera; family Drosophilidae; genus Drosophila; species Drosophila kuntzei. The sequence continues at coordinate 143,617 of JAWNLU010001430.1, forward strand.
CGCCGCCTTCTTCGCCTTCTTTGCCTTTGCAACCTCGCCACATGCCAAGCCAATGCCATTTACGGTGCAGTTGCAACCACTCAACACAGTCACCATAAAAGGCAACCAGGCATGCCAAGCAGAGTCGCCATCGCGTCGAGTTCACCTGGCTGTGGGCGTGGGCGAAAATTGGAAAGTCCAAAAGGCGCCAAGTGAAGTGGAGGCGAGTCAAAGCGAGTCGAGTCGAGTCGAGTTGGGGCAGAGTTGAAAGTTCAGGCAGCTCGACTTGTTGAGTACGATATTTATGGCTTATTGGACAACAGTAAATTTTTTAAGTTTCAAAATAAATATTTCAACAATATAATTTTTATATTTTTGTATTGAATTGCTAACAAAATAATAATTAAATATTTATTTTAGAATAACATATTTCAACAATATAATTTTCCTGTTTTTGTATTGAATTTCTAACAAAATAAAAATTAAATATTTATTTTAGAATAACATAGATTTAATTAAAATGCAAATCCGTATGAAATATAATTTTGAAATAATATAATCTGTGTACTTTTTAAAAAATCGTAGATATTTTTATTTTATGAAAATTATAGCCAAAGTTTTTACCAAAATAATAATTAAATATTTATTCAAGAATTACATCAATATAAATAAAAAGCATATTTTACTTTACAGCAGGCTCCGTATTGAGTATAATATAGAAATAATATAATCTGTGTACTTTTTAAAAAATCGTAAAAATGTTTGACTTAGGAAAATCATAATAAATGCTTCCAATAACTTTTATTTTTAAATTCAAAACTAAATTAAAAGGCGCAGCAATTCTGTTGCCAATGTCAAATTCAATTAAACTACAACCAAATGTACAAAATCCATAAATAAATATTGACATTTATGTTTAGCGTGCGCAAATGAGATAAAAAATACAAAAAAAAATATACTAATTAACACCTTAATGCATTGAGAGTGTGGGCACTTTGCTGGCCAGCTAATTTCTGGGTTAAATATTGAAAGTCAGGCTAAGAGTAACAACAAAAACAAGCAATGAAAGCGAAATCCAAGTGCTCCCTTGACTCAGACTATGACTCGGACTCGAACTTGGACTGGGATGCATCTTTAGAGAGAGAGAGAAGGAGGGAGGGAGGTAGAGAGGGAGAGAGAAATACATGCGTCGTTGGCTGCAGTCGACATTCTTTTTAACAAGTTGCCCGCTGCAGCTGAAAAGGGTCTGGCAGTCAAGTTAAATACGCCCGCCGTGTGTCCACTTTGGGACCTCGACTTGCAGATTCGAGACGAAGACGAAAACGAAGCTGGAGACGGAGACGAAGGCAACAGGTAAAAATATCAGAAGATCAAAGGCATTTTAACAGCGAAGCGCTGAACGTTGCCAATGCAAACAATCAACACGACTGGCCACACGGACTGAGAGACAGAGGGGGGGAGGGAGGAGTTAAGGAGCTGCCTTTGGGGTCTGGCTGCCTTTGGGCCATGGCCAATGTAAGGCCTGGCTTAAGGCCTAAAACCTGTGCACTTAGTTGGAGGACACGTACAGGATAAATTAGCAAATATTTGTTTTTTCAGTTTTACTCTTGCTGCAAGTTGCAGTTGCATGTTGTTGTTGCTGCTGTTGTTGTTGCACACAGATTTTATTTCTTATTTAAGCAAAAATTGCATTTAAATTGTTTAGCTGCAGACGTCGCGTCGTGCGTAAAGGTTAACAATTTAACCTTGACATTTCGCCAGGTCCATTGGCCAGTTGGAGAGTTGCACCCACCGAGATCACAAATCTCTAAGTTGCAGCATTTGGTGGCAGCAATTAAACGCGTTGATAATGTCTCAATTATGTCAAGAGATTGCCACAATCTCAAGTCTCCCCCCAGCAGTCTTTAAACAAAACAGTCAACACACCATAAACAAAGCACCCCTGTTTTCCTCCTCCTTCCCTCCTTCCCTCCTCTCTCCCTCCTTTTTTCCAGCACACAGACAATATATCAAGACATTGGCTACTACAAATAAGTTGACTGCTTGCATCGCAGTTTCATTGTAATGGGAATAAAGAGATTTAGTAGCTTGAGCTCCGATCTCAGTGGAAGATTTCAACCCCCCTCAACCTCCTCTCTTCTCCTCTCTTCTCTTCTCTCCAATACCATACGCTGTTTTGTCCTTTGCTGTCCTTCTGTGCGTGCAATGCTCCCTCCAGCCAACTGTTTTGCATTGCCCGAACCCGATCCCAAACCCTTCAAGTCTCTGTGCGGCATATTAATCTTATCAAAAACTTGTCAACAATCCAATCCCATACCTTACCATTCCTAGCCATGGTAATCCCCATCCCAATCGCCCGCTGACAACAAATTCGCATTGTTTTAGCATCTGTAATGTCTTTATTGTATGGCCTAAAGACTTCTTGCCACTGGCTAAAAGCCCCAGGGCGGAGAGTTATGAAGCTACCTTCTAGACAGATCCTATAATATGCAGCTAATTTATTTCAACAGTTGAATCGCTTACAAATCTTTTAAGAAAACTTGCAGTGGGGGATATGATATGAGATATGAGATATTTTCAGGAATTTGTTATTGAATGAATAAATTGTTAGTAAAAAAAAGGAATTAATCTATTTATTTCATTTTATCGTAAGTTCACCGAGTTCTTTTTGTAATTTCTGACAAATTTCAAATAATGTTTTCATGAGTTTTTCTATTTTCCTATAATTTTAAGGTGAACTATGAGATATTTTAGGGAATTTTGTATTGATTGAGTGAATTGTTAGTAAAAGAAAGGAATTTATTTATTTAATTCCCATAATAATGTTTTCATGTATTTATTTTCCTATAATTTATGACATCCAATAGTTTGCTTATTGTTGATATCATTTTAAATCAAACTTGCAGAAATAATCGCTTTATTTCCTTCCAAAATACGATAGTTTAATGATTAAAAAATAAGAGGAACCAACTACAAAGAACTTGTTGACTTTTCTATCGATAGAAGTGAGTATTCCTGAGATCTCTTTACAAAATCTCCGTCACAATAACTCAACTTTCCATATTCAAGATTCCCGTCAACTGATTCGTTAGATTTTCTCAGTATTTATTACTTTAGGAAATCCCCCAAGAGTTTTATTCTTTCCCATCTAAATACTCGCATCTATGCACAAACTAATGACATTCAACTTTTTCGAGAATCGTTTTTTTATTATTATTTTTGTGGTTGCCTTGAAAAGATTTATCGGCAGACCACAAAACACATACAAACATACATGAATTCCTTGCCCCACTAATGACTTCCTGCTCACCTATAAACCCAAAAAAACAGAAACGGGAAAGAAGAAGGAAGAAGGAAGAGCTGAATGCAAAATGATTAATTGCAGGTCTAAATGTAGGGTATTAGATCCTTGGCTGGCGATGAGTTTTTGGTTGGGAGTTAACGGTCAGCCTGCAGTCAAGTTTGTTGCCTAAGTCATTCGTTTTGCGATTCGCCAGAATTTTATGTATTTGGGTTAATGTTACACAAAAGCCAACAAGCAAAATTGTTGTGCTTGTTGTTGTGATTTGCATTGCTTTGCTTTGATTTTAACACACGAAAAATGTTCCAAGTATTTATTTAATGTGCACCGCAATGTCGGCGACGCTCGACTGCAATTTCCTTCCGTCGAGAGCATTGCGCATCTTGATCTTGGCCAGCCGCAAAACAGCTTGAGATGCAGCAATAAAAAAACGCTGCAAAGCGTTGAAGCTGGAGCTGAAGCTGAAGCTGAGAATGGAGTTGGAGATGGAGTTGAAGTTGGCGCTGAGACTGTGCGTTCTCAGGGGCTTAGGCTAGTGGTAAAACTGGTATGCTGTCTGTTGTTGTTGTTGTTGTTGTTGTTTTTGCTGTTGGCTATTTCAAAATCTAACTGTTAACTTGAAAAGTTGAACGTACTTGCAGCATGCAACATGCAACGGCTGCACCCACGGCAATTGCAACTGCAACTGCAACCGCAACCAAACGAATCGAAACGAGTTGAAAGCCGTTTTCCCTGTTAGCCAAGTTAGCCAGCGTTAACCAAGTTAGCCAGATTGTTAGCCAGCAGGCTCTTGAAAGTGGTTTCTTGTCTAACTGCGTTACGTTTTGCTATAAATCGATTCCGCTACGACCAAACAACCTAATGTCTCTTCTGGGCAAAACAGCTTCTACACTGTTAAAAAAAAAGACCAACTTCTAAAATCAAGAACATTAATCTTAAATATTTTGTTCTTAAAATAAGAACTTTTAAGACCAAATTACTAATACTAAGAATATTTATCTAAAAATTTGCAGTACTTAATATAAGAATTAAAAATCTTAAATAATATTTTATAATCGGAATATTTATACAAAAAATAAGTAAAAAAAATGTATATATCAAAAAAAAAAAACTTCAAAGTTTAAAAAACAGCAGCCTTTTTTTATTTTTGGCTTAAGATTTTAAGACTGTTTGGTCTAAAAATAAGAACTTATTCTTATTTAAAATATTCTTAAAATCAAGATGTGTTTTCTAAATTCAAGAATTTTATGTTCTCGACGCATTTTTTAGACCAAAACTCTTAGTTCTGAGAACAAAATCTTAATTATAGAAAATTATTTTATCAGTGTACTCTCTTCGCTTCTCTTCTCTTCTATTCTATTTTCTTCTTCTTCTGCTTCTTAGTTCTCTGTTCTCAGCGCTAAATGTCATAGCGGCGGATACTCGGCGCATTTATCATTAATCAAATGCCCAAGCAGATGTCAATATTGCCAATGCGGAAACTGCAGCGTGCAACGTGCAACGTGCAACTTGCAACACGCCGGCATTGGCAGCGGTATCGGCAACGGTTGTGTCTTGCCACCAGGTGGCCATTTCCGCTGCCGACTCTTAACGTTCGTTCCTTATTTTGACACTGCCCTCGCAACGGCAATTATTGTGCACAGTTTTGTTGCCGTTGTTGTTGTTGCCGTTGTTGTTGTTGCACTGATTTATGAGCTTTTAATGAGCGGCAACTTTACACGAATTGTTAACAACTCGCTGTAGATTCTCAACTCTCGATTCTCGTCTCTCGTTGTAATGCCATAAAGCAAGCTGCTACTACTTACAACACAACTACACAACCACTACACTGAAAAAAAAGACCAACTTCTAAAATCAAGAATATTCATGTTAAATATTTTGTTCTTAAAATAAGACCATTTTAAGACCAAATTAATAAAACTAAGAATATTAATCTAAAAATTCGCAGTTCTTAATTTAAGAATTAAAAATCTTAAATTGTTAAGAAAATATAAATATGTCATATTTAATATGAAGACAATAATGGCACCGTGGTTAGAGTCGCCGCTTCAGTTTGGTAACAAGTCGAAGGATAAAAACCTGATTTAGCCAAGGAAAAAAAATATAATCGGAATATTTAATAAAAAAAAATAAATCCAAAAAAAGTATTAATATCAAAAAAAAAGATAAGTTTAAAGTTTAAGACACCTGCCTTATTTTTTTATTTTTGGTTTGAGAATTTAAAACTGTTTGGTCTTAAATTAAGAACTATTTCTTATTTGAAATGTTCTTGAAATCAAGATGTGTTTTCTAAATTTAAGCATTTTAGTTTCTCAACCCATTTTTTAGACCAAAATTCTTAGTTCTGAGACCAAAATCTTGATTTTAGAACATTTTTTTTATCAGTGTACAACCACAACCGGTCACCGATCGCTGATCACACTGATGATCACAGATCACTCGAACGACCCGCACCCTGACATTTATAAGCCGTGCGAATTGTCGTCGTCGTCATCGTCATCGTCTCTGTCTCCGTCTTCGTTGTCCGTGATGAAGATGCGCAAATGATACGCGAATGGGCGTTGGAATGTACAATGGGCAATTTTATCTGCAGACCCTTGAGAAATTAACTGAGCATATTAGCTAGAACATAAGCTGAGAAATAGCTAAAGTTCTTTTGGAGTAACACAATGTACTGAGTAAAAGGGATTCCATCTCCAAGGAATGAAAATTGTCTGGAAAAATGTTATATGCTTAATTTGGAATTTACATGATAACAATTGAATAATGGTGACTTGTTCGTTGCTTTTATAATTAATTGTTCGATCAACTTCGAAATAATTTGCCCCCCAATTTTGACAAAAATAAACTGAAATTGTAGAAAAGCAAATTTGTCACTAATTAGCTGATCAATTTTAAACTCAATTTTAAAGTTCTTTGATTGACACGTGTCTCACTAATTTTAGGAAATTTAATGCAGATGAAACAAAAATAAAATTTGATTTAAAAAAAAATTTATCTTTAATATTTTTAAGATAGAAATCAGAGAAAAAATAAAAATTTTTTTTTTAAAGCTAATCTTATTTTAATTTTATTTGCATTAAACTTAAAATTTTGTCGTTGATCTAGAGAATTGGGAAAAAATCGCTGTGATTCAATATAAAGTGCCGAAAAAAACAAGTTAGTTAAATTGTTGATTAAATTTGCATATTTTAAATAAATTTAACGCTGACGTAGTGTTAAGTTTATATTTATTTGAATTTAATAGTAAGTAATTTTTCTGTATATGATAATTCCTTCACAATTTGGACAGTTTTTCAGCAATGTCTTCATTTGGTCTTTCAGATATTTGGCATATAAAAAGCTTCAATAAATGTACTTCCACATTCAAGTGTGAGTTTCATTTGTTGCAATGCTTTCAGGTGGCAAACAACAAGTGTTAAGTGCATGCAACATTCGTTGTGCAACCGTTTTGAGTTTTTCTCTCTCTTGGTTTTGTTGTCGTTTTGTGTGATTGATTATGCATTTTCATATGAACTGGTTGCCAGTTGCAACTTGTAGTTGCCACATGCAGTTTGTTGCTGTTGTTGTTATTGTTGTTGTGGCAGGAGTTGGGGGCATGCGGGCAGGTGACAGAGCGCGACACGATGATGATTCCAATGAAGCAATGAGCTACAACCCGCAGCTTATTGGGGAGACAGTCCGGCGGCGATGTCTGTCGCTCTGTCCATCTGTCTATCTGTCGCTCTGTCTGCTGTCAGTGACCTTCGCCGTGAAGTTACTGCAATTAGACAAACTCTGTGGCATGCCGCAGGAGCTGCAGCTCAAGCTTGTTGCAAGTACACTGATAAAAAAATGTTCTAAAATCAAGATTTTGGTCTCAGAACTAAGAATTTTGATCTAAAAAATGCGTCGGGAACATAAAATTCTTAAATTTAGAAAACACATCTTGATTTTAAGAACATTTCAAATAAGAATACGTTTTTAATTTAAGACCAAACAGTCTGAAATTCTCAAACCAAAAATAAAAAATAAGGCAGGTGTTTTAAACTTTAAACTTATTTTTTTTTTTTTTTGATATTTATACTTATTTGGATTTATTTTCTTATAAATTTTCCGATTATATGTTTTTTTCCTTGACTAAATCGGGTTTTGATCCCTCGGACTTTGTTATCAAACTGAATCGGCGACTCTAACCACGGTGTCATTATTGTCTTCATTTTAAATATGACATATTTATACTTTCTTATAAATTTAAGATTTTTAATTCTTATATTAAGAACATCGAATTTTTAAACTAATATTCTTAGCATTAGAAATTTGGTCTTAAAATGGTCTTATTTTAAGAACAAAATATTTAAAATGAATGTTCTTGATTTTAGAAGTTGGTCTTTTTTTTCAGTGTAGAACGTTCTGTCCTGCCTGCCACATAAGATTTACAAGTATGTTTAGCGTGCAAGCAGAAAGTTTGACATTGAATAAGCATAATTAATTGATAAAGCCCATCAGCAAGTGGGCGTGGCACGCCTCTGTCTTGCCTGATCGATGGCAACGCTTAGCCAAGATTTATGTGTGCAAATTTGAAACTGGGCCGCAACGTCAAACCGTTTAGGAAATCAATCAAAAAATGTAGAAAATATATCAAATTAATATAAATAAACGACATGTCGTGACATGCAACTGCAAAATTGTTTAACAACAACACAACAACAACAAGTGGCAACTATTGTTAAAATAGCATCCGTTTGAGTAATTTTAATAATTATATTTTTTAGTTAATTATCAACAACTTTGATTGGTTAACACCAAAATTAATTAGATTTATTGTGTAAGTCAAAGTAAAGATAACAAAAGTAGAGTTAAATAAGTGATAAAAAAATTACAATTTAATTAAAAATTGATACTTGGATAAAAATTTAAAATTTAGGAAGAATTTGGGGATTTTCTAAAGATTGTGGTTTGTAGAATTGAAGTAAAACCCAACCAAATAATGAATAATGGTGATACTCCTCTCTGACTCTGACAAATAAACAAATCAATACACATTTACACACACACACACACAACTTAACAGAATACACAAACAAAATATCTGCCTTCGAAAATTCCAAATAATTTTTCAAGCTATCAGCGTATATTTTTAATAAAGATGCGATCAGCAAGCTGATGATGCTGTGTGTGTGTGTGTGCTGAGTGTGTGTGTGTGTGCTGAGTGTGTGTGTGTGTGTGCTGAGTGTTGGTGTGTGTATTTTCGGCTGAGCAAAAATGTGTCACTCGCATCTTTGGCTTTGATTTAGTGGCTAGACAGGTTAATACAAGATGAGATCATCACAAGCAACGTCAGTTATACTGGCAGAGAGGGGGACAAGGAGTGCAGAGAAGTGACTGAGATCAGGTTAGACATACGTATGTCCGAGTTATACCGAGCTTAAAGAAAAACAACGGTTTCATATTTATTAAGATTTGAGAGACTCGACACTCGACTCAAGTTGCCGAAGCGTCGACCTTCGTCCAACAATTTTATGTTTGACATTGTATGAAAATATTTTGATTTGGGTCTCAAGTAAACAAATGAAAATGCCGTTAAATGAATGAAAAAAGAAATAAAAATAATAAAAAAAATATAATAAATAAATTGACAGAAATAAAAGATAATGAGAAGACAACAAAAGTAATTGCTCTACATTAAAGGTGAAGCAGGAGATATTTAATAATTAACTTTACTCAAAAATGCAGAAAACATAGAAATTCTATTCCTATTTTCCTGCTACCCATAAGTTGACCTTTAGATTGATGGCAGAAATACTTGTACTTCCTTAAATTTGACTTCACACTTGACAGTAATAAAAGCTAATGAGAAGACAACAAAAGTAAATGCTCTACATTAAAGGTGAAGCAGGGGATATTTAATAAATTTTATATTTAATTTTAAACAAAAATGCAGAAAACATAGAAATTCTTTTTCTATTTTCCTGCTACCTATAAGTTGACCTTTAGATTGATGGCAGAAATACTCATACTTCCTTCAATTTGACTTCACTTCACATCAAGTTTACTTCATTCTTGGCCAATTGCGTGAACTCTTGTTATTTGTAAATTCTGAGCCGCAATCTCAGCTTTAGCTTCAGAGTTTATAGCACTTGGCATTTGGCGAGCTTTGTTAGATCTTCAATCAGCGTTAACGAACGAACGGCAACAACGAGCCCAAGTTCAAGCAGAAGAATCAAGAACAACCATTCACATTTATCACGCACATTTATCAGCTTGTCAGCCGGAAGGTAGCCGCTAATCCCCTAGCGATTCCAAGCCCAATTCCAATCTCAATCCGAAGCTCAGGCCAATCCTCAAAGTAACCAACCAAATTACGCTCATTTCGCAGCAACATAAATTTATCAGGCATCACTTGGAAATTATTCGCCAACTAACAAATGCACCCAGATCGAGAAACTCTACACGTAAAGCAACAGAGTCCCTCCTGCTTTAATTAAGTGATCATGAACATGGTCAACACACACACACAAAGTGCCCAAAGGCCATGGCATAAACGAGCAAACAAGATTAGCCAAAAAGGCGATGGCCTTCAGCCCCAACTAGAGTCGTGTCGGGAGTCGGAGCTTAGAGTCCAAGTCAGAGTCGAAGTCCAGACTCAGTTGCAGTTTGGATCACTTCAAATGTCGTTAGAAGAGAGCGAATCTGCTTGGTCAAACACTGCTCAATGTTGCACTCTAAATACCCTGCACATAACCAGAAATTATTAAATTAATAATTATACTTAAATATATATTTCAAAGTTACGGATGAATAAATATTTTTAATTTAAAAATAAAAGTTAATAACATTTATTTTATAATAAATTTTTAAATGCGTAACTTTTTTTCTGAAATTCAACTTTATCAAAGGGTATGTTAAAGTCCATCTTTTCGTCCTTTTAACTCTCTAAATTATTTATTTAAAAATTGAAGTTTAATAATTATGCTTTAATTATTATTTCAAAGTTACAAAATAATTCAAATTATTTCTTTATTTGATTTTGTTTACATTTATTTTGTAAACAAAAATAACTTTTGATCCATAACTTTATTTCTGCAATTCAACTTAATCAAAGGGTATGTTATAGTCCATCTTTTTGTCCTTTAATCTCTGTCCAAAATAGTGATTATTTATTTAAAAATTAAAGTTTAATAGTTATACTTTAATTCTTATTTGCAAGTTACGAAATAATTCGATTTATTTCCTAATTATATTTTCATAACTTTTATCTTATTTCTTTCTGCAATTCAATGGGTATGTTATAGTCCATCCTTATGCCCTTTTAAATCGATTTCATTTCCTTTGGCTGGCAATCGTGCAAAGCGCATGTAATTTAGCTTAGAGTGTGTATTTTATTTAAGCGTTTATTAGCTGATAAACCGAAATAGATAAATCGTCGACTTGGCCAACTGCAGTTAGGGCCAAGTTAAGACCAAGTTAAGTCTAGGGCCATGTTCAGCTGCACACTTCACACAGTCCGTAGTCGAAAGGAGTTGGCTGTGGTTCTGTTGAAGTTTTTATTGTTGGCCCGGGGTGCAATTTATATATGTTTTTGCAGAAACATTCACAGATAATGGCAAAATATTTTAACATAGTTTCTGCTTGAGTTAAGAAAGTTGTTTGTTAACACGACCAGACGAAGACTCCATCTAAATTCTATCAACATTAATGCCATCGTCAAGGTTTGTAGTACTTCCGGCAGCAGCTGTTGATTATGTCATAATTATATGACCACCTAGGGCCAACCATATAAAGATCCTATCAATTTTCACACAAAATTATTACATTTTTCCGTGCGGCGACAATTCGTATTGTGTTATGGGTATTCTACCAATTAAGAGGCCTGCCCATTTAACGGCCACCAAAACCTCATGAAAATGAGACGAAGCAGCAATTGAAAAGAAAAACTAAAAAACGAAAAAACGAAAAACTGAAAACTGAAAGTGGAAAATAAATGCGTGAGAAAACAAACAGCGTACAAACAATGCCTTGTGGCCAGTTCACAAACATATTTCTCTAGCATAACTTTTTCTCTTTTCTATTTTTTTTGTTAAAGTAATTTTTGCCTGAGGTGTAATTTTTATGCTGGTCTGCGTGTTGGGTCTTAAGTCTGGTGCCGTTGTATAAATTTTTCAAAGGAAAAAAAGGCTCGAAAGATAAACAAGTGAGAGACAAACTGAGACATTGGCCATGTTTGCGCATAAATTTCAAGTGTCATTTACCCGGCTTGGTTTGCCACTTGTTTCTTTTCTTCCCCTCTATTTACCAGTCTTAACATTTCTTTTGTTTTTGGCACCTGTCTCCGATGACCAGGCCAATTTTTGCTGGGCTCTTGAGGTGCGTGTTTGAAATTTTAAGTTAATTACGCGTATTTGTATTTGTTTTCGTTTCGCGTCTTAAGCAGGAAATCGCATTACATTTTTCAAGTATTTTTGTAGCTACTTTTAATGGATACCCCTCACTCTCCACACTTCTTTCCCCATCATAATATTATTATTTATAAGTTAACTTGCTTTTAATTGTGATTTTAATGTGATTTTGTTTCTTTTCGTTTCAGCAAAAATGAAAATATTTTTGCCACTAGTCACGTGGATAGTGCTACTACTCTCGAGTACAGTAAGTATTGCCTAAGTGTGTTCCACCGAGTAATTATCACCCAATCAAGGTGTGGCTTTAGTCCGGGTTCAAAGGGTTCACAAACATGAATGAGTTAAATGAGATGAGATTCGATTGGTGGCATTGTCAGTTAGCACATCAACAATAATTAATTTATGAGTTTGTCCAGAACATTCATACAATGCGGCATCATCTTCTTGACAAATTTACGAGCTGCCACCCTATTATGAAACAAATTTTTAAACAAATACTACAAAATACTAAAGAATAAGATAATAAGAAGTAAACATAAATGAAAAATGAGCTCAGCCAAAGGGTTTGGAACCAAATGATCACTGATTCTTTTTTTATATGCAGACTAATGATGCAACCCCGACGAATGTCTTTCATGACCTAACGGTATTTCTACCGGCCATGCAAATGAGCCATAAATGAAAATTACGGCCCAAAGAATTCTTAGTTCTCTGTGCTTAAGCCACAGACAGATTTATTAATTTTAACAACGAACTGTGAAATGAAAGACAGAAATAAATGAAGAAGAACCTCGACCCGAAACTGAGACGAAAGAAGCCTTTAAAGCATTTAAGTTGATGTTAAGCAAATAATTTTGGCAGCTCAGACAAAATTCCAGCTAGCAGTTTGATTTGATGGCTGTCTAAACAGCAAGAAAAAAAGAAAAACGAGAAATCATTTCATTTCTGGGTAGATAGTGTAATGATAGGGTCGCAATAAAGAACAAGTGAAGGTAGAGTGAGTCAAAGAATATAATACGACAACGGGTTACTCTTTAACTAGCAATATTTAAATTATTTATTTAAAGTAAATAAAAATATAAAGTATTTATTTATAAAATAGTTTTTAATTTAAAACTGAAAGGCTAAAATAAAGTTCAAGTCTTAGTGTATTCATAAAAATTGTAAAAATGCTATAAATGCTATATTTAATATCTCAAATATCGAAAATATATATAAGACAACAAATAAAGAATAAGAAACTGTTGAAAGAACAACATTAAAATATTACCCTTCATCAATTTCCTTTAATCACTGACATCACTAGCCTAATATACCCTCTCCTCCCCATAATCAAAGTCTGTCCAAGCGGTCAGCGGATGAATGAAACAGAGAAATGTCCGAAGCCAAAGACTCGACATCAAATCGATGGAAGAAAGCCAAAAAACGTAATGAATAAAAATAGCCGCATTAGCTGTAAAAATGCTTTGATAGCTATCGATTTATGCAGAGAGAGGAAAAGAGAAGAACAACAAAATATAGACAGAGAGGTACGGAGGGGGAAACTGAACCGGGGCTTTGTAAATTGGCCAAAAGAATGCTCTAAGCCGTAAGCTAAGCCACAAGTTCATTGACATTCAACGCGAAGCACGCATTTCTTGGTTTTTCGCGACAAACTCACCGAAGAGGGAGTGAGAGAGAGAGAGGGAGATAGTGTGAGAGAGGGAGAGTAGCGGGACGTGCTTTGCTTTCTATTTGTGCGTTGTGACTTTGATGATTTATGTGGCGAGTAATAATTTATTTGATTAGCTGCAAAGAAAGACTTAGGCAACAAACTTGAGTTTGGAAAACAAAAGACTTAGGCAACAAACTTTATATTTTTCAATAGCTACGTTGACTTAGTGATACACAAAATGCAAGTGTAATTGACAGTTAGCTATCTAGTATAACGGATGCATTTGTGGGGCGTTGAGGGGCGCTGTCATTGTATCTATCCGACAATCTGTTAACTTGGCTAACAACAACAACAACAGCAACAGAAAATTGCATTGTGCATTGCGAAGCGACGCGACGTTCAATGTCATGGGAGTTTCGCTGTGGCAGCCTCATCATCTCCACAAACACACACAGCTTTAATTGTTGCATGTGATGATGATGATGCGACTCTGACTCTGACTCCGATTCCAACTTCGACTTCGACTCATTGTGTGGCGCGTCAATTGATAAAAGTTACAGGCAGCGGGCGGTTTGCCGATAGCTGCAGCATCTATTGTTTTGCAAGGCCGTTAACGTTGCATGGCGTGAAGCGAACACAAAGCACAAACCCCAATTGAAATACACACAAAAAAAAAAAACGAGAAAATAAAAAAAACTAAACCTCAAGTACTCGAACTAAAGTTGATAAGGATCTACCTAAAACAATTCTCAGACTGCAACTTGAACTTGACAGCACAGCGAGTGCTTCATGCTCACACCTTTAGTTGTGTTTTTTTATGGTCTGCTCATTAGCCAGGTAGAAAGGTGGCAAAAGCGTTTGCTCACGTGTCTTAACCAAGAAGAATGGAAACAAACAGCTTCCCGCAGTAATTGGTTTTGATCAGCAATTTCCTCAGACTTTTTACGGCCTTTAATCTCATGTACTTCATATTTAGAGCCCTATCAAAAACGAGGTGTCGACTGTGTACTGTATACAGAACTGTAGAACTTATTGCGAGTGTTTCCCAGCCTATTTTTCCTATTAAAATATTAAATTGTAAAGTTTCCCCCTCTGAGCTCATGTTATGCTAAGTAAATCTTCCCATTTTAAAGAAATATTCAGATATGCTAATTAAGAGAACGTAACAAAATCAACTTGCTTATTCACACTTTTTTTTATTATTTACTCATAATTCCTAGTGTATTTTTGTTTCGATTTTAGTTATGTAAATCATTAGTTCAGCTTAAGTTTTTTGATTGAAAGAAAGGTGTCAACCTTTCACCTGATTTTAAGGAAAGGAAGATCTATTAAAGCAATAGAAATTCAAATTGGATTAATTCAAAATTTTCAAGTTTCTTGTATGAGTAATTTAAGATGAAAGTATTTAAATCTTGAAACTTTCAATAGAAATTAAATCGGAATATCTAAATGTCGACAGTTACTTATAATTAACTTATAAATTCGCGTGCATTTTCTGCTCAAGTTTGTTGCCTAAGTCATTTGTTTTAACCGGTAGAAGATTTGGTAATCGCAATCTTTAATCACAACAGGAACTCAAATCAAATCAAAATAGTCAAAAGTCAAAACTGCCTTATAATATAATTGGAATGTCGTGCCAAAACGTAGGAAGTAAAAATTGATCAAGTCCGGCGAGTACAAAAAAAGCAGGCAGAAGAAGAAGCAGAAGAAATACATATGTATAAGAGCTCCCAATGTGTTACCCAAATGGAACTTGTTTTAATTCATTTTGCAGTAGCGCAAAAAGGTCTTAAGTGACAAACTCGTTTTTCTATCTAATGTGGTTTGTTGCTGGTAACAGTAACAATTCATATCGTCAGTCAGTCATTCAGTCAGTCACTCAGTCAGTCACACATACAAATACCTATAAAGCTAGGCAGTTATACTGTGAAAATATGGCAAACAACTTTTGTTTTTTTTTGTATGTTTATAAAAGTAAAATCAGCCAAGTGTAACAATTAAGCGTTGGCAAAACAACAGCAACAAAAGACGAACCACATACATATTCATACACTGATAGAAAGAGAATGTTTTTTTAAATATTTTCACTTTGATTTGAATTCTTATGAAATTGGCATAAATTATTCAAAATGACTAAAATTATTAAAATTTAAATGCATACAATTATTGGAGCTAAAATTAGTTTTTAAATGTATAATAAATAATAACTTATATAATTAATATTTATTTCAAAGTATATTTATGAAAGTACTACAAATAAATTTGGAAAAATTAAAATATGAAAAGAAATATCGATTCGAACTTCAAATAATAATATTCAACGAAAATATCCATAACGTATTAATATCAACCATATAAAATATATTAATTTGTAAAAAGCTGAAATAATAAAATAAATAACAAACTATAAAGTATTCAATTTAATAGTTTTGGGTTTTTCATATTCCGTAAACCATCTAAAGGTTTTAATTTAAATTAATTGAAATTTAATTTAAACTATTTTTTTATCAGTGTATGTGTGTAGTTATGTAGATATCTGTATGAACATGTTGCCCATATGGACCTCATCGAGGTGTAGTTATGTCTGCTTGTCTGTCGGTTAAGAAATCTTGTTGAAGAAGCTCTGACGTTGATACGCCTGCTAAGTTTGCTGTATCTAATTTGAATTTAAATTAGTTTAACTTAAACAACAAAAGCAAAAAAAAAGCACAAAATACTGAAAAAACGCAGCGAAGGTTGTTGTCTTCCAGCGGGATTGAGGTTAAGCTGAGAAGAAGTTGGGGAAATGTTTTCATTTCAACAAATCACAGAGAATAAGGGAACAAGTTGAAATATATCAACCTTAACACTTAATTTCATGAAAAAGTCTAAAGAATGCATTGAGTAATTTAAGATTATTTATAGAAAATTGCATCATCAACTAGTTTATTGAAGTAATAAAATAATCAGTCCCCAAAAAACGATAAACATATTAACATAAACTAATTATTTCTAAATTTTTTAACAGGTACATTCACAACACCAACAACTACAACCCTTTAAGACAAATCCAAACAAGCATAGTCGATTTCGAGGCGAAGTATTCTTTCTGAATCTCGAAGATGGCTATTTTGGCTGCCAAGTTAATGAGTCTACGGACTATTTGCAACTATACGATCTATCGAAAATCTGCGACGGCAAACAAGATTGTTTTCTTGGTTCCGATGAGCTGAGTAAAGAGCTCAAATGCACAAGTAAGTGAAGCGATCTTTTAGCCAAATTCAATGGGATTTTAACTGAATTACTTTTGTGCTTTGCAGATGACTGTGATAAGGATGGCACACAGTGCACAAATGGTGTTTGCCTCAATGGTGTTTGCCATTGCAATGACGGCTTTGGCGGCTGCAATTGCGTCGATCAAGGTAAGTGGCATGCAACCAAGGCACAGTGGATAAAAACGGCATTATTAGCTTAAATTCATTATAGATAAATAATTCGGTAAAAAAATAATATATTTCAGTTTCATTAATATCGTTTTGTAAATAATAGACCTTTGGAGGACGTAATTTAAATGTTTATCTAACATTTTTCTAAATTCAAAAAAAAATAATTTATAATAATAAAATAAAATAACTACACAGTGCGAAAAAATCAAGTATTTCTCATAGCAGATACGCAAGAACTAGTTGGGAATTCGAAGCAAGCGAACGCTAAAATAATATAATAATTAAAGTACTTGGTTTAAGATTTTACATACTGGATCTGTGAGTCGAACTTCAGTCTCGAACGTGTATAAAGAATTTTCGTACTCATTCCAAGTAATTTTAGAGTTTTACTTGATTAAAGAGTTTTTGTTCTTATATTAGTACTTATATTAGTAATTCGTACTTATATCAAGTATTAATTTTAAGTATAGAAAATCCTTCATTCATACTTAATTTTAGAACGGCATTTTTCTCTCTGTGTAATTACCTTCAAAAGACTAGTAACAGTGGTTTAAATATCTTGTGAGAATTATCTTTTTGTCCACTGTGCAATGTGAGCTTTTGGCTTTGATTTTACTTGGCTTACATAACCGTTAAACCTTAAATCTTTTTCCTTTCTAGATGAGAACGAATGCAAGCAGCGTCCATGCGATGTCTTCGCCCATTGCACAAACACATTGGGCAGCTTTACGTGTACCTGCTTTCCGGGCTATCGCGGCAATGGTTTCCAATGTGAAGGTAAGTCTTAGCCTTGTTATTGTCATAGTTATTGTTATTGTTGTTAGTCTAAGCATAGACATAATGACCGACCAAACCCAGCGAACGAATGAACGAACGAACTGATCGCAACAACGGCAACAAATGATTGTTGTTGCCGTTTTGTACTTCCGTCAACGTCTGTTGCCTGTTGTTGCTGGTTTGTTGTTGTCTGAGACCATGATTTAGTCTAGGTTACCCCATAGATCTTAACGTTGCTAACGGTTTATTTCACTGGAAATCTTAGCAAGATCTTCAAGTCTCAACTCAACTCATTTCAATCGTCTCAAGTGCCCAGCTTCAAGTTTAAAATGTAACAAAAGACGCGCCGGCCAACACAACAACAACACAACAACAACAAGATCACAAACAACTGCAATATGAAAGCTTTTCTCTCAGATCTCACAATGGCCAAGCTATGGAATCTCCTCCAGTGTATACTTATCCAGCGAGGTAATAATAATGACCATGTAGCGATTACACTTGAGTACCTTACAGCGTCGTCTCTTTGTTATAAGTTAGTTATTGTTGAAGCTCCCAGCTTAGAAATATTCACAGGAGCGAAGCGAAAAGCAAAACCGAGGCACTTGGAATCTAAGAAGATGTCTGAAGATCGCTGAAGATCACAGAATGCAAATGGCTTAGATTGAATGAGGAAGAACTTCAAATGATGTCTATTTGGTTGAGAACTCTAAGTGATTTCGATTGTATTAAGCAAACCAAGTCTTTATTTAATCAGAGAGATCACTAAAGATCTCTTGCTTCAAATAGCTTCGATCGAATGAGGAAAAACTTCAATAATGATGGGGATTTTGACTTTAAAGTGAGATCAGTTGTGTCCAGCCCGCTTATTGCAGCTCTGCCAAAGATTTTGTTAATGGGAAGAATCAGTTAAGATTTTAAAAGGCAAATGACTTTGATTAAATAAGGAAGAACTACAAATAGTGTCTTCTTAGTTTGAAAGCCTTAGAAATATTTAGTTTAAGCTTTGAACCAGCGATTAAAACCGAAAAGAATATCGGTTTCAGTTACGGTTTCGGTTATGCTCGAATTAAGGTTTTCGGAAAATTTCGATTATTTTGATTTTACTTATTTTTTATAACTTCGAACTGTCATAACTTTGTCAAAAGTCAATCAATTTTCATGCGCAATGTGAATTTTAGCTCGATTTTACCTCTAAATTCGTTCTGCATTTAAATTTTGTTCAATTTTAGAATTTAAAATTTTTCGAATTTTTTAGAAATTTTACAGTGTTACCCCTTATCATTTTTTAAAAAATTTCGAAATTTTCAAATTTTGAAAATTAACAAAATTTAAATGCAGAACGAATTTAAAAGTAAAATCAAGCTCAAATTTACATTGAGCATGGAAATGGATTGAGTTTTGACAAAGTTATGGCAGTTCAAAGTTATCAAAGTTGCTCAGGAGCTGCGACGGTCGGAACTGAAATTAACCCTTATAAATGAATCGGTTACTAAATGGTTAATTCGGTTTTTTTCTGTTACGGTTTCAGTTACGGTTACAAATTTCAATCGGTTTTCACCGGTTAAAGGTTACTGTTTCGGTTTGGTTTTGGTATATATTTAATTTTTGCCCAGTGTAGTTGATGAACTTATTGCATTTACTTGTATTCCCCATCTCTGCATCGTTCATATAAAGCGCACAGCGTGGGCCCAAAACCCTCCAGCGCACCTGTCCAACCTGTCGACCTATACGACAGTGAAAAAGTGCCAGCCATAATTGGACTGGGCCTAATGTTGCGTAATGAAAACACATTATGGCATCCACATAGAATAGATAGAGAAACGAAGGCAAAGGAAATCAAAAACTACAATAATAATAACTAGAAAATATAGGAAAGATTCTAAGCAAGGGACCACTTACAGTGGTTCTTCTTCCTCCTCCTCCTCCTCTTCCTGGTGATGATGATGATGATGATGATGATGATGATGATGATGATGATGGTGTTGGTGGATAGAAAGAAACCACAACATTTGTAGCCATCTTTCGCGCCACAAAACATAGACATAGACATGATTGTACGGGCATATACATGTCTGTTAGACGAGGAATCAGTGTCATGTAATCTGACCCCAAACATGGACACGCCAGAACTTTCAACACTCAAGAAGCAGCTTGCAGCTGCCTGTGGTTGCTACCTCCCTCTCTCTCTCCCTCTCCCATCCCCAACACTCCTCATCTCTCCCCCTTGACGATGCAATGCGATAACGAGCGCAAATTTCACAAACGCTCTGACATTACCCCGGCTAAGTATGAAGACGTTGCTGAGATTCTAGATTACAATGTGACGACTTCTCAACTGGCAACAACTGTCGAGAAGGAGGGAACTCCAGAGGGGAGGAAGGGGGTTCGTCAGGCATGCATAAATTCTGGGCAGTGGCATGTAACGTCTCAGCATCGCATTTCAGTCATACGAGCATTATCTAATTCCATTCTATAGCACACGTTCCTCTTCCTCTTTCCTCTTTCACATTCACATTGCATTTCATTACAGGAGACTCTCGGACAGTCGAGACTTCAGAGAACACCTCGCCTAGTACTTAGACTATAATCATTTAAATCAACCTGCTTTAAATATGCTGAGAAACTTTCCTCTTTCTATTCCCCTTGTGCGTGGCTTAAATACGTGTAGTTTAAGCCATGGCCAAAGCACGCACTCTGCTTTCCCACACAGTTCATCAAATCAAATCACGGTCTCTAATTAAATCATGATGAATGACTCTTTAAAGTGCAATTGCATAAATGTGCAATTACCTTAGATTATGACTTTTGATTGTTAAATTTACTGCATTTCCCATTTCAAATAATTATAATATTATCTTGGAATTGTTAAAGTTAAAATTGTATCCACTGCAAATTTTCAAATCTTAAACATTTGTCGAATTTCAAGCCATAAAATCTTTTAGATTTAGCTAGAAATGTGGGATATATCTGAGAATTATTTAAATCATTAGTGATATCACTGCGGACGGCAGTCGCGCTAGTGACGAAAGCAACACGTAGTGTGCAAAAGGCGACTAGCAATATATACACGCAGAATGGAAAATTTGCTATGACTGTCCGATCGGATTGAGTTATATACCGATCGAAAGGTATGACTTTACCTAACAAAAGTGCATACTAAGACTTTTGGTAACTCACCTGGTTCGTAAGATATGGGGGTGTAAGTGGGAGGGGCCAAATTTTAATGATTGCAGCTAGTGGGGCCGTTGGAGCCTTTTGGTAAAATTTTATAATTTTTAAAAATTCTTATTAAAAATACGCGTCGAATGATACCTTGATCATTTCAATCCGACATTTGGTTCAAAAGATATATTAATTTGAAGTTTTTAAGGGCCTTCTCAAAATGAGATGAAAAGTTTGTTTGTCCATTTGTTTGTTTGTACGAAGGCGCTGAAAAAGCTAAATTTTTCTGATGAGGAATTGTTTCTTATCAAAAATCTAGAAATGTTTGTTCTACGACTTTAGCGGGAAATAGCTAGTTTAGCGGGAAAAAGCTAAAACGTGATAAATTTGAAACACCCATTGCTTCCAATCCAAGAAAGCTAGAGATGTGTTCTATATGTCGTTAGAAAGGTATATTAGAGGGCTTTCAGACGTGCCTTGAATATTTTTTTGCAAAGTGCTCAGGTAAAACGCTACAGGTGAAAAAAGGATTTTTAGCTTAAACTTTGGCGATTTATTAGAAAACGGTTCCGACGATTTTTATTAAATTTCAATATGTTGTAACACGTAAAATTTCGCGTCTTTTGATATATGACACATGTCTCTCAGCCGCAAGGTGTGGAAGATATGACCGGTTAACTGAATATATACATTTTACTATTTACTATATGGTACTAATTAGAAAATCAAGCTTTGGTACAAAAAACTTTTTTGTTTTTCAAGGTTTCTCAACCAATTTGACAAAGTATGCATTTAAGTAAGTCTTACACATTATGTCCAAATTTAGTTGAAATCGGTCCACTATATCATATAGCTGTCATAGGAACGATCGGTTAAAAATCAAGTTTTAGTATGAAAAATTTTTTTGTTTTTTAAGGTTTCTCAACCAATTTGACAGAGTATGCATTTAAGTTAGTCTTACACATTATGTCCAAATTTAGTTCAAATCGGTCCACTATATCATATAGCTGCCATATGAACGATCGGTCCAAAATAAGGTTTCAGTACGAAAATCTTTTATATTTCTCAAGATATCTGAACCAATTTGACACAGTATGCATTTAAGTTGGTCTTATACATTATGTCCAAATTTAGTTCAAATCGGTATACTATATCATATAGCTGCCATATGAACAATCGGTATAAAATCAAGTTTTAGTATGAAAAACTTTGTTGTTTTTTAGATATCTTGATCACACTGTCAACATACGCATCTGGGTTGGTTTTATACATCCTAAACAAAATTGGTTAAAATCGGCTTACTATATTATATAGCTGCCCTATTTATTTTTTATTTGAAGTAAGCATTTTGATAATTTTATAGCAAAATTACACTGTCAGAATCATATAAAATTCCAAAAATTTCTGATATCTTCCAAAAAAACTTTTTAACAAAGTAAAAGTCTAGTGACGAAAGTCTTTCCCTGCCCCAAAATTTCTGATATCCCATTTTGTGACGAACGATATTAAACTTAATATATAAATAATTATAAAATAAAAAGTTTGGCATTCGGCACTGCGCAAAAATTATGTAGTTATAAAGAATCAAGATCTTTATGCGCAATGTTCCGAATGCCAAACTTTTTATTTTATAATTATTTATATATTAAGTTTAATATCGTTCGTCACAAAATGGATATCAAATTTTGGCAGAGGAAAGACTTTCGTCACTAGACTTTACTTTGTTAAAAATTTTTTTGGGAAGATAAATGATATTTCAAAGAAGCAGCAATATGAGAAATATTTAAAATATTAGTGATATAAATGATGTCTCAAAGAAGCAGCACTTTCAATTCAAGATAATTTTATACCTTTCTTAGAGATTTGAAATAGTTTGAGTTTTGATATGGAAAGAGTCCTATTCTAACTCTTATAAATTTGTAAAAGATTTAGATGATTTTCTAATATAGCTCTGGCAAAATATTGCAATATTATATAGTTATATTATAGTGTGAAATGAAT
The DNA here is from genome assembly GCA_035042165.1 of Drosophila kuntzei. NCBI lineage: Eukaryota > Metazoa > Arthropoda > Insecta > Diptera > Drosophilidae > Drosophila > Drosophila kuntzei. The sequence continues at coordinate 166,297 of JAWNLU010001430.1, forward strand.
ATAACTAATTTATAAATATGTAAGGAAAATCTATACCTAAATCCATGGGGTGCCTTATAGATTCATTATTTACAACAAAAGATTCCACAACAACAGTCTTATTAAAACTTTCAATCGAACAAACATTATTTTGAAATATATCCAGTTTACTTTCATTGATGCCAAAATAATTATTTGCTATCACAAAATTTATTTGGTTATAGTCTAATTTAAAGGCCTTATTAATATCAAAGAGTCGAAACTCTTTTTACTTCAGTATTTAAATTATTCTATGCAGAACTCCTTCTAAATTGGCACTAGCAATTTCTTAGAGATTTTATAGCAACTGGCTTTTGTCTCTATGCAAATACTCTCATAACTTTATCCAGTTTAGCATTTAAGCTTCAAGTTCACCTATTAAACTTTGCAACAAATCATGGCCAGTTTGCCTGCCACACGCCACGTCCTCCCGCTGCCTCCTCACCTCTTCTTCCTCTTAAGATTTATATTTTTGTGTGGGGTTGTCTACTTGTTTGGTAGTTACACACACACACACACACACACACACACACACATACACACGTCTAACGGTACGAGTTGCACCTGTTTTAGAGCTTGTGGCACATTCGCATTACGATCTTGTTCATAACTCAGATGCGTGCATTGACGACGACTTCGTTAACGCATCGCCTAAGTCCAGTTATGCAATGAAGACCAAATTGCCCCATCGAGAGGGGGAAGAGGCAGAAGAAGAAGAAGAAGAAGAAGAGGGACATGCTACACTCAGCAAAAAAAATCAAGATTTCCGTACTTAAACTGGCGATATTTAAATACAAACGATCTTGAAAGCTGTCTAAGTTCGGAATTTCCAAAACTGAGAACCAAAATCTTATTTCAAGACCAGTTTTCGCAAGTACGAAAATCTTACAATAAGATTTTTCTGTGATACTTTAAGTACGTTTTGGGATTAATTCAAGATCAAAACATACTATTTTAAGTGCCCAAAAATCTTGATCTAATCCTAAAATGTACTTGTTTCCAGTACAAAAGATTTTCATATTTAATTTCATTTAATCTTCAAACATACACTAGTATTTATACTAAAATTAGGCAAATAACAAAATTAAATTCCATTTAGTAGTGGTGTATTGGCGTGACAAAGAAAATAGCATATCCCAAAATGTACTTATTTCTAGTACAAAACATTCTCATTTTTAAATTCACTTCAATCTTAAAAAAAATATTTGAAGTACAAAAAAATCTTAAACTAATCTATTGCATAAAGACTATTGTTTCTGAAAATATCTTAAGCAGACTCACAGATTTTATGTTTGACATGGTTTTATACATATATTCTGAATAAGTTTGGTTAAAATCGGACTATTATATCAGAAGCTGTCAGTGGAAAATTTAAATTTAATTTAAGATTTTTAGTGCACAGAAATCTTAAAATTTTAAGAAAAAGACGGTATAAATTCAAGTGCGGTCGTACTTAATTTTGGGATGCCATATTTTTCTGAGTGTAGTTTTGTGGCAAGTCTATAGCTGCTTCTAATGCATTTGTCTTGCAGTAAAATAGAGTGAGTGTCGACTCCAGTTGAGTGCTAAATTTATAACTATTTTGCCGCAGTTTGAACAGCAACACGAGTTGTTGCAGCTGTACTCGTTGTTGTTGTTGTCGTTGTTGTTTATTTTTTGTTTAATTTTGTTGGCACGTTCAACAGGCGGCGGTGGTGGCGGTGGTTTAAGCTTGCTCCCTTTCGTTTCGCTAACTGGGGCAGATCATTAAAACGGATAAAATAGATTGTGCCCCACGTTGGGGCACAAACAACATGCGGCAACATTGTCGGCGCTTAATGCTGTCCTCAAAAGCCGCAAACGGCACCGACTTCAACTTCAACTTCAGCTTCAACTGCAGCTTCAACTGCAGCTACAACTTTCAGCTTCCAAGTCGAAACTCAGGTCTTGTCTTTAGACCAGTTCGACGCACAGTTTCAGATCAACGTCAGCTGATAAGCGTCGACTGTGAACGTGTTTATCTGCCATGCAGACCTATATACATATATACATTATATCCGATATCTTATAGCGTATATACTTTTATTTTCTTTTCGCCTATCAAAATGGCAGCAGCAATTAATTGGCGTGTCGTTTACTGCCGCCGCCTGATAAGCCATTAAAATGGCTTAAAGCGTCGGCATTGACACGCCTTATTACCACAACTCCAACCCTAAGTCCAACCTGAAGTCGCAGCTTCAGTTGTTGCCACATTTACGCGCCACCGCCAAATTGAGCCACCCATGACTTCAACCTCAACTCCGACTTGGGCTGACATCACTTGACGCTGTCCGGCGGCCGACCTTGATCTTTTTCTCAATGTTGTCGTAGATGTTGTTGTTGTTGTAGTTGTTGTTTTTGTTGTTGTTGTTGGTGTTGTTGTGCCTTACATGGAAAAACTTAACGCATAATTGCGCCACAAATTTGTTAGCTAATTTCATATTTCTTCTCCCTGTTTTTGCATACCCTGTACGCATATGAAAGTACAAAAGGGGTAGTCGAAAAGGTAGGAAGAAAATGAACCTTTGTAATAACTAGATTGCTAAAATTTGGTACGAACAGAATGCGCATCTATTGTACTTTATCAATAAAACATAATGACAATCTACAAAAATAAACCAATAAATCTTATATTTACGCTTCGATTAACTTAATAATAAAAAAATCGAACAATAAAATCAAAATTTAAAATTTTCTGAAGAAAGTAAACGAACTTAACAAATATGAAAAGAATGTGTGTGAAATTTTTCCATATTCCTCTACAAATCTGAGATCCATAAAACTAAATTACAATCATAATTAAAAAGAAATCTATCAATTTGAGAAGTAACGCACTATTAATTGAGTACTTCAATTAAAAGTCTAGAAAATCTCAGCATAATCGCATAATAGTTACTCAGATAATCAAATTAATAAAATGTAATTGCAAATGCTTGGAATTTAAGCTTAGAGTCCTTCAAGTTTTATAATTTTAAATATAAGTTATTGAAGTAAAGAATAAAAATTTTAAAAAAGTGGCTTGAAAAATAGCAGATTTTAACTGAGCATTTTTCTAGTCGAATGACTTAATTCTCTCCTCAGCTTTTAACTTTAGTTTTTTGCTTGAGTTCAAGTTCAAATGTTATTTAGCTATGCTTCACCATAAATTACACCACATAGTTTTTAAGTTTTGAGTTTCTGTTTCGGTTGCTGTCTGTCTCTCATTTTTTTTTTGTTTGTATTTTTTGAGTTGTTCATCATAGTTTAGCAGTGGAGCATGAAAGTCATGTCCGCTCGTAAATTGCTGCTCTTCCATTATATATGTATATATAGATTTAGTTATATACAAATACAAATACATATATTATATGTGTATTTTAAGTATGTGCGACTATCTGTAAAAATAGTGCAAATTTGTGGCACGAATGTCATAACTGAAACACCAACAACAACAACGACCATAAATTGCAAATGCTAATTAGCAGAACAATTACATAAATTTATTAGAGAGACGCCAACCAGTCCAGACCCGACCAGAGCAGCCCATGCCACGCTTTTATCTACTTTGTAGATTGTTTTGTTTCAGCTTTTTACAATAAATCTGTACAGTCTCGACTGCTAATTAGCTTTGATTAGTGCAGTTAAACACTGCCAATCCACACAGACTTGAATATTTTGCAATACACGAACTGGTGAGCATAGAAAATACTAGAGGGAATATAAGCTATATGTTGATGTAGTGTTAAATAAGTGCCGAAAACTTAGAGAGAGAGGAATTTTCCACAGCATGTGTATACAAACATCAATTGTCAGTTTAAACAAGTTTCGACTTCTTCGTCAAATGCCATTCGATAGAAATATGTTTTTCTAATGAAACTCCAGACATTGTCTACCGGAAATCTGGATAGAGAAGAGCCCGAAGGTAATAGAGAATACCAGAGAGAGGCAGAATTATGTCAGCAACGTTTTCAGCATGCACTCAACTTAATTGCCTTCAGTCACGCATATTTGATTGGTTTTCCAGCAACAAAAAATAACCGATTTCAAGCTCTAACATTTGGCCCAAGGCTGGACAACGCCTACATGGAGAATAGAAATTTACTGAACTAAAAAAAAAGGAAGAGATGAAGAGAAATCTCAATTATAATGAGAGTAGCTGAGGCGCAAATAAATTGAATTTTGCACCTTAACTCAAAAACAGGCGGTAAGCCATATATATGATCAGAGCCAATGGCCTAATGGTCAATGGCCTAAACGTGGGCTAAGACAACCTTCTGTCTCTCAGCCTTCAGTAAGAGCATTGCATAAAGTAATTAAACTGACATTGAAACTTAGAAGAACATAGAATGCTTCCTGCTTCTGACTGAAAACTCCTGGCTACCAACTTGCAACCTGGCAACTTGGCAACTTGCAACCTGGCAACTGCCAAGTGGCAGACAGGCGAACGTAGACGATGACATTGAGTAATCAGACTTAGCAATTGGTAACTGGTAACATGGAATGCAGTCATATCATAGACGAAGAAGATGAGTCGAAGTCTAAAAGAGAATGCGAGTGGAGAGAGGTTAGAGGGGTAGAGGACCATACCAGTTTGAGAGTGATGATCCTCTTAATTTATAAGTTAAAAACTAGTAATTATAACTGCGCAACTTGCTCGACTGCCCATAATTATAAGGCATCTACAAACTCACTTCTTCCCTTCCCTTTCCATCGCCTTGTCCTTGGCCCTGTCTCTTCTTGTCTTTTGCCAACTTTTGTACTTATGTCATATTAGCTATAAATGTACAACATTTCTTATCCATAAACCCAATGATTAATGGCTCTGCCAGTTTACCAACTGCAAACAGAGAACCTTCCCTCCCTATCTCCCCTCAGCACTCGATTGTGGCCCTAAGTTTGCCACAGTTGCCGCTTCATTGACTCTTGAGAGGAGGGAAACGAATTGAATTGAATTCTCAATGCGCTGCGGCCTATTGGAGCGTAAAGCTGATCGTTGTGCTTCCGCATGAACTGAATACGAGTAGATTCATACATTAGCTAAACACACCATCAACAAACAAACCAAATCAAGCAAAAGATTCTACACGAAATTCGAAAAAATATATATCAATTACAAGGCAAGAACTACAAAGATTCTAAAATTGATTATAGCTTTAACTGAAACTTCAGTGTTCACTTACCCAATTAAGCTGCAAGTTGGATTATAAATGGTTGATCTAAAAGATTTCCTTTCCGATTAAGCGAGTTTCTAGTTGCGAGTGTTTTAATGTCCATTATCCTGAAAATAGAATTTTTCGATAATATTAGCATTGTATAGCACAGATAAAAATTATAGTTACATATAAATTATTCAAAGTAGCTTTCATTTTCATAATAAAATAGAGTTAAAAATATATGTTGATTCAAGAAATTTTCTATGCCTGAAAACTGTTGCATGTAACTTATTATTCATCACAGATTATGCATATGATTTTTTTGAATGTATTTTTCAATTATTTATTAAATTTCAACACCAATTACGATTGGTAGTGAATTTAGGGTTCTTTCAATCAAATATAGATATATCTTTATGTCACTTATATGAGTTTACTCGAAACTCATTTTATTTGTGAGCAGACTGCTTAGATTCTAAATGTAATTCTAATGGGTTCGGAAAATGTGAAAATATATGCAACTGGTGCATCCTGTGCGCATTGACATTGCTGCTTGGTTGGCAAGTTAGATGATGACACTGAAATGTCAAGCGTAACATGCAAATTAGAAAATGTTGAATCCACTTGTTGACTTGTTGCTGCACTAACCGCATGCGATTCCATTACGTTGCGTTGAGTTGCGTTGCGCAGTCAAGCGGTAAATGCGTAAATAACAAGTTCGTTGCCTAAGTCTTTCGTTTGTACGAGAATATGTTTTTTAATTGCGTCTCATTTGTGTCTTAAAGCTTCCGATTAATCATGCCTCATCATTATATTGTTGTTGCCATTGCAGACATTGACGAATGCCAAGATCCAACGATAGCTTCGCGTTGCGTAGAGAATGCCGAATGCTGTAACCTCCCAGCGCATTTCCTGTGCAAATGCAAAGACGGTTACACAGGCGATGGCGAAGTGCTGTGCACGGACATTGACGAGTGCAGTAATCCATTGGCCTGTGGCGTTCATGCACAGTGCATCAATACGCCCGGAAATTATACGTGCGCATGTCCGGAGGGCTTTGTGGGCAATCCTTATGACGGTTGCCAGGATGTCGATGAGTGCGCATACCCAAATGTCTGCGGACCCGGTGCCATATGTACGAATCTCGAGGGCAGTCATCGCTGCGACTGCCCGCCGGGATACGATGGCGATGGACGCACCGAACAGGGTTGTGTCGATCTCGATGAGTGCGCTCGCACGCCATGTGGACGCAATGCCGATTGCTTAAATACAGACGGCAGTTTCCGCTGCCTTTGCCCCGATGGTTTCAACGGGGATCCCATGAACGGATGCGACGGTGAGTACTAAAAGAATCTAAGGAAATACGCTAGATATCCATTGTCATTTACGAAATTTTATGCTATTATTTTTGGCACTTTTTTGGCACAAACTCACGCACACTCAAACACAAACATACACGCATGCACCGCAAAAACTGATTCATTAATACGATTAATGCCTAACTCAAAAACAACAACAACAAATGCAGATGTCGATGAATGCGCAATTAACAATCCATGCGGTTTGGGTGCTCAATGCGTGAACTTGGGCGGTAGTTTTCAATGTCGTTGTCCCTTGGGCTTTGTGCTTGAACACGATCCAAATGCCGAGTTGCCCAGCACAACACCCACACTACAACTGGGCTATGGCGATGGCGACACATTGATCACACCGGCGGCAACATCCGGTGCCGGGTTGGCCTGCCTGGACATCGATGAGTGCAATCAGCCGGATGGTGTTGCCAAATGTGGCACAAATGCCAAATGCATCAATTTTCCGGGCTCATATCGATGCCTTTGTCCAAGCGGATTCCAAGGACAGGGCTATTTGCACTGCGAGAGTTAGTATTTGCCTAATTGCATGATTTTTTACACTCTTGAAAAACGATTTCCTGCAACTTTGAAGTACTAAAGCTCTGCTGGAAATCTGCTTTCAACTTAGAGATGTGCGATGTGACAATACTTCCAAATAGTAGCCATGAAATAGTACTTAAGCTTAAGCTAGGAAAACCATTTTAAATGAATCAAACAGCTTTTCAAAATCAAGCTTTTAATTTTAAATTATCCAGATGCTTTTTAAATAATTTTTATGATTTAAAATAAATTTTTTCCTTTTGATATATTATGTATTGTCACGCGCCCATCTCTAATTTAGTCTACAGTCAGAGCTTTTGCCAAGGCTTGCAAGCTGTCACAGCAGTCTAAACTGAGCTTTGTAAGCTTTGGCTGCTCTTTTTACTCTCTGCTTTTCTTCTCTTTCTCTCAATTATCTGATGAAATGCTTTCAGCTGCTTTTTTTGCAAGCTTTGAGAGCTTCATGCCAAGCTTTTATATCCCACAGCTTATCATAGCTTTCCACAGCTTCCAACAGCTTTTTATAGCTTTTAAAAGCCTTCCTTAGTATCTTTCTTCCTACCATCCCAACCCCCCGCTCCCCCTTTTCACGCTATGCTTCCACAACTTTCATACATATCTTTTTGTATTGTTTGATTTGATTACTAATTTAATTAATTACAATATATATTTAACCACCTCCCCCTCGGCCCTGCCCCCCGCAAAATGAACACACAACACGCCAATGAACACGCGTTGCTATACCCCGTCTCACCCCCCTCTGCAACCCTCTCGCTCAACATGATCGCGATCGAAATGCAGACATAAATGAATGCCAGGATAATCCCTGTGGCGACAACGCTATTTGCACTGACACGATCGGAAGTTTTGTTTGCACGTGCAAACCGGATTATACGGGAGATCCCTTCAGGGGTTGTGTGGACATCGATGAGTGTGCAGCCCTGGATAAGCCTTGCGGAGAGCATGCGATCTGTGAAAATACTATACCTGGATACGAGTGCAAATGTCCTCAAGGATACGATGGTAAACCCGATCCAAAGGATGGCTGTGTGCCCACGGATGTTAATATCCTTTGCAGCAGCAACTTTGACTGCACCAACAATGCAGAGTGCATTGAGAATCATTGCTTCTGCCTGGACGGATTCGAGCCCATCGGTTCGAGTTGTGTGGACATCGATGAATGTAGAACGCATGCCGAGGCATGTGGACCTCATGCTCAGTGTCTGAATACTCCCGGTTCCTATCGCTGTGATTGCGAGGCTGGTTATGTGGGAAGTCCACCAAGAATGGCCTGCAAGCAACCTTGCGAGGATGTAAAATGTGGTGCCCATGCTTATTGCAAGCCGGATCAGAACGAGGCGTACTGCGTCTGCGAGGAAGGTTGGACGTATAATCCTAGTGATGTTTCTGCTGGCTGTGTGGACATAGATGAGTGTGACCTGCTTCATGGACCCTTTGGAAGCTGTGGTCAGAATGCCACTTGCAGTAATACCCCAGGTGGTTACAGCTGCGCCTGTCCACCTGGTTTTTCAGGAGATCCTCATGCAAAGTGTTTGGATGTGGATGAATGTCGTGCGGGTGTCAAATGCGGCTCAGGAGCTGATTGCATCAATTTGCCTGGAGGCGGTTATAGTTGCCGTTGCCCTGAGGGCACCCTCGCCGATCCAGATCCCTCGGTGCGCTGTGTGCCCATTGTCAGCTGCGCCACGAGCGAACAGTGTCCTGGAAATGCCATTTGCGATAATACCAACCGTTGTCTGTGTCCGGAGCCCAATATTGGCAACGACTGCCGTCATCCCTGCGAGACGCAGGATTGTGGTTCCCATGCCCAGTGCATGCTCGCAAATGGGCAAGCGCAATGTCTCTGCGCACCAGGATATACAGGAAATGCTGCTCTTCCAGGAGGATGCAGCGATATCGATGAATGCAGAGCTAATCCCTGTGCGGAGAATGCCATTTGCAGCAATACAGCTGGCGGATATCTTTGTCAGTGTCCTGGTGGCTCTACAGGGGATGCCTATCGGGAGGGATGTGCCTCCGGCAAGACCATCGGTTGCTCCGATGCGAACCCTTGCGCACTAGGAGAGAGTTGTGTATTGGACTCCTTTACCGGTAGCAGCGTCTGCATTTGCCGTCAAGGTTATGAAAGGAATGCCGAAGGTGGTCAGTGCCAGGATGTGGATGAATGTGCAACACAACGTGGCAAGCCAGCTTGTGGCTTGAATGCACTGTGCAAAAATCTACCCGGTAGCTACGAGTGTCGTTGTCCCCAGGGACACACAGGAAATCCTTTCGTCATGTGTGAGATCTGTAGCAGTCCAGAATGTCAATGTCAGGCGCCCTACAAACTGTTGGGTAACAGCTGCGTCTTGGCGGGCTGCTCCACTGGGCAACCCTGTCCTAGTGGTGCCGAGTGCATCTCCATTGCAGGTGGAGTCAGCTACTGTGCCTGCCCCAAGGGTTATCAGACTCAAGCTGACGGTAGCTGTGTCGATGTCAACGAATGCGAGGAGCGTGGAGCTCAGCTCTGCGCCTATGGAGCTCAGTGTGTCAATCAGTTGGGTGGCTACAGTTGTCACTGCCCTGAGGGTTATCAGGGAGATGCATACAATGGACTCTGTGCGCCTGCACAACGCAAATGCGCCGCAGACAAGGAATGCGCCAGCAATGAAAAGTGCATTCAGCCTGGAGAGTGCGTCTGCCCGCCTCCCTACTTCCTCGATCCTCAAGATAACAACAAATGCAAGAGTCCCTGTGAACGATTCCCTTGTGGTATCAACGCCAAATGCACACCATCCGATCCGCCGCAATGCATGTGCGAGGCGGGCTTCAAGGGAGATCCCCTGCTTGGCTGCACGGATGAGGATGAGTGTGCTCATCTCCCCTGTGCCTACGGTGCCTATTGTGTCAACAAGAAGGGAGGTTATCAATGCGTTTGCCCGAAGGGATTCACGGGAGATCCATACAAAAGCGGCTGCATTCTGGAGAATGGCGTGCCGAAGAGCACCTGCCTCAGCAACGAGGATTGTGCCAGTAATCTGGCCTGTCTCGACGGCAGCTGTCTCAGTCCCTGCGCCAGTCTGCTCTGTGGAGCCAACGCTTACTGCGAGACGGATCAGCATGCGGGCTGGTGTCGTTGTCGCGTGGGATTCATTAAGAATGCGGACGGAGATTGTGTGTCCCAGTGCCAAGATGTCATCTGTGGCGAGGGCGCCTTGTGTATTCCGACTAGCGAGGGACCTACCTGCAAGTGCCCCCAGGGTTACCTGGGAAATCCCTTCCCCGGCGGTAGTTGCAGCACGGATCAATGCACTGCCTCACGACCCTGCGATGTGCGGCAGATCTGCATCAATGGACGCTGCAAGGAACGCTGCGAGGGTGTCGTTTGTGGCATCGGTGCCACCTGTGACAAGAACAACGGTAAATGCGTCTGCGAACCAAACTTTGTGGGTAATCCCGATCTTCTCTGCATGCCGCCCATCGAGATGGCCAAGTGCTCACCCCACTGTAGAGAGAATGCGCATTGTGAATACGGATTAGGACAGAGCCGTTGTGCCTGTAATCCTGGCACCTTTGGCAATCCCTACGAGGGTTGTGGTGCTCAAAACAAGAATGTGTGCCAACCGAACAGCTGTGGGCCTAATGCCGAGTGTCGTGCTGCGGGTAATCAGATCACCTGTATTTGCCCTCAAGGATTCAGTGGCAATCCCTATGTCGGCTGCCAGGATGTAGATGAGTGTGTCAACAAGCCATGTGGTTTGAATGCCGCCTGTCTTAACACAGCAGGCGGCTTCGAGTGTCTCTGTCTGTCTGGCCATGCTGGAAATCCCTACAGTAGCTGTCAACCCATAGAGAGCAAGTTCTGCCAGGATGCGAACAATTGCCAGTGCAGTGAGCGTGTCGAGTGTCCCGATGGATACAGCTGTCAAGCTGGACACTGCAAGAATCTCTGCTCGAAGACGGCCTGTGGACCTCGTGCCATTTGCGATGCTGGAAAATGTCTTTGTCCCTTGGGCTACATTGGTGATCCGCATGATCTCAGCCAGGGTTGCAGCATACGAGGACAGTGTGGCAACGATGCCGACTGCCGACACACGGAGATCTGTTTCCAGCTGGGCAAAGGTCTACGTAAGTGTGTTGATGCCTGTTCCAAAATCCAGTGCGGACCCAACGCTCTTTGCGTGGCCGACGATCATCGCTCCTCCTGTATCTGCTCGGATGGATACTTTGGTAATCCGAGCAATCTGCAAGTGGGCTGCCAGCCTGAACGTAAGGTGCCCGATCTGGAGGATAAATGCAAGACAGATAAGGACTGCGAGCGAGGATTTGGCTGTCAAACGGGAGGATTGGGCACTCGTGAGTGCATCAATCTCTGCTCAAATGTTGTCTGCGGTCCCAACGAGCTTTGCAAGATCAATCCGGCCGGACATGCGATTTGCAACTGTGCCGACAGCTTCGTCTGGAACCCCGTTGTTTCTTCCTGCGAGAAACCTTCACTCCCCGACTGCACCAGCGATGACAACTGTCCCGACGCATCCGCTTGTCATCCCGATGTCCTGGGCGTACTCAAGTGCGTGGCCATCTGCGATGCCTTCACCTGCCCCGCCAACTCGATATGTGTGGCAAGGCATCATCAGGGACGCTGTGATTGCCTCAATGGTTTCGTGGGTAATCCCAATGATCGCAATGGTTGTCAACCAGAGCGTAAGCATCAATGCCGCAGCAATGCCGAGTGCTCAGAGTCGGAAGCTTGCATTAAGGATGAATCTACGCAATCATTAAGTTGCCGTCCCGCCTGCGAAAGCGTCAAGTGTGGACCCCGCGCTGTCTGCATCACGAACAACCATCAAGCGCAATGTCAATGTCCACCTGGGCCCTATGCAGGAGATCCCTATGATCCCTTCAATGGCTGCCAGAGTGTGCCGTGTGTCTACAACCACGACTGTCCACCAAGTCAGATGTGCAACCGCATGACACACACCTGTTATGATGTGTGCGATGAAGAGTCTTGTGGAGAAAACGCTATTTGCCTGGCCGAGGATCATCGCGCTGTATGTCAATGTCCTCCCGGTTATCGGGGTAATCCTCTGCCCGAGGTCGCCTGCGTCAAGCAAAGCGGCTGTGCCCCTGGAAGCTGTCACCCAAGCGCTATTTGCGAGGTTACTCCCGACGGCGCCAACTGCAAGTGTCCGCCTCTGTTTGTAGGAGAACCTCAACCCAATACCAAGGGCTGTCGTCCAGATGGTCAGTGTCCCAATGGAGATGCCGACTGTCCGGCGAATACAATTTGTGCAGGAGGGCGTTGTCTTAATCCCTGTGATAATGCATGTGGATCTAACGCCGACTGCAAGGTCGTCAATCGCAAACCCGTTTGCAGCTGCCCTCTACGTTTCCAGCCCATCTCGGAATCGGCGAAGAATGGATGTGCCCGTAGTGCTTCCAAGTGTCTCACAGATGTGGATTGCGGCGGAGAACTTTGCTACAATGGCCAGTGCCGTGTGGCATGCCGCAATACGCAGGATTGCTCCGACGGAGAGCGTTGTGTGGGTAATGTTTGCGTCGTTTCCTGTCTAGATCATAGCCAGTGTGCCAGCGGATTGGCTTGCTTGGAAGGCAACTGCGCCCTCGGCTGTCGCAGCAACAAGGAGTGCAAACAGGAGCAGTCCTGTATCGGAAACAAGTGTCTCGATCCGTGTAAATCGAGCACCAGCTGTGGTCCTAATGCGCTCTGCAGCATTGCCCAGCATCGCAGTCAATGTACCTGCCCCGAAGGCTTCGAGGGTAACCCAACACCCGAGCAGGGATGCGTGCGCGTGCCCGCTCCCTGCCTCGCCAGCAATCAATGTCCCAATGGACACATGTGTATAGGAAACCAGTGTAATTTACCATGTAGCAAGACCTCATCTTGCGCCATCGGAGAACGTTGTTATCAGCAAGTATGTCGTAAAGTCTGCTACACCAGCAACAACTGTCTCGCAGGAGAAATCTGCAACAGCGATCGTACCTGCCAACCCGGCTGTGAATCCGACGCTGACTGCCCCCCAACAGAGCTATGTTTAACAGGAAAGTGCAAGTGTGCTGTTGGATTCATTGGCACCCCCTTCGGCTGCTCGGACATCGATGAGTGCACGGAGCAACCCTGCCATGCCAGCGCCAGATGCGAGAACGTACCTGGTTCCTATCGCTGCTTGTGTCCCGAGGGAACAGTCGGAGACGGTTACACGCAACAAGGTTGCTCGCAGCCACGACAATGTCACAAGCATGATGATTGCGCAAATAGTTTGTCATGCATACATGGCAAGTGCACGGATCCTTGTCTGCACACGGTCTGCGGAGCAAATGCTCACTGTCAAGCGGAGGGACACCAATCGACTTGCAACTGTCCTGCTGGATATCTGGGGGATCCCAACGATACGGGGGTTGGTTGCTTCAAGGTCGAGTGCATTGATCATGTAGATTGTGCTAGCGATCGTGCCTGCGATGCGGAGACAAATCGCTGCATTAAACCTTGTGACTTAACTAGTTGTGGTAAGGGAAGTTGCCAGGTGAAGGATCACCAGGCTATCTGTGAATGCAACGAGGGTTATCAGCTAATTAACGGCGTCTGCGAGGACATCAACGAGTGCCTGGCTCAGCCCTGCCACAGCACCGCTTTCTGCGACAATCTTCTGGGAAGTTATCATTGCAAATGCCCCGAAGGACTCATCGGAGATCCCCTTCAGACCGGATGTCGCGATCCCAGTGAATGTCTCAGCGATGCCGATTGTCCTGCCTCTGCCAGTTGTCAGAATTCCCGTTGTCGTAGTCCCTGCGAACGTCAAGGTGCCTGTGGTCTTAATGCCAATTGTCAGGCTCAATCTCACAAAGCAATCTGCAGTTGCCCGGGCAACTCTCGAGGAGATCCTCAGGTGGAGTGCGTGCACATCGAGTGTGCAGACAATGGAGATTGTGCCGCTGAAAAGGCTTGTCTGGATGCCAAGTGCATTGATCCCTGCTCTCTGCCGAATGCATGTGGTGCTCTTGCCCGTTGCTCCGTCCAGAATCACATTGGAGTCTGTGCCTGCGAGTCGGGCAGCACCGGAGATGCAAAACAGGGATGTATACCACTGCAGTATTGTCAACAGGATACACAGTGTCCTCAGGGCAGCATTTGTGCTCATGGAATTTGTAATGCGCTTTGCAGCAGCAATCGCGATTGTATCTCGGAGCAACTCTGCCTTCAGGGCGTCTGTCAAAGCACCTGCAAGTCCAACTCAACCTGCCCACAATTCCAGTTTTGTCAGAACAACATATGCGCCAAGGAGCTTGAGTGCAGCATCAACAGCGACTGCGGAGAGGATGAGACTTGTCTCCTTGATGCCTATGGACGTTCTCGCTGTGAGTCTGTATGTCTCGGACGTGCCGCCTGTGGCAGGAATGCGGAATGCGTGGCACGTTCCCATGCACCCGACTGCATCTGCAAGGAGGGTTTCTTTGGAGATGCTCGTTCCGGCTGTAGGAAAATCGAGTGCAACAGCGACGAGGACTGTTCCAATGACAAGAGCTGTGACAATCACATGTGTAAGATCGCCTGTCTCATTGGACAACCTTGTGGGGAGAATGCTCTCTGCACCACCGAGAATCATCGTCAAGTTTGCCATTGTCAGCCTGGTTTTAGTGGCGATCCTCGCGTGCGCTGTGACGTTATCGACTTCTGCAAGGATGCGCCGTGCGGACCCGGTGCTCGGTGTCGCAACTCTCGCGGTTCCTACAAATGCACCTGTCCTCCTGCTCTCGTCGGAGATCCGTATAACGAGGGTTGTCGCAGCTCCGTTGAGTGCGAGACTCATGATGATTGTCCCCCGCATGCTGCATGCACAAAGACTAATGGTGTGCCCAAATGCCAGGATGTCTGCGCCCATCTGCAATGTGGCCCCAATGCGGAATGTGTTCCGAAGGGTCATGTAGCTCACTGTGCATGCCGCAATGGCTACGACGGTCAACCCGCTGACCGGGTCGCCGGCTGTAAGCCATTGCCTGTGCCTTGTCAAATCACTAGCGATTGTCCCACCAACACTTACTGCTCCGATAGTATCTGTAAACGTAAGTACTAACCACCAAAAAAAAAAAAAAAACACTCAAGCACTACTCAACCACCTTAAACCAAATAAAGACTACCACAACTTAGCGACATTTTATAAACTTATCAACTTACCAAATAGTCAAAACAAAAAAATAATTATTATTAGCTAATCACTTACCAAACTAGCACGATAACTAGACCTAAGATGCTGTGGCACCTTTCCGGCACGGCCCAAGCTGTATAAGCTTTCCAAAATTTATTTATACCCGCTAGCTTAAAATCCTGATACAAAAAACCTATAGGGTGCACTTCAATTTAAATGTATTATTAACCCTTACAGATCCACTGCTGCTACGTTATTGTAAGTACCTAGCAGCAGACTTGTGCCTATAAACATTATCATTAGTTTTTAATTAGCATTGAAAAAAGAAGTGCTAATGACAACTCATCTTTCTAGTTATAATTATAATGAAATCTCAACGAAGAAATCAATGTAAACAAGAAATTCCTATTAATTTAATTTGAAAATTTGATATAAAGAAAATTTTCAACTTATAATCAAGCAAAGTCAGTTCTCTTACCTTCCTTCCGTGGGGAAGTAACTTTCCGTAGAGGGTTGTAACAGCATCTGCTAGAGATCTAGACTAAATTTGGACTCGATCTACCCAGTAGCATAGACTAACTGTTAACCAAACTTACACACACGAGACAACAACAACACTACTGAACTGTAACATGATGCGGAAGTTAGACAATTTCTTCAAAATCTATCGATTTCACTCGAGCTAATCCCGCGTAAATTCAAATCCTCATTAGCTGCCTGCTTACTGGACACAGAGTGTGGTACATCGGAAGTGTGTCAGGGCGGACAATGCTTCAATCCTTGCCAGCAACCACAGGCTTGTGGTCAGAATGCCGAATGTCTTATGCTTAGCCATGTGAAACAGTGCCATTGTCCGGAAGGATTCACTGGTGATGCCGCCAAGGAATGTGTTCGTGTTCCCGTTGCTTGTGATGGCGAATGTTCGCCGGGTTACAGCTGTCGGGACTCAATGTGTCTTCCAGTTTGTAACAATGATCTGGAGTGCGCCTCCAATGAGAAGTGCCTGCGTGGCAACTGCATGCGTAAGTATAAAGAAGAGTTTTACTACGCTTGGTCCTGTTATAATACCTACTTATCCTTTCTAGTGACCTGCCGCGTGGACAACGATTGCTTCCTGGGACATGTTTGCCTGCACAACAAGTGCGTCTTTGGCTGCCACGTGGATGACGATTGCAGTGCTTCAGAGTCTTGTCGCAACGACAAGTGCGTTAATCCTTGTTCGGAGAATCCTTGTGGTCCCAACGCTGCCTGTTCGGTGTCGAATCATCGCGCCAGCTGCAGCTGCCTGGACAACATGGTGCCCAATCCCACGCCCCAAGTGGGCTGTGTGCGTTCACCTCCTCTTGAATGCCATGAGAATCGTGACTGCAGCAATGGCCTGGCCTGCTTCGAGTCCGTCTGTCGTCCACTATGTGCGGATGATGCCGGTTGCTTGACCAACGAACGTTGCCAGCAGGGTGTCTGCAAGCCTCTATGTCGCCATGACAATGAATGTGCCCATGGAGAACTCTGTCTGGGACTCAACTGCGTAACAGGTTGTCGCTCTGACCAGGGTTGTCCTGCCCATTTAGTTTGCCAGGGTCAGCAGTGTGTGGATCCCTGCGCTGATCCCACGGCATGTGGCACTAATGCCATCTGCCAGGCCATCGATCATCGCAAGCAATGTAGCTGCCCTGAAGGACTTACCGGAAATGCCAATGTGGCTTGTAAGGCACCACGTACAGCCTGTGGACGCAACGAGGACTGCGATTCAAATCAATTGTGCTACGCAGGAAGTTGCCAAGGAAAATGCCGCAATGATCAGAATTGTCTTTCCGATGAACGTTGCATGCGTGGCACTTGCCGCACAGTTTGCAACACGGACAGCGCTTGTGCCCAGGGACAGATCTGTGAGAATCGCGTGTGTCAGACGGGCTGTCGCAACGATCTCAGCTGCGCCACCGACGAGGCTTGTGTTAACAAGAAATGTCAGAATCCTTGTCAGAGTCCAGGACAGTGCGGACAATGCGCTGAATGTCTGGTTATCAATCACGGCGTCCAATGTCAGTGTCCCGCTTCCTTCATTGGTGATGGACTCACGGGTTGTCACTTGCCTCCCGAGCGTTGTCATCCCGGTTGCGAATGCGATGAAAGCGGCGCCTACTGCGCCTCCAAGTGCTCCCGATCCGAGGACTGCGCCTGTGGACAACAGTGTGCACGTGGCAAGTGCAGGAACAAGTGTGGCCCTAAGCGTCAATGCCCCTTGGGACAACTTTGTGAAAGAGGTTCCTGCATTGCCGGTTGCAAGTCTAATGGAGACTGTGCCGCGGATCAGAGCTGCGTCAACGGCAAATGTGCAGATCCTTGTGCCGATGATAGAGCCTGTGGACGCAATGCTCTCTGCACCGTCTCGGAGCATCGCATGCTTTGCTACTGCCCCGATGGATATGAAGGTGAACCCAGCAAGGAGTGTATCCAGTTCGAGTGCCGTGAGGATAACGACTGCGAGTCCAGCAAACGATGTGATCAAGGCAAATGTCGCAATCCCTGCTTGGAGTATGGAGCTTGTGGCTCCAATGCTCAATGTCGTGTGGTTAATCGCAAGGCTCAATGCTCCTGCCCGCCTGACTTCTTTGGCAATCCCGCCAGCGAATGTCAGCCTCTGGATGGTGGATGTTCCACAAATCCCTGCGGTGTTAATTCCAAGTGCATTGAGCTGCCTGGTGGATATGAATGCGCCTGCATGGATGGATGCATTGGAGACGCTCACAAGGGTTGCCTCTGCGAAGGTCAACTCGTCAATGCCTGTCATGATCAACCCTGCGGCCTTAATGCCGCCTGCCATGTGCTCGACAACAATCAAGCCGAATGTTACTGTCCGGAGGACTTCCCCAACGGAGATGCCTATGTGCAATGTAAGTGATGATAACGATACAAAAATGAATGCGTGCCGTGTCACGGTAGAAAGTAAAGAAAATTTAGAATTTATATATAGACGTATTCATTAAGTTCAAGAAGTTAGTCTACAATTGCTAATACATTATTTTTTCCGCCCACTTGTAGGTTATTTGACACCACCAAAGGAAGACTGCCGTACCCAAGGCTGTGATGCGGGTGCCTGCGTGCGCCAGGGCTACGATTATGTCTGCCAGCAGGGTAAGTGGGCCAATTTAATGTTAATATCATTTGAAGTAAGGGTACTAGTTGTACCTCTAGTAATTAGAATACAGCTAATGCTAATCATGTTCGTCGACGTTTGCTTACAAAAAAGTAATCGTTGATCAACACAGAAACACAAATACACTCAACACACACAACCACACACATAGATATACATTTTTGATTGGAGTAATCAGTTTTTATCGTAATCAGTTAGCGTTATCGTTGCCGTTTTTTAACTGGAGTTCAGTCAGTAACCATAACTGATATTGTTGTTATAATAATAATAATATAATTTATTTTGGTTTGATTATCTATAGATATATAATTATAAATACATATGAGTTGTTTATAAACCTAAAAACCAGCTAATTTCACTAATTCAGAAAAACAACAACAAATTAAACTTGATTTTTTTCAGTGTAGTGTGTATTTTTTATGATGTTAAAAAATATTAATGAATTAATTGTATAATTAATTTAACAACCTATACACATGTTCCAAGTTACCCGAAAGTGTCTAGTTTTTTGTAAAATCAACTTCCCGCGCACAACAACACACACACATCCAGAAGATATACACAAAACTACACACACAACTCAATGCAAAAATTCCAGAAACAGTTTTAAAAGCAAATACCTTTTAGAGAGTACACGTACTCGACATGCACTAGTTTAATTTTTGAGTATTACATTTCAGTAGCTTTTAAGAGATATTTCCCATCTTTGATTATTCGATAACATTCAACCACAACGCATATGGAAATTTGTGGAATGTTGCTGTCGCTATCGCGGTTACCCAATCTGTGCCTAGTATTCATTTAATGAAAACCCCATGTATCGCCAAACCAAATTATATCTTTAAGCAAATTGTTACATATCAATTACTAAAAACGACATATATTCAGTGCATTTTACAACACTCGTTAGAGAATTGTTTCGGAATTCAATTCAGCCTCATAAAGCTTTGAAGCTTGCGTTTATCATTATTTCATACAGCATTCATTCAAATCTTAAAGACACATATTGGCTTTGAATAACCCATACAATATATTCCTATATTTTGGAGTGTTTTAAAACACTAGCTAGCTCTGCGGCATATCATGAAAATTCCCCGATCAACGCACAGATCTGTAGACAAGTTGGTTCATCTCTAATCTAATATCGTATAGTTATAATTATCGAATATGCCGCGATAGCGATATGTAGCCATATTACTCGATAATCACAGCTTCGCAGAAATCAAAGCACCAGCATCTGAGAAAGGTGCCTCAAGTGTACAACAAACAACAACACAGCTTATAAAAAAAAATACAAAATACAAAATAAATAAAGACAACAAATCTCCCAAAAACACATCCTAACATCGTCGATATCCATGATCTCTCCCGTTAATCCCATCCTCTACCCTGCCACCCAAAAATAACCCAACGTTGTTAAATCCACTATTCTGCTCCCCTGCGTCACTCTGTCGTTTCCCTTCGCTAAAAATAATAGAATATCTAAAAATATTGAAAAGAAAAACCTTTTTTCTTGAATGAACAAAGTCTCAGATTGGGAACTGTGGACGGGACAATTCTCACACATGGTTCACATATGCTTTAAATCAATCAATTCATCAGCTCTCTAGCTGGAAATGATATACTATAAGACTCATACATATGTGTATAGATCAATTACAACAACAGCTACAAACTGCAACAACTACTACAACTACTTTTCAATGCATTCCTATATAACCGAAAAATACTTAAGGCCAAAAAATAATAATAATTTGTATAAAGCTCCTTAAAAATACTCGTACCTACCCCTAGCACACTTTTAGCTCGTCTATTGGTTGAAAATCGCTTCCGTACAGATAAAAAGAACAATTCGAAATTTTTATAAAACTGTAACTAAATTTGACTAACACTGCAAAAAAAAACAAATTAAATATATATTTTTGGTAAATTTGACTCTAGTCTTTAAGATGTATATACAGAAATTTGTATGTGTGATTAATCACATCTGTACATATTATATGCGTATACAAAATGCTCAACTACAACTAACCCCAAACAAAAAAGAGTATAAAACAAAACCTGTAAATATTTGAATTTATACCAAATTTATCAGTTTGTGAATTATGAATAACACCACAGAAAAGCTATTTAACGTACTACTTACTATTTTCTTAACTATTCCTACTCCTAACCTACTCTTCCAAATTATTTATCAGCTAATATATTGCTTTAGCCAAAAGTTGTACCTATCATTTTGATCTCTTATCTATATGCTCTCCGTCTATATTCATTCTCTTTCTTCTTTTGTACCTCTTTATCATGCCACTCACCCAATCAATCACCAATAACGTGTCTCTCGTGAGGGCAGAGCGCATGTGTTGGATGTCGTGTAATTTTCACCATTACTCAACCAAATATATAAGAACTACGCATTAGACCAAAGAGATCATTGCTAAAAAACAACCAAAAAAAATTAATAAACTTGTCCATAGATCACAGCAATTAATTGGGCAACTAAAGCGCAAGTCTCTCTATATATAAAAACAAAAAATAAAAACACACTCGTTATATATACTTAATAATTGGTAATTCATCAAGGAATATAACTATTGCTCACTCGAACTTATCTAGTTATAAGGCTGTTCGCTCGCTCGCCCGCATACCAATCAATCAATCAAACAATCAACCAATTAATTAAACTACATATATACCAAACAAAAAGCAGCCTATCTACTCTATAAATATACATATAATCTATCTATATATAAATGCAAGCTTATATAGATAAGAATAAAATGAAAATAACCTGAAATAATGTGAGATGTTCCCTTCACAGTTCTGCAATTTGATGTTTTGTCCTTGACAATTACTACCTGTCCTTATCACTAACTGCACAAGCAAATGAACTAAAATTTTGTTTTTTTTCCATTACGATTTCTAAAGTCCTTTTCTGAACACAATTTGATAAAGTTCCCTCAACACTGTACTTACTTTAACAAATTCCTTGCACAAAACCCAACTCCAAAAACCACTGAAATCCCCACTTACATTATCTAGAACACAATTCCCATTTCCCGAAAAAAAAACTCCACCAAACCACATACACAAAGTACTCAAAACAAAATCAGCCAAAATAAACCAATCGAAAGTACAATCACACACTGGATTATACTGTTTTATACATTGTCTCGTTTAAGTTTTTCTATTTTTGTTTTAGAACATTTTTTAGCTATAAGTTTCTTATCTGAGCCGTCAATAAATACACTCCCCATCTATGTGTACACCCTTTCCACGACACCCCACACCACCAAACGACTCACATTTCTACCAAAAACTTTTTCTTTTTCTGTCAAATTCCCAAAAAATGAGAAAAAGAATTCTGAACTTGTAGTTCCGTTTTAAAGTGTTCTCGAAGCAAAGAGTCTATAGATCTATATAGGGTATTACCGAATAGACCAATAGATCGAGTGCACCCAACGATTAACACCAATAGTATAAAAAACCAACAACAACCTGTCTATCTCTCTCTCTCTCTCGTTCTTCGCCTGCTGCGCTGTATGTTACATTGTAGACACCGAACAATGCTACTCAGATACGGATTGTCCCAGTGAAAAATCATGCCTGCAAGGACACTGCACCGATCCTTGTACAATGCGAGGCGCATGTGGCACGAATGCATTATGCCAAACTGTCCTGCATCGTCCCCGTTGCTCCTGTCCCAGCTGCCACATTGGTCGGCCCGAGGTCGAGTGTAAGCTGGATACTAAATGTGTGCCCGATGACACAGATCCCAAGACAAAAGATCAGATAACATGCACAAGCGATGCCGAATGCCCCGAGACGTTGCAGTGCGGCCAGTATGGTCAATGTACAGATCCTTGCAACAATCCGCTCTTCATCTGTGAGAGTAACAAAAAGTGCGAGACACGCCGCCATCAACCCGTCTGCATTTGCAAATCTGGGTTTATTGTGAATGAATACGGCGAATTGACCTGTGCGCCGGATAAGCGTGAATGCTATCGCGATGATGACTGTGCCTCGAACATGGCCTGCACGGATGGCAAGTGCCGCAACCCGTGTATTGTTCCTCTGGGACGTGCCCCAATATGTGCTGAGAACAAATCGTGCGAGGTGCAGGATCACAAGCCCGTTTGCATTTGTATGCGCGACTGTCAGCCATCGATATCGATATGTTTACGCGATGCTGGCTGCCCATCGGGTTTGGCCTGTCGCAATTATCAGTGCATCGATCCTTGCAAATTTGCCACATGCGCCTCCAACTCGCCATGCATTGTCGAGGATCACAAGCCGATATGTAAATTCTGCCCAACTGGATTTATAGCCGATGCCAAATATGGATGTCAAAAAGGTAAACCACACAACGTACTCTCTCTCACAACAACTCTTTGTCTTGTCAAGTGAAAGTACCTTAATGTCTCTGACTCTCGTTTATCGTTTATCGTAAATCTCTGTTTCCTGCTCTTCCTCTCTGTCTCTATTTCTCACATTGCTAGTTCTGTCTTAAATTGTCAGTTCCCCTCACACCACACACTCACACACAAACACACCCACACGAAATGACCTGGCGAAATATATTGACCGAAAGCCAACACTCTACTACGATATTACCTTGTATTTTGTCAATCTATTTCCCCACATATTGTGTAAATGTACATAGAAGTGAGGAATTAACAATTAAAGCGATTTTTCAAGCCTCTTTCTGTCTCTTTATCTCAATTTCTCACTCTCTCTTCCTCTTTGTCTCTCTTAATCTGTCTGTGTCACCAAATATGATAAACAATCTCGAAAGCTAAATCACGTACCCCCCAAAGATATCAGGAATACTTGTAATGCCCGTTAAGCTTTATATAAAAACCGAAAACAAAAAGCGCAATAACCAAACAAAAATAAGAAAAACTATCCAAATTATTAATTGATCATTGAGTGATCATGATCCAAGAGACCCCATTTTAGGGTCAGTATCAACAACATAACAGATACAGATACAAATACAACAAGCAATTCTTCTGAACATTCACACACGCTCATGCTCACAATGATTATTAATCAAATGCCTCTTGAATACTATGAATATCTTAACCCACGATTCTAAACAAACGGTAATCTAGATGTATTCCTAATACTAATGGTATAAAAAACTACAACAACAATTACAACAACCAAAACATAATTCCAATATGTAGCTAACTAATAGTAAAAACAATCGTTTCTAATTTGAATTTATATATCTAACCGTAAAATAATAAATTGTACTAAATATTTTGTACTCAAAGTTTTGACACAGTCTCTTTCACCGTACACAAGAAAATTAGATGAAAACTTCCTCAAAAATATTTTGTAAGGCCCCCAGGTACCCCTTGTATATATTTATATATATAATATTGTGCACATTCCTACTTTGCTGTAGCTATACACCTATCTTTATCTTATATCGTATTAATTTGTAAATATTTTAATGTATTGTATTTTTTAAATTTTATACTTTTATTCGAAATATGTACAAAAATACTCCACTTCAAAAATTATGAAACAAACAAAAACAATATCAAAAAAAAAAACCAAAATATGCAGCTAAGCCAGGTGGCAACTGTACCACACACGAAGATTGCAGTGAAGTACATCAATGCGGGTCGTCTGGTCAATGTTTCGATCCTTGTCAAACAGTTTGCGTAGGCGCCATAAAGTGCATAATTAAGGCACATAAGATTGCAACATGCATTTGCTCAAAGAACTCGACTAACATCACTACCAGTAACTGTATAACGACCCACACAACTCCACCCAAAACCGACACGACTGAACTCTATGAGACAACAACAGATGCAACTAGCATAAAGTACACAGTCATGCAATTGGCAAACCAAACAGAAATGCGAACCCGCTATACAGACATTGAAGCTGACAGCACATATGATAGCACAACAGAATCCTACAAAACTACCAAACAGCTAATTATAGATCATACATTTCCTCCTAAGGACATTATAGAAAAATCCACAACGCAGAAATATACAACAACTGCCACAGAAACAACGGAATCAGATAGGTTTACTTCAGAATCCCCAATAGACTCTCAAACAGAAAGGGTTTCTTCTCAAGGAACTACATTTCCACCAATATCTGGAAAAGCGAACACCTCATTTGTAACTACAACCAAGAAAACTTCTTACCCTGGTACTACAGAAAGCCCATCTACTATAGAAATGACTCAGGGAACTGAAACTATTGAAATAAAAAGAACAACTTCGAAAGGTTCTACTTCTGGACCCTTATCTCAAGAAATAACTACTCCATCGATACTGACCACTGAAGGAACAACTTTGCCACCAATATCTGGGGAAACTAATACTCCAGTTATTACTACAACTCAAAGAGCTTCTTCCCCTGGTACTACAGAAAGTCCTTTTACTGACGAAATGACTCAAGGAACTGAAACGTCTATTCAAACAGAAAGAACAACTTTGAAAGGTTCTACTTCTGGACCCTTATCTCAAGAAATAACTACTCCATCGATACTGACTACTGAAGGAACAACTTTGCCACCAATATCTGGGGAAACAGCTCCAGTTATTACTACAACTCAAAGAGCTTCTTCCACTGGTACTCCAGAAAGTCCTTTTACTGACGAAATGACTCAAGGAACTGAAACGTCTATTCAAACAGAAAGAACAACTTTGAAAGGTTCTACTTCTGGACCCTTATCTCAAGAAATAACTACTCCATCGATACTGACTACTGAAAGAACAACTTTGCCACCAATATCTGGGGAAACAACTCCAGTTATTACTACAACTCAAAGAGCTTCTTCCCTGGTACTACAGAAAGTCCTTTTACTGACGAAATGACTCAGGGAGCTGAAACGACTATTGAAACAGAAAGAACAACTTCTAAAGGTTCTACTTATGTAACCCAATTTCAAGAAGTAACTACTCCATCGATAGTGACTACTGAAGGAACAACTTTGCCACCAATATCTGGGGAAACAACTACTCCATTTATTGATACAACTCAAAGAGCTTCTTTCCCTGATAGTACAGAAGGTCCTTTTACTGACGAAATGACTCTAGGAACTGAAAAGACTATTGAAACTGAAAGAACAACTTATAAAGGTTCTACTTCTGGACCCTTATCTCAAGAAATAACTACTCCATCGATTCTGACTACTGAAGGAACAACTTTGCCACAAATATCTGGGGAAACAACTACTCCATTTATTTCTACAACTCAAAGAGCTTCTTCCCGTGGTAGTACAGAAGGTCCTTTTACTGACGAAACGACTCAAGGAACTGAAAAGACTATTCAAACAGAAAGAACAACTTTGAAAGGTTCTACTTATGTAACCCAATTTCAAGAAATAACTACTCCATCGATAGTGACTTCTGAAGGAACAACTTTGCCACAAATATCTGGGGAAACAACTACTCTATTTATTACTACAACTCAAAGAGCTTCTTCCCCTGGTACTACAGAAAGTCCTCTTACAGACGAAATGACTCAAGGAACTGAAAAGACAATTGAAACAGAAAGAACAACTTCGAAAGGTTCTACTTCTGGACCTTTATCTCAAGAAATAACAACTCCATCGATACTGACTACTGAAAGAACAACTTTGCCACCAATATCTGAGGAAACAACTACTCCATTTATTTCTACAACTCAAAGAGCTTCTTCCCCTGAGACTACGGAAAGTCCTCTTACAGACGAAATGACTCAGGGAACTGAAACGACTATTCAAACAGAAAGAACAACTTTGAAAGGATCTTCTTTTGTTCCCGAAACTCAAGAAAAAACTACCCCATCGATAGTGACTTCTGAAGGAACTACTTTGTCACCAATAACTAAAGAAACAACTACTCCATTTATTACTACAACTCAAAGAGCTTCTTCCCCTGGTACTACAGAAAGGAAACAACTACTCCATTTATTACTACAACTCAAAGAGCTCTGGTACTACAGAAAGTCCTTTTACTGACGAAATGACTCAAGGAACTGAAAAGACTATTCAAACAGAAAGAACAACTTCGAAAAGGTTCTACTTCTGGACCCCTTTCTCAAGAAATAACTACTACATCGATACTGACTACTGAAGGAGCAACTTTTCCACCAATAACTGAGGAAACAACTCCATTTATTACTACAACTCAAAGAGCTTCTTCCCCTGAGTACTACAGAAAGTCCTCTTACAGACGAAATGACTCAAGGAACTGAAAAGACTATTGAAACAGAAAGAACAACTTCGAAAGGTTCTACTTCTGGACCCTTATCTCAAGAAATAACTACTCCATCGATCCTGACTACTGAAAGAACAACTTTGCCACCAATATCTAAGGAAACAACTACTCCGTTCATTTCTACAACTCAAAGAGCTTCTTCCCCTAATACTACAGAAAGTCCTCTTACAGACGAAATGACTCAGGGAACTGAAAAGACAATTGAAACAGAAATAACAACTTCGAAAGGTTCTACTTCTGGACCCTTATCTCAAGAAATAACTACTCCATCGATCCTGACTACTGAAAGCACAACTTTGCCACCAATAACTCCGGAAACAACTACTCCGTTCATTACTACAACTCAAAGAGCTTCTTACCCTGGTACTACAGAAAGTCCTTTTACAGACAAAATGACTCAAGGAACTGAAACGACTATTGAAACAGAAAGAACAACTTCGAAAGGTTCTACTTCTGAACCCTTATCTCAAGAAATAACTACTCCATCGATACTGACTACTGAAAGAACAACTTTGCCACCAATATCTAAGGAAACAACTACTCCGTTCATTACTACAACTCAAAGAGCTTCTTCCCCTGGTACTACAGAAAGTCCTTTTACAGACAAAATGCAAGGAACTGAAACGACTATTGAAACAGAAAGAACAACTTCGAAAGGTTCTACTTCTGAACCCTTATCTCAAGAAATAACTACTCCATCGATACTGACTACTGAAAGAACAACTTTGCCACCAATATCTGAGGAAACAACTACTCCATTAATTACTACAACTCAAAGAGCTTCTTCCCCTGGTACTACAGAAAGTTCTTTTACTGACGAAATGACTCAAGAAACTGAAACGACTATTGAAACAGAAAGAACAACTGCGAAAGGTTCTACTTCTGGACCCTTATCTCAAGAAATAACTACTCCATCGATAGTGACTACTGAAAGAACAACTTTGCCACCAATATCTGAGGAAACAACTACTCCATTAATTACTACAACTCAAAGAGCTTCTTCCCCTGGTACTACAGAAAGTCCTTTTACTGACGAAATGACTCAGGGAACTAAAAAGACAATTGAAACAGAAATAACAACTTCGAAAGGTTCTACTTCTGGACCCTTATCTCAAGAAATAACTACTCCATCGATCCTGACTACTGAAAGAACAACTTTGCCACCAATAACTCCGGAAACAACTCCATTTATTACTACAACTCAGAGCTTCTTCCCCTGGTACTACAGAAAGTCCTTTTACAGACAAAATGACTCAAGGAACTGAAACGACTATTGAAACAGAAAGAACAACTTCGAAAGGTTCTACTTCTGGACCCGTATCTCAAGAAATAACTACTCCATCGATACTGACTACTGAAGGAACAACTTTGCCACCAATAACTCGGAAACAATTCCATTTATTACTACAACTCAAAGAGCTTCTTCCCCTAGTACTACAGAAAGTCCTCTTACAGACAAAATGACTCAAGGAACTGAAAAGACAATTGAAACAGAAAGAACAACTTCGAAAGGTTCTACTTCTGAACCCTTATCTCAAGAAATAACTACTCCATCGATACTGACTACTGAAAGAACAACTTTGCCACCAATATCTGAGGAAACAACTACTCCATTAATTACTACAACTCAAAGAGCTTCTTCCCCTGGTACTACAGAAAGTTCTTTTACTGACGAAATGACTCAAGGAACTGAAAAGACTATTGAAACTGAAAGAACAACTGCGAAAGGTTCTACTTATGGACCCTTATCTCAAGAAATAACTACTCCATCGATAGTGACTACTGAAGGAACAACTTTGCCACCAATAACTCCGGAAACAACTCCATTTATTACTACAACTCAAAGAGCTTCTTCCCCTGGTACTACAGAAAGTCCTCTTACAGACAAAATGACTCAAGGAACTGAAAGACATTGAAACAGAAAGAACAACTCGAAAGGTTCTACTTATGGACCCTATCTCAAGAAATAACTACTCCATCGATAGTGACTACTGAAGGAACAACTTTGCCACCAATACTGAGGAAACAATTCCATTATTACTACAACTCAAAGAGCTTCTTCCCCTGGTACTACAGAAAGTCTTTACGACGAAATGACTCAAGAACTGAAACGACATTGAAACAGAAAGAACAACTGAAAGGTTCTACTTCTGGACCCTTATCTCAAGAAATAACTACTCCATCGATACTGACTACTGAAGGAACAACTTTGCCACCAATAACTCCGGAAACAATTCCATTTATTACTACAACTCAAAGAGCTTCTTCCCCTGGTACTACAGAAAGTCCTCTTACAGACAAATGACTCAGGAACTGAAAAGACATTGAAACAGAAATAACAACTTCGAAAGGCCCTGGTACTCAGAAACTTCTGTGTACTCACTGATACTGAAACATGACTCAAGGAACTGAAAAGACATATTGAAACATGAAAGAACAACTGCGAAAGGTTCT
Organism: Drosophila kuntzei; assembly: GCA_035042165.1. Lineage (NCBI taxonomy): Eukaryota > Metazoa > Arthropoda > Insecta > Diptera > Drosophilidae > Drosophila > Drosophila kuntzei. The sequence goes on from JAWNLU010001430.1 coordinate 195,367, forward strand.
ACTTCTGGACCTTATCTCAAGAAATAACTACTCCATCGATCCTGACTACTGAAAGAACAACTTTGCCACCAATAACTCCGGAAACAACTCCATTTATTACTACAACTCAAAGAGCTTCTTCCCCTGGTACTACAGAAAGTCCTCTTACTGACGAAATGACTCAAGGAACTGAAACGACTATTGAAACAGAAAGAACAACTGCGAAAGGTTCTACTTATGGACCCTTTCTCAAGAAATAACTACTCCATCGATAGTGACTACTGAAGGAACAACTTTGCCACCAATATCTCCGGAAACAACTCCATTAATTACTACAACTCAAAGAGCTTCTTCCCCTGGTACTACAGAAAGTCCTTTTACTGACGAAATGACTCAAGGAACTGAAACGACTATTGAAACAGAAAGAACAACTGCGAAAGGTTCTACTTCTGGACCCTTATCTGGCAACTGAAATAACTGACTCCATTATTGAAACTGAAAGAACAACTGCGAAAGGTTCTACTTCTGGACCCTATCTCAAGAAATAACTACTCCATCGATCCTGACTACTGAAGGAACAACTTTGCCACCAATAACTCCGGAAACAACTCCATTTATTACTACAACTCAAAGAGCTTCTTCCCCTGGTACTACAGAAAGTCCTCTTACAGACAAAATGACTCAAGGAACTGAAAAGACAATTGAAACAGAAAGAACAACTTCGAAAGGTTCTACTTCTGACCCTATCTCAAGAAATAACTACTCCATCGATCTGACTACTGAAGAACAACTTTGCCACCAATATCTGAGGAAACAACTACTCCTTATTCTACAACTCAAAGAGCTTCTTCCCCTGGACTACAGAAAGTCTTTACGACGAAATGACTCAGGAACTGAAAAGACATTGAAACGAAAGAACAACTGCGAAAGGTTCTACTTGGACCCTTATCTCAAGAAATAACTACTCCATCGATGTGACTACTGAAGGAACAACTACCAATAACTCCGGAAACAACTCCATTTATTACTACAACTCAAAGAGCTTCTTCCCCTGGTACCACAGAAAGTCCTGTGACTGACGAAATGACTCAAGGAACTGAAAAGACTATTGAAACTGAAAGAACAACTGCGAAAGGTTCTACTTCTGGACCCTTATCTCAAGAAAAAACTACCCCATCGATACTGACTACTGAAAGAACAACTTTGCCACCAATATCTGAGGAAACAACTACTCCATTTATTTCTACAACTCAAAGAGCTTCTTCCCCTGAGACTACAGAAAGCCCTCTTACAGACGAATTGATTCAGGGAACTGAAACGACTATTCAAACAGAAAGAACAACTTTGAAAGGATCTTCTTATGTTCCCGAAACTCAAGAAAAAACTACCCCATCGATAGTGACTTCTGAAGGAACTACTTTGTCACCAATAACTAAAGAAACAACTATTCCATTAATTACTACAACTCAAAGAGCTTCTTCCCCTGGTACCACAGAAAGTCCTTTTACTGACGAGACGACTCAACGAACTGAAAAGACTATTGAAACTGAAAGAACAACTGCGAAAGGTTCTACTTCTGGACCCTTATCTCAAGAAATAACTACTCCATCGATACTGACTACTGAAGGAACAACTTTGCCACCAATATCTGAGGAAACAACTCCATTTATTTCTACAACTCAAAGAGCTTCTTCCCCTGAGACTACAGAAAGTCCTCTTACAGACGAAATGACTCAGGGAACTGAAACGACTATTCAAACAGAAAGAACAACTTTGAAAGGATCTTCTTTTGTTCCCGAAACTCAAGAAAAAACTACCCCATCGATAGTGACTTCTGAAGGAACTACTTTGTCACCAATAACTAAAGAAACAACTATTCCATTAATTACTACAACTCAAAGAGCTTCTTCCCCTGGTACCACAGAAAGTCCTTTTACTGACGAGACGACTCAAGGAACTGAAAAGACAATTGAAACAGAAAGAACAACTTCGAAAGGTTCTACTTCTGGACCCTTATCTCAAGAAATAACTACTCCATCGATAGTGACTACTGAAGGAACAACTTTGCCACCAATAACTCCGGAAACAACTCCATTTATTTCTACAACTCAAAGAGCTTCTTCCCCTGAGACTACAGAAAGTCCTCTTACAGACGAAATGACTCAGGGAACTGAAACAACTATTCAAACAGAAAGAACAACTTTGAAAGGATCTTCTTTTGTTCCCGAAACTCAAGAAAAAACTACCCCATCGATAGTGACTTCTGAAGGAACTACTTTGTCACCAATAACTAAAGAAACAACTATTCCATTAATTACTACAACTCAAAGAGCTTCTTCCCCTGGTACCACAGAAAGTCCTTTTACTGACGAGACGACTCAAGGAACTGAAAAGACTATTGAAACTGAAAGAAAAACTGCGAAAGGTTCTACTTCTGGACCCTTATCTCAAGAAATAACTACTCCATCGATACTGACTACTGAAGGAACAACTTTGCCACCAATATCTGTGGAAACAACTACTCCATTTATTTCTACAACTCAAAGAGCTTCTTCCCCTGAGACTACAGAAAGTCCTCTTACAGACGAAATGACTCAGGGAACTGAAACGTCTATTCAAACAGAAAGAACAACTTTGAAAGGTTCTACTTTTGTTCCCGAAACTCAAGAAAAAACTACCCCATCGATAGTGACTTCTGAAGGAACTACTTTGTCACCAATAACTAAAGAAACAACTACTCCATTAATTACTACAACTCAAAGAGCTTCTTCCCCTGGTACCACAGAAAGTCCTTTTACTGACGAAATGACTCAAGGAACTGAAAAGACTATTGAAACTGAAAGAACAACTGCGAAAGGTTCTACTTCTGGACCCTTATCTCAAGAAAAAACTACTCCATCGATACTGACTACTGAAAGAACAACTTTGCCACCAATATCTGAGGAAACAACTACTCCATTTATTTCTACAACTCAAAGAGCTTCTTCCCCTGAGACTACAGAAAGCCCTCTTACAGACGAAATGACTCAGGGAACTGAAACGTCTATTCAAACAGAAAGAACAACTTTGAAAGGTTCTACTTTTGTTCCCGAAACTCAAGAAAAAACTACCCCATCGATAGTGACTTCTGAAGGAACTACTTTGTCTCCAATAACTAAAGAAACAACTACTCCATTAATTACTACAACTCAAAGAGCTTCTTCCCCTGGTACCACAGAAAGTCCTTTTACTGACGAAATGACTCAAGGAACTGAAAAGACTATTGAAACTGAAAGAAAAACTGCGATAGGTTCTACTTCTGGACCCTTATCTCAAGAAATGACTACTCCATCGATACTGACTACTGAAGGAACAACTTTGCCACCAATATCTGAGGAAACAACTACTCCATTTATTTCTACAACTCAAAGAGCTTCTTCCCCTGGTACTACAGAAAGTTCTTTTACTGACGAAATGACTCAAGAAACTGAAAAGACTATTGAAACAGAAAGAACAACTGCGAAAGTTTCTACTTCTGGATCCTTATCTCAAGAACTAACTACTATGTCGATAGTAACTACTGAAGGAACAAGTTTGCCGCCAATATCTGGAGAAACTACAACTTCAGTTATTACTACAACTCAAAGAGCTTCTTCCCCTGGTACTACAGAAAATCCTCTTGCTGAAGGAATGACTCAGGGAACTGAAACGACTATTCAAACAGAAAAAGCAATTTCTACAGAAACAACACCTCCATCGATACTAACTGACCAAAGTACCACAGAAGCAGGCAAAACTATTCCAACTAAAAAAATTCCATCTGATAATCAACCGACTCTTGTTCCTGATTTTATTACAACATCTTCCCCATCAACAGATATTTTTAATTCGGAATCAGGTAATGGCTCATTTACTACAGCCCCGACTGTTATGTCAGCTGTAATTACGACAGTGACTGAGCCCTCGTATGGTCTTACTTCATTGTCTGAAAAATCATATGTTACTCGTTTACCGACAACATCACAAGTACCTTTTAGTACAATGACACCATTCTTTTATACATCAATGGGTTATCCCGGCGAAACGACAACTAGTAAGGTTACATTTATGACAACATTAGGATCAAAATTAGGAGAAACAGACACTACAGAAGAGAGCACGACACTTTTTATTGGTATGCCAAATGTCACTGAGACACGGACAGACGAGAACACGACAGAATTCGTTCTAAAATGTATTGTAAATGACGATTGCTTGGACGATGAGTTGTGTGTAAAAGCAAATTGCATTAGACCCTGTGAATATTACGAAAATCTGTGTAATGTTCAAAATTTTACTGTTTGTCGTGCATTGAACCACTCCGCATTGTGCTTTTGTGATACCGCCGCAGATGTAAATAAACCCGGTTGCTCTATCAATGCAGGTAACTAAAGCAGTGTATGTAAATGTTAAGTCATAATATCGATCCACGTGTTCTCTATAAATTGAATGAATTGCAAAAAGTTCACAGGGTTGCGGTGACAGAAATTTTCTTTTTGGCATCCATGGGGCCAACTACTTTAATCGCCAAATGCATCTGGCAATACGTAGAAGCCAAATTCAATTTGATGTTTCATCTTGTCCTATCTCTCTTTCTCTCTCTCTCTTTGTTATTGGATCATCATACCTACACCTACTCCTGTGACCATAACTGACCAGCCTATTTTTATGGCTGGCATGTGCATGTGTTTTTTATTATTATTGTACTCTTCTGTTCTGTTCCTTGCAATCCACTTCCCCGTGTGTTCTGTGCGCCTTCTGTATGATTCAATATGAAAGGTAACAAACACTTCAAACTCTACAATTCTTCTTTCCCGTTGTCCTATCACTGGCTCTTCTGCTGTCATTTGTATGCCTGCACCCACAAACCCACCACCCACTGAACCTCTGAAACCACCATCAACAAGAACCAACACCACCTTATTTTTGGACACGTTCTCCAAAGTTGTGCCTATAAGCATTAGAATTACTTTTTTCAACTTCATTTGAAAAAGTAGTGCTAATCAAAATTTTTTAATTATAATTGAATATTGGAAATTTGTTATATTTTAAACATTTCTTAAAGAAAATTTGCAAAATCTAATTATAATGCTAACTAAAATGAGATTTTATTATAATTATTTAATACCAAAAGAAAAATTTTAATTACTTTCAATTATAATTTAAAAATAGTTTCATTAGCCCTAAATTTTATTTTTATCATAAGCACTACTTCTTGCAATGCAAGTGAAATGACAAATTCCTTAAAAAAAAGGTTAATTCGTCCCGTTTCTGACGTTCTCAAACTACTCGTACATTTATGTGTTCAAACACACACAAATGGAGCATAGAGCAAATAGAGCTCAACCTCTCGTTTGCCCCTCATGTTAGTTGCCTGCTTATTTTGCCTGCCTGCCTGCTGCAAGTACTCGTATTTGTATTCGTATTCCTTTACGTGTATAATCATCAAAGTTCTCATGCCACCATCATCATGAATGACTCTCGAATGTGCTCGATGTGCATGTTATATTCAGCGTTACGATCTCTCATAATCTCTGTGTTTTATATATATATATAAACATATACATATATATATGATATTTGTGTTGATTTTTGTTGTATTTAGTACATATGCTTGTTTGTACATAAATCGATCTATGTGTACAATATTATCGCGTGCTGTAAGTTTTATTATTATATGCATGTTTATAGTATCACTAACATATTGCATGATATGGTGAATATTACTAATTGGTGTTTGTAATTCCTAAGGCTATTTAAAAACTGCACTAACCCCAAGACATAGTCGTATCCTAATTGCTTGCTTGCTTGCATGTGTATTGGTTGTTTTGCAATAATAACAACCTTAATATTAATAATAATAATGTCTAAACTATACTTTGATATAGCTATAAGCTTGTTAGCAATAGAAATACATTAGGAAAACAACAAAAACTTTTTACTAACAGCATTGAAAACAAATCAAAGAAAAACTACCTTTAAAACAGGATTCTTACACGAAATCAAAGAAAATATGAATTAAACATAATACAACAGTAAACCTAAATGAAACACTGCCAAAAGCTTTAGCTAATGCAAACAATTTACTTTATAACAAAATTCCCAAATGCAACAACAGAAATCGGTTGTGCCTCGAGCGATGAATGTCCCTCCCAGCAGGCTTGCATCAACGCACTCTGCGTGGATCCCTGCGCGTATGCGAATCCCTGCAATCGCAATGAGGATTGTCGTGTTATTGGTCATACACCTGGCTGTTATCAAGGTGGGTTTTAGAATTCATATCACATAAATATTATATAAAATTAAATTCTATATTATAAGAGAGTTTGAGATTATAATATTATGTATTACAGGTACAGGTCGCACTCCTGGTTGTGAGCACTGTGCACCAGGTGCCAAATGTGATCCAACAACTGGCGCTTGTATTAAAGGTATGTACGAGTTTTCAATCAATGTGGGCATATAGTAATCAATTCAATAATCAACAACCTCAACACTAACCGAGTGTATATATTATGTGTATATAAAATAACCACCCTTTACCCATGTAAATATATCGTCTCTCCCTAGCTAATGTAACAATAACAACTAGTACTACCAAGAAAACCACAGTAAAACCAACAACAGCAACAAAACCTACAAGAAGAATCACAACATCAACAACAACAACTAGCACAACCACTACTAGCACTGAAACGAGCACAATCAATACTACCGATACTAACCCCACAACCACAAGCACCACAACCATTGAGACAACAACCATTAAGTCGGGACACACGAAAGGCTATCGGGATGGTGAAAATAATATAACCGATACGCCAACACCACGGCCAATTGTCACAACAACCACATTGTCCAGCAAAGATGGTGGTGCTCGGCGCACCACAACGCCAAAAATGAAAACCACGCGTCTTGATACCTCAAATGAGGTCCCAGAGACAACAACGATGAGCAGCACCACATCATGGCCAGCAGAATTACCCACCAGACCGGGCACAACAACGGATATGGATGGTTTATTCACGATCCAAACGACAACCACCAGCACCATGACCACCTTTGCACCATCGGCTAAACCAACAGATACCACAATTATTAACCCATGTACATTAGATACTAACTGTGCTCCTAACGAGCACTGTAAGCTGGGGCGTTGCCAAAAGAAAGGTATACACACAGTCGTATATACAAAATGTTGGCTATGCTGTCACTTTGGGTACCCAAAATGTTGACTCTTGATTCTTTCGACAGATTCTGATTCGATTTCTTAAAAATCATACAATCAGTTTTGTAAATATATATTTTCGTTTGTTAATATAATTTTCCACACACACATATATAAGTACCAAAGTGACAAGTGTGCATTTCACATTCCCACACATGTATAATATGTTATCGAAATGAAACGTTAACTTCGGATAACCGAAGCTTAAACACCCTCGCAGAAGTATTGAAGACTTGATTGATCCAATCTGATCCAAATTAATATTTCTGCTAAAATTTTTAATGTGGTAGTATAGATTGATACGATTTTTATGGTTTTTAATCAATTTCCCTAAATATTGAGCGGAAAAAACTTCTATGTTTCTCATCCAATCAGTTTTAAATCCATTTTGAAAGATTTTTGTCAAAAATTTAGGCTTATTATAAACTAAAGTTAGTTTTAAGGCTTGTCATCAAAAGTTAATCGAATTTCATTTCAACGCCTTTATATCCACTCGCGCAGCTTGGGATCCCCTGCTACTATACAATATGGGCATCATTGTTTTCTGCCCCAATTGTATATATACTAGCATATATACTCCAATGAGATTAGAGTACAGCTGCTTTCATTTCCTTTCGATCATTAGGTCATTCTCTCTGCAAGGGCATACAAATGTATATTATAATGCTAAGTGTCTGTACATAATTATAGACCTTGTACAAAACCCTTTGAATATAAGTCTAACATATTTACATTGGAATCATGCGTTACACTATTAATCAACCAAATTAATTTGATTGCTAACCAACTGATTAATTTCTAACAAGTAGAACCATCGGGCACACCTAAAAACCCCGAGCCATGTCAATCAAATAACGATTGCATCGAGAGCGAGGCATGCTACATGGGCCTGTGTCATGATCCATGCGAATTTGCCAAAATCTGTGCACCAAGTGCCAAGTGTGCGGCGAAGAGTCATCGTCCCATCTGCAGTTGTCCTCAGGGACATGAGGGCAATCCAATGGTCAAGTGTGTGCCCACAGATAAATCAAGTAAGCAACTAAAACAGATTAATCAACAACTTCATTACATCAAATTTAATACAGCTATGCAGAAGTTTTGGGAATATCTTTTGAGTGGTTTTTAAGTGATAAAATTGTAGTTTCGACTAATATTTTCCTTTCTTTTCTTGCCACACAGTGGAATGCACAGACAACTCGGAATGTGCCGTTACCGAAGCCTGCATCAATGAGCGTTGTGTGCATCCTTGCGATGTTCATGATCCTTGTAGCCAGAATGCGGTTTGTATTAATTCCAACCACGCGGCCGATTGCAGCTGCGCGGATGGTTATCAAGGCAATGGATTTGTTGGCTGTCAGCCAGGTTAGTATACCGTATATAAACTGCACTTTGTTGCACAGTTTTGTAATCCTCAAATGAACCTCTCTTTGCTAATCTGTCACAAAAATATTCCCAAAACTTTCTCTCTCTTTGATACACTGTACAAACTCCTCGTACACCTGTCACAACATCACATGTATAAAATCGACAAACAACAACCACAACAACTGTATTATACATACAACGAAAACAACAACAACAAATTCTGCACCATAATTCAAAATATAGCACGCACCCATGTCTGTCAATACAACGAGGATTGCCCAACAAACAAACTCTGTGATCGTCTCAATCGTCGCTGCATCAATCCTTGCCAAGAGGATTCCTGTGGCGAGAATGCCGAGTGTGTACCAGTTAATCATGGCATCGATTGTCGCTGTCTGCCCGGTTACCAGGGCAATGCTTATGTGCTGTGTCAGCAATCATTTGGGTGTCGCTCAAACTCCGAGTGTGATGCCAGTCAGGCGTGTCTCAATGGTAAATGCTCATCACCCTGTCAATGTGGAGCTTTCGCGCTTTGCGATGTGATAAATCATCGGGGCATCTGTAAGTGTCCGCCTGGGTACAATGGCAACCCCGAAGTAGGCTGCAGTCCACCCCAGAATCCTTGCGATCCCAATCCTTGTGGGCTAAATGCTCAGTGTGAACTGGACAATGGCAATCCCATCTGCTTCTGCCCCAAGGGACTCACCGGCAATCCCTTCAAGAATTGCAGTAAGTATCACATTACGATTATGAGTTGAATCTTGAGTTTATATTCTAATCTATTCACAGTTCCCGAGGGCGATGAATGCACACCGAATCCTTGTGGCCCCAACTCTGGTTGTCGTCGTGTGGACGGTGCTCCCGTTTGCTTCTGTTTGCCGGAGTACGAGGGTCAACCGCCATTGATAACCTGTGAGCTTCCCTCGAATCCCTGCGATCCCTCGCCATGTGGACCAAACACCCAATGCTCCGTGCTTAGCAATGGTTTCTCTAAGTGCACTTGCCTTCCCGGCTATGTGGAGAGTCCCAACACCATACGCGGTTGCGTGGAGCCCATCAATCCCTGTGAACCCAATCCTTGTGGAAGTGGCGCCATCTGCGATTCATCTCGCCAACCTGTCTGCTACTGTCCGGACAACAAGGTCGGAAATCCCTTTAGAATATGCGAAAAGCCAACCGAAACCGTTGAACTGTGTCGTCCCGGACCTTGTGGCCGCAATGCCGACTGTTATGTGGCCGAGAATCGAGAGGAATGTTATTGTCGTTCTGGATATGTAGGTGATGCCTACCAAGGCTGCCGTGAACCAAGCCGTACTGTCTGTGATCCCAACCCGTGTGGTCCCAATGCCAACTGTGTCATTGCCGGCGATGGTCAGACAGCTTGCGTCTGTCCCGAAGGTCTGTCCGGAGATCCAACATCGATCACTGGCTGCCATGGCTACGAGTGTCAAGTGGATGCAGATTGTCCACAGAGCAAGGCTTGCATGGGTTTCCGTTGCTACGATCCTTGTCCTGGAGCTTGCGGTCATGGAGCCAACTGTCGCGTGGAACAACATCATCCGGTGTGCTCCTGTAATGCAGGATTAACTGGCAATCCTGGCGTTCGCTGTTTTGCCCTGGATCAGCCCAAGGCTAATCCTTGTGTGCCCAGTCCATGTGGATTGAATAGCGAATGTAAATTGCTCAACAATCGTGCTGTCTGCTCTTGTCTGCCTGGGTACCTTGGTGATCCTCAGTCCGGTTGCCAGCCAGAGTGCGATATTAACTCCGACTGTGGTGAATCCTTGTCCTGCATCAACCACAAGTGCGTTGATCCATGTGCCGGCACCATCTGCGGCATCAATGCCATCTGTAATGTGAGACAGCATACTCCAGTTTGTCATTGTCTCGATGGATACGCTGGTGATGCTTTCCTACAGTGCGTACCAATTGGCATTCTTAAGAACGTATCCCGTGATCCTTGTGCGCCGTCTCCTTGTGGACCAAGTGATGTCTGCTCGGTCTTTGGCGACGGTGTAGCCTTGTGTGATCCCTGCTTTGGACCTAATGCCCAACAGAATCCACGTTGTCGCCCAGAGTGCATTGCCAACTCGGATTGTCCCTTCGATCGTGCCTGTTTAGGACAACGTTGTCTGGATCCTTGTCCCGGCTCCTGCGGACGCAACGCCGTTTGCCGCGTCTACGAGCATAATCCAGTTTGCGCCTGTCCCTCTGGACTCTATGGAAATCCCTATGAGCAATGCGCACCACCCTCACCCATCGTGCCAACCCCTTCGGCTAACTGTGCCAAGCTGCAGTGCGGACCCAACGCGGACTGCAAGCGTCAAAGTGGAGGATTGGCCTGCGTCTGTCGCAAGGGTTACTTCGGTAATCCTTACCTTGGCTGCCGTCCCGAATGCGTCCTCAACAGTGACTGTACAGCGGATAAATCCTGCGTGAACTCAAAGTGCGTGGATGCCTGCGTTGGCGTCTGTGGCATCAATGCCCTTTGCCGTGTAGTGAATCATGCTCCAGTTTGTGTTTGTGCCGAGGGATACAGTGGTGACGCCTTCCTGGCCTGCAATCCTTATTATCTGCCGCCTCCGACACCACCAAACGATCAAAGGAATCCCTGCGAGCCGTCTCCTTGTGGTCCAAACTCGCGTTGTTTGGCTTCTGCTGATGGTTATGCTGCCTGCTCTTGTCTGCCTAACTTTAAGGGTGCTCCACCCGTCTGCCAACCCGAGTGCGTTGTCAGCTCCGAGTGCCCTCCTAGTCAGGCCTGTATCAATCAACGCTGTGCGGATCCTTGTCCCGATACTTGTGGTATCGGTGCCCGTTGTGAGGTCCTTAATCACAATCCCATCTGTTCTTGCGAGGCAAATCATGAAGGAGATCCATTTGTGGCTTGCTCCCGTATTCCTGACCAGCCTTCTGAAGGCAAAACTCCTGGAAATCCTTGCGTGCCATCGCCTTGTGGACCCAACTCCATTTGCCAGATTAAACAGAACCGACCTGTCTGCTCTTGTGTTGCGAACTACATTGGCAGTCCTCCCTACTGCCGTCCCGAGTGTACGCTGAGCAGCGAGTGTCCTGCCGACAAGGCTTGCATCCAAGAGAAGTGCCAGAATCCCTGCGCCAATGCTTGTGGGCATAATGCCCGTTGCACGGTTGTTGCACATTCTGCACACTGCAGTTGCGATCAGGGCTTTGAGGGAGATGCCTTCGTGGGCTGCTCTAAGGTTATCGACGAGAGTAAGCTAAAGATAATTTATCTCAAAATATATGCTATTAAAATTGATTGCCTTCCCCACAGAACCACATGATCATCACAATCCCTGCTATCCAAACCCCTGTGCGGAGAATGCGGTCTGCACTCCGCACAATGATGCCGCTCGTTGCAGTTGCATTGAGCCCTATTTTGGAGATCCCTACAGCACCGGCTGTCGTCCAGAATGTATCTACAACTCGGAGTGTCCCTCGTCTTTGGCCTGCATTAAGCAGCATTGCCGAAATCCTTGCACGGGAGCCTGTGGTCCTAACGCCGAATGTGCAGTGGTCAATCATTTGCCCACCTGCAGTTGTACTCGCGGCTTTGAGGGCGATCCCTTTGTGGGCTGCAAACGTACTCCAATTGGACCCATCAGCGTATGCGAGCCTAATCCCTGTGGACCCAATAGCATCTGCCGTACTGTCGAAGGACATCCGACTTGTAGTTGCAAGGGTGGCTACTTTGGAGCACCACCCACATGCCGTCCCGAGTGTGTGGTCAGCTCGGAGTGCGCCCAACATTTGGCTTGCATCAACCAAAAGTGCGCTGATCCTTGCAGTGGCACGTGTGGCTTCAATGCCAAGTGTCAAGTGAACAACCACAATCCTATCTGTACCTGCCCTAAGGAATACGTCGGTGATCCATTCGAACAATGTATACCCAAACGTAAGTCTTTATCTCCCACATTCAATCAACCAACTTCAACTATTCCACTTTTCACTTCATTTTCTATCCTTAGCACCCGAAGTACGTCCTGCAGTCAATCCCTGCCTGCCCAATCCTTGTGGACCGAATGCGAAGTGCCGCGACGTGAATAACCGCGCTGAATGCTCTTGTTTGCCGGGAATGTTTGGTGCTCCACCAAGTTGCCGACCCGAGTGCGTTATTAACCAGGATTGTCCATCGAATCGTGCCTGCATACGCCAGCGTTGCGAGGATCCTTGTGTTGGTACTTGCGGCTTCAATGCCCTCTGCACCACACAGAATCATCAGCCCAAGTGCAGCTGTCTCGAGAGCTACCAGGGTGATCCCTACACGGGTTGCAATATGATTGAAAGTGAGTACCCCCTTTTGGACTATTTGCCATCTCTTCCAAGCGCTCGATCACCCTCTTGTGATCCCCCTAAAAGCGCCCCAATTGCCTTCTTAATGTTGTATGTTCTTTTCAGTGGTGTTAAAAGAGGCTTAGATATAAGGGCTTTATGGTTCACTCATTTCATGCATGTTTTTTATATTATGTACACATCCAATCATCACTCATTTACAAATACCTTGCACACAGATTGAAATTCAATGAAAAACCTGAAAAGTTAGACCAATTATTGTAACAAAGCGAGACATCACCTGGATCAAAACTCTATCTGTCTGATATACAGTTATTGACCTTAAGAGAAAAATTGAGAGCGAGCGGAAAGGAAAAAAAAGACACAAAAGGAAGGGAGAGACTTTAAAAAGTGGTATATTGAGGAAAGAGAGACCTTAATAGGGAGTCAGAAGAAGACATACAAAAGGAAAGAGATGGAGAAATAGACACTAAAAAATTAAGTAGGAAATAAAAGATATAGGAAAATAATCACCATTTAAGGGATTGAGGCAGATAGAACGACACAGAGTGTTAAGACTTATGAAGTCTAGAAATTGACTGGATAGAGCTATAGTTAAGGTCATTAAATTACTTAAATCTATGTGCAGAGTATCTACTGGTCGAGCACTCTCGACAGAAGCATATTTGCCTGTTATTTGTATAATATATATTTATGTATAAGCCTAGTTTGTAAGCTTATTATGTATCATGTGTATCCTTTATATGTATCTATATCTTCTACATCATCTGCCTGCTTACTATTTCCATGCCCATGCCCATGAATATCTCCATGATCAGTTGTGGTACCCGATTTTCCATCTGATCCATGCTATCCATCGCCATGTGGTGCCAACGCCATTTGTCGCGAACACAACGGTGCGGGCTCATGCAGCTGCATTCAAAATTACTTTGGGGATCCTTACATTAATTGTCGACCCGAATGCGTGCAAAACAGCGATTGTCCCAGCACTAAGGCCTGCGTCAATATGAAATGCCGCGATCCCTGTGCAAATGCTTGTGGCTTCAATGCCATCTGTCGAGTATCCCATCATCAGCCCGTTTGCAGTTGTGAGCCAGGTTTCACTGGGAATCCCCTACGCGCCTGCGTGGAGAGACCCACAAGTATGATAGACTATAAATTCACTAGTAGTTTCTCTGTTAATGCTGTCTGCCCTTTCTTAGATATGTATCTGCCACTGCCCAAAGACCCATGCAGACCCTCTCCTTGTGGCCTCTTTAGCACTTGCCACACTGTCGGAGATCGTCCGGTCTGCGCTTGTTTGCCAGATTACATGGGTAGTCCACCCAGTTGCAAGCCCGAGTGCGTGATAAGTGCTGAGTGTCCCTCGGACAGGGCCTGCATCAATCAGAGATGCCGTGATCCCTGTCCTGGCACCTGTGGCTACAACGCGCGCTGTCGAACCACCAACCACTCACCCATATGCAGCTGCTACGATGGTTACACTGGGGATCCTTTTCATCAATGTGTGCCCGAGAGAAGTAGGTGTCCCTTGTAGGTCTTTACTTGGCAGTCTCGAATACAATATGTTATGTTTATAGAGCCCACGCCCATACCCGATCCCATACAACCGGTTAATCCCTGCGTGCCCTCGCCTTGTGGACCAAACTCGCAATGTCAGGCATCAAGCCAGGGCGCTGTCTGTGCCTGCATCAACAACTACATAGGACGTCCACCTGCCTGTCGGCCCGAGTGCAGCATCAATTCGGAGTGTCCTGCCCGCATGGCGTGTATGAATGCCCGCTGTGCCGATCCCTGTATTGGCTCCTGCGGCAACAACGCCATTTGTCAAGTCAGCTCGCATGCACCGGTGTGCATGTGCCAGCCTGGCCACACGGGCGATCCCTTTACCGGCTGCTATAAAATCCTTGAAAGTAGGTCCTCGTGTTATCACCTAGCGAATTTCCATTTAAGTCCCATCTTTGTTACTCTGCCAGCACCCATTGAGACAACACAGCCCTGTCGTCCCAGCCCTTGTGGCCTGAACGCCCTCTGCGAAGAACGCAATCGCGCCGCCGCCTGCAAGTGTGTGGCCGAGTACTACGGAGATCCCTATGTGGAATGCCGACCCGAGTGTGTTATCAACTCCGACTGTCCCAAATCTCGCGCTTGTGTCAACCAGAAGTGTGTGGACCCTTGTCCAGGCATGTGTGGTCATAGCGCCCAATGCGCCGTATTCAATCACGCGCCCAACTGCGAATGCCTGCCGGGTTACACGGGAAACCCCATCGTTGGTTGTCAACTGATTCCTGAAACACCGCGGTGTAAGACCCTATTGAAACCCCACAGAATATCCGTGTATTAATAGCACACTTTGTGTCTCAGATCCCGATCCCATCGTGCCCGAAAATCCATGCCAGCCCTCACCGTGCGGCCTGTACAGCAATTGTCGAGCATTGAACGGCCATGCCGTATGCTCCTGTGTGTCTAATTATGTGGGTGCACCTCCCAATTGCCGACCCGAATGCATGAGCAGTTCCGAGTGCAGCCAGGATAAGTCGTGCATCAACGAACGCTGCAAAGATCCCTGCCCCGGCACCTGTGGCAACAATGCCCTTTGCCGTGTCGTTAATCACAATCCCATCTGCTCGTGCAGTCCTGGCTACACTGGTGATCCCTTCGTGCGCTGTTTAACCCAAGAGAGTAAGAAATCCAACAACAACCCCACAACCATTTTATCGTTGCACCCTCTCATCGAAGGGAGTTGCAAAATATATCGATGCGGCTGTTCTATTAACTTAATTTGATAGTGATGTACTGCGATGCTATTAGAAAGTAAATGAAGAGAAATTCGACTTTTGTCGATGGCGCACAATAAGAAAAGAGTTTATAGACAACGATAGATTGTCATCTACTGTCCCATCGATAATTTTTACAGCTCTACCTTATATTTCATCTCATGCCGAAATCCATCCCATCCTATCACCCACACTTTACATCTTTATCTATATCTATATATATCTATATCTTTCTTTTATATGTACAATCTTATAATGTGGCTTTTATTGTGGTGCATGCTGTTATTATTGGTGTTATTGGTATGGTAAATGTAGAACGTCCACCAGTTGTAAGTGATCGCGTTGATCCATGTGTGCCTTCGCCATGTGGTCCCAACTCGCAGTGTCGGGTGTCGGCGGCTAATGAGCAACCCGTGTGCTCATGCTTGCAACATTATGTGGGTAGGGCGCCAAATTGCCGACCGGAGTGCACCTCAAACTCTGAGTGTGCTGGCAACATGGCCTGCATCAATTTGCGCTGTCAGGATCCCTGTGTGGGTACCTGTGGCATTCAGACCACGTGCCTTGTAAATAATCATAGACCCATTTGCCGTTGCTTCGATGGTTATGCCGGCGATCCATTCTCAGAGTGTAGTCCGAAAAGTAAGACGTGTCCCCGCCGCCTGCTATTAGTTAGCTCCTACTAAACCTTGCACCCTCTTTCCCCCTGACTTCCCGTAGTTATTGTGCCGCCTGAAATCGCAGAGCCCTGCAACCCGAGTCCCTGTGGCGCCAACGCTCTCTGCAAGGAACGCAACGGCGTCGGTTCCTGTACCTGTCTGCCAGAATACAGCGGTGATCCGTACACAGAGTGCCGTCCGGAATGCGTGCTCAACAGCGACTGTTCGAAGAATCGTGCCTGCCTGAACAACAAGTGCCGTGACCCCTGTCCAGGAGTCTGCGGCGTCGCTGCCGAATGTCATGTGATCAACCACGCACCCAGCTGTAGTTGCCCATCCGGTTTTACAGGCAATCCATCACAATATTGCCGAGAAATACCCAAATGTAGAGTATTCCCTAGTTGCAAAGAGTCTTCCCTGAACAGTTTAGTAATCCTAGTGTCTAATCCCCTAGTGGCGCCACCTGTGCAACCTTGTCAACCATCACCTTGTGGTCCGTATAGCCAGTGCCGTGAGGTGAATGGTCATGCGGTCTGCTCGTGCGTTGCCAACTATGCTGGCGCTCCACCCGCCTGTCGTCCCGAGTGCTCGGTTAGTTCTGAATGCTCTCAGGACAAGGCTTGTGTGAATTTGCGCTGTGTAGACCCATGTCCAGGAACCTGCGGCAATGAGGCCAACTGCAAGGTTACCAATCACAATCCAATTTGTTCCTGCCCTGCCGGATACAGTGGCGATCCGTTTGTACGCTGTGCACCCTGGCAACAAGAGCCCGAAACACCAAAATCCAATGAGAATCCTTGTGTGCCCAGTCCATGCGGTCCTAACTCCCAGTGTCGCGTCATTGGAGAAACGGGTGTCTGCTCCTGTCTGCCGAACTATATTGGACGTGCACCAAATTGCCGTCCCGAATGCACTCAAAACTCCGAGTGTCCGGCTAATCTGGCTTGCATCAATGAGCGTTGTAAAGATCCCTGTCCCGGCTCTTGCGGCTTTAATGCCTATTGCAATGTGGTGAATCATTCACCAGTCTGTAATTGCGAGAACGACTACACAGGCGATCCATTTGCCGGTTGCAATCCAAAACGTAAGATTAATGCCTAATTGATACTTGTGACCCGAGCTAACATAGTGTCCATTCCCTAACTTAGCAATTGTCACTCCCGATGAACGTTTGACTCCCTGCTCCCCGTCACCCTGCGGTCCGAATGCCGAGTGCCGGGAACGCAATGGCGCCGGCTCTTGCACCTGTCTGCCAGAATACTTCGGTGATCCGTATAGCGGCTGTCGCCCAGAGTGTGTGGTCAACAGTGACTGTGCACGCGACAGATCTTGCATCAACCAGAAATGCGTGGACCCATGTCCGGGTGTTTGTGGATTGAACGCGGAATGCCGCGTGTCCACTCACTTGCCCAGCTGTCACTGTCTGGTCGGTTACACTGGAAACCCATCGAGTGCTTGCCGTGAAATACCCCAACTACCCGCTCCACGTAGGTTACATATCATGAAAGGGTCCCAAACACAAATTAAACTGAACGTCCTTTACCCATTGCTTCTCGTAGCTGTGCGTGATGAGAATCCATGCGTGCCTTCACCCTGCGGTCCTTACAGTCAGTGCCGTGAGATTAACAACCATGCCGTGTGCTCCTGTCAACCCTCTTTTATTGGCTCCGCTCCGAACTGTCGCCCCGAGTGCGTTGTTAGCTCTGATTGCGCCCAAGACCTTAACTGTCAGAATCAAAAGTGCGTGGATCCGTGTCCAGGCACATGCGGCATTGAGGCGCGTTGCCAGGTCATTAACCATTATCCTGCATGTTCCTGTGCCCCTGGCTATACCGGAGATCCCTTCAATCGATGCACGCGTATCAAATGTAAGCATGAGTAGTCCTCAAACTGAGTAAACTAAGCCAGTTGGACAGTGGGAAAAAGGGGGTTGGATTTGATCTTAGTACCTACCTTAGTAACTAACTTGGTAAAAAAAATTTCATATAGTTTCCCGTCCAGCTGGTTTAAGCACTCTCTCTTTCTTTCCTGCATGTATATATATATCCTTCACCTTAATGTTGTACTTTTCTTCCACTTTATGTATTCTACACTATCCATCCGATCTTCCTATGTTTCTGTGTAATGTGTAACTGTGTATGTGTATGCAACTCTACTTCCAACTATTATACGGGATTGGCTATGTAGTGGATGTTACAATACCCAAAGATACCGGTAATCCCTGCGTGCCCTCACCTTGCGGACCCAACTCCAAATGCGTCGATATACGCGGTTCACCTGCATGCTCCTGCCTGCCCGACTATCTCGGAAGGCCACCCAACTGTCGACCCGAATGCACGACTAGTCCCGATTGTCCGGCCAACCTGGCGTGTGTTAACCAGCGCTGTGCTAATCCCTGTATCGGTGCTTGTGGCCTACACTCCCAGTGTACAGTCATCAAGCATAATCCGAACTGCCAGTGCGAGCCTGGTTATACCGGAGATCCCTTCTCCGCCGGCTGTGCCATTATACAACAAAGTATAACTCAACCGGAATCCCAACTCTTGTCACAAAACTAACATTCATTTACTTTATTTACCCCTTCCTTCTACGCCTGGTTTAGTTACCCCCACGGAAGCGTCGCGCAATCCCTGCAATCCAAGCCCCTGTGGAGCGAATGCCATTTGCCGGGAACGTAACGGCGCTGGGTCTTGTGCTTGTCAGCCAGAATACTTCGGTGATCCGTACAGCGGTTGCCGTCCGGAGTGCGTACAGAATGCAGACTGTGATAGATCCCGTGCCTGCACCAACAACAAATGCCAGGATCCATGTCCTGGTGCCTGTGGCATTAATGCCGAATGTCGCGTTCTGAATCACGCTCCTAACTGCATGTGTTTCGATGGATACTCAGGTGATCCACATCGCTCGTGTGCCCTTATTGAGGTGGCTACAAGTCGTCCGGAAAATCCATGTCATCCGTCTCCATGTGGACCCAATAGCCAGTGTCATGATCAGAACAGCCATGCAGTTTGTAGCTGCCTGGAGGGTTACTTTGGTGGCCCGCCCAGCTGCAAGCCCGAATGCGTAGTCAGCTCTGAGTGTGCCCAAAATCGTGCCTGCATCAATCAGAAGTGTGCCGATCCCTGTCGCGGGGCCTGCGGCAACAATGCCAAGTGCCAGGTGGTCAATCACAATCCCATCTGCAGCTGTGTGTCCGGTATGACCGGGGATCCAATCTCAGGTTGTGTTAAGGATGTCGGAAAATCCACGGAGAATCCATGCGTGCCATCACCTTGCGGACCGAACTCCATTTGTCGTGAGATCGGTGAACAAGCCGCTTGCTCCTGCGAAAACAACTACATTGGACGTCCACCCAACTGTCGACCAGAGTGCTCCAACAACGACGAGTGCCAGAATCATCTTTCCTGTCAGCAGGAACGCTGTGTTGATCCATGTCCTGGCTCATGTGGTAGCAATGCCATCTGCCAAGTGGTGCAACACAATGCAGTCTGTACTTGCGCCGATGGCTACGAGGGAGAACCGCTCTTTGGTTGCCAACTCATGACTCCAGTGCTGCCCACACAACCACCTTCCTCACCCTGCGAGCCCTCCCCTTGCGGTCCACATGCCGAGTGTCGAGAACGAAACGGAGCCGGAGCCTGTTACTGTCACGAGGGCTTCGAGGGTAATCCCTACGATGCTCAGAGAGGCTGTCGTCGCGAATGCGAGACCAATGATGAATGTAGTCCGGCCCAAGCCTGTGTCCGCTTTAAATGCATCGATCCTTGTGCAAATATGTGCGGAGAGTTTGCTATCTGTACGGTGGATGAACATGTCCCCAACTGTAACTGCCCGACTGGCTACAGTGGAGATCCATTCTTCAGCTGCCGTCTAATACCTCACACTCCACCTCCACCTGTAAACCCCTGTGTGCCATCCCCATGCGGACCCAACAGCAATTGTCGCAGCATCAACAACCAGGCTGTCTGCTCCTGCCAGTCCGGCTTTGTCAATCAGCCGCCCAACTGCCGTCCCGAATGCGTGGTCAGTGCTGAGTGCGCAACCGAACGTGCCTGTGTCAACAACAAGTGCGTCGATCCATGTCTGCATACGTGTGGAGTACGCGCAATCTGTACAACCAAGAACCACAGTCCCATTTGCACATGCCCGCGCGGCATGACCGGTGATCCATTCGTGCAGTGCAGCAGAATACGTGAGTAAACTAAGTGAATTGTATTCGCATAGATTTAAATTGAATCCTCGTCTCCATTTTAACAGCGATTACGCATGATGTTACCACACCCGAACCACCCGTACCCTCGTGTGTGCCCTCGCCCTGTGGCCCCAATGCTAAGTGTCAAATCGTTGGTGCCAGTCCGGCCTGCTCATGCCTGCCCGACTTCATTGGTGCACCACCGAACTGTCGCCCTCAATGTGTATTGAACTCGGAGTGTGGACCCACCGAGGCGTGCATAAACCAGAAATGTCGCGATCCTTGTCCCGGCTCCTGCGGCTTTGAGGCCAAGTGTCATGTGCTTAACCATCTGCCCATTTGCAACTGCATCGAAGGCTTCACTGGTGATCCCTTCATCCGTTGCAGCAAGCTGCCAGAGGTAAAAGTTGTCACCGATCATCCTCTCGATCCATGCAGTCCCGATCCTTGCGGATCGAATGCCGACTGTTTCAATGGCGAGTGCCGTTGTCAAAACAACTATCAGGGAAATCCCTATGAGGGATGTCGCCCCGAGTGCACACTATCTGCCGATTGTTCGAGGGATAAGGCTTGTATGCGAAACAGATGTGTTGATCCCTGTCCGGGCACCTGTGGCAACAATGCCATCTGTGAGGTGCTCAACCACATTCCCATCTGCTCTTGTCAACAGGGATACGAGGGAGATCCCTTCACCAACTGTCGTCCCAAAGTAATCGATCCCGAGCCCGAGGTCAAAGCCTGTGTGCCCTCACCATGTGGCGCCAACAGTCAGTGTCGTGATATCAACGATCATGCTGTATGCTCTTGCCTCGAGGGTTACATTGGAGCACCGCCTCAATGTCGTCCGGAATGTGTCGTTTCCAGCGAATGTTCTGCATTGCAGGCTTGTGTGAATAGGAAGTGCGTTGATCCTTGTGCCGGCGCTTGCGGCATCGAAGCACGTTGTGAGGTCATCAATCATAGTCCCATCTGTGGTTGCCCACCAGGCACAACAGGTGATCCGTTCAAGAGCTGCTTTGAAATCATAAAGCCCAAGGAAAACGATCAGGTGACACCGCAAAGTGATCCATGTGTGCCAACGCCGTGTGGACCCAATTCCATTTGTAAGGCGGATGACAAGGGTCCAGTCTGTCAATGTCTGCCCGAGTTCTTTGGATCGCCCCCAAATTGTCGTGTTGAGTGCATCATCAATCCCGATTGCCCGTCCACGCAAGCGTGCATCAACAACAAGTGCCGAGATCCCTGCCCCGGGTCCTGTGGCACGAACTCCGAGTGCCGAGTCATTGGACACTCTGTTTCTTGCTCTTGCGCACCAGGCTATGCCGGTAACGCTTTCGTTCAATGCGTACAACAGCATGTGGAACAGCCAAAGCCTTGCGAGCCGTCGCCATGTGGTACTAATGCTGAGTGCATTGAACGCAACGGAGCCGCCGCCTGTAAGTGTATCGATGAGTACCAGGGAAATCCTTACGAGGGTTGCCGTCCCGAGTGCGTGCTCAGCTCGGATTGTCCCACGGACAAGGCATGCATACGTAACAAATGCCAGGATCCTTGTCCCGGCATTTGTGGCTCCAATGCCCAGTGCTATGCCATCAACCATGTGCCCAATTGCGTCTGCATCGACGGTTACACTGGAGATCCATTCTCCAACTGTCGTCGCTTTGAGCCCACAACACCAGGACCTATCGCTGATCCCTGCAATCCATCGCCTTGTGGCGCCAACAGCAAGTGTCGAGCTTCAAATGGCCTTTCTGTCTGTTCATGCCTGGAAACTTTCATCGGAGCACCACCCAACTGCAAGCCGGAGTGTACAGTTAATGCAGAGTGTCCGCAGAACAAGGCGTGTCACAAGTTCCGTTGCACAAATCCTTGCGCCGGCATCTGTGGCTCGAATGCCAAGTGTGAGGTGATCAACCACAATCCAATCTGCAGCTGTCCACTAGAGATGACAGGTGATCCATTCGCCAGATGTTATCCAGCACCTATAATTCCTGATCAAAAGGATCCCGTCAAGGAAAAGAATCCCTGCCTACCATCGCCTTGTGGTCTCTACGCAGAATGCCGTGTACGTGGAGATCAGGCCTCCTGTTCCTGTCTGGCGAACTACATTGGAGCACCACCCAACTGTAGACCCGAGTGCGTTGTAAACACCGATTGTGCCTCGAATCGTGCATGTATTGCCGAGAAGTGTCGCGATCCCTGTGACGGTTCCTGCGGCATCAACTCCGAGTGCCGCATACAGAATCATCTGGCAATTTGCACGTGCAGCGGCGGCTTCACTGGCGACCCTTTCGTGCAGTGTGTCGAGATTGTCGAGGAGCGAACACCACAACCTCCAGTTGTCTCTGTGGATCCTTGCGATCTGCAACCGTGTGGCGCCAATGCCGAGTGCCGCAATGGCATCTGCAGCTGCCTCACCGATTATCAGGGTGATCCCTACAGTGGCTGTCGCCCCGAGTGCACGTTGAGCACCGATTGCTCCCCCAACAAGGCTTGCTTGAATAAGAAGTGCGTCGATCCTTGCCCTGGTACCTGTGGCCAGAACTCTCAGTGCGATGTCTCCAATCACATACCAATCTGCAGTTGCCTCCAAGGCTATACAGGAGATCCGTTTGTCCATTGCCGTCAAGAGACACCTGTTGCCAAGGATCCATGCCAACCAAATCCCTGCGGACCCAATAGCTTATGCCATGTATCTGCTCAGGGTGCCGTCTGTGCTTGTCAACCTGGTATGCTAGGCTCCCCGCCCGCCTGTAAGCCCGAGTGTATTGTCAGCTCCGAATGCTCCCTGCAAACGGCTTGCATTCAGAAGAAGTGTGTCGATCCCTGCCCAGGTGCTTGTGGTCAATTCGCACGCTGCCAGGTGATCAATCATAATCCGTCCTGTTCATGCAACTCGGGTTACA
The DNA here is from genome assembly GCA_035042165.1 of Drosophila kuntzei. NCBI lineage: Eukaryota > Metazoa > Arthropoda > Insecta > Diptera > Drosophilidae > Drosophila > Drosophila kuntzei. The sequence continues at coordinate 218,805 of JAWNLU010001430.1, forward strand.
CGGGAGATCCGTTCACACGCTGTTATCAAGAGGAACGTAAGCCAACGCCTGTTGTGCCAGAGAATCCTTGCGTGCCCTCGCCTTGTGGACCCAATTCGGAGTGCAAGGAGCTCAACGGTAATCCTGCCTGCTCCTGTGCTGCCACCTTCATTGGTACCCCGCCCAACTGCCGACCCGAGTGTACCATTAATCCGGAATGTGCGCCCACCAAGGCCTGCATACGTCAGAAATGCGCAGATCCTTGTGTCGGTGCCTGCGGCTTTAATGCCCGCTGCAATGTCGCCAATCATCAACCCATCTGCACCTGCGATGTGGGCTACATAGGAGATCCATTCACCGGCTGTCAACGTGAACAAGGTAGGAACCCGTTTTCATTTATTACACACTCTCCGAGAGAAGATCTCGTCAGTTAGGTCAAGGCGTAAGCTAGCTTGGTTTTGGTTGCTTTATTGGACCTCGTCCAGCAACACCCACTCGTTCACCCTCGCCTAATTTAAGCCAAAGCTTCTATGAGAAAAACACCGCAATTACACGTATTTTGTTTACGCCTTGATAGGAAACATTTTCAAAAGTGAAACTGACTCGCGTTTACTCAATAAAATATTATCGAAGCTTTAAGCTTATATTTTTTCTAAATCTTTTAAATTTATTAGTATTACCTTATGCCAAATTCCCATTGATCTCAAGTGATTTGCCCCTAACGATCTTTCAGTTTCACTTTCCCCAAATAGCGCATTAGATTGAAGTCATAAATGTTTCTAGTGTTTTGTTAAGTTTTTATTTTTAAATACTCTATAATTATGGAAATGCTTGAATATTATGATCCAAAAATTTTATTTTTTCGTAAAATGCGATAAAAGAGAAAACAATATATTTTCCATTTAAACAGATACTCGAAGTGGTGAAAGAGCACTAAACTCACAAAGCTTAATTCAAATTTGAATGAAATATAAAAGTAACGTACAGCTATACGTTGACATTTATTTTAATAACAGAAAGTATATTAGATGTAATATATTATATAAAAGAAACGTTAATCCACAGATCGATTGTCTTTCTAAACAATCAAATTGATCCAAAAGTTAGTCTCTGCAGAATTAAATATTAATATATTTTTTATCTTAAGCTAAGAATAGTTTCCACATCAATACACGGTATGCAATATTCAAGCATTTTCACTAGTTCTGTGTATTGCACAACAACCGTACACCACTCCAGAATCACATCACACACTTGCAATTCGTTCTAATGCGTTAATAGTTATTATCAACAGTTTCTTACACAATTTATTATTACATTAAAAATTATGATTATCGCACGCGCAGGCACAATGCATTGCACAAGAAGTGTTTCGGATCACAATCCTAACATCACATTACAACACTAAAGCGAAATGCAAATTTCAGAGCACTGCATTCTGTACGAGTTGTCTGAATTGTTGTTTGCTTTTGAAAGTGTTTGTGTGCGGCAATAATCAAAGTTTTTAATTAGTTTTTAATTATTATTTATTATATTATATTTGAAATGCTTTTATTTGCCTTTTAACGCCTCAATATACAATATGCAAACTTGCCACGCCTTTTACGTAAAACGCCTCACCCAAAAACCAAACGCCTTGAGTCGATATAACCTTTTACTTGACTTTACTTATGTTGTTTGTTCACGCTTTGGGAAGTAATATTTTGACCAAGACCCGAAATAAAACCAAACTTGTTGTGGACCCGTGAAATGCTTTTATACTTATAAGAAAATTAGAACTTGACCCCAATTGAACTCTGCCTAACCTCTGAATTCGAAAACCCTAACCCCCAAACCTCTTTGAAATTGATTACTGCCTTGTTGTCGTCGTCAACCCAAAACAAAAACCAAATTCTGCCTTATTTGTAACCGCGGTTTGCCAGCAAAGGATTATCAAAATACTAGTCAACAATTACCAAACTAAACAGCGCTTATTAATTAATTAAAACTTAGTATTCTTAGATTATTATAACTCTGTAGTGCCAAGAAATTTAAACAATTATAATCAAAAAATCTTAACAAAGCTGCAATAAATCGATTGTTATAAGAGACACCACGTACCATTTGTTTTAATTACTTCACGTAATGTGTAACGTAACGATGCCCATGTTACGTTATGCAACACTGCACTCAAATATACTCAACAATACTGCCCACTATGCAACACTGCAAAACGCACACACCGTAATTACCACTGCAACACTGAAAACACCGCACTGCGTTTAACAACACTAAACAATGTGAGAAAAAAACTAAATTTATTAATTGGATTTACAACACTTAATCTGTGCTCTAATTCCACCGCCAAATCAAACCCAAATTGGATTAATCAACAAGCAAAAACAAAAGCATATTAAACACCAAAACTTCGGTTCGTACTAAACACGAAAATAACTACAGAACAGATATTAAAGTTTCTGCCAAAAACTTTCTCTTTCTCCCATATTCTCTCTTTCTTAATTTGCATTCTGTGTAACGTTGTTACCGAGCTTAGAAAGTATCGTTAATGATCAAATTACACCCTGTGAACCAAATCCCTGTGGATCGAATGCTGTTTGCCGCGAACGAAATGGCATCGGCGCCTGCCAATGTCTTCCCGATTACTTTGGAGACCCGTATCAATCCTGCCGTCCCGAATGCGTACGCAACTCCGACTGTCCGACGAACAAGGCCTGTCAGCAGCAAAAGTGTCGTGATCCCTGCCCCGGCACCTGTGGCACCAATGCCGATTGCCGGGTAACCGATCATCTGCCCACTTGCAATTGTCGCACTGGCTACACTGGTGATCCTTATCGCTATTGCCACGTGGAACCAGCTCAACGTAAGATTAAACCCTTCTGCCGAGCTGCTGAACATCAACTACAAGTTACACCTTACAGCTATACGTCAAGCCGAACCCTCGCAGCCATGTCGCCCCTCACCGTGTGGTCCCAACTCACAGTGTCGCGAGCTCAATGGTCAAGCAGTCTGCTCCTGCCTCGAACTCTACATCGGACTGCCTCCTAACTGTCGACCAGAGTGTGTCCTTAGTACCGAATGTCCAACCGACCAGGCGTGCATTAGCCAACGTTGCCAGGATCCTTGTCCCGGCACCTGTGGCGTCAATGCTGAGTGCCGTGTTCGCAACCACAGTCCCGTGTGTCAGTGTCGTCGCGGTTTCACCGGCGATTCTTTCACCCGTTGCTATGTCCTGCCACGTAAGCGTTTCCCCGTAAAATTTCTGCAGAATAAATTCCTTAACCAACGGTTTCCCTTCTGAAACTCAGCACCCGCACCAGCCATCGAGCAGGTTCAACGTGATCCTTGCGTGCCTACGCCTTGTGGCTTGAACAGTCAATGCCGTAATGTTCAGGGCGTGTCATCCTGCTCCTGTTTGCCGGAATTCATAGGCGCTCCCCCCAACTGTAGACCCGAGTGCACCATCAGCGCCGAGTGCTCTTCGAGCATGGCCTGCATACGGGAGAAGTGTATTGATCCTTGTCCCGGTTCCTGCGGCTATGCAGCCGAGTGTAATGTAGTCAATCATACTCCCATTTGTACCTGTCCCGAGGGCTATACCGGCGATCCGTTTAGCAGTTGTCGTCTGGCACCACAAGAGCCGGTTCAAAGTGAGTCCCCTCCTTGAAAAGTCTTCATAATCTTATCTCAATTGCCTATGACCTGTAGACGAATACGTTGATCGTTGTCAACCATCGCCATGTGGCCCCAATGCCCAGTGCAACGATGGCGCCTGCAGCTGTCTGAAAGAGTTCCACGGTGATCCCTACGCCGGCTGTCGTCCTGAATGCGTGCTCAACTCCGACTGTTCGCGTGATAAGAGTTGTCAGCGCAGTAAATGTCTCAATCCGTGCCCGGGCACTTGTGGCGAGAACGCGATTTGCGATGTCATTAACCACATTCCCATGTGCAGGTGTCCAGATGGTACCGCTGGTAGCGCCTTTATACGTTGTTCCCCCGTGCCGAGTACGTTCTACTGAACTCCTTTTCGAACTGTCCCATTTAATCTGCCTCATCCTTCTATAGAAATCGTTGCCACGAATCCTTGTCAGCCATCACCATGTGGTCCGAACTCTCAATGTCGTGAGGTCAATCAGCAGGCCGTCTGTTCCTGCCTGCCCAGTTACATTGGAGCACCGCCCACCTGCCGACCCGAGTGCACCTCAAATGCCGAGTGTGCGCCAACACAGGCGTGTCTCAATCAACGTTGTGGTGATCCATGTCCTGGTACTTGCGGCGTCGGCGCCAAATGTGCCGTGGTTAATCATAGTCCTTTCTGCACTTGCCCCGCGCGTTTTACAGGAAATCCCTTTGTGCGTTGCCAGCCCCAAAGTAAGCAAATGATTGACTTGGTGATCTCTGAAAGCGTTCATTACCATTTGACCAATTTCTCAGTTGAACCCGTAAAAGATGTTCAGCCTAGCGATCCTTGTCGTCCCTCGCCTTGTGGACCCTATTCACAGTGTCGTGCCATAGGTGAGGCTCCAGCCTGTTCCTGTCTGGAAACCTACATTGGACGTCCGCCCAATTGCCGACCCGAATGCGTCACCAGTTCAGACTGTAGCAGCCAATTGGCCTGCATTAACCAGAAGTGCGCGGATCCCTGTCCTGGACGTTGTGGCATCAATGCCGAGTGCCGCGTGGTCAGTCATGCGGTGCAGTGCATTTGCCAGCAGGGCTATACTGGAGATCCCTTCGTGCAGTGTAGTCTGGAGATCGTACGAGATATTGAAGTGCGCACTCCCTGTAATCCAAGTCCATGTGGAGCGAATGCCATTTGCCGGGAACGCGATGGAGCTGGTTCCTGCCAGTGTCTGCCTGAATACTTTGGCAATCCCTACGACGGCTGCAGACCCGAGTGCGTTCTCGACACCGATTGCCCTTCCAATAGAGCCTGCCAGCAACAGAAGTGTCAGGATCCTTGTCCGGGCACTTGCGGACAAAATGCCAACTGTCAGGTGGTCAATCATTTGCCCTCCTGCAACTGTCTGCCAGGATACATAGGCGATCCATATCGCCTTTGCACACGTCCAGCTGAACGTAAGGAAAACCACTTTAACCAAATAAGTCTGGTCTTAATCACCTCCTTTGCTGCAGCTGTACCCTTGGAGTATTCGAATCCATGTCAACCCTCGCCTTGTGGCCCCAACTCTCAATGCCGGGTCGTTAACGAACAGGCTGTTTGCTCCTGTCTGCAACAGTTCATAGGTCAACCACCCGCATGCCGACCCGAGTGTACCATCTCCTCGGAGTGTTCCGCCGACAAGGCTTGTATCAATCAGAAATGCGTAGATCCCTGTGTGGCAAACACATGTGGCAGCAATGCCATTTGTCGTGTGCGCAACCACAGTCCTATTTGCAGTTGCATCGGTGGTTTCACTGGCGATGCCTTCACCAAGTGCTTCCCCATACCACGTAAGCCTTAGATCCCTCTTTCTCTCACCCTATTCGTAACATGCTTGTCGATTCTGGTTCTGCAGCTCCACCTATCGAGGAACAACGTGAACCACTGCGTGATCCCTGCGTACCTACACCCTGTGGACCACATTCCGAGTGCCGAAATATTAATGGTGTGCCTGCCTGTTCCTGCCTTGCCACGTTTATTGGGCAGGCGCCCAACTGTCGTCCAGAGTGCACCATCAATTCGGAGTGTCCTAGTCAACAGGCTTGCATCAATCAGAAATGTCGCGATCCCTGTCCGGGTGCTTGTGGATTGAATGCCCAGTGTAGCGTTATCAACCACACTCCACTCTGTGCCTGTATCGAGGGTTACATTGGTAACCCCTTCACCAATTGCAATCCAAAACCTCCAGCACGTAGGTGTTCTCTGGAAAATAGATTAGTCCATCGATGTTCAATCTCCGAAAATTTTACAGCAACAACTCCGCCGATTAAGGATGATCCTTGCAATCCCTCTCCCTGTGGTGCCAATGCCCAATGTCAAGATGGGCAATGCAGTTGTATAGCCGAGTACCAGGGTGATCCCTACGCTGGTTGTCGTCCCGAATGTGTGCTCAACACAGACTGCGCCTATAATCGCGCTTGCGTACGTAACAAGTGCGTTGATCCCTGTCCCGGCACCTGCGGTGTGAATGCTGTTTGTGAGATGAACAACCATGTGCCCATCTGTCGCTGTCCGGATACGATGGCGGGCAATGCCTTCTTCGAATGTCGCCCTGTGACTGCACCAATTCCACAGAATCCCTGCCAGCCTTCGCCTTGTGGACCCAACAGCCAATGTCGTGTGGTGCAACAGACTGCGGTGTGCTCCTGTCTCTCTGACTATGTGGGCAGTCCACCTCAATGTCGACCGGAATGTGTGACGAACTCAGACTGTGCTGCCAATCTGGCTTGCCAGAATATGAAGTGTCGTGATCCCTGTCCAGGCACCTGTGGTTTTAATGCCCTTTGTAATGTGGTCAATCACAGTCCCTTCTGCAGCTGCCCCTCGGCCATGTCCGGAAATCCCTTCGTGCGCTGTCAACAGCTACGTAAGCCAGCCGTAAATCTCGGTTATTTTGTCAGCTACAACATCAACTCTTTACAGTCGAACCACAACGTGATGTACGTCCCCAGAATCCTTGTCAACCCTCACCATGTGGACCCAACTCCGAGTGTCGTGTCTCGGGAGATTCACCATCGTGTTCTTGCTTGCCTGATTTCTTGGGCGCACCACCAAACTGTCGACCCGAATGTATATCCAGCTCGGAGTGTGCCACCAGCTTGGCTTGCGTCAATCAGAAATGTGTGGATCCTTGTCCAGGACTCTGTGGACTCAATGCCAATTGTCGTGTGTTCAGCCACACGCCCATGTGCCTCTGCGATGGCGGCTTCACAGGCGATCCCTTCGCACAGTGTAGTCCCATTAAAGATACTCCTGTTGAAGTTCTTCAGCCTTGCAATCCGAGTCCCTGTGGCATTAATGCCAAGTGTGAGGAACGGGGAGGAGCTGGCTCCTGTCAGTGTCTGCCAGAGTACTTTGGAAATCCATACGAGGGTTGTCGACCTGAGTGTGTCGTCAACTCGGATTGTTCTTCAAATAGAGCCTGCCAGCAACAAAAGTGCCGCGATCCATGTCCAGGCACATGTGGTCAGAATGCAGAGTGCCAGGTCATCAATCATTTGGCTACCTGCAACTGTTTCAATGGGTACTCAGGAGATCCCTATAGGTCTTGTCGTATCATAGAGAATGCACCACGTAAGACTGAACCACCACCAGCAGATTTTTCCAGAATTTCAAAATAATTTCTTCTTAGCGGAACCTGTTTATGTGAATCCTTGCCAGCCCTCGCCTTGTGGACCCAACTCACGCTGTCGCGAAGTCAACGAACAAGCAGTCTGCTCCTGTCTAGTAGAGTTCATAGGTCAACCACCCGCCTGTCGTCCAGAGTGTACCACTAGCTCTGAGTGCGCCGCTGACAAGGCCTGTGTGAATCGCAAATGCGTCGATCCTTGCCCGAATGTCTGTGGCCAACAGGCCGAGTGTCGCGTCCGCAATCACAGTCCCATCTGCACTTGCTTGAATGGTTTCACTGGTGACGCCTTCACACGTTGCTATCGCATTCCTCGTAAGCCAAACGAAATGAAAGATCAATCTTTTAGTCCTGTTTCTAACAAATGTGCTCTCTTAGCTCAACCGGTTGCTCCCATTGAACACGAACCTCTCGATCCTTGTATACCCTCGCCCTGTGGTGCCAACTCACAATGTCGCGACATACGAGGTACTCCCTCGTGCTCGTGCCTGCCGAACTATCTCGGCAGGCCACCCGCCTGTCGTCCCGAGTGTTCCATCAATGCAGAATGTGCCAGTCATCAGGCCTGCATCAACCAGAAGTGTCGCGATCCTTGTCCCGGCTCCTGTGGCCTTAACACACAATGCAATGTGATTAATCACACGCCCATCTGTAGTTGTCTGGTGGGTTATATTGGAGATCCGTTCATTGTTTGCAATCCCGAGCCACCGCAAAACAGTAAGAATTCTCCTTCTCCCCAGTTGAGAATAAATTTTATCGTAGTCTGTCTATTAGTTAAAGCACCGCCTGCACCTCAGGATCCTTGCAATCCATCACCATGTGGAATCAACAGCGTCTGTCGCGACGGTCAATGCTCGTGTATAGCCGAGTACCAGGGAGATCCCTTCATCGGCTGTCGACCGGAGTGTGTCCTGCACACAGACTGTGCCCACAATCGCGCTTGTGTGCGTCACAAGTGTGTGGATCCTTGTCCCGGCACTTGTGCCTCCAACGCTGTCTGCGAGGTGCTTAATCATATTCCAAACTGCCGCTGTCCCGAGGGCATGCAAGGCAACGCCTTTGTTCAGTGCAGTCCAGTTCCACGTAAGCAACTGTCGTCGGGTGCTCCTTGTTTCTTCTCCTACATTTTTCGACTTTTCACAGAACTTGACATCGTGCAAAATCCTTGCCAGCCATCGCCCTGTGGTCCCAACTCTCAGTGTCGCGTTGCTAATCAACAGGCCATCTGCTCCTGCATCACACCATTTATTGGCAGTCCGCCCTTCTGCCGTCCAGAGTGCACATCCAACTCGGAGTGCCCTTTGAATATGGCCTGCCTCAATCAGAAGTGCGGTGATCCTTGTCCTGGTGTGTGCGGTCGTAATGCCCAGTGCCACGTTACGAACCACAGCCCATTCTGTCGCTGCCAGGATCGCCATACGGGCAATCCCTTCGTCAGTTGCCAGCCAATCATCGAACCACCTACACCACCACCTCGGCAAGCTTGCCAACCCTCACCTTGTGGACCATACGCTGAATGCCGTGAGATCAACGAGACACCCTCTTGTACATGTATGCCTAACTACAGCGGCACCCCACCCAACTGTCGTCCGGAATGTGTGACCAGTTCAGAATGTCCATCACAACAAGCCTGCATTCACCAGAAGTGCCGAGATCCATGTCCTGGACTCTGTGGTCAGTCAGCTCTATGCCGTGTGATTTCGCATACCCCGAGCTGTTACTGCCCCCAGGGAATGGAGGGTGATCCCTTCGTGCAATGTGTGGAGAAGAGAGTTCAGCTATTGAATCCACTGGATCCATGTTATCCCAGCCCATGTGGGGTCAACGCTCGTTGCACATCACGTCAGGATGCCGGATCTTGCCAGTGTCTTGAGGGTTACTTTGGCAATCCCTACGAGGGTTGTCGACCTGAGTGTGTGCTCGATTCCGATTGCCCCTCTAATCGTGCCTGTCAGCAGCAAAAATGTCAGGATCCTTGTCCCGGCACATGTGGTGTTAATGCCATCTGCAATGTCCTAAATCATGTGCCCAGCTGTAGTTGCTTTGCCGGGTATAGTGGTGATCCATACCGCTCGTGTCAACAGGAACGCCAACGTAAGAGTTGAAGATCGCTTAGATGAAACTGAAGTTCAATATTATGCCTTCCATTATAGCCATCAAGGAGTATGTGAATCCCTGCCAGCCTTCACCATGCGGTCCCAACTCACAATGCAAGGAGATCAACGAACAAGCTGTTTGTTCATGCTTGCCCGAATATGTTGGAGCACCTCCAGCCTGTCGGCCGGAGTGTACTATCTCTTCAGAGTGCTCAGCAGATAAGGCCTGTGTGGCTAAGAAGTGTATCGATCCCTGCCCAGGCACCTGTGGTGATCAGGCTGTTTGCCGTGTGGTTAACCACAGTCCCATTTGTTCCTGTCGTGTTGGTTTTACAGGCGATGCCTTCTATCGCTGCCTGTCCATACCCCGTAAGTGTACCCACACGACACCTCCTTTGTGTAGACGCCATCTAACCATTTCCGACTATCAACAGCGACGCCACCTACAGTAATTGTACAAAACCAACCAATAGATCCTTGTGTGCCATCGCCTTGTGGGAGCTATGCCGAGTGCCGACCACAAGGAGAGGCACCCTCGTGTTCTTGCCTCTCCGGTTTTCTGGGTGTTCCTCCCAATTGCCGTCCCGAATGTCGCATAAGCTCGGACTGTCCCAGTAGTCAAGCATGCATCAATGAAAAGTGTCGCGATCCTTGTCCCGGCTCCTGCGGCTTTGGTGCCATTTGTAATGTCCTCAACCACACACCTAGCTGCACTTGTCCACCGGGTTACACAGGTGATCCATTTAGTCACTGTCAACCTGAACCCCCACCGAAACGTAAGAAACCACAACGAGTTAACCCAATAGCAATACATTAAAACACCCAAATTCACTCCGTAGCTGTCGAAGCTGATGATCCTTGCAATCCATCGCCATGTGGTTCCAATGCCGTGTGCAATGCAGGCACTTGCAGCTGTCTTCCCGAATATCAGGGTGATCCTTACAACGGCTGTCGTCCCGAGTGTCTAACAAGCTTGGATTGTTCCCGGGATCGTGCCTGCGCGCGTCATAAGTGTTTCGATCCTTGCCCAGGCACATGTGCTGCCAATGCCATTTGTAATGTTATCAATCACGTGCCAATGTGCACATGTCCCGAGGGATTCGCCGGCAACGCGTTTCTACAGTGTCAACCCTTACCACGTAAATATGACAGACTAGGACAGCTTGGAACGACTACTCCAATCAATTCCCCTAAATTTACAGCACCTGTTGTGGTACAACCGTGTCAGCCCTCACCCTGTGGACCCAATTCGCAATGCCGTGAAGCGAATCAACAAGCTGTGTGCTCCTGCGTACCTGGTTATCTTGGTACACCTCCACTGTGTCGTCCAGAATGCACTAGCAACTCGGAATGCCCTGCTCAGTTGGCCTGTGTGAACCAGAAATGTGTTGATCCCTGCCCTGGAACCTGCGGTCGCAGTGCCCAGTGCAGCGTGGTCAATCACAATCCCTTCTGCACCTGTCTGCCCCACTACACGGGAAATCCCTTCGTTGGTTGCCAGCAGATCATCGAACCACCACAACTTGATGAAGTTCCCCAAGATCCTTGTCGTCCATCGCCATGTGGGGCCAACGCCGAGTGTCGAGTTACAGGGAAAACTGCCTCCTGCACTTGTTTGCCAAACTTTGTGGGCTCTCCACCGTATTGCAAGCCGGAATGCGTTGCTAACTCCGAATGTCCCTCGAACCTAGCGTGCATCAATCAGAAGTGTCGCGATCCCTGTCCAGGACTGTGTGCGACCAATGCCATTTGTCGCGTTGTTTCTCATACAGCGATGTGCGTTTGCACCCCAGGACTGACTGGTGATCCCTTTACACAATGTCAGCCCATTGAACGGGATGTAGAAATCATCAATCCTTGCCACCCTTCACCTTGTGGATCAAATGCCGAGTGCACTCAACGTAATGGAGCCGGAGCCTGTCAATGTCTGTCAGAATACTTTGGTAATCCCTATGAGGGTTGCCGACCGGAGTGTGTCTTGAACTCGGACTGTCCATCTAATCGTGCATGTCAGCAGCAAAAGTGTCGCGATCCCTGTCCAGGCAGCTGTGGACAGAATGCCGAGTGCAATGTCGTCAACCATACGCCGATGTGTTCCTGCTTCGCGGGATACGTAGGAGATCCTTATAGATACTGTAACCAGCCTCCAGCACGTAAGCTAGTTCCTATTGTCATTAGTAGAGTCGTCTAACCAGTTATGTAGACTTGAAGTAGTTACTAATTCGGAGTGCATTATCTAATCTTAACCCTAGCAATTGTCCACGATTATGTGAATCCCTGTTCGCCCTCGCCCTGTGGCTCCAATGCCGAGTGTCGGGAGGTACAGGGACAGGGAGTCTGCTCCTGTCTACCCGACTTTATGGGTGTACCACCCAACTGCCGACCCGAGTGTACTTCCAGCGCTGAATGTCCCACCGCCAGGGCCTGCATCAATCGCAAGTGCGTTGATCCATGTCCGGGTGTCTGCGGCCAAGGTGCTATTTGTCAGGTGCGCAACCACAGTCCCATTTGTATGTGTCCCCCGAATCTGATCGGTGATCCTTTCGTGCGCTGCCTGCCCCGACCAACACGTAAGCAAAATAACTGACCCAACCATTGTATATAGACTGACCTTATGGACGTTATACACTAGCACCACCACTACCATTAAGGGATGTGGCTCCTTACCGAGATCCCTGCGTACCCTCACCCTGTGGTCTCTATGCCACCTGTCGCAATCAACAGGATCAGGCCATTTGTGCCTGTCAGCCGAATTACTATGGTGCTCCACCGCATTGTCGCCCCGAGTGTACTATCAACGCCGATTGCCCCACTCATTTGACTTGTATCAATGAGAAATGTCGCGATCCCTGCGTCGGCGCCTGTGGTCAGCACACGGAATGCCGTGTTATCAACCACACGCCCAACTGTGTCTGTCTACATGGCTTTGTGGGCGATGCCTTTGTGGCTTGCCAGCTTTCACCACGTAAGCCCCCTGAAGCGAAGAATCGTTAAGATTTAAGTATATCAATTCACCCACTCCCTATAGAACCACCTGCATATGAAGAGCCCCGAGATCCCTGCAATCCCAGTCCCTGTGGCAGCAATGCCATCTGTTCTGGCCAAGGACAATGTACATGCATTGCCGAGTACCAAGGGGATCCCTATGTCGCATGTCGTCCCGAATGTGTTCTTAGCTCTGAATGTCCTCGCAATCGCGCGTGTAAGCAGCAAAAGTGTGTGGATCCCTGCCCTGGTACCTGTGGTGCCAGCGCTATCTGTGAGGTGGTGAACCACATTGCCATGTGCCACTGTCCCGTGGGCATGACGGGCAATGCCTTTGTTCACTGCAGCACTGTGCAAAGTAGGTTCCGTCATAAATCTTTTCTGAGAGAAGCAATTAATTGAATACCACCTTTGACCCTTTAGTGGAAGTCTATCAGAATCCCTGCCAGCCATCGCCTTGTGGTACAAACGCCGAGTGTCGTGAGCGTCAGGGTCAAGCCATCTGCAGCTGTTTGCCCAACTATTATGGTGTTCCACCCTCCTGTCGACCTGAGTGTACCACCAACTACGACTGTGGCCTAAGTCGGGCCTGCCAGAACCAACGTTGTGTCGATCCCTGTCCGGGTGCCTGTGGTGCCTATGCCGAGTGCCGAGCGGTCAGCCACAGTCCTTTCTGTAGTTGTCGCTCAGGGTATACCGGCAACCCATTCGTTCAGTGTCACATTATCAGTAAGTTGCCCAAACACAAAGAAACAAAAAATTACTCAACTGAAATCTCAACCACAGTCGAGCCCTTGCGAGATATTGTGCTGAGGGATCCCTGTCAACCCTCGCCATGCGGTCCCAACAGTGAATGTCGTACCATTGGAAGTACTCCATCATGCTCCTGTCTAGAGAGCTTCTTTGGAACACCACCAAACTGCCGACCCGAGTGCTTGTCCAACTCTGATTGTGCCTCATCGCAGACTTGCATCAACAATCGCTGCAAGGATCCCTGTCCTGGTTTTTGTGGTAGCGGAGCTGTGTGCCGTGTGCTTAGCCACAGCGCAATGTGCTACTGTCAGTCAGGCTACACTGGTGATCCCTTTGTGCATTGCTCACCTATGCGGCGGGATCCTCCCGAAATTATACAGCCCTGCAATCCCAATCCTTGCGGATCCTTTGCTGAGTGTCGTGAACAGAACGGCATTGGCTCTTGCCAGTGCCTGCCCGAGTACTTCGGCAATCCCTATGATGCCTGTCGGCCCGAATGTGTCCTCGACTTTGACTGCCCCTCTAATCGTGCCTGCATAAATCAGAAGTGCCGCGATCCCTGCCCCGGTAGCTGTGGCCACAACGCCGAGTGTTATGTGCGCAATCATCTGCCCACTTGCAACTGTGTCAACAATTATGTGGGTGATCCCTACATATCCTGCAAACGCGAAGAGAAACGTAAGCAGATGCATAAGGAAAACCATTGAGGAAACCTCTCCGTTAAACCGCCTTCCTCTTTTTTACAGCCATTCGCGATTACGTTAACCCCTGTCGACCCTCACCCTGTGGCCCCAACTCGCAGTGCAAGGAACTCAACGAGCAGGCCGTCTGCTCCTGTCTGCCCGAGTATGTGGGTCAGCCTCCTGGCTGTCGACCCGAATGCACGCTCTCCTCTGAATGTAGTTTTGACAAAGCATGTGCGCAGCACAAGTGCATCGATCCTTGTCCAGACGCTTGCGGCATGAATGCCCTTTGTCGTGTCACGAATCATGCACCTTTATGCGCTTGCCAATCGGGTTACACCGGAGATCCCTTCACGCGTTGTTATCCCGTGCCACCACCTCGTATACAGCTGCTCGATGAACCCATTCACGATCCCTGCCAGCCCTCACCCTGTGGAGCAAATGCCCAATGTCGTCAATCACATGGTCAGGCCGTATGTACCTGCCTCGCGGGTTACTTTGGAGCCCCACCGAGTTGTCGACCCGAGTGCACCACCAGTGCCGAGTGTCTGCCCAGCCTGGCTTGCATTAACCAGCGCTGTGTAGATCCTTGTCCCGGCTCCTGCGCGTACAATGCTCTCTGTAACGTGAGGAATCATGTGCCGAGCTGTCAGTGTCCTGTGGGTTATGTGGGTGATCCGTTTACTGCCTGCCAGCCAAAACCACGTAAGCAATTAAAAACACTCCTGGAGTTACCCCTAGGCTCAAGCATTTCGTTGTATTTGTCTTTAGCCCAACCCAAGCCTGTTGAGAATGATGACCCTTGCCATCCCTCACCTTGTGGACCCAATGCCCAATGTCAAAATGGTCAATGTACCTGCCTAGCCGAGTATCAAGGTGATCCCTATGTGGGCTGTCGTCCAGAGTGTGTCCTCAATACCGACTGTCCAAGGAATCGCGCCTGTGTACATCACAAGTGTGTGGATCCTTGTCCCGGAACCTGTGCTTCCAATGCCATCTGTGATGTCCTCAATCATATTGCCATGTGCCGTTGTCCCGCTGGCATGACGGGCAATGCCTTTATCCAGTGTGAAACTCCTCTAGTGCAATACTCGCCACCAGTTAACCCTTGTGCTCCTTCACCTTGTGGTCCCAACAGTCGATGCCGTGTGCTCAATGAGAACGCTGTCTGCTCGTGCTTGGAGGATTATGTGGGCACACCACCCAGCTGTCGTCCGGAATGCACACGCAACTCCGATTGTCTGCCACGTCTGGCATGTCAACAGCAGCATTGCATCGATCCCTGCCCTGGAACCTGTGGCTATTATGCCCTTTGCCATGTGGTCAACCATGCTCCAATCTGCAGCTGTCCACCGCGTCACATTGGCAATCCCTTCTTGGGTTGCCAACCCGAACCTCACCGTGATGTCGCTGTCAAGAAGCAACCCTGCCAACCCTCACCTTGTGGCCCCTACGCCGAATGTCGCGCTGTCGGAGATCAGGAACAATGTAGCTGTTTGCCTACTTATACGGGAACACCACCCAACTGCCGGCCGGAGTGTGTGACGAACTCGGAGTGCAGCTTCGACAAGGCCTGCGTACGACAGAAGTGTGTGGATCCCTGTCCAGGCACATGTGGAGCCAATGCCATTTGTCATGTGCTAAGTCATATGGCCATGTGCTATTGTACTTCTGGCTATACGGGAGACCCCTTCAGCAACTGCTATCAGACACCCATACAGCAGGAGGAGCCCTTGCAGCCCTGCTATCCCAATCCTTGTGGAGCCAATGCGTTGTGCCGTCAGGAAGGCAACGCCGGTTCCTGTCAGTGTCTGCCGGAATACCATGGCAATCCCTACGAGGCCTGTCGACCCGAATGCGTCTCTGACAGCGACTGTCCATCGGATAAGTCCTGTCATCAGCTCAAGTGTCGCGATCCTTGCCCAGGTGTGTGCGGTCCCAATGCAGCATGTAGGGTCCTCAACCATCTGCCAACCTGTCATTGCTTGAATACCTTTTCCGGTGATCCCTATCGCTATTGCCAGTTGCCCGAGAAACGTGAGTCATAAAATGCTTGCCAGAAACAATTCTTATATCGTATATCGTCTTGTCTCTCAGCTATTCTTAAGGATTATGTCAATCCCTGTCAACCCTCACCCTGTGGCCCCAATTCACAGTGCAAGGCTCTAAATGAGCAGGCCATCTGTTCCTGCTTGTCTAAATATGTTGGTGCACCACCTAACTGCCGTCCCGAGTGTGTCACTAGTGCG
The DNA here is from genome assembly GCA_035042165.1 of Drosophila kuntzei. Lineage (NCBI taxonomy): Eukaryota > Metazoa > Arthropoda > Insecta > Diptera > Drosophilidae > Drosophila > Drosophila kuntzei. The sequence goes on from JAWNLU010001430.1 coordinate 234,839, forward strand.
GAGTGTGCCCAGGATAAGGCATGCATCAATCAAAAGTGTCGCGATCCCTGTCCAGGTGTCTGTGGCTCCAATGCCGAATGTCGTGTCTTCCATCATGCTCCCATTTGCAGTTGTCGTCGGGGTTATCAGGGAGATGCTTTCTCCCGTTGCTATCCTGTGCCACGTAAGAATCTAAAGGAGCACTCCTTGAGTTGGCATTCAACCCTCTCCATGTTTACAGCTCCACCTCCAGCCTTGGACATTTATAAGAATCCTTGTGTTCCTTCACCTTGCGGACAGTACGCCACATGTGGGGATAATCAAGGCACGGCTGTGTGCTCCTGTCAACCCAACTACTTTGGCAGTCCACCCAATTGTCGCCCCGAATGTAGCATCAACGCCGACTGCCCTGCTCACTTGGCCTGCCAGCAGCAACGTTGTCGTGATCCTTGTCCAGGCGCTTGTGGCTTTAATGCCCAGTGCCTGGTCATCAATCACACTCCAACTTGTCAGTGTGCCCCTGGCCTAACTGGCAACCCGTTTGCATCCTGTCAAGCACCAGCACCTGCTCCTCAGCCACCTTTACTGGACTCAGACCGCTGCCAGCGCGTGCAATGTGGTGCCAATGCCATCTGTCGGGATGGCCAATGCAGCTGCCTGCCTGGCTATAATGGAAATCCATCGATTGGCTGTCGTCCCGAGTGTATATTAAGCACGGAGTGTGCTCTTACCCAAGCCTGCGTGCGTCAAAAGTGCATCGATCCTTGTCCCGGCACCTGCGGCTCGAATGCCATATGTGAGGTTCACAACCATGTGGCCATGTGTCACTGCCCCGCCGGAATGACAGGCAATGCCTTTGCGCAGTGTGTTCCACTTCCGCCACCTCCACCACGTGTGATTGCTGATCCTTGTCAGCCCTCGCCCTGTGGACCCAATGCTCAGTGTCGCTCGATCAATGGACAAGCTGTCTGCTCGTGTCTGCCTCAATTTGTGGGTGTGCCACCCTCATGTCGTCCCGAATGCATCAGCAATGCTGAGTGCCCACTTCATCTGGCCTGTCTGCAGCAACATTGTCGTGATCCCTGTCCAGGGGCCTGTGGCTTGAATGCCGAGTGCCAGGTGCTGAATCACAGCCCGATATGTCGCTGCATTAGCTCCTATACCGGAAATCCCTTCGTTGCATGCCATCCGCAACCGCCGCCACCGCCAATTCAGGATGTAATTGACCCTTGCCAGCCTTCGGCTTGTGGCGCCAACTCGGAATGTCGCAACGTAGGCAACAATGCTCAATGCAGTTGCCTGACGGACTTTATAGGAACCCCCCCCAATTGCCGACCTGAGTGTGTCAGCAGTGCTGACTGCCCCACCAATCTTGCCTGTCTGAATCAGAAATGCCGTGATCCCTGTCCAGGAGTCTGTGGCTCAAATGCCGATTGTTATGTAATCAATCATACACCGATGTGCGTCTGCTCAAGCGGTTACAGTGGAAACCCCTTCGTCAGCTGCTATGTGGTCAGAGATGTGCCTGAGCCCGTGTCTCCTTGTGTGCCCAGTCCATGTGGCTCCAACGCCCTTTGCAGTGAACAGAATGGAGCTGGCGCCTGTCGCTGTCTGCCAGACTTCTTTGGTAATCCCTACGAGGGATGCCGTCCCGAGTGTGTCCTCAATTCGGATTGCGCTAGTCATTTAGCGTGTTTCAGTCAACACTGCCGCGATCCTTGCCTGGGAGCTTGCGGCACAAATGCTGTGTGTCATGTCCGTGATCATCTTCCTCAGTGTAGTTGCCTTAGTGGCTACGAGGGTAATCCCTACAGTTACTGCAGTGTCCTAAGCGAACGTAAGAAAATACTTCATAGAATAACTTCAAAATTGGAAATTTATCCGACATCTTCATCGATAGCTCTGAGTGAACCTGTGCCACTGCATCCCTGCCAGCCCTCACCTTGTGGACCCAATTCTCAGTGTCGTGAAGCGAATCAACAGGCTATCTGCAGTTGCCTGCCTGAGTTTAAAGGTTCTCCACCCGCTTGTCGCCCAGAGTGCACAATCTCATCCGAGTGCGCTCTTGATAAGGCCTGCAGCAATCATCACTGCGTTGACCCCTGTCCAGGTGTCTGTGGTCGTAATGCCGCATGTCGCACCATCAACCACAGTCCCCACTGCAGTTGTTTGCCCGGCTTTACGGGAGATGCCTTTAGTGGTTGTCGCACTATACGTAAGACCCTTAGTGTTCCCCTCTTGATTGCAACTCATCCTTATACCGATAACTTTACAGCTCCCGCCCTCAGCTACGATTATCCCAAGGACACTTATCGCGATCCTTGCGTTCCCTCGCCCTGTGGTGCCTATGGTCAGTGCCACGCCCAGAGTGGTCAAGCTGTTTGCACCTGTCAGGCGGGTTACTATGGTGCACCACCCAACTGCCACCCCGAGTGCGTCATAAACTCAGATTGCGTCGCTCATTTGGCCTGCTTGAATGAAAAGTGTCGCGATCCTTGCCCCGGCTCTTGCGGCATCTCTGCCCAGTGTAGCGTCATCAATCACACGCCCATTTGCAGTTGCCCTGTAGGTTATCAGGGTAATCCTTTTGTTAGCTGCGCACCGATACCACCGACTCGTGATCCACCCGCACCACATGATGCCTGCAATCCATCGCCCTGCGGCTCCAATGCTGTTTGCAACATTGGACAATGCACTTGTTTGCCCGAATTCCATGGTAATCCGTATGTGGGTTGTCGTCCGGAGTGTGTGCTCAACACAGACTGTGCCCGGGATAGAGCCTGTCAGCGCAGCAAGTGTGTTGATCCCTGTCCAGGTGCCTGTGGTGTAGGCGCCATCTGCGAGGTGCGTCAACATGTTCCCATGTGTCACTGTCCACCTGGCACCTCCGGCAATGCATTCGTTCAGTGCGCTCTAGTTCAACGTAGGTTTTCTTCCAGTATGTCAGGATTATATATTAACCATCCTTTCCCCCGTTTAGCTGACCCTATCTTGCCCGTTAATCCCTGTCAGCCATCACCTTGTGGCAGCAATGCTCAATGTCGTGCGGCCAATGAACAGGCTGTCTGTACCTGCCTTCCGGATTACTTTGGCACACCCCCTCAATGCCGACCCGAGTGCACCATTAACTCGGACTGTGCACCACATTTGGCGTGCCTAAATCAACACTGTCACGATCCCTGCCCGGGCGCCTGCGGACAGCAGGCACTCTGCCAGGTCATCCGCCACACGCCCCATTGTAGCTGCCCCACCGGATACACAGGCAACGCCTTTTCTCTCTGCCAGCGTCTGCCACCGCCTCCACTCATCCAACACGAGCCAGTCAATCCATGTCAGCCATCGCCATGCGGTGCCAATTCCCAGTGCACGCAATCGCCGGATGGAAGTCAAGCATTATGTAAATGCTTGGAGAGTTACATCGGAACACCGCCCTATTGTCGACCAGAGTGTGTGACCTCCGCGGAGTGTGCCAATCAATTGGCTTGTATCCAACAAAAGTGTCGCGATCCTTGTCCCGGCGTATGCGGCCAGGCAGCCACCTGCCAGGTGGTCAGTCATGTGCCCTCGTGTCTCTGCATTGCGGATTACATTGGAGATCCCTTCACGCGCTGTTATCCGCGTCCAGCTTTAGAGCGAGACCAGCTTAATCCTTGTGTGCCAAGTCCTTGTGGTAGCAACGCCGTCTGCCGGCAACAGACAGGAGTCGGTTCCTGCCAGTGTCTTTCCGAATATTATGGCAATCCCTACGAGGGTTGCCGACCTGAGTGTGTCCTCAACTCTGACTGTTCCAGCCACTTGGCGTGCCTTAATCAACATTGCCACGATCCTTGCCCCGGCAGCTGTGCCCCCAATGCCCAATGTCAAGTGGTTAACCATGTGCCCATCTGCAGTTGTTATCCTGGCTACAATGGTGATCCCTATCGCCACTGTCAGCTACGCCAGGCGGAACGTAAGCAAACTCCTCAGAAATTTCATAAAACTTGCACTAACCTACCGTATTATGTATTACTTGCACCACCCTTTTGTACCACCTTCTCTACAGCCGTAACAGAGATCTACGTGAATCCCTGCGAGCCCTCACCCTGCGGCCCTAATGCTCAGTGTAAGGATCAGCAGGGTCAGGCAATTTGCAGCTGCCTGCCCAATTACTTTGGTACTCCACCCGCCTGTCGACCCGAATGCACTACCAATCCTGAGTGTCCCCACGACAAGGCCTGCATTAATCTCAAATGTCGCGATCCCTGTCCCGGCGCCTGTGGCTACAATGCCATCTGCCAGCCACTGCACCACCGAGCCCATTGTTCCTGCCAGACCGGTTTCACTGGTGACGCCCTCGTGCGCTGTCAACCGATACCGGCACCTCTTCCACAACGCGAACCCTATCACGATCCCTGTGTGCCCTCACCCTGCGGATCGTACGCCCAATGTCAAGGGGCCAATGATCAGGCCGTCTGCAGTTGTCTCTCCGAGTATTATGGCACACCACCGCATTGTCAACCCGAGTGCATTCTCAACTCGGATTGTCCAGGTCATCGTGCCTGCATCAATGAGAAGTGCAGAGATCCATGTCCTGGGGCTTGTGGTCTTTACGCACAATGTAATGTACTGAACCATGTACCCAGATGCTCGTGTCCTAGAGGTTATCTCGGCGATCCATTTCATCGTTGCTACCCAGCACCAGTTGCCCCACCTCCCACTCCTATTGCCGATGATCCTTGCCAACCGTCTCCTTGTGGTATAAATGCGCAGTGCGCAGGTGGCATCTGCAGTTGCCTGCCACTATATCAAGGCGATCCCTATGTTGGCTGTCGCCCAGAGTGTGTGCTCAGCACAGAGTGTTCCCGAGACAAATCATGTGTACGCAATCGCTGCATTGATCCTTGCCCAGGCACTTGCGGATACTCCGCCATTTGCGAGGTTCACAATCATGTTGCCATGTGTCATTGCCCGGCTGGTATGCAGGGTAATCCATTTGTACTCTGTCAGCCAACACCACAAGCTGTGACACCACATCCAGCACCACTGCAGCCTTGCCAGCCTTCACCCTGTGGTAGCAACGCTCATTGTCGCGCTGTGGGAGATGAGGCCATCTGTAGTTGCTTGCCCGGCTACTATGGTAGTCCACCCATCTGTAGACCCGAATGCACTACCGATTCAGAGTGTCCTCTAAGCCTGGCTTGCGTCAATCAACATTGTCGTGATCCTTGTCCTGGCGTCTGCGGTCATCAGGCCGTCTGCCATGTGGTCAATCATAGACCGCAGTGTGTCTGTCCAACTGGCTATACGGGCAGCCCCTACATACAATGTCAGCCTATTCGACCCAACACAATTCCCGCTCTGCCTCCAGCTCCTACTTCGACTCCCCCTGTAATTCCTGTACAGCGCGAACCCCTTGATCCGTGCTTGCCCACGCCTTGCGGTCCCCACTCTCAGTGCAGCAGTGAGCAGGGCGTGGCCACCTGTCGCTGTGAGTTGGAGCATGTGGGCGTGCCTCCCTATTGCCGCCCCGAGTGCATCTCCAATAGCGACTGTCCCAGCGATCGCGCCTGTATCAACCGCAAATGCCGAGATCCTTGTCCTGGTCTCTGTGGTTTCAATGCTGTCTGTCGCACCAGCAACCACCAACCGAACTGTGTGTGTGCACCAGGTCTGATTGGCAATCCGTTTACCGCTTGCCAACCACCGCCGCCATCAGCTCCAACCCCAACACCACCAACGAGAATAACTTCCGTACAGACACCACAGTTCGAGGAGCCCCCGTTGAATCCTTGCGAGCCCAATCCTTGTGGTGCCAATGCCATTTGCAGTCAGCACCAGGGCTTAGGCTCCTGCAGATGTCTACCAGACTATTACGGCAATCCCTATGAGGCTTGTCGCCCTGAATGCATCATTAACAGCGACTGTCCCTCGCACAGCGCTTGCGTGCAGCTGAAGTGTCGCGATCCTTGTCCCGGTACATGTGGCCTCAATGCAGAATGTCGTGTGGTGGATCATCTACCACATTGCAGCTGTTATAGCAGCTACACGGGCAACCCCCTGATCCACTGTGCTCCACAAGCACCAGTGGTGCAGCAATGTAAGCAACCACTCTCGAGAGATCCCTCGAACATTTGTAATAATCTCCCGACTTCTTCTGACATAGCACCCATAGTTCATCTCAATCCCTGTGATCCAAATCCATGTGGTGTAAATGCACAGTGCCGTGAAAACAATGAGCAAGCCATCTGCTCTTGTCTTCCCGATTTTTATGGCAGTCCACCTTATTGCCGACCTGAGTGCACCCTGAACTCTGAGTGCGCCTTCGACAAGGCCTGTGTAAAGCACAGATGCGTCGATCCCTGTCCAGGAGTTTGCGGCATCAATGCCGAGTGTCGCGTCCATTACCACAATCCCATTTGTTATTGCGGACCCTCGCACACTGGCAACCCCTTCACCCGATGCTACGAGAATCCTAGACGTAAGTTTCCATGTGATACGACAGCCAATTGTCAGATTCATTCTAATCATGTTTCTTCGGCTTATGCAGTTCCCACAAATGTTCGACCTCCCATATACGACACATCAGCACCACCCTATCCGGTTGCCTTACCCGGCGTGATTTACATTCCCTCTGAGTCACAACCGATTCTCCCCACGTACCAACCCTCAGTATATACGACATATCCCACTCAAACTACACCTCAACCGAAACCAGGTGTAATCAACGTTCCGTCGGTATCCCAACCATCGCCACCAAACGCGCAACCACCACACTACGACGTCGACTACACCTTACAACCACAACCGACACCAGGAGTTATTAATATTCCCTCAGTGCCTCAGCCGGCTCAGCCGACATCAAAGGCACCTGTCTTTATCCCATCACCAAATCCTACGACACCTGCATCGCAGGCAGGAGTTATCAATATACCATCAGCACCACAGCCAAATAATCCGTCACCTCAGCCTCCCATCTACGATGTGAACTACCCCACACCACCTCAACAACCAGGTGTGGTGAATATTCCCTCAATTCCACAACCATCTTATTCAACACCACAACCACCGGTTTATGATGTAAATTATCCAGGACCACATCCAACACCACAACAGCCTGGAGTTATCAACATACCCTCAGCACCACAACCGCAGCCTCCTATCCCTCTGTCTCCACTTTACATTCCAACTCCTCCGGCAACTTCAACCCCGGCTCCTCAGCCTGGAGTTATCAACATTCCGTCAGCACCACAACCGTCGTACCCCACACAACAACCACCGGTGTATGATGTAACTTACCCAGCACCACAACCAACACCACAACAGCCTGGAGTTATAAATATTCCGTCAGCACCACAGCCGCAACCTTCTCCGACACAACCTCCTATATTTATACCGTCTCCAGTGATCACGACGCCTACGCCAGGTGTAATCAATGTACCATCGATACCTCAACCATCTTATCCAACACCTCAGCCTCCGACTTATATTGGCAACTACCCTACACATCCATCACAACCACCTGTACCAGGTGTTATCAACATTCAGTCTGAGCCACAACCACAGTCAATACCTCAGCCACCCCATCCAGCAATATACGATGTGTACTATCCGCCTCCACCAAAAATACCCGGAGTTGTAAACATTCCATCTCTACCCCGGCCAACTTACCCAACACCACAACCTCCTGTGTATGTGGCAACACCGCCTAACACAACACCTGCTTCACAGCCAGGTATCATAAATATACCATCGGTACCACAGTCAACATATCCATCCCCAAATCCACCGGTTTATGATGTGAGCTACCCTACACCACAACCAACACCACAACAACCTGGAGTTATCAACATTCCATCAAAAACACACCCTGTGTCTCCTACACCACAACCACCACTGTATATTCCATCTCCACCGGGAACAACGACACCTGCACCACAACCAGGAGTTATTAACATACCATCATTACCACAACCGTCTTACCCAACATTTAAGCCTCCGATCTACGATGTGAACTACCCAACATCACCGCAACCACCTCAGAAACCAGGTGTGGTTAATATTCCTTCAGTGTCACAACCAACGTATCCGTCTCCTCAACCTCCGATCTACGATGTGAACCACCCAACATCACCGCAACCACCTCAAAAACCAGGTGTGGTTAATATTCCCTCAGTGCCACAACTTACGTATCCGTCTCAACCTCCGATCTACGATGTAAACCACCCAACACCACAACCAACATCAGACAAACCAGGAGTTATAAATATTCCTTCCGTCTCACAACCGTCGTATTCCTCACCACAGCCTCCACTTTACATTCCATCCCCATCGGCTACTTCAACACCTGCACCACAACCGGGAATTATCAATATATCAACACTACCGCAACCGTCTTACTCAACACCTCAGCCTCCAATCTTCGATGTGAACTACCCAACGCCACACCCAACGTATAAACCAAGCGTTGTGAACATTCCTTCATATCCAGAGCCTGTGGCCCCTGCACCACAACCTCCGCTATACAATCCAAGTTATCCGACGACTTTAACACCAACATCACAACCTGGTGTATTCAATATTCCATCGGCACAACAGCCAACTTATCCATCCCCTCAACCTCCAATAAATGTGAACCAACCTACACCGCAACCCACACCACAACAACCGGGAGTAGTAAACATTCCTTCGGCTCACCAGCCGTCGTATCCATCCCCTCAACCTCCGATCTACGATGTAAACTACCCAATTAAGCACCCTGAACCACAACCAACGCCAGGTGTCATCAGCATTCCAACGGTGGGAGAACCAACACCGACGCCCCATCGTCCGGTTTATAATGTGGCTACTCCTAGTCTGAAAATAAATCCATGTTACCCTTCGCCGTGTGGTCCGTACTCACAGTGTCACAATCGCTTTGGAGTCGCAGCTTGTATTTGTCTGCCCAATTATAGTGGAACACCGCCAAATTGTCGTCCGGAATGCATTGTGCACTCCGATTGTCCTGCGCAACTAGCGTGTGTGAATGAAAAGTGTCGCGATCCTTGTGCAGGATCTTGTGCGTACAATGCCCTTTGCCGCGTACACAATCATGTGCCCAATTGCTTCTGTGCTCCGGGACATACGGGAGATCCTTTCGTTTCTTGTCAAAGGAAGCCGCAAGTAGTTGTGCAACGTGATCCCACTCCAAAGGATCCTTGTTATCCTTCGCCTTGTGGAGCGAATGCTATTTGCAACAATGGTATCTGCAGTTGTCTTACTGAATATCATGGAAATCCCTACATTGGTTGTCGTCCGGAATGCGTGCTGAATACAGATTGTGCTAAGAATAAGGCTTGTAGGAGACAAAAGTGCGAAGATCCCTGCCCAGGAATCTGTGGACTGAACGCTCTTTGTCATGTCTACAATCATATTCCGAGCTGCACGTGTCCAACTCAAATGCAAGGAGATGCCTTTGTTCGTTGCGATCCTATTCCCATTTCCGAATCCATACCACCCATCACAAGAACGACGACAACAAGTGCACCCTCTATACCCACAACACTCCCTGCTATTGTGCCACCACGCAAGCCCATAAATCCCTGCCAGCCCTCGCCCTGCGGACCTAATGCCCAATGCCGTCCGCACCAGGAACAAGCCATTTGCTACTGTCTTGCTGGCTATCTGGGCACGCCTCCCTCCTGTCGTCCGGAGTGCAGCAGCAACTCGGATTGTCCCCTTGACAAATACTGTCTGAATCTCAGATGTCGCGATCCCTGTCCAGGTGCCTGTGGCTTGCGCGCTTTATGTTACGCCCAAAGCCACAGACCTATCTGCTTGTGCCCTCCATCCTTGACGGGTAACCCACTGTTAGCATGTCAAGCGATAGGTAATGACACTTGAAGCCACATAAAATCCCAATTCCTAACGAAATTCTTTCAGTTATAGCACCTCCCGCCAGAGATCCTATCGAAGTGAATCCTTGTCAACCCTCACCATGCGGTCCCCACTCAGAGTGTGAGCCAACCGCGCAGGGTGCCCGCTGTTCGTGTTTTAGAGATTTCATAGGCACACCACCGCACTGTCGACCCGAGTGTGTGAGCAGCGCCGACTGTGCCAGCGACAAAGCCTGTCTGAACCGCAAGTGTGTGGATCCCTGTCCCGGCAGTTGTGGTCAGCAGGCGCTCTGTCGCGTCGTTGCGCACAGTCCACTCTGTTATTGCCCGGTGGGTTTGGTGGGTGATGCCCTTAGTGCATGCGTTGTACCCAGACCACCGCCAGTGTTGCCATGTCAGCCCAACCCATGTGGTGTCAATGCTATTTGCTTGCCCCACCGTGAGTTGAGCGTCTGTCAATGCCTGCCGGACTACTATGGCAATCCCTATGAGATCTGCCGACCCGAATGCACCCTTAACTCGGACTGCAGCAGCGATCGTGCCTGCGTGCGGGAGAAGTGTCAAGATCCTTGTCCTGGTGTCTGTGGCATCAATGCCCATTGTCAGGTTATCAATCACAGTCCCATATGTGAATGCTTGCCCCAACATGTGGGCAATCCCTATCACAGTTGCCACATTGTGCAGCAAGAACGTAAGACAAAGTTACAACCTCCTTATTTTAAATATGCTGAGCCACTAAAAAAATTAAACTCTTTCGCTACTTTTGTCCATTCCCTGTCGCTCTGTCTTTCTCGAATCGACAATAATGCAGTACTCAATTTTAAGCCTTTGCCTTACAGCCATGTAACCATCGCACCTCCAAACAACAACACTTTAAAACAAATTCACAATCAAGTCAATCGTTGTGATACTTGCGCCATTAAAAAATCGAAAATCTTTTTCGCTCTTCTTCTCTCTCTCTCGAGTCGACAACAATGCAGTGTCCTTTGTCTCGCCTCTTTACTCGTGTAACCACCGCACCACCAAACAAAACGCTAAAACACATTCATTAATAAGGAATTTTCCATGTGACAATTGCTAGACCTAACATACTTTAAGTAGAGATGCCTTATAACGAGCTCAGCTGTAGTTGAAATCGCTTTCGCTTAAAAAAAAGATGAAAAACGCTTTGCTTTTGCCCGAACATAGTATACAAATTTAATCCCAAACATTCTCCCAACCACCAGCTACGCCCCCTGTATATGTGAATCCCTGCGAGCCGACTCCCTGTGGTGCCAACTCTCAGTGTCGCGAATCCCAGGGACAGGCCATTTGTAGCTGCCTGCCAGAGTTTGTAGGCACCCCACCCGCCTGTCGTCCCGAGTGCGTTATTAGCGCCGAATGTCCTTCGGATAAGGCCTGTATCAAGCAGAAATGTCGAGATCCCTGCCCAGGAGCTTGTGGACTCAATGCCCAGTGCCATGTGCGCAATCATAGTCCACTCTGTTCGTGCCAGCCTGGAACTACTGGAGATGCGTTCATACGTTGCTTGCCACTGCCACCGCTTGCACCACAGCAAGAACCACCCGTCCCCACAATGCCATGCGTGCCCTCACCGTGTGGACCGAACTCCCAGTGTCGAGAGGTTAATGGAGGCGCCAGCTGCAGCTGCCTGCCCAACTATATTGGCGCCTCACCTAACTGCCGACCCGAATGCACCATCAATGCGGAGTGTGCCAGTAACTTGGCCTGTATTAATGAGAAATGTCGGGATCCTTGTCCCGGCTCTTGCGGCTTTGCAGCTCAGTGTAATGTCATCAATCATACTCCTAGTTGTTCTTGTCCTTCAGGACATACGGGTGATCCCTTCACCAGTTGCCGTCGTTTACCACCGACACCACCGCCAGCACCACCGAGTATGCTCCCTCTCACTTCTCCCGTTGTTCTCTAATTCCTAACGTGGTTCGTCCTTATGTTTTCTTACAGCATCCGATGATCCATGTAATCCTTCGCCTTGTGGCGTTAATGCGCTATGCCGCAATGGTCAGTGCTCCTGTCTGCCCGAATATCGGGGCGATCCCTACGTGGGCTGTCGTCCCGAGTGTGTACTGAACTCCGAATGTCCCAGAGATCGTGCCTGTGTGCGTAACAAGTGTGTGGATCCTTGTCCAGGTACATGTGCCCAGAATGCACTCTGCGATGCCATCAATCACATTGCCATGTGTCGTTGTCCGGATCGGATGACAGGCAACGCCTTCGTCTCCTGCACACCAGTACGTGATGTGTTGCCTATCAATCCCTGCCAGCCATCGCCATGTGATGCCAACTCGCAGTGCATTGAACGCAATGGAAATGCCGTTTGCTCATGCGTCATAGGATACATCGGACAACCACCTAACTGTCGCCTGGAGTGCTATTCCAGCTCGGACTGTTCCCAGATGCACGCGTGCATCAACAATAAGTGTGTGGATCCCTGTCCAGGTCAATGTGGACTCAATGCCATCTGTCAAGCTGTGCAGCATCGTGCCCACTGCGAATGTATCCCTGGATTTACGGGCAACGCTTACCGCTTGTGCAATCGCATTGTGATTGAAAACATACCGGAGACAGCACGTGATCCCTGCTATCCTTCGCCGTGTGGAGCGAACTCCCAGTGTACCAATGATCAGGGGAAGGCCCGTTGCACTTGCTTAGCCGAGTTCCAGGGCACGCCGCCCAATTGCCGACCCGAGTGCCTCATCAACGATGAGTGCGCCAATAATCTGGCCTGCATAGGTCAAAAGTGTCGCGATCCTTGTCCAGGAAGCTGTGGCCAAAATGCCCAGTGTCAAGTAACTCTACACACCCCTAACTGTCATTGTCCCGCCGGTATGACAGGTGATCCTTTCCGTCTCTGTCAGCTAGTGCCCCAAAGTAAGCATCTACGTCTAATCCCAACCCTTTTCCACAAGTTTGCATATTGTATATAGGCAGGGCAATGTTTTAACCCAAAGTCTTAATCATTATCTTCTCCTTTTACAGTTTTGCCTTCACCAATTCCGGAACCAAAGAATCCTTGCCAGCCATCACCATGTGGCAGCAACACCGAGTGTCGCCTGCGTGGCCAGAGCTATGTCTGCGAGTGTATTCAGGAGTACATTGGCAATCCCTACGAGGGTTGCCGTCCTGAGTGCGTTGGAAACTCTGACTGCCCTGCCAATCGTGCCTGCATACGCAACAAATGCGCGGATCCTTGTCCGGGAACCTGCGGCCTGGAAGCCTACTGTAATATCAACAATCACATTCCCATCTGTTCATGCCCCACTGGCTACACGGGTAACGCCTTTGTCCAATGTACACGTGTCGTGACACCACCGCCACCATCGGATCCTTGTTATCCCTCACCATGTGGCCTCAATTCCGTGTGTCGTGTGCAGCGCGATCAGGCTGTATGCGAGTGTTTGCCCGGCTTCTTTGGCAATCCTTTGGCCCAAGGCTGTCGTCCAGAATGTACCCTGAGCTCAGACTGTGCCAAAGATCGCGCCTGTGTTAATTCCAAGTGCGTGGATGCCTGTGCTGGCGTATGCGGTTATAGCGCCGTCTGTCAGACCATCAATCACAGCCCCATCTGCAGTTGTCCCGATAAGATGATCGGAAATCCGTTCGTGCTATGTGAATCGCCGCGTGAAGTTGAAGTCATTGATCCCTGCCAGCCATCACCCTGTCGCAGCAATGGCATTTGTCGTGTTCACAACGGAGCCGCCACTTGCAACTATCCGGAGTGTGTAACCAATGAGGACTGCTCGCGAGATCGCGCCTGCGTCACCCAGAAATGTGGTGATCCTTGCCAGAATGCCTGTGGTCTCAATGCCATCTGCCGTGTTATCAATCACAAGGCTGTCTGTAGCTGTCCACCCGAGTTCTATGGTTCTCCTTATGCTCAGTGTATGCGACAGTTGGATCCCCCTAAGCCAGAATGCACCAGCGATTCGGAGTGCAGCAATGACAAGGCGTGCATCAATCAGGTTTGCCGCAATCCATGCGAGCAGTCCAATCTGTGTGCTCAACAGGCACGTTGCCACGTTCAGCTCCATCGTCCGCTCTGCGTTTGCAATGAAGGTTACACGGGCAATGCCCTGCAACACTGCTACCTTCTCGGCTGTCGTTCGGATGGAGAATGTGCTCCCACAGAAGCCTGTATCAATGAACAGTGTGTGGATCCTTGCGGTTTTACACAATGTGGTGCTAGCGCCATTTGTCGCACCGACTTCAATCATCGTGCCCGTTGTCATTGCCCCGATGGCTATCGAGGTAATCCGCTCGTGCGTTGCGAACGTCCTGAATGCAGCCGCGATGACGAGTGCGCCTTCCACCTCGCCTGTCGAAACGAACGCTGTGAAGATCCTTGCAACTGCGGCATTAGTGCTCAGTGTCGTGTCGACAATCATCGAGCCCAATGCCGTTGTCCCGCTGGATACAGCGGTAATCCCGCCGTGCGATGCGAATTGTTGCCTACTCAGCCCGAGGGATGTACCATGGACGCCGAGTGTCCCAGCAAATTGGCCTGCTTCAACGGCGAGTGCAAGAATCCTTGTGATGTCACGCATCCTTGCGGTGCCAACGCCATCTGTGAAGTCGTCGATACTCTGCCCCTGCGCACCATGATCTGTCGCTGCGAGCCTGGATATGTTGGTGATGCTGACATTGGATGTCGCAAAGGTAGGCTTACCTCCATAGAATAATTTACTTACAGGATTACCACTCACATTTGATAGGTATATAAAGTTGAGAACTTATTGTGGCATGGATAGGACTGATTGACATTGACAGGACTTTACACAAATTAATTTGAGTTCACAACTGCTAAACAGTTTTTTGTAACGTCCTGTTTTTCTCCGTTCATGTCATAACACGTGTTTCTCTCTAACCTTCAAAAGTGTGAGGTAAAACTGTAATTTTTCTGCTTTACTGCCGAGTTTTGCTTCTTTCATTGCAGCCAAGTTGTAAATAGATATTTTTAATAATTTTATGATCTTTATGATCCCCCTGTTTCCTTTATTTTCCTTCCGTTCAAAGAGTTGCACACCACAACAAATACACTTGATAACTCAAAGCTAACTGTTGCACTTCCTCAAAATGATTTAACCTTTATGGAACTCTTGACTAATATGTTATTTACCATGATTTAGAACCCGTACATGACCAAGGTTGTCAGTCGCATGATCAGTGCCAGGATATGGAAGCTTGCCGCGGAGGTAACTGTGTCAATCCTTGTCTGGATGCATCGCCTTGTGCACGTACAGCTCAGTGCTTGGCACAACAACATCGTGCTATTTGCAGCTGTCCACAGGGTACCCAAGGAGATCCCTTCACCAACTGTTATCAGCCACGTTAGTCCAATCTTATAATATACATTGAGCCAAACTAATCTTTAACTTTACTTCTGCAGCACAAATCACAGCAGGTTGCAAACACGACTCGGAGTGTACGCCAACAACGGCGTGCATCAATCAGCGTTGCCAGGATCCTTGCGCCGAAGCCAATCCTTGTGCCGGCAATGCCGAGTGTCGTGTACAGAACTCTCGACCCATTTGCTACTGTCCAGCTGGCTGGGGTGGTGATCCACAAGTCCAGTGCTTTAAACGTAAGTAACCTTAGAGTTTCATTAGTGTGAAATTGACCTAACTTTGTCTAACTTTCCCCCATCCTTCCAGCTGAGTGTAAGATAAATGCGGATTGTCCTTACGACAAGGCCTGTTTGAACGAAAACTGCGTGAATCCCTGTACCCATGGCCAGGTGCGCTGCGGTAGCGGTGCCGAGTGCCTACCACAGAACCACCAAGCTGTTTGCAAGTGTCCTGCCGGCACACAGGGAAGTCCCTTCGTTGCCTGCATCACAGGACACTGTCAATACAACGAGGATTGCGCGGATCACGAGGCCTGCGATCGTTTGAATCGCGTCTGTCGACCAGTTTGTGAACAAGACACTTGTGCCGTGAATGCAATTTGCCAGGGACGTCGTCATCAGCCTCAGTGCGAGTGCCGTGCTGGCTTCCGAGGTAATCCGTTCGTCCTCTGCGAACTGCCCAAACAAGATCCACAGCCCGAGTGCACCCAAGATGCGGAGTGTCCATCGAAATTGGCTTGCATCAATCAACGTTGTGCGGATCCTTGTGCCACACCCCACGTGTGCAGTCCACAGCAGAGCTGTGTCGTCCTAGACACGCTTCCACTTCGTACCATGATCTGCAAGTGTCCCAGCGATACTGTCTCCGACAATTCTGGCAATTGTGTGCCTATTAAGACTGCCATTGTACCCAGCGGCTGTCAACATAATGCCGAGTGCGCCACTTCTGAGGTATGCCTTCATGGCATCTGTCTGGACGCCTGTCGCCTGGAACGCTGCGGAG
This sequence comes from Drosophila kuntzei, assembly GCA_035042165.1. Classification (NCBI taxonomy): domain Eukaryota; kingdom Metazoa; phylum Arthropoda; class Insecta; order Diptera; family Drosophilidae; genus Drosophila; species Drosophila kuntzei. The sequence goes on from JAWNLU010001430.1 coordinate 251,037, forward strand.
TCAATGCTCAGTGCAGTGCAAGGGATCATTATGCCCAATGCAGTTGTCCAGCAGGTTATCAAGGTAATCCACGCATCGAATGCTACACCACGGATATTGATAAGCCCAAGAATCCGGATGCTGAGTGCACACGCAATGATGACTGCCCTCGGGACAAGAACTGTTTGAATGAACGTTGTGTAAATCCTTGTGTGGCCGATGCATGCGGCCTGGGCGCTTACTGTCATGTTCAGGAACGTGCCGCCGTCTGCCGCTGCCCACCTAGCTACACAGGAGATCCCCGCGTACGCTGTATACCACGTAAGTCTCAGGATTAACCACTTTCACCTTTAACTTCGGCTAATCTCTAAATTTTTTACAGCTTCGGATGTGATTACTGTAGGATGCAAGTCCAGCTCGGACTGTCCCGCCACGGAGGCGTGCATCAATGCACAGTGTATTAATCCATGCAATTGTGGACCCCATGCCGAGTGCATTGTAAAGAATCATCATCCTATATGTTATTGCAAACCAGGATTCTCGGGTAATGCCCAATTTGGATGTGCTCCTATTGGCTGTCAGTCAGACGATGAATGCGCCGGCGATAAGCAGTGTGTGAATCGTGAATGCTTGAATCCCTGTCTTGTCTCAGATCCTTGCGCTTTGAATGCCGAGTGTTATGGAAGAAACCATCGCGCCAGTTGCCGTTGTCCAGCCGGACTCGAGGGTGATCCATTTGTGAGGTGTCTGCGCCTTGAATGCCATTCGGATTACGACTGTGCAACGAACTTAGCTTGTGTGACGAATCAATGTGTGAACCCTTGTGCTCAGAGCCCTTGTGCTCAGAATGCTATCTGTCAAGCGTTGCAACATCGCGCCGTCTGCCGTTGTCCCGATCAACTACCGCTGGGTAATCCTCGTGCCTACTGCGAGCCACGATCTGTGGAGCCTGTGTGCCGCGATGATGGCGATTGCCCAAGTGGTTTGGCCTGCATCGATGCCAAGTGTCAAAATCCTTGCACTGAACTCTCACCATGCGCACGCAGCGCCCATTGCAGCGTCCTAGATAGTGTGCCCGTTCGCACCATGGTCTGTGAGTGTCCTGAGTCTCAGGTGCCGGATGCCAGCGGCGAATGCCGTCCAGTGGTGTTGCAGAGTCCTCCCGGATGTGAGAGTGATCTGGATTGCGGAGATCAGGAGGCGTGTGTGAATCGTCAATGCCGCAATCCTTGCAACTGTGGCACCAATGCCATCTGCCAGGTGCAACAACATCGAGCCGTGTGCAGCTGCCAGGATGGCTTCGAGGGTAATCCTTATGCCGCCTGTCGTTCCATTGGCTGCCGTGTCGATGGTGAATGCGATTCAGGAAAGGCCTGCATCAATGGCAACTGCATCAATCCTTGCCTGCTCAACGATCCCTGCGGTCCCAATGCCGAATGTTATGTCCAATCGAGTCGTGCCCAATGCCGCTGCCTCAGCGGTTATCGTGGTAATCCTTACGAGCGTTGTCGCGTCATCGGTTGCAGCAGCAACAACGACTGCCCCACGGATAAGACCTGCCAGAATGAACAGTGCGTTAATCCTTGTGTTTATCACAACATCTGCGCCCCACGTGCCGAGTGTCGTCCTCAAAACCACATGGCAGTGTGCCGTTGTCCTGCGGACTTCCTGGGTAATCCCTATGTGGACTGTCGTCCGCAACCGCAACCCGTGTGCAAACTAGACACGGATTGTCCAGCACGTTTAGCCTGTATCAATGAACAATGCGTCGATCCTTGTTTGGCTTTGGAACCCTGTCAACGACCTGCCCAGTGCCAGGTGACGCCCACAGCTCCAGTCCGCACCATGATCTGTATCTGCCCCGACGGTTACATCAGCAGCGGTAGCGGCAGCTGCAAACCGACCAAGAGTGTCGTCACAATCGGTGGCTGCATCTCCGATAGCGACTGTTCTGCGGACAAGTCCTGTGTGAATGGCATTTGCCGAGATCCTTGCAATTGTGGCTTGAATGCGGAATGTCGCATCAAGGACCATAAGCCTGTATGCACCTGTCGCCAGGGCTACGAAGGTAATCCTGAGTTCGAATGCGCCAAGATCGAGTGTAGCATCAACTCTGAGTGTCCAGCTACTCATGCCTGTCGCAATCAATTGTGTGTGCCCGCCTGTCAGGGCGAGCAATGTGGATCCAATGCCGAGTGCCTGGCCATCAATCATCGTGCGGTTTGTGAATGTGCTCCTGGACATGGAGGTAATGCCCGACTTGGATGCACGCCGCTTGGCTGTCGCACCGACAACGAGTGTCCCACGGACAGTGCCTGTGTCAATGGCAAATGCGCCAATCCCTGCGAGACTACGGCGATCTGCGCCAGCGATGAACACTGCAAGGTCTATCAACATAAACCACAATGTGCCTGCCCACCTGGAACTATTCGCGTACGCAATGGCTGCGAATCGGACAGTGTGGTGCCCATCTGCATCAGCGATGGAGACTGTCCTACACAAAAAGCTTGCCTTCATGGCGAATGCATCAATCCCTGCAATGCAACCCAACCTTGTGGCGTAAACGCAGAATGCCGTGTCCTAGACACTCTTCCAGTGCGTACCATGATCTGTGAGTGCCTCGAGGGCTACACTGGCAATGCGGCAGTGCAATGCGATAAGAGATCCCTTTGTGTCATCGAAAAGGGCTTCGTTCGCGACGTGGACGGACAGTGCGTCTGTCCACCTGGCAGCGCCCTCGACATCTACGAATATTGCACTCCATGTCTAGTGGAGCAAGGTTATCGTATTGATGAGAGTGGCCATTGTGTGTGCGCCTTGGAACGCGGAATGGTAATCGATGAACGTGGCCGCTGTACCTGCCCCATCGAGTTGGGCTACATTCTGACCCCAAAGGGCGAGTGTCAACCCGTCAAACAACCCGAGTGTACAACTAACGAACAGTGTGCGGATAACCGCTTCTGCAATCCGGAAACCAAGACCTGTATGGATCCCTGCCTGACCAAGACTTGTGGCGTCAATGCCTTCTGCAATGCCGTGAATCATCGCGCTCAATGCCAATGCATCACGGGATACACGGGCAACCCTGAACTTCATTGCAATCATACCAACTTCCGCACAGATTTCCCACGTCCCGATATGGTTGTCAGCTGTTTGGCTGACGGTGTCCAAGTGGAGATTCACATCACGGAGCCCGGCTTCAATGGCGTGCTCTATGTGAAGGGACACAGCAAGGATGAGGAATGCCGTCGCGTTGTCAATTTGGCCGGAGAGACGGTGCCACGCACTGAAATCTTCCGGGTTCACTTCGGCAGCTGCGGCATGCAAGCCGTTAAGGATGTGGCCAGCTTTGTCCTGGTCATACAGAAACATCCCAAGCTGGTCACCTACAAGGCTCAAGCCTACAACATTAAGTGCGTCTATCAAACCGGAGAGAAGAATGTCACCCTGGGCTTCAATGTCTCCATGTTGACTACGGCTGGAACTATTGCCAATACTGGACCTCCGCCAATCTGTCAGATGAGGATCATAACCAATGAGGGAGAGGAAATTAACTCTGCTGAAATTGGCGATAATCTGAGACTCCAAGTGGACGTTGAACCAGCCAGTGAGTAGTCTGAGAATCTTTTGAAGTAATTTATGTCTAACTAATTGAATTCCTCTTCCCCTTTTTTTAGCTATCTATGGTGGCTTCGCACGTTCCTGCATAGCCAAGACGATGGAGGATAATGTACAGAACGAGTATTTGGTCACGGATGAGAACGGCTGTGCCACAGACACCAGCATCTTTGGCAACTGGGAATACAATCCCGATACAAACAGCCTGCTGGCAAGCTTCAATGCCTTCAAATTCCCCTCCAGTGATAACATCCGCTTCCAGTGTAACATACGCGTTTGCTTCGGCAAATGCCAGCCTGTCAATTGTGGTGGATACAACGCCTTTGGACGACGTAGACGTTCCATTGCCGATAACTCCAGCGATACGACGGCCATTGCAACAAGCACTGGAGTGGAGGGTCAGCTGCGCGAGGAGATTACAATCTCCTCCAATGCCATATTGACATTCGAGAAGCGTAGCGGTCCCGGTCTAAATGATGCCAACAGTAAGCACAATTTATTCCGAATTTTCCACAGACAATTTTCCTCTAATATGATTTTTCTTTTCTAACAGTCAAACCGGCTGCTCAGCGCGTTGAGGATATATGCGTCTCCATGGTGGGTTTAATTATAGCTCTGGTCATAACGGCGCTGTTGGCGCTTGTCGCCGTCGCCGTTGCGGTCTCCTGCTGGCTAATGGCTTACAGAAGACGTCCCAAGACCTTGGCACCACTGCCCCACCCACCAGAGTTCCCCAACCCACTATTTGCCAATCCGGACGCTGCGCCTGAACCAACGCCCGATTATATATCCTAAACAAGTAAAGTAACCACAAGAAACAACAACAAAAACCTAGCTATAATTTTAGACATAAAAGAAAATACAAAATAATGAAAGCTACAATATAAAAAGATATTTGAGAAGCTCGTGCAAAAAGACATAACAAAACGAAATTAAATTTCGCGTAAATGAAATGCAATGAAAATACACGCAAAGAAAAAGCAAAAGTACAGTTGTGAGCCGAAACTGTAGTCGCGTGCATTGGGCGTTTATGAAACCCCCACGCTTAAAAACGAAAAGAAAGAATGAAGAATTGTAAAAAGATAAAAACGAATTAAGTGAAAATAATGCACACAAACATTATTAATTTAATAACGTTAAGAAAATAATTTTATAACTATACTTATTATTGTATTAACTTTTTAGTACTCATTTTCCCTACTAATATGAGAATTTTGCGTAGACCCACAAAATGAAATACAAAGGAAACTGCCAAAAGAGAAGAGACAGAAAGAAGAGTAGATGAAACAAAAGAGCAGATGCAGCTACAAAGGAATTCTCGTTCTCTAACGACAACTTCTTCATTAGTCGATTTATGATTACATATTGATATTTTGTTATATACATATATAACTATAAAGACTTCCTATAATTGTTTAGGGTGTGGGTAGTAGCAACAACAACAACAACAACACTTTGTATTATAGCACACACACAATACACACACGTACACACTACTACACTTCCTATACACATATAATTTAGGATCTGAGCTCGCCTTTCCAATTAAAAACTGCCTTAATTTTCCACAACAAAAAAAAAAAAAGCAAAAGAAACGAACAATGCACCCCGAAGAGAGAAATACTCCTTAGCAGTACGTAAAGCCCCAATTTAGGGAATAACCTAGTTTCCAGTTGCCCAGAAGAGAGTATAACCAAAGGACAATATATCAACGATTGTTCTTTAAGGATTATACAGAGAAAAAACATGTTCAACTCACACACACACAGATCACAGCCAAATGAACCTGTTTTAGGCACTGGAAGTAGATTATCCCAAAAAAAAAAAAAAGTATATAAATGAAAATACTAAAAAAAAAATACTGCCACTGAGGCGTCAGACAGCGCACAAAAGATTAATTAAGGTTTTGTTTTAATAGCGACTAATGGAGGATTTGAACTTTATAACACTATTTTCTTACTATCTGATCTATACTATGAATAACCCAATTATTTTTGTAGTTTTTTAGTCAATTAATATTAAATTGTTGTGATTGTTTTAAAATGCAAATGAAAGAAAGATACTTCCACTAACTAAAAACTAAACTAATAGAGCGACAAGTACGAATAAGTACTTTAAAAAAATTAAAAGAAACTAAACAACGAATCGGCAGCAGTTTCCCTCGATTCCCTCTCAATTCTTCTCCTCGGTTTAAGTACAGAACGCAGCTGTCAACGCGCCTGAAACTATGCAGCGAATTTTTGTTTTGTGCGTCCGTTTTACAGGGGGCGTTGCTGTTTTCTTAGATTGAGAAGGAAGTTGGGAGGGAGGGAATGCGCCGTTATAATTAAATTATTCAAAATGAAGTTTTAAATTAATATTATTAAACATAAACAAAATGTATAGTCACTACTTTAAGCAAAAACAGAAGACAATTTCTTTATATAGTGAAAATACCATTAGAACTCGCACACACTCACTCTCTCACACACATAGTTACAGAAAGAGACCAATTGTAAATAATACACAAACCGATGGTATTTTTAGTAATTTTGTGTATAGGTTTCTAAATAACTTGCCCCCCGTCCCAGCAATAGGTTCATGCCAGACATAAAATTATTTTCTTATTTAAAAATACACATAAAAGTGCACAAATTTTTAAACTAAACAATTTCGCTCACAATAAAAAAAACAAAAACTTTTATTTTTTCTTCTTAATGAAAATGTTTTTAACAACTATCCCGATGAAAAACAACTAGTATTAAGTTGATGAAACTTTTTGCACTGGCAGCAAATATTAAAAAATGAGAGAAGAATTGTAAAAAGAACAACAATAGTTAAATTGTAATTATAAAGAATTGTATTTAAAATGAAACAAAAAAAATTATAATTTTAATCGCTTATTGTAAACTAATAAATAATAAAAGAATATGAATAAAGAAAAATATAAAATACATTGGAATTATTACTTTTTCAGCTTCAAGTACTCAACAATTCGAATAACTAAGCTCATCTCTACCTGATTACCCACGGCTTCGGAATAGGAATGTGATGATTTTAAAATTAAAAAAAAAACCACGAATATTGGATTGTACTAAATTCAAATTCGCGTAATGCAGTTCCAAAGAGAAATGCGATCTTATCAAACGGGAAGTTGTTTGAACTGTGGCTCCCTAAATCTCAGTGTATGTTGATATGAGAATGTATGCATAAACATATGTACACTGAGTTTGATTCCGATAGTGACATTAGAATTCACTTCGTCTGTTCAAGTCAAATGTTATTTCAGGCAGTCTTCTCAGGCATACGGTAACGTTCGGTCGTACAGTGTTGGGGAATAAAATAACTTTCAAAATCTTTATAATAAATACATTTACTTCTGTCTCTGAAGCAACTGGAATTTTCGAACTTAATGAGACGAATTTACATTTTCAATAAGTTTTCAATTACCCGAGTTGAGGTATATTCTAAGCATCGAAATTTTCCCAAACTAAACCATTTCTTATAGCGAAACAGGAAAAGTTAATAGATGAACTTGATAAGGAATCGGAAAATCAATATTTAGGTTCTGATCGCATAATTTAATAAACGAAATGAATTGGCACCATTATATTCATAAAGTGGAAATGCATTAATGATCGAGGTAAATGTCTTTATTAAAAAGATTATGAAAAGATCAAATCAGTTAAGGTCAATTATGTTAGGTAATATTTAATCTTCGACTACTTTCTCAACAAGATTTATAAATATCAGTCGCCTTTCGATCGATCGACATAAGATAATCAATATTATTTAAATATTCAAAGCCAGTTTCAAATTGAAACATGTGATCTTCAGTACATTTAAGATTAATAATTAAGTATCTCGAATATATTATTTGATTATCAAATAAAAATTGTCTCATATTTGGTTCGTTTACCTTAGCTCACCTCCTTTAAAATCTCTTCAAACCCGTCGTTATTATCAATCAGCTTATCGTTGCGACTGTCTGCTAAGCGATAAAAAGAGCACTTATCAAATATGACCCCGACTACCCCCTCAAAAAAATCCCATCTAACAAGCTTTAAAACGGGAACTTTCAACTCAGCTGCTCGCCAAATTGTAGCTTCTTCTTGCTGGTCGTATAATAAAAATTAATATGCAAGCTTTGGGGGATAAGCAGCATCAGCAGCTGAAACAAACGGCAAATAGAAAAAACTCACTTCTTTCCAAACCGCACTCTCTTTCATCTTCTCTAACTAGTAGACCCTGTACATGAAATATTGACGGGGGAATACGACTTGTCAATTAATGTGTAAAAAATTCAAATAAAATTGTTATAAAAATGTTTAAAAAATTGAGTCAACACATCTTACAAATACTTTTAAGAATTTAAGTTGTGATTCAGATATATTGTATGTATGTATTATATCTATATAGATAAAACTAAATGAGTAACAATTTCATTCGAAAACTAAGAACATTCTAATAGTAGCATAAATTTTTCATGATCAGTTAAATATAAATTCGTTTCTACAAAATATAAAAGATAATCTTACGATCAGCTACAACTAATATGCACAGGGTACAATGCAGTCAATCATATTCGAGTCTAATATTTTAGTTTGCGGTTATTTTGATTGTTGCTGCCTGCTATCAGATGCCGCGCCGGAAAGCCCAAACGAGCGTACTAAAAACCAAAACCCGCAAATGCTCACTCACACAGCGAGCGAAAGAGAGCGACTGAGAGAGAACGAGAGAGTGAGCGTACGGCCAACGGACCGTGAGTTGCAGGCCTCCGAGACCCCAAGACGTCCCTCTCCCTCCCACGCCAGTTCGGCCCCAAAAGCGACGTCAAGTGTAAACGATATTCGCAAACGTGGATCAGTTGACATTTGACAGCGCGCGTGTTTGCACGTTTCTCAGGGGTCTTTACGTAGGCTCCACGGCTCTACGACAGCGCTATCGAAGCTTTACGGTTATTCGGGCCAATAACATGTTTATCATACAAATTTCCAAATTAAAGAACTCTTTAAAAACTGTTTAAGTTATATTACAATTTGAGACTGGCACACGCATCGCGTATACGCCGCGTTATCAATCTCTCTTCACCTCCGTCGGTTGGGTAATTGATATAACAATATTCCGTGCAATGTGTTGATTATGCTATTATACGATTATGAATTATGATTAAAATGAAGCCCGGGTCATTGTTGAATGAAATGAATGAATTCAATTCTTATTCAATTGAAAAGTGTCGCAAAATCACTTCAATTAATCTATTTAATTGCATTAAAAATTGCAAAATGATTTAAATTATCATTAACAATTGGCATGGGCACGTGAAACATTTATTTGGTTTCAATCAATGCCAAAATGTACAACAAATTAAATTTTTATTATTATTTGCTGAGAAAACAAACATTTAAAACGAGAAAACTTGCTGAGAAAAAATCGTTCAAGTTGTATAGTAAAAAAATTGATTATTTTTCGTTTTTGTTTTCGTTTCATTTTTTTGTCATTTATTCGCATTGAAGATTTGCTTAGTATGGATGCTGTTTTCATTAACACAAAGCATCTTATATTTACTTTAATATATCTAACTATCCATACTTATCAGAATCTGTATAAAAACAAACATCTTTAAATATTCTAAAACAATCAAAGTTAAGAAATTTGCAAATTTTAAGCATAATCTTTCAAATGATAGGTAGACAATTTATGTATAAAATATATTGTTGAATAGAAAGTTAAAAACAGAAACAGATAATCGAGAATGAGAGAAAGAAGAGCATTTAGGTAGAGATACAGAAAAAATGTCAATTGCTTTTATTTAAATTAAATTTACTACTGTTAAATTTACTACATAATCCCGATCAAAATTGGGAATGAGTATATGAGTATGTCGAAGATTGAATATTCGTACGTACGATAGGTGTAAGAAATATAAAAATATTGAATATCCGATTCCTTATTAAGTCCATCTATTAACTTTTCCTATTCCGGTCTATAAAATTGTTTAATTTGGGATAATTTTATTATTTAGAACCTTGCCTCAACTCGGATAATTGAGAATTTATTTTTAAAAGTATGTTCGTCTCATTATGTTCGGAATTTGAACTAGCATCAGAGACCGAAGTGAATTTATTTATTATAAAGATTATTGAACTTATTGACAACAATATTTTGCGACCGAACTTTACAGAATGCCTGAGAGGACCGACTGAATTTGACTTAAGGACAATACGTGAAATTTAAAGCCATAAATCGCTCTGAATTGAAAATTAAAATATGTGAGCTGCCAAATAAATAAGAGTTTTTCTAGTACAGGTTATACAAATACAGCTTTACTTAAGCAGATGGATAAAGAGAACTAATCGTATTCATAGAGCCACCTCAGTAAAGGCATTAAAAAAAAAGTTAATTACAAAGTCATAATACACCTCAAGTAGCTAATGGAGTTTAATTACCTACTCATAAAATGGTACAGCAGGGAGCTTATTCAATCCAATATCTTGAGAAACGTGTGAATGAATCTCTTAGCGACACATTCCGTCGCTTAGCTCATGCACTGGCTCAGTAACTTGAAAAATTTACATATTTATCACATGGCAAGTCAATGAGGCTGTTCTATTACAATGAAGCCCCATAAAATGCCATGTGCAGTGCAATGCGAGTTACTTTGTAGTCGAAAATGTATCATAGTATCTGTAGATTGTCGTAAGATGCGTATAATTAATAATTCTGAACTCATTTCAATGACCTTTGCGCTCGAGCAAAAGAGTCACTAGAGCATAGCGCCATATGGATTGATGTATCACCGAAAAGATTATGACGTAGTGCTTCGAATCCATCAAACCAAGTGTCGAGGGGAATTTCGCCCAAAAACAAACACACTCAAAGACATAAAAAATGAAAGCCAACAAAGAAATGCAGTTAAGAAGGTTATCAAGTGACAGGGGGAAGTGTCAGCAAAGGGGGAACATAAGACGATAAGATACAATTTTGTAACTGATGTCAAGTGAAGTGCGAGTGACTGTGATGGGATCTGAAGTGCTCTCCAGGCAGATATGAGTGTTTATCTGTCACGATTATAAAAAGTGGAAATAAAAATTAAAAAGAAAAAGAAAATAAAACAACCAAAAATGGGACATGAAGCATGTGCTTGTTTATTTATAAATCGTCTTTTTTTGTTGTTGTTCAAAATAAACAAAAGTAAATACTAAGCATGTGAAAAGTTTATAAATTCTTGCGATAAGCGTCCAAACAAAATGCAAGATTATGGCTATAAATTGTGTGTGAGTGATGTTAGACTTAACATCAGCATAACATAATAAACAATATTGCAAAGTTAGCATAAAATGTGAATTACCAGAGCGAATATTGAATAAATACAGAATCTTAGAAATGAAAGTAACAAACCAAAATATATTAGGATATTTTAAATCAGACAGGTAAATTATTTTAGAGAAAAAATCCAGAACTTAAATTATGAAAATTTTCAACAGCATTTTAAGAACGTTGTCAAATTTTACATAAGCATAAAATTTTCGGTAATTTCAAAACCATAGCAAACATTTTTGTAAACTAATAAACTGGGCTTGTGACACTTATAAGTCAAAATTTAAAGATTAATTGACAAAAATGTGAAGAAGAGAATAGTCTGCCTATTTCCATAAATATATGTGAAAAAATATTCGAAATGTATGCCTTTCCCTTGTCTTCCTTAAACAACTTTCTGTATTTGCATATCTACGATTTTTGTACTCAGCTAAATTAAATATGTATATAAAGATACAAAGATATAAAGATATGCAAAATAAGTATAATTTGTATTTTCTTAAATACTTAAACGGCCATAACTAAAGTAACTCAAATCTGAGCTTAAAGCGATTTTGCATGGGTAGAAAAATCTCAAATCAAGAGATTATTTAAGTAATTCAGAATAATGTAGGTTAATAAGTTATTAAGACAATTTGCAGAGTTTAGTAGAATTTGCTGGCATTTATAAATTATATAAATTGGAGTAGTTGTACTTTTTTCAGCGCAACTATAAAGATAATAATAAAAGACAATGAGCATCTTTTCTGTTTTCTTTTTATTTGTTTTTATTATGATTTAAAAGCTTAAGCGAGCGCACACAAACAAACAAAAACAACAACAATAATAATAATGACATTGTGGTGTTCAAGGTATTAAAGTGATTTTAAAATATGACAACCGCAATAGCAACAACAACAGCAGCAACAACAATAACAACAACAACAACCGCAGCGACACCAGCTACAAAAAATTATGAGCATTAAAATGATAAATACATTTATGAAAGCAACAACAACAATAACAAAAATGACTTTATGATTAAGCCAACGACAACAACAACAACAATTTCAACGAATTTGAGCAAAATTAAAGGAGAAGCTGAAAAAGAAAAAGCCAAACAACATTTGTTTTTGCCAAAATGGCAGATCAAGCTGGCCAACAGCAGCTGCCCAAAACCGCTTCCTCACCCACTGCCCTGAATGTGGTAACCAAACGCACCACGCCCACCACCCTGTCGCCCCTTTCGAGGCACAGCCAATTGTCGGACAGCGGCGCCGAAAGCTGCGGCGATGGCGATGAACAACGTCTTATTCGGAATCCTTCGATGCGGCCACACAAATACATCATTATACCTGCCACGCCCACTTCACCGGTGGGCGGTGGTGGTGCGGCACCACAAATGCCCTTTAGGCAGACCAGTTCCACCACCTCGTTGGTGGCAATGGCAGCGGCATTGCAGAAGCAACAGACGCCACGTCAACCGTCGGTCAAGTCGCGTCCCAGCTCGGATGTCATCCAGCCGCAACAGTTGCAACAGTTGCAACATCTGCAGTTGCCACAGCCGGCGGCATCCACCTCAACGGTCACCTTCACCATCGACGACTGCGAGCCGGAGACGATGGCAGCTGTGGTTGCTCCGCCTGCTCACTTTACGCCCGCTACACTGACCTGCACCACAACAACCACCATGGCTGGACATGATGCCCTCGCCATTTCCCCCTCAGCTACGATGTGCGATCCCGACTGGGCAGCCATCACAGCAGCATGCGATCCGTTGTCTCAGGTGAGCTTCTAATCAATGCAACTACTTTTTATACCCTTTAAAGTATATTTATACATTCATACTACTGATGTAAAAATATATACAAAAATATCTGCTACTCGATTTTATGGGTAGTGATTTTCACTTAAATCAATTTAATTTTTTTTTTAAGATGTATCGAGCTAATTAAATAGATTTTCATGAATGATTTTCAGTAAACTTCATTCACAGTTGGTATCACAGTTCACATCACATATTTTCTCCTTAAAATATTTTTCAAAAACTTCAAACCGACATCACTTTGTCAAAACTTAACCAATTTCCTTCCAGAATACCAATTTTATCACTATTTAACCTCTAATTTCATTCTGCATCAAAATGGGAATATTTAATTTGTTTCCATCTATGTAAATTTTTACCCCTTGACGCTTTTTCAAAAACTTCAAGCTGCCGTAACTTTGTCAAAAATTTAATTTTATAAATTTATCTATGTTTAACCAAAAGTACTAATTTTTTTGTAATTATAATTAAGTTTGGGATAGCTCGATATGTCGGTATTATTTGTAGATTTTTACATTTCGATTTTAAACTCGTTTCACAGTTTGGATTTAAATCACTAATTTTTACCCATTATTGCAATACACATTCATAACTAAGACAAGGGCAATTTCCATACTGTTAAAAAATTTTTAAAATATGTTCTTTCGTCCGCTGGTCTGTCTGTTTGTCGGAATTAAAACATTGACCTCAGAGACGGTCAAATTTAGTGACTTCAAATTGGGTGTCAATGTTATTTTAATACGCGATATTTAAAAAATAATATTTTTTAATTTTCTGTTAAATCGACAGCTTATCTGCCTGGCCTGAGCGATAGCAGCTGTAATCTCGCCGGCAGCTCGGCCGCCAATTCCGGACTGCAAGCCCCAAATCCCCTCTACATGCAACCGCAGGCTTCTCTCAGAGGCAGTTCCTATAACTTTCATGAGCTCGCTGGTGGCAATCAAATCTACTCGGATGTCACATCCGTCCGTTCGTTGGCCTCCATTGGCATTGGTTCCACGGATGGACGCAAGTTGGTCATAAGACGAGTGCCAACGACAGCTAACGAGTTGTTCGACATGGTTAATCCACAAACACCACCGTAAGTAGAATATTAATTGCATTTACAGCAACCACAGCGATCTTTTACTAACAGTTTTCTGACATGTTAACATGATTATTAACAGAAAATGTTAAACTAGAATTTATATGAATAAATTTAATTCATTTCGCCAACCCTCGTTCCATTAGCATATCAAAAACGCGCCCCTTGCCAATCAAATTGACGTTCACATCAAACGCTTTAAGATTTATCGCCAATTTTGGCACCATTTGATGGGGGGACAAGCATTAAAAAATTCAAATGTTATCACACCTTTTTCATAGCAAACATGAAATTTTAACACCATCTGTGAGGATAGTATAGATGAGGGCCACATGATGTCTCCACTCCCCCTCGACTGTTGTCATGAAACGTGAATAGCTCCGGATTATTGGATGAAACGGATCGTTGCGCTATTTTTAAGCAATGTTCCTTAACGAGATCAATAGATCTACATAAGTAGACTTGACTTTATTGACTTTAATAATTGACGCTTATAGATCGAATAGTTCGTTCGAATTAGTAAGATTAGTCCCAAGCTCTAAGCGCCAGGCGATATTCAGTTAAGTGTCGACCTACGAACGGTGCAGTTGTTCCCCAGTTGATCGTATCCTTTTTTCGAGTGTTTCAAGTGTATTCAGAGAGTGTCAGTGAGAGTAATGGACGCATGGATAACGTGAAACAAGTTTAACTTTATTATACATGGACATATTCTCGCATATAGACTAAACTATATCCCTGAGAATACATTATAATACTCCATCGAGATGCCTTATCGCAATGATATCGATGCCCAATCCTCGAAACAATCCGAGCAATCCTTTTTTCGCTTCAAACGTGTGGCAAAAGTGTAAGCTTCGTTTTCTTACATAACTTGGCCCAAATCATGGCAGATTATTTAGATCCAAATCAAAAGTTAATAGCTTTCAATTTAAATTTATATACCCCATTATGATTAACTGAGTTTGTTTTGTTCATTAGCGAAATGCCGCTGATTGAATATTAACGTTTATTTAATGGATATGTGTACTGTTCAAATGTGTGCTAAAGATTCATTGAATGCTGTCTATATATAGAGCTGCTCATAGGCCAACATTCAACATTTCGGCACGTGTCATAGAGGCCTACAAGTTTTAATTGCTCTCATTGAGCTCGTCGTTATAAATATGGCAACTTGTTCAAGTTATTTGTATCTAATAACATCTGTTATTCAATTCCTGGTGTGTGATTTTTTGTACAGAAAGTGAAAATTAAAGTTTTCTGATTTTTATTTCTAATAATAATTTTTCCCTTACCAAAGTTTATGTTCTTATTTAAAACTCGAGGCTAGGAAGTTCAGCTCTAAGGGCTTCGATTTAAAGCCTATGGAAAGTTTAGAGATCGAAGATACATTTCTTATCAACAGTACTCATTTTATAAAGCTCTAGAATCATTTATTCTCTAGAACAGTATAATCATATTCAAGGATCACGAACTTGAGATCGAGGTAATAGTAGGCGATAATATAAAACTCAAATTAAATTGAGACCCAAGATTCTAGGAAATCTAACTTATAACATAAATTTAAACAAGATTCGCGATATTGATTGAATTAAACAAAATTATTAATAATTTAGTTTCAAGATGATTTTCACTTTTATAACAGAAAGATCATTTAGACTATACAAATGAAAGATTATAAAGAGATACGAAAAATATTATAACTAGGAAACATTTCACAGAACTTACTTGAACTTCTGTAATACAAATAAAAAATTATAAAGAGATACGAGAAATGTTATAAATAAGATAAATTTCTCAGAACTTAATTGAACTTCTGTTAATCTCTAGCGATATTAAAAATACAAGATAAATCTTTTGTACTTCAATTAAACTGTTTAATATAATAGTAATTTTTCGGAACGTCTTCATCTTATATGACGCAAAACCCATGGGAGAAGATCAGAATCAGATTAATTTCATAGAAAGCCAAGGGACAACAATTTGCATAACAAACAACCTCATAAATTAATTTCATCTACAATTCTTCCTGTACAAAAACTTCAGCTAGAGAAAGAGACACAATCTCATGCAACTATTCTCCAAAGTATCTTATCAGTATTATTATAAAATAGTCTGATTATCTGAGCTGTATTCGCTCAACTTTACAGTTTACGTAATTCAATTTATAGCTCAACCTGACAACAAAAACAACACGATCAGTAGCTAACACCTCATCAAACTGTCCAACCCTCCAATCTAAACAAACACCCCCAATCTCAGAGATCATTTAAGTCAACAATGCAATGGCATTTGACACCTCGGACAGCTCCCCCATTATTGTAGTTGTTGCACTTGGTATATGGCATATGGCATATACATATGTAGTGTCTGGCATGTGATTACTACAATTAAACTTTTTGACGCTCCAGAATTGTTAGTTTGGGAGCGATGGTCATGCAATCTGGTTGGTTGCCCTCTCTTTTGGTCTGTGTCAAGTGTTGACAGCAATTAGATGCGCCTGGCTGCCTGATTATAATGCAAATGTCAATGAATACATCCATGAATACACCTATTTAATAACTTTATGTTTTGTCATCATACACAGGCCGCTGGGCATCGATGACGATGACAGCTACATGGACATGTCCGACGAGGCGGCCCATTTGAAACCGCGCCAACAGCATTGGGCCAACAAAATGCAGTTTGTCTTGGCCTGCATTGGATACTCTGTTGGCCTTGGCAATGTCTGGCGTTTTCCCTACATGTGCTACAAAAGTGGAGGGGGTAAGTTCCACAAACTATTTATTCTAATATTTATTTAGTCAATACAACAATTTAAATTACGTAAATGTTAAATAGAAATTTTGATAAAATCATGAATTTGTATAAAGACATCAAACTTAATATTTAATATTACAATTTAAAATAAATTTTTTGATATTCTAACAAAAGAATACCAGAAAAATATCCCAGTCCGACCAAAAGTATTAAATTAACTGAAAATTAGATATTCTGTGGGTAATTTAATAGTTAAAATTTGCCCAACAATCGTTAATAGGAAAAGTCAATAAAATCAGTTCAAAAGTAATTAAATTATTTTAAAAAATATGTATTAACTTTTATTTAAGAAATATCAAATAAAAATCCCAATTTAGTATTAAATTAAAGAAATTACACCTTCTTAAAAGAAAAATGTACACAGTAAAAATGCATAATGGTTTAAGTTAAATTCTGAAAACAAATCTAAAACCTAGATATAAATCTTAACGGAAGTGTCAGAGGGAAAGAGAGAGAAATAGAGCTGAAATAGGGTTTCGCCAAATACTTTTGATTCTATGCGACAACGTTGAACTTGGGAAATTCGCGCTTTATGCGACATTTCCGCTGTAAACTCATAAATTAAAATTTGTTCAAGCTCAGCGCAAAAGCATAAAAACAACGACAAAAATAAAGCGGTCACTGTCATCTCAATAGTTTCTTAACTTTCCCCACTTCCCCCATTCCCTTCCACACGCAAGCCACTTGACGGTCTCCGTCCATCTTCATTTACACATTTTTTTCTCTATTTCTCTCGAGAGAAGAGACAAGAGACATCTCATTTACATTTACGAGTGTAGAAGATACGAGCTGGTTTATACAATTTGCAATTGTTGTTTGATGTCAAATATTTATAATTAATTTAATTTGTTTACTTAGCTGTTGTCTTTTGAGTATCCATCTCATTACATTGACATCTATCTCTATATATCTTTATTGACATTTTGCAGGTGTGTTTCTAGTACCTTATTGCATAATACTCTTCATATGCAGCATACCATTGCTCTTCATGGAGTTGTCTGTCGGACAATACACGGGACGAGGTCCCATCGGAGCACTGGGTCAACTTTGTCCCCTATTTAAGGGTAAGTTCACAACTAAAGTTTTGACATAATGTGAGTCAAAGAAATTTAATTAAATTATTACGACTTATCGCATAATTTTATCACAAATATGATAAGATAAACGAATTTATTAGCGCATTTTATAGACATGATAGAAAAAGTGAATGACGTGAAATTGCAGCTCTATCTATGAAAATTGAAAGCGTCTAAAGTTATTTTAGTTAGTACCAGACATAACAAAAGACAACGTGACGTATACGTCAATCTGGAAAGTAGCTCAAGTATTCAGAAGAAAAACACTTTATCTCGATTTTAAAGTGACATATGATTGATTCCTCTGTCTCTTGAAGTCACATTTAAATCTGAATAAGAAGTAGAAGTAGATGTATCTACCTTTATAAAAGTTTCAGCATGATAAATTTGAGCTAATGACATTTGAGTAATCTTATGAGCCTCTTGAAGGTATCTGAAATTTACACAAGACTCCCAAAAGAATTGAAAAATTTATAACATGTTTGCTGATTTGAAATGCAACGTTAAGTACTGATAGTCGTTGTCTATTTAGTTCTCTCCCCCGTTAATTTAGAGCTCACAATTCATTGCGTCATTTTGCGGACATACATATATTTATTTACACGCTTATGCGTCACGCTGACACGATTTGAGTAACTAAATTTAGAAATGTACTTTTGTAAAATATAAAACAAAACGACTCGGAACAATATGAGGATTAACCATGGGGCCATGACAAACAAATATGGGCGCTGCTTTAACTAAGTTCATTGTCAAGGTCTGACCATAGTTAGAGTATGTACTTGGTAAATAGTTAGTCAACCGAGTGCTGAGGTTTCAGTTTACATAAAAAAAACCTAAAAATTCGCCGAAAACAATCCCTAAACAAGCAAGCATGTATTAAGTGAGAGTATCGGACAGAAAGATACTCTGTATACAGATCTAAAGTGATCGAAAATAAGACGAGGTCTTCTACATTTTCAAGAATTTCTAAAAACTATCTTAAGTTAGATATACAGTTCATTTCAGTAGTATATCATTTAGATTATGAAGGCAATCAATACAAAATAAATGCAGGAAATTTGACTTTGCAATATAGTTTAAAATAATAAATATTTTTTCTAATTCTTTTGTACATTTACCTAGTTACAGAGTATATGAGTTTTATATTTCAAAATGTACTAAGCGTAGAAAAGTTGATTAATGTTAAAAAAATACTTAATAGAAATTAAACGCTTTATTTATTCACATGTTTACAGGGTATGCAAATCTTACACTTGTCTTGGAAAGATTTGAGCGATTTACACTGAAACTGTAGCACTTGCAATTCGCATGTTTTGTAGAATTTCTACACACAATGATAGAAAAAGAAAGAAATAGAGATGGAAAGCCCGGGAGAAAAGAGAGATAAAATGCTAATTAGTTAGTAACTTTGTTGTGGGGATGGCGTGAAAATGTGAGATGTGAACAGAAAAGTGAAACGGAGATGTTTTGAGCGATTTACGTACGCGTCTATCAAGTGAATGCGAGACCCCGAAACGTACCCTCTTCCCTACATTTCCCTATCGTAAACTATACTAGCTTCCCTTCACATAATAATAGTCAAGAGGCCGCAGTCATAAATCTAATAAACAACATTAGTTTGACATATTTGCAAATCGCTTAATTATTGCCAATGTTTTGCCAATAGAATAGCCTTGTCACGCCCACAAACGACCACACCTACGCCCCCTCCACAAAACTGCAACTGAAAGCTAACTAATAAATATTAATGGACACTTTTTGTTTAGCCAAGATATAAGTTTCAATTGACTTCCAACGGCACACGGCCAATTAGAATTATGCAGATGAGTGCAAGTCTGTCTAGACATGTGATTCGTCTGAACCAGTTTGATTTATAAGCATAAACGACCTGATTATTGCCAATTTAACTCTTAACTAAGTCAACTCAAAGCGAACCTAAATATAATGCAAACTAAAGTTGTGAGATTCCATAAATTAGTTTAGGAATGTACCATAATTTCAACTTTTTATAATCCAAAAGTGGTGCAAGATCATAAATATTTATAATAGAAGAAAATTTAAATATAAATTGCGGTTCTGTTCTGGAGTTTCATTATAACATGACCCTCTGAACCAAACGCGGTTAAATTTGTATTTGTATTATTGTATTAAAATAATTAAAAAATAAGAATAAAGTAATTTCATTTAAAAAGTCAATATAGCAGTATAAAAATCATATGTAAATGTTCTCCTCTTCAATATAATAAAATTCAATAATATTCAAGAGTTAAATAAGTAATAAAAATTATTCACTTACCCCCATTTTATTTAGGAGCTGGACTGGCCAGCGTGGTTGTCTCCTTTCTTATGTCCACCTACTATAGCGTCATAATAGGTTATTCAATTTATTACTTTTTCACATCGTTCAAAACGGAAATGCCGTGGATTGACTGCACCAACAGGTATTTACATTCAGTGGAAAATGTTCCTGAATTTATATTCACTTATTCATGTATCTTTCTGACAGATGGAACACTCCAGACTGTTGGGTGCCACAGAGCAAGGATATGAATATCACCGCGCCGAACACATCACGCACACCTTCCGAGGAATTCTTTGAGTATGAAATAAATAAAGCATTTTTTAGGGATTATCGAATCCGTATAAGAATTTCGAGAAATAATACAAAGAATACCAAATACTAAGAAGAAAAAATTAGGAAAACTATAATAAGAATAATAATAGTATGTAAATTGGAAATAAAAATTGGGAAAACGTTAATGTGAAGTTAAAATTAGAAATTGCAACTGCTTAATATTTTTGTTAAGTTTAGAAACATCCAAGCTTTTTTCATAATATTAAATAGATTTTTCAATTTACTATTTTTTGCAATCTGAATGTTTTAATTATTTTTTTTTACTCTGAATGTTTTTATTCTTATTTCAATTTTCTAAATTTTATACTCTGAATATTATGTAGCTGTTTTTCCTAATTTATGCTTCCCTGTATTTCCATCCTAGTTTTGGTTTCTTTAAATTGTATTCTTACCTTTTTTTTGTAATTCTTACAAAATTATTCAGAATTCATATGAGGTGCCGGAATAACAAAATCTAAGTAGGAATCTTTGTTTTGCAGGAATAAAGTGCTGCAGATTAGTGCGGGATTGGAGTATCCAGGCATGATGCGTTGGGAACTGTTTGCCTGCCTTGTGTGCGCTTGGCTGATGGTTTACTTTGCCACCTGGAAGTCCATCAAGTCCTCCGCTAAGGTGCGCTACTTTACGGCCACATTCCCATTTGTGCTCATCATCATTCTCATGTTTCGAGCGGTGACTCTGAAGGGAGCTGACGAAGGATTACGTTTCTTTTTCCGACCCAATTGGTCGGAGCTGAAGAATTCCAATGTTTGGATCAATGCGGCCTCACAGAACTTTAATTCCCTTGGCATCACATTTGGTTCGATGATCTCGTTTGCCAGCTACAACAAGTACAATAACAACATACTCCGTGATACGATTGCCGTGAGTGTTGTCAACATATTGACCAGTTTACTGGTGGGCATCTTTGCCTTCGCCACACTGGGGAATCTCGCACTGGAGCAGAACACAGATGTGGGGAACGTGATTGGCGATGGTCCGGGAATGATATTTGTAGTGTATCCACAGGCCATGGCCAAAATGCCGTATGGCCAACTCTGGGCCGTCATGTTCTTTTTCATGCTGCTCTGTCTGGGTCTCAATTCACAGTTTGCCATAGTCGAGGTGGTCGTCACTTCCATACAGGATGGCTTTCCACGCTGGATCAAAAAGCATTTGGGATACCATGAGATTGTTGTGCTCTTTGTCTGCGTCATCTCGTGTCTGTTTGGACTGCCGAACATCATACAGGGTGGCATCTATTATTTCCAGCTAATGGATCACTATGCTGCCTCGGTGACAATTATGTTTCTGGCCTTCTGCCAGATGATTGCCATAGCCTGGTTCTACGGCACCGGGCGACTCTCGAAGAATGTCAAGCAAATGACCGGAAAGGCGCCATCCTTCTACTTGAAGTCCTGCTGGCTCGTTCTCGGACCCTGTCTTCTCTTTGTAGGTTGCATAAATATATATACATTTGGGAAAATGCTTTACTATCTATTTTGTTTTTTTTTTTTCAGGCCATTTGGGTGCTAAGTTTGGTTAACTATAAGGAGCCCACATATCACAATGGACGCTACACTTATCCAGACTGGGCCTATGGCATTGGCTGGATGTTCGCCTCCCTCTCACTGATCTGCATACCTGGCTATGCCATCATCAACTTTATGCGCGCCGACGGCAGCAACTTCTGGGAGGTGAGTGTTATCCAACAACTTCAACTTCTCAATTTATCCAATTGAGGCAATTGAGTTTACGAGTTTAAAAAATCAAATCTGAAAAATGATCGAGATAGATTAATGAAAAAGTCCATGATATACCATTTTATGATGGGGTATCATGAAAACAGAATAAACTTTAAACTCAAATTTTTATCATAAAAATTAGTTCAAAAGTTTATGATATGATAATGAAATTTTGAATTTTTATTTAAAAATCATTTAAATGAAATGAAAAATGGAAAAAAAAGTAATAAAAATACAATTTTTTTGGGTATTCATTTGATATTTATTTTCGATTATAATTATAAAATTATTATTATTTAATTCTTACGGTATCCTCTCTTTCCACAGCGCATTAAGATTACTTTGCGACCAAATATTTACGAGTGCAAGATCTGCGGCGAACATCACTGTGAACACGATTATCCCGAGCAGGAGCAATATATGCTAGCTCAGGAGCTGGGCAACATGTACAAGCCGACCACACAGGGATTGGGACAGAAGCCGGGTTACAATCCAATGCATGCCTCCAATACAGCGCCACACGGACTCCAAACGGAATACACATATCAATCCAAGGAGGAGCAAGCAATGCATCCAACAACAGATCAACAAAGTGTTAAGTAGAGCTGCCAAATCGGGGAGGCGTCATTTCCAGTTCAATTGTTAACCATTTCTGAGTATTTCTTAAACATAATTTTGTTTTAACTTGCAAACAATAAACGCAATAATAATTTATATTTAATTTCGTTCTTTGGTGAGCATGTGGGGTGTTAATTGATTAATTTTAAATTAAGCTTTTCAACCCATCACTTGGGGAGAAGCTTCAATTTTATTTTAATTATTTCTTAGTTTGAATTTATAAATCCAAACTAAATTAATTAATTAATTTTAAATTAAGCTTTTCAACCCATCACTTGGGGAGAAGCTTCAATTTTATTTTAATTATTTCTTAGTTCGAATTTATAAATCCAAACTAAATTAAAGCTCAATTTCTTATCATAAATTAAATCTGTGAATTTTATATTTATTTTATTTAATAGTTATTTTAATATTTCAAAATCATCACAACACACAAAAGACTTTGAAAGCACGATAAAGCTTTATATAATGAAGTGTTTACCTAAAGAAACTCCCTAAGGCTCAACTTTTTTTCATAAATTGAATCTCTGAAAGCACTTTGAAACCTTTAGTAAACTTGTAACAAAGATTGCAAACATAAATTATAAAACCACACAACATTAAAAATTAATAAATTAATTAAAAGATGTAACCGAAGAGCTCAAATCATTTAAATTTTGTCCTTCCCACTTACAGCCCGTATCAAAGTGTTCACTTTTGTTGGTTAATACTATACCTTTGGATCGATATATATGTAACTCGATCTGATCGGACAATCGTCCACAATAATAAAAAAAAACTTTCTTATGGCTCAATTTGTTTTTGTAAATTGAACCTGTGAAAGCACATTGAATATTTAAACAAATTTTGAATAAAGATTACAAATTGAATTTATCACACCAGACTCAAGCTTAATGCGAGATTTCAGATTATTACCTTTTAAATTAAATATTAGATCAAAGCTCGATCTCTTAACATAAATTCAATTTGTAAAAGCACATTAAAGCTTTAAGCGAAGAAGAATTGCCTCAAACTCTAACCTGTTTTAACTCTTCTCACAGCCAACGTCCAATAAAGTCATCTTTTAAGCGCTTTTAAAGCGCCTGCACGTAACGATATATTAAATCAAATTCATCGAATTTGGGCACCGCATTGAAGTTACGCGGCGTCTTACAGTATTCCGCATAAATGAGTTGACTCTTGGCAGGCACTGTGGGTGGCTGAACACTGAGATATGAATCTGTGCCATAGTCACTAAGCGGACGCAATGTGATTCCCCGCATCATCTTGGCCATCTCCTGTTCACGTTGGGCTACCGCTGTCTGGGCGGGCTGGGCGCCACCACTGGATAGCTTGCCAATTTGAACATATTTCTTGTAGATGGCCATGCTCTGCTTGGAAGGGGAACTAAT
Source organism: Drosophila kuntzei (assembly GCA_035042165.1). Taxonomy (NCBI): domain Eukaryota; kingdom Metazoa; phylum Arthropoda; class Insecta; order Diptera; family Drosophilidae; genus Drosophila; species Drosophila kuntzei. The sequence goes on from JAWNLU010001430.1 coordinate 275,085, forward strand.
TGTGCAGCCATAAACCTCTTCCATTGAAGGCAACATGGAAGCCAGTGTAAAAGTGGCAGGTTCAGCAGTTTCCGTTTGCTTGGACTCTTTCTCGGCGAAACTGGCACTTAGTTCCTCATCGCTGGAACTGTCGTCGCCCTCACTGGAGCTGGAGGAGTTGCTGTTAGTCGAACCCGTAGAGCTTTGACCAGTCATCGAGGGATTCTGTCGAGCCTTGCGAGACGGTTGTATTTGTCGCTGGAAGGGACTGTAATTCGTTCTAAATGTAGGCATATATCTCGTTGCCAGTTGACTGATCTCAAACTCAATGTGTTCACTTAAATCTGTCCACTTGAACGACTGATGATAATTGGAATAGGCATCAATCATCTCCAATCCATTGCTATGGACACGAATCAGCTCCTTCACTAGCTTGTTGGCGTCTGCACAGGGATAAGGCAAACTCTCCCGCACCTTGTGACGCACCCAATCCGTAACTGGAGCACTTGACGTACTCGGCACAAAGGCATTGTGCATATCGTAGTCCGTTTGCAGCTCCCAAATGGGTTGATTCACTGCAAAGTTAAAAAAAAGATAATACTAATAACACTAATTAAAACCAAAATTCGTATTTCTTACACTTGGTAAAGCTGGGTTTGTAGAGACCCAGAAACAAGTTAATGCTCTGCTGTTTCTCCGTATCGCTGAAGGTGTTGCTGTAGTAACGACTCAAGGTCTGCATCAAATCATTTCCCTGAGATGCCCAAACAGCCGTCTTCCGATACGTTTTGATGCGATGCACCAACTGGGAACCGCCGTATTGCAGTGCCAAAGTGTCGCCATGCTCCTCGTACAGATGCTCTAGCATCGTCACACAATCCGAGTCAAATTCCAGTTTGGCAGTCTTAAGGAAACCCATCCTCTTCAGCTGATGTCCCAGCGCACACTTGCCAATGGCAAACTGCGCAGAATTGGTGCGATCCAAGCAATCCACGCAATTGGTGCGTACAATGCCCGATTGGAAGCTGAGCTCGCTTCCCCGATGCGCTTTGTAGAACATGCCCGTCATCTGGATTATGCTCTCGGCGTGCACAGCCAGCTGTTCCATGACGTTGCCACCACTGAGGCGACTCTGACGCGCCATATCAAAGTGTATGTGTTTCATGCGATGCTGCGGCGGCAGAAACTGATTTAAATATCTAATGTTATTCTCCAGCTCCTTGGAAATGATGGACTCGTGCTTGCGACGCTCCCTTTTCTTCACCAAATTCAGCATAATCAGAGGAGCGCCATAGTGAAAAAGCAGACGCTCGAAATGACGTGACGGCGTCTGAGCGTAGGGATCAGAGATGTCCAGTTGTATGGGCGGTTTGGGCACCATCTTGCTAATGTCCTGTGACCAGTGTGACGGTATAGAACCGCGCATTTGCGTGAAAGCACATAAACGCTGACCATCACTCACAATCTGCTCCGTTTCCACCTCATTAGCCACGTCGCCCTGCAAGAAAAATTCTTGTTATAACAGTTTACATCTTTGGTTAAACAAAAATCCAACCTTGAAGTTGGCGCCGCGTTTCAAGAAGCGTGTGCCCGCAAAGCGAGTGCTCCGACGCGCAATGAGGCAAACATTGACATGCCGTCCAAAGATGCTAATGCAGGATTGGCTAACATAGCCATGGGTGACCTCCAGCAGCCAATCCTTGAGCATAATGCCGTCCATGGCCTGCAGCAAGTATGCATTCCAAACAAACCGCTTGCGGGAATCGCTGCGAAATGCGTAATCCACACGCTCGTGAGGCCGCTTCACATTATTGGTCAGTTTGTTCCAATCCGGCAGGGGTTCATCCCGTTCCAGATTCACTTGGGCGCCAACATAACGCGGTGCGGACTCATTGTACTGCAAAGTGCGCGTCAAATCGTACGAGTAGGAGAAGTAAAAATTGCTCCGTAGATCAATGTTCTGGAACATGCGCTTGTAGCGCTCCTCGTGCGGATGTGGAGGTCGCTGTGAGGTCACCTCATTGACGCGCACCATCACAGTGTCCTTGATAGTATAAACCAGGTGCATTCCAATGTGTGCGCAGCATTTTCGCTTGGTCACCAGTATGAGGTAATAACCCTCCAGGAAGCGCACAAAACCCAAGACGCCATACGCAGACGTCACTTTAGGAGAACCCGTTAAGGTGGAAACAAACCTGCGAATCTCCAAACTGTTGAATTCATTTGCATTCTCCTCGATGCTCAGTCGATTGAGCGCCAATCGATCGATGATGAGTAACCGAAATCGAGTTTCGCGATTGTTGCTGCCCACCAAATACAATCTCTGTGAAAACAAAGGCAAACAATCAATCCATGGAAATATCTATATATTCCAGACAACTTACCGCTCGCGTTTCATAGAGCACCACCTTCTGTATTGAACTTATGAGCGGATTAAATATTATATTCGGATTATCATTGTTCATTTTAATAAAGTTGCCGACGCCACTCACAGTGAAAAAATAACTATCGAAATATCGATATATTGATATATTTTTACATCGTCCACTTCCACTAATGGCGCCAAAAAACAATCAAAATACCGATATTAGTATCGATAATTAAATACCACAGAGAAGTAACAGATGCCAAGCCTGCAGCTGTTTTGCCAATTTTTGTTTTCGGCGTAGTAGAGCAACACTGACCGTTTTTTGTATACTGTTGTTTTTTTTGTTTAGTCTAGAAAAAATAAATTGACTTGGATATAATATAATAAGACTATGACGATGTGGGGAAATATTTGTCGTATTTGCAGCAGCCCCGCAGACTACAATATATTTGCGAAAATACCGGCATATTTACACGGCTCCACCAATGAGTTTCTCAATTATCAGAAGCCAATTAATGTATTGCTCGAGGAGACATCGGGACTAAAGGTGAGAAATAAATGATTATGTTAATATATTTACGTATATAATTGTGTTTATTTTGATTGGGTAGAACTCTCCAGATGATGGACTGCCAGCGTACATATGTGCACTGTGCATATCGTATTTAAAACATGCCGTAACATTCCGTGAACAATGCATTAAAAATGCATTGAGTCTCAAGCTAATCGAGATCTATCAACAAAAGTCCGTGAGCAAAAATCACAAGGAGGAGGATGACAAGGAGAGCGCACTCTTTACGGCCGAACAGCTGCGATATGTGGAACAGCGGCCGGTGCACAATCTGCTGCTGAACAACAACAGCGTCAAGCTGGAACCAACAGACAAAGTGCACAAGCAACTGCTGAAACAGACATTGCACCGCCAAAGGGGCAACAACAGCAAAGGCAACGGCAACGACAACGACAACGAACAGAGTATACGCTACCTAGATGCCCTGCTCAACGAGCATCGCTGTGTGGCACAAGTGAGCACAGTAACCAAGATATGTACATAGATCATCTTCGGCACGCCGAAGACTTAACACTTGCAGGGAACTTTATGCAGTATTTGACTGTTTGTTCCTAAGGAATCTATATGATAAAGTAGCCAATTTAATTCAAGTTAAATCCGAATGTATAGCACGCACACAATCTATGAGATTGATTGTTTCTTACTAATGTTAGATTTGCAAAGCATATCTCCTATCAAAACTATATGATATAGTGGTGTAATTTTAATCAAACTTGGTCAGAATGTAAAAGAGAGTATACATTTTGAATACTGTGAGATTGGTTATGATATCTCTAAAAACCAAAAAGTTTTTCATACTAAAGATTGATTTTCGTCTGATCATTCATACGGCAGCAACATGATATCGTGGGAAACCGACCTACACCAAGATTCCTATATCAATAATATAGATACTTTATGGATAATAATAATGCATACACATTGCTGACCCAAATTTAAATACCCCCCTGCAAGTGTATATAAACAGATGTACCTTATTTAAGTAATACAATTCGTATCTCAACTGCAATCCCATTTAGCCGCAGGTTAAAATGGAGCTGCCTTCCACAAGTGCTGGCAGCGGCAGTGGCAACGGCACTGGCGAGGACGACGACTATGCAGCGGTCACCTCGAGCGACGACAACGAGGAGAATTCCCTGATGCGCAAGCACAAGAACATCTACAACTACAGTGAGACGAATTTCGAGGAGGACGATCCTATGGAGCAGGCACAGTTGAGGGACATCAAAGTCAACATTCCCGAGCCCATGTGGAAGGAGCGCAAGTGTCCAGCCTGCTGCAAGCGTTACATGCACGAGGATTCGCATCAATTGCACTTGGACAATTGCGTCGAGTATCAATTCTTCAGCTTTGTCGCCGAGGTGACCAAACTGTTGGAGATAAAGCGACAAAAGATGGTGTCACCACATGAGTTCATCAGGCGCATGATTTTTGCCTTGCACAAGACTTGCACCTGGTTGCAGGAACATTCCATAGACACACAGTTGGCCGATAAGCTCAATCAGGTCAAGGTAACCAATGGCACAAATGAAAAACCAGCTGAGATCCCGCTGGAAACGGGAGCAAAGTCTTCGTGGGACACTTTGATATCACCTGTAGACGATGATGAAGCTGCTCCATTTGGCAACGCCTTGATGAAGTTCACCAGTGGCTCGAACACACCCATAACCGTGGAGAACAATGTGCTGTATGCCATTGAACGCTCCGAGAGTCGCAACTCACAGAATGCTGCAGCCAATTTGGTGGTAAAGAAGCCCATACCCATTAGATGCACAGCTCCCGCTGCAGTTGCTCCGTTGTTGCATGAGGAGCGTGCCTCCTTTTTAGAGAAGCTGCAACGTGCCACAGGGACGCCACAACAATCGCCAGTGCCAGCCACGCCCACAAGTGCAACACTGTTGCCCTTCTCCGCAGCTCGTTGCAATCAATGCAATCTGGTATTCGACTCCGTCAGCGAGCTAGAGATTCACAATGTTATGCACCACAATGGACAAAGTAATGCCAAAGACGACGACGCCCAAAGGCGTCGCATAATCGCCCTATTCGAGGATGACATGTAAATAATTATTTATTTATATTAATTTTAATTTATTCACATTGTATTCCAAACAATCTCAAGACTGAAAAGTCATTTAGTTTCATGTTATTCATTTTTTATTTGATTTTACTTTGTGTGATTTTTAATTGTTTATTTTTTAAGTGCGTGTATCTCTCATTTGTGTAACGATCCTCACCCCTGGGGCAACCTTTGTAGTATTTATAAAACATTTTTATATTCAATACAATAATAAACAATTCCCTCTCGGGATAATAACAATATACAATTGTTTTCTTATAACAAAGAAATTTCTGAATCAAAGTAGAAGAAATTTGAAAGTTTTTAAAAAAATTTTTTTTAATGATACAACATTTATAACAAGGTTTATATACCCACATGTTTTAACTAAATTTTATTGTTAAAAGTTTACAATATCGAAAAAAAACAATGTTGTTTTATAGGAAACATATTTGTTGTTTCAAATATCTCAATCCAACAATTCTATATATATTACTTATATATAGTTTTACTTATTCCTTATCATATAGAAAGTATTGAACAGCAATTGTGTTTATGTTTTATTTCTTATTTACATTAAATTCAAGTTTCAATCAGGCAACAACAATATTAAATATTCGACACACAGAAAGATGGCAAATTCTTTGTTTTATAAACAATTTTTACTTGAGTTTCGACCTATTTAAGGTTTAATTGGGTAATCATAGATGCGCACCAACTCCAGCAGGTGTTCACTATCCAGCAGCTGCAAGTTCATTAAATTACTGAGCAACTGCAGCAGTTCCAATGTCAGACTGGCATTCTTTAAGCCAAAGAGTTTGTTCAATGCGTACGCAAAGTTTGCGGGATCCAGTTGCAATGCTTCAGTTGCTGGATGTGTGGCAAAGATGTTGGAGAGCACATGGACTCCATACAAAATGCGTAACTTGCCGGTGGGTATATTATAATCCAACTCCGCATTGGCCATAAAGAAATGGAGCAAATGCTGATAGTGTGGGGCACAGAAGTCTTGTTCCAAGCCAACAATATCCAACTGGAAAACGATGTACATGTAGTAATCGGCACCTGGATCCGTGGGCTGCTTCTCCTGCAGATGCTCAGCGATGTAGCGACGATCCTCAACGGTGACTTCAGACGGCCCATGCATAGCTATTAAATACAAACAGATGCCCGCATCCTCCTGGTAATCTTGGACATCAGTTGTCGGTGCTGTGTAAAGTTTCCACAGCTTGGTGGCCAACTGCATTTGAAGCAGCATTTTGGCGGACTTGCTGCAGGTGGCCAGTATGTTGGCCAACGTCCAGAGACAGCTGCGCTTCAGACGCGCCTCCTGACTGGTCAAATACGTGACCAAATAGCTGCCCGCCAGATTTGTAATCTTCTCGCAGACAAACGGTTCACCGAGCGAAAGATTGCACAGGCATTCAACGGCTTCGATTTGACGCTCCACATGTGCACCTGGTCGGGATTAGATCGTACAGTTATCATACACAACGATAGATTAACGACTTCCTACCTGTTAGTTCCTTGACAATCACCTGCGTGGCGCCTTGAACTCTGGCAAATGCACAGATATTTTCATTGCTCTGCAGAAAGGCGTGGCTCAGACGATACATGTCCTCGGCGTCGGCATGCTTGCGTCTCTTGATGCGACTTGCCATGCCGCGTACGTCCTTAACTCCCAGATTTTCCAATTCGCGAATTTCGTCCTTGATTTGGCCCAAGTGAAAACGCAGCGCATCCATTGCATTTGTGCGCAAATCCCTTCGTTGCTGTCGTGCATACTCGCGTATTTTATGGCGCAGTGCAGTGCGCATAGGTGTTTCTGCCATTTCTGCAGTGCCTTCCATTGTTTTTAAATTTAGTTAAACGGCAAATACACATTTATTTCTTCCCGCCAGCTGTTGGTCAGTGTAATTTATTTAATTTCATAGAGCAACACTGGTAAAAGTCTCTGTTAAGTTCCATTTATTATGTTAAGTTATTCTGTTATTGTCTAGACTAGTGCATTTTCGCGCTTGCCGCATACGGTCACACTGTTATTCAGTTGCATAAATAGTTTTTGATCAAAACGCAAAACAAATAAAAATGTCATTAACAATATTGCAAAAACTCTCTCTGCAATGTCTTAAAGTAGATCAACCTCTATTGAGTAAGTGTATGTTTAATCAATGCGTGTTTGTCTGACCATTTTTATCCGATTAGCAACGATCCGAAATGCCAGCAAGAAAACCGGCGGCAGCACGAGGAACAAGAAGGGACATCCGCGTCCAAAACATCGTGGATGGCGTGTGCTGGACGGTCACTACGTCTCCCATGGCACCATTCTGGCCACGCAGTTGACGACGCGTTTTCATCCCGGCTTAAATGTGAGTAGAAAGTGCATCTATTTAAATTATGATTAATATAATTATTCAGGTTGGATTTGGACGCAATGGCACATTGTTTGCCATGGAGCACGGCAGGGTTATTGTGAGTTGTGAGCCCCTCGATCCCAACTGGGAGCACACTTGGGTTCAGCGCAATTATGCCGGCCGACATGATCAAACTATTCATAAGAAGTTTTTCAATGTTATTCCTGAGAAGCAGCATCTACGTTTTCGTCTCGTCGATGAAATTTAATTTGTTACAAATAAAATAAGTGAAAGATATTATTGTTTTTAATTTATAATTGTTATTAAATATTTTTGTAGTAAGTTTTGTGCCGGAGGTGGACAAACCGACAACGTCTGTTAACTTGCTTAACATTAGTGCCGTTAACAGACTGTTAATAACACCAAATAAATCGTGCTGTATCGATTGGTAATTCGTGTTATATCGATACACCTCGATTACTTGTCAAACTATTGCCGCCTGCCTCACACGTGTTTTGCATCGCAGCACATTTATTTCATTTTTATTTTCGTGACTAATAAAAAAACGTAAGAAAAGTAAAGTAAAATGGCTGACGTTGCTGAAACTACCACGGCTGAGGTCAACACAGAGTTGAAGAAGCAGGAGGAGAAAGTTGCCGCGCCAGCTGAGAACGTGGAGGAGGCAAACGGCAAAAACGGAGATGCCAAGAAAGAGGAAGAATCTGAGGCCGCGACGCCGACGCCGACACCGGCAGAGACCGGGGACTACAGCAAACAGGAGCGTGCGATTATACGGCAAGTTGAGTATTATTTCGGCGATGCGAATCTGCATCGCGACAAGTTCCTGAGCGAGCAAATATCGAAGAATGAATCCGGCTGGGTGCCGCTTTCGGTGCTGGTCACATTCAAGCGCTTGGCCACGCTCTCCACAGACTTTGATGAGATCGTCAATGCGCTGAATAAATCGGATGATGGTCTGGTCGAGATCAGCGAGGACAAGCAGAGCTTGCGTCGCTACCCAGAGCGTCCGATTCCCGAGCATAATGAGGAGCGTCGCAAGGAGATTCAGGAACGCACCGCCTATGCCAAGGGCTTCCCATTGGACTCTCAAATGGCCGAGATTCTTGACTTTGTCAACACCTACGACAAGGTGGTCAATGTCACAATGCGCAAGCATTACGATAAGCCCACCAAATCCTACAAATTCAAGGGCAGCATTTTCGTGACATTCGAAAAGAAGGATCAGGCCAAGGAGTTCATTGAGAAGGAGAAGCTGGCGTACAAGGAGCGCGAGCTGTTGCGCAAATGGCAAATTGATTACTTAAAGGAGAAACAGGAGGAATATCAAAAGAAGAACGAGAAGCGTCAGAGCAAAAAGGAGGCAAAAGTTGAACCGGCAATTGAGCTGCCCAAGAATGCAATTGTTGTCTTCGAGGGTGCTCCAGACACCGTAACACGCGAGGAAATTCGCGAAGCCTTTGAAAAGGTCAAGGACTTTGATATTGCCTACATTGAGTTCAACAAGGGCGACACCAAGGGCTCCGTGCGTCTCACCGAAGCGGATGCGGCCGAGAAATACATTGCCAAAGTGGAGGATGCCAAGGTGAGTTCCATTTCATACCACAATCTCTTCAAGCTTACTTATTTACTCCTCATTTGACAGCTGAAATTCAACGATGACGTTTCGCTGACTCTGCGCAAGGCCAACGAAGAGGAGGAGAAGGAATTCCTGGACAAAGCCATTGAATTCATGAAGAAGCGTCGCGATTTCTCACGTGGCAAGAACAACAAACGTTTTGGCCGCAAACGTCACGGCGGCAACGACAACAGAAGCCACAGCAAGAAACAACGCTCCGAGTAGCGACTCCACTCAATTCTCCTACTCCCCCATCCCCTAAATCCTTCCCCCTCATCCCATTGCGAGACTTGTATGCAAAATGAAAAACGTTAGCTCTAGTTGTTAGCTTTAAGCAATTCAAAACCGTGTGACACCCCCCAATTGCTACGATTACTCGTTTTTCCAGTAACATTAAGCATTAAGCGAAATCACACACGGATCCGGGAATTTTCCCCTCCCTCCATATGTGTAGAGAGGGAGAGAAAGATCCTTTGGAGAGATGTGTATAGTTTATATATATTTTATGAGAGAGGAACTCGTAATTTATTATACTTTATTAACTGAAAGGTTTTTGTTTTTCTTTTTGCTCCAAAAAAGTTACAATAAATATCAGTTTGTAAACTAATCTAATAAATGTCCTTTTTTATGTTAAGGATCATAATAATCCTTGTCAGTATATATATTCTTTAAACCAGGATATTTCCAGCATATAAATAATATTATTTCCTAAAAATAGCTCTTACTGCTCGTTATCCTTGAAAATCTTGAGGGGATATCCTTTTTAAAACCAGTAAACAACAGGACTACCGATTACCACGCCAAGATTTGCGGAATTTCTACTAAAAATTTCGTTCAATTTTGTCAAGGGGTAACCTCACAAAAAAAGCTGCAAAAATACAAAATTGGCTGTAACTTGGCCATTTCAAGTCCTAGACGGATGTCCTTTGGCCAGCAGTTAGCTCTTACTACAGTCTCTACAAATAGCTAACAAAAAGGACGAAAGTCCTTCAAACAAGCGAGATATAAGGACTTTTTCGATTTTTTTTGCTTAGAGAAAAGCGGCCATATCTCGGCCGCATCCTGTCGTATCCTTACAAATTGGATGTCAAACAAAGCAGCTGACGGAGCACTATCAACTGACCAAAGGACATCAAAATCGTCCTGTAAACAAGCGAGTTATTAAGGATTTTCACTTTTTGCACAATTTTTGCAGCGTTTTTGGGTGAAATTTTAAATGATCTTAAAACATCTTTGTTTTGAAGGTTTTCGAATGAAACTTGGTACAGATGATGATTTCTGTTGCATGCAGCTTAAATATATGTTTTAGACCGAGTCGGATCGAAAAACTATATATTATAGCTGTCATAGAAACGATTGGTTTTGGTATGAAAACTTTAGTTATTTTTGCATAGATTTGAAACTCCTAATTTATTTTTATCCAAATCGAAAATCTATATCCTGTAAACATATTTTGTTTAATAGAACACTTTTTTATATTTTAGTAGTTTTTTTATTTTTATTTTTTATTGCTGTTTGTGTATTTTCGTTTTTGTGTGTGTGTGTGTGTATTTGTTATTGTTGTTATTGTTATATGATATACATTATAATTTCAACTTAAAAACAATAAAAAATTAAATCTGGAACTTTATAAATTACAATTATTAAATGCATAATATAATATATAAATTACAATACGAAAAAATTGTTTACAAAACAAAACGCAAGAAAACTAAAGAACATAAAATTTTCAAAATTTTTCTTTTCTCGATTTACACAGTTATGAATATGAATATATATAATTAGATATATGTGTATTATATAGCTATAAATCATGATAAATCACACTTAATTCTAATTTCTGCTTCGATTGCAACTAAAAGTAAAATTCATAGTTCATTTATTCATTTTAAACTTTAAGGATGCGAAAATAATCGTCGGAGTTCATGCGAATGTCGAATGCATAAATCAGGGAAATGCTTTGGATTTTCATAATGATAGTTAGGATGGGGTGTACTTGTTGTTGTGTGTGTTTGCTTGTGTAAATACGAGAGTATACTTAATCAACATTTATACATATAAATTAAACAATTACAAACAACGGCATCGTATATGGGGTTTTTTATCATTAAATATCTATATAGTATGTAGTATCCAGTGTGTATGTGTGTGTGTGTGTAATGTATTTATGGTGGGGTGCATGCTCAAGCTAAACTCAAGAATTAATATACAGCATTGGGGCGTCTTCACTTAAATACTAGACTAACGAATTCTTCTTTCTTTAAACATATCTTTCCCCTACTCTCCTCCTTCCACTCTCTTCCTCTTCATCTCTGTCTTTAAACTATGTATACAACAGTCCATTCATTATATATGCATAATAATAATATAGTTTTATAGTTTAGTTTTAATAGTATTTCTATAGTATAGCCACAGTTGGCGTCCATCTCTTATTTCCAGACGGGCGTCAAATCCAGCGTGAGATTCTGTATCGTCCGATTGCGAGCAGAGCTGCGTTTCTGCTTCACGGAACTGGTAATCTCATTGACCAGACCCTGGCAATCATTGCAGACCGTCACCTGTTCCCCACGCAGATTCTCCTTCTGATCCTGTTGCGTCTGTGCCAAGTGGCTGCCCGATGAAAACAACGCAAAGCCGCGCGAGAAGCGGGATCTGAAATAGAATAAAGAAAAGTTTTAGTTGGAGATACTACTACATTTTTTTTTGCTTTGATCATTTTTTTTTTTAATTTAGAAGCTTCCAAAAACTTAAAATAAATTAGAAAATCCATTTTAAATTTCTAACTTTTATGGTGAAAATAATTAATTGATTAATTTACCCTAATTTTAATAAAACGTCTACATTTATTTTGTTTTTAAAAATTTCTTTTAAGTATTGAGAATATATATTTTAAATTTCATACTGAAAAGTTACATAGTTCAAAACTTATTGATTGTTGATCTACGAATGATCAACTCGGGATTTCTACTTATGATTTACAGGTGATCGACAGGTGATTTCTACGGCATATCTACTGGTGATCAATAGGTGATCTCTGCTGATGATCTACAGCTGATTTTACTAGTGATCTCTACTGATGATCTACAGTTGATTTTACTAGTGATCTCTACTGATGATCATCAGGTTATTTCTAATGCTTATCTACTGGGGATCCCTAAAGATGATCTGCTGCTAATTTTTATTAGTAACTCCTACTCAAGATTTACTGATCTACTGTCGATAAACAGGTGATCTCTAATGCTTATTTACTGGTGATCTTCTGCCAATTTTTACTAGTGATCCCTACTCCAGAATTACTGGTTTACTGATCAACTACGAAAGATCAAATGGCGATTTCTACTCATGATTTAGTGGTGATCAATAGGTGATCTCTGCTGATGATCTACAGCTGATTTTACTAGTGATCTCTACTCATGATTTACTGGTGATCCCACTGATGATCTATGAATGATCAACTGATTTATACTGCTGATCTATTGTCGATAAACAGGCGATCTCTACTAATGATCTACTGCCAATTTTTACTAGTGATCCCTTATCGTGAGTTACTGGCTATCTCTATTGATGATCTACTGCTGATTCCAAATCGAGAATCATTATTGGCTATCTTCTGCTGATCTGTACCAGTAATTTACTAGAGATTACTGCTGATCCCTATTGCTGATCCTCTCCTGATTCAACACATTTCCTTGACTTACTTGCGTTCCAGTGTGCTGCTGTTGGAAAGCGGCCGATGCGCTGGACTGTTGACGGGCAGACTGCGTGGTCCTTCCATGCTGCGGGACATGGCGTTGTTGTAATGCAGCTGCTTTTGGACACCGGCAGGACGCATAGCCGCTGAGTAGGAGGCGGACATGGATGCCTGATCGTGTAACGCCTCCACAGCTTGGCCAGTGGCAGCAGCATGAGCAGCTGCAGCGGCGGCGGCGGCAGCTGAACCTGGTCCCACACTGATGCCCGGCGTGCTCATGTTGGATCTTTGGTGTTTGGGCGATGATGGTGCACTGCCCACAGTGCTGCGAGTCTGTCAAGGATTAAATGAGAATAGAATATTTAATTTCCTTAAAGAAGTTTTTAAAATAATTCTCTGAATACCAATATTTGGTAATCAAAAGTTAGGATAACAAATCTAGAAAGCATGTACATAATTTGGAAATCAAATTTAGGAAACTTAAATTGGGAATAATGTTATTTGGAAACTAAAAATTTTAAAATAAATTGATAGGATATAATTAAATAGTTGCGTAATTTTTGATATACTTTTTTTGATTTCGGCTTTTGACAATTTTCCTACTTTTGCTTAATATTTTGGTAAAGAAATACTCTTTAAAAAAAACATAAACAGAATAATTAAAGCTAATTTTACTAAAATTAATAAAATAAATACAATAAAGATTTGTTCTGATTTGTTTTCTACTCTGAAAGTGTTTCTTATTTTAATTTCCCAACTATTTATAAACTTTCTCTTTTTATCTTAGTTGAATTTCTAAATTTGTCCTCCACATTTTGATAACCTTATATTTAATTAATAGTATTTGCGAATCTAACGAAAATATTCTGAATTCGTTTAAGGTCTTCCTAATTTTCATTTTCTGAATATCTTATTCTCTCAATTTCCTGTTTTACTTGATTAATTAATCAATTAATGCTTCCTTTTCTTGTCATCCTAATTTTGATTTTTGAAATTTGTATTCTTAGTATTTTAAGTTTTTATAAAAATATGCGGAAATCATTTGAGATATTAAGAGATGTTGTTATAATTTATTTGGCTCACCTTACGCTCTGACTCGGAACGCAACAGACGCTCGATTAGGGACTTGGGAAACTGATCGTCCATGATGTTGCCCGTGGATGAGGAGTGCATCTGATGGGCGTGATGCGATGGCGATGGCGTACTCGAGCTGGCCGGACTCGACAGCAACGAGGGTGAGATCAACACCAAGGGGACATTGCGAAAATGCTCCGATGGAATACGCATCTTGGTGTAACACTTGGCGCAAACGGTGCGCTGACAGAGTTTACACTGGATGCCCCATGGCCCGAAGAAGGAGAATCGTGTGCGTAGACATAGAAAGCAGACACGACGCTTTTCAACATCCTCCTTGACGCGCACATCCATGGGCAGGCCCTCCAGTTCCGCTTTGGTCATGACGGAACGTATGTGAACGATCTCGGCCAACGTGACGGACAGACGATCATCACCACGTTCCATCCAGGTCTGTTTATCCATAAAGGACTTGTTCCATGGGCCAAGCGAGGATGTTGAATGCGACGACGCAGCTTCACTTCCAATTCCACCTCCAGTTGCAGCTCCACCTCCAGCTCCAGCTCCAGCTCCACATGGTTGTGGCGCCTCTGGAGTACGCTTCATTTGCTGCAAAGATGAACGCAGGGAACGCAAAAATTATAACTTTTTAAATATAATTTATAGGTATAATACATTTTATTTGTTATTTATATTTTTAACGAAAAATTACTCTTATTTTTAATTTAATTTAACAATAAATTTGAATATATAAATCTTATATTCAATAAAAATTTATTTTATTATATTAGATTTAGTATTTTAAATACAAAATTTGGAAACAATAATTAAATTTTTGTTGATTATTAATTTTTATTATAAATCAGGGATTAAAACCGAAACGAATATCGGTTTCAGTTACGGTTTTGGTAATGCTCGAATTATGGTTTTCGGTTATCGGTTATGCAAAATCTTGGAGTATCGGTTTCATAACGATTATCGGGTTTTTGTAAGTTTTGGTTTAAAAATACCGGTTAGGTTTCGGTTCACAAAATAAATAAAAATAATACAAATTTTCGGTTGACCAAAATTAGAAGGGTTATTCATTGCTTTACATGAAAAAAGACTTAAAGCTCTTCTTAGTCTGGAAAATAATGTTATCTGGCTACTGAAATATGATTTTACTGATTTTTAATAACTTTGAACTGCCATAACTATGTCAAAATTCAATCAATTTCCATGTGCAATGTAAATTTGAGCATGATTTTACCTCTAAATTGGTTCTGCATTTAAACTTCGCTCATTTTTGAAAACTTTTGAAAATCGAATTTTTTGGAAAATTTACAGTGTTATAATTTTTCGAAAAATTACGAAATTTTCGAATTTTGAAAATGAACAAATTTTAAATGCAGAACTAATTTAGAGGTAAAATCATGCTCAAATTTACATTGCGCATGGAAATTGAATGAGTTTTGGCAAAGTTATGCCAGTTCAAAGTTATCAAAGTTGCTCAGTAGCTGCGACGGTCAGAACCGAAATTAACCCTTATAAACGAATCGGTTACTAAACGGTTACTTCGGTGTAAAGAGTTTCGGTTTATGGGTTTCGGTACAGCGGAAAAAAATGTTTTCGGTTACAGTATCAGTTACGGTTACAAATTTCAATCGGTTTTTATCGGTTAAAGGTTACGGTTTCGGTTAAGGTTTTAATCCATCTTTAATATATTAATAAATTTAAATTTATAAATCTTACATTTATTTTTTATATTGTTGGTATGTGGCTTAAATTTTTTGAATAAAAATTGAAAAGACTTCTATTTTCAATTTGGTAAATTTTATAAGAAAACAATTTTTGAATAACATATATAATTTAAATTAGAAACTTATATTTTCAATTTAGTAATTTTTATAAGAAAATAAATTTTTAATAACAGACATAACTTAGATCAAAATGAAAAGTTTAAATATACTTTAATGATACAAATTAAAAATAAAAATGTATTCAGTTTTAGAGATTTTCGCATTCATCTAGATACTATTTTTGAGGATTGATTTTAGACTCACCTCCTTGGTGGAGACACTGCTGACGTCATCCGATTGACGCGACTCGGGACGCGTAGGTGGCATTGATTGTGCCTCATCCAGGTTGCTCTGGCATCCCACGATGGTGTGGCGTCTCGAGGAGGCGCGTCGCGATTCGCATTGTGTGGCAAGGTCATAAGCTAAGGCAGGAAAAATCCGGAAAGAGAAGAGAAGAAAAGAGGGAGAGAGAGAAAGCGAAGATGGGAGGTCATCATTAGTTTGCGTTTATATATTTATGTGTGCCAATCAACATTGCGTATGCGTAATGTATGTAGTATGTATGTGAATAAGTACGGTAATAAGTAGGACAATCGATAACGATAACGATAAAAAGGCATGCACTAAATTTTACAGCAAGCAGGCAAGCGAATGGGCGAGTGGACGAGTCAAGTGTGGGGAAGGGTGGAGACGGGGTGTGTGTGAGAGAGAGAGAGAGTATTATGTTTATATGTATTGTAATTGAAACTCGGTAAAAATAAAAATCGATTATTGCAAAATATTATTAAATTTAATTCCGCAGGATAGTTTTTATTGCTTAAATAATGTGGAAGATGGGATTTTTTTTTAGTAAATTTTTTATTTTTTCTATATATGATAATGAAATTAGTTATAATTAATTAATTAGTCATGACCAAACCAATATCACAAAACCAAAAAATATTTGGCTTATGTAATTCATTAAATTTTTGTCTTGTGAGTTCACAATTAATTAGTTAAATATGCATGCTAGAAATAATTAATATTATACAATGACTTTAATTAATAATTAAACCGTGCTATTTGTATGGCCATGACGATAGTTTCTTTTAGTAATATTTTCAATTAAATTCGTTTAAAAATCGATTATTTGTGTCGCACGTTTTAATGACAGATGAGAATTGGTATTTTAAAACCCAATTAAAAAAAATTATATATAATTAACACAAAAATATAAAATTTTTTAAAATGCAAAATATTTTGTTGTATATGAATGTTTATGATTTATTTTATGTGTAAATATTTATTTTATTTTTCTTTTTTATGTGAATATATTAGTAATAATTTAAATTGGATATTGGTTATTATTATTTCATTATTATTATTTTAGAGAAAGAAAAATGTATTTGATGTAAATATTTATTATATTATATTATTATATTTATTTTATGTGAATATATGTATTAGTTATAATTTCAATAAGATATCGTTTATTATTATTTAATTATTTTTATTTTAGAGAATGCAAAATGTAGTTAAACAATTTGTTTGCTAAAATTATGCACATGTTACGTACAAATGTTTATGATTGAATATTTTATGATTTATGATAGGTTTATGAATTTGCACATAAATATTTAAAGTTGTAAATGCAACGGAAATGTGTCAAGCAGTAGAAAAAGCAAAGAACGTTTTTTATGATTATCAGAATATTTTCTTTCGTTCGGCGATTTATGCATAGTATGTTAATATATTTACATTCCAAGGCATTATCGCAGAATTTGTGATATTCGTCCTGTGTAAAGGAGGCTTGTGCATGTTGCTGTTGTTGTTGTTGCTTTTGCTGCTGCTGCGACGCGTGCGGCGACTGCGACTGCGACTGCAGCGTTTCCTCTGCCCAGCAATAAAAAGTGTTGCAGATTTTTAGGCAGCAATTTCAAAATTATTTCGTTACGTTCGTTGTTCGATTCGTGTTGGTTTGTTGTTTGTTTGTTTGTTTATTTGTTTAAAGCGTATTTCGTTTACATTTAAAAAAATATATATATTTGAAATATAAAATTAAAGCACAACAACCAGAGTTAGTTAAATGAAAATTGCTCTTGATTTTCGCTTCTTTATCCATAAATTGTAATTTTTATTATTTTCATATATTTTTACAAATATTTCGAGATTATTTTCTTGTTGTTGTCAGAGAGTGTGTGTGTGTGTGTCTGTGTGTGTGTGCATCCATAACCACACCAACTGCTTTCCACTCAATCAACCAACAAATTTGTCGATTTGCTTTTTGTTCTTAGTGCGTTTTGGCATAATATAATACATATCTTTTTTTTTAACAAAATTATAATTTAAATTAATTAGTTATTTCTTTGTGTTCAGATCAATAATTAATAACGATCAAATACCTTTGCAAAAGTAAGTTATATTTTGTTGTTTTTGGGGGGAGGAGGGTGAAAAAAAGTAAGAAATAAAAAGTTATAAATTAAAATTAAATAAACATAAACCACATTATAGTATATTAAAGCATAAACTAATATTATAAAGTGCTGTTGCTGAGCAAATAAACCGCAGAACTGGATAAAAAAGGTGCACAAAGTATTTAGGAGAGTGGGAAACATAAAAGAGAATTCTGGAATAACCCCAGAAATCGCTTAAAGGAGTATTCTCAAATTCACTATAGGTTTTTTATGTTTTTTAAAAATTATGCTGTATATATTTATTTGGGAAATTGTTAAGAAACTAATCGAAATTTTACTTTAAATTTTATCTCCTTTTTTTTTAATTTAATATTCTATTCTTTTTGCTCAAAAAGGAATAATATTTATATACTCATTGCTGAAATTCTTAAGAAATTGATAATCGATTAATTTGGTTTCTTGCTTTCTGAATTTCACTTAAAATTCAAAAGATATTAGGAAAGAATTTGATAATCTATTTGTTTAGTCTAATCTACAAACCTTCCTCAATTTTCTTATTAAAACGATCGCTATAAAATCATAGTTAGAAAATTTATATTGATGAATATGTTTTCCTAGCTGATTTTATGCTGAGAAGAAACATAGTAATATAATAAACTGAGCTAAAACAAGTGATATATGATCTATGATCACTTTATGCTTCGCTACTCATGTGACGTCATGATCTGATGATCAACTGACCAAATGGGATTACTTATAACTGACCTTGTTTACTTGTTTCCATGGTCAAATTAAAAGTAGTTCAAATCAAATTCTTTTGTATTTCTCACATATCAATGCATTTTGTTGACTGAACATTATTATTTAGCATGATAAAGCATATTATGAGGTATCAATAATCATGCTACTTAATAATACCTATTATAATATCTATTGTGTGAGCTTTTGAATTGACTTTCAGTTGTAACTTAAGAAACTCTCTTTTAAGTTAGATATTCAGTTAGTTTGCCCAGTTAAATTGTTCGTAGATTTTTTATAATAAAAATTGAAAAATAATTTTTATTTTTAATATTTATGTTAAAAACTAAAAAATAATTTTTTTTTTAATTCTTATTTTAAAAATTATGATCGTTAAGGTCCCTGCTTTTAAATGATCTTAACTTCATTTGGTTGAGTATTTGGTTACCCTAGAATTTTAGCTTAGATCATCTCACTTTTTAATGATCTTAACTTATTTTGGTTGAATACTTGGCAACTCTAGAATTTCAGCTTAGATCGTCTCACTTTTTAATGATCGTTACTTTATCAGCTTAGATCATTATATTTTTTTAATGATATCTTTTCCTCTCTCTCTTTTCCAGATCAAGCAGAGTTTAGAATCTGTTTCTTCGATTCTTGTTTTCCCTCTATTTCTTCAGAGATACGGTAGAGTGCTTGGTAACCCTAGAATTTCAGCTTAGATCATCTCACTTTTTAATGATATCTCTCTTTAAAATCAAGTAGATGTCATATTCTGTTTCTCCAATGATTTTTTCCCCTCTATAGTTATAATAGAGTGCTTGGTAACCCTAGAATTTCCCCTTAACATCATCTCACATTTCATAGAACTAGTTCCTTTCTACTTTGTGCACCATATATCGTATATATATATCGTATATCGTATTAAATATCGTATAGATTGTTGCATATATTCGATACTTACTTGTGCGTCTCGGTCGCATCAGAGTTGCCTGTGCGTCGTGTCTCGCCTGACTGCCGATCATGTAACCTCCGATGGGATACGGCGGCATCTTGGGCTGTGAGTATCGATGCAGCTCGGCGAGATGCGCTGCAGCTGCTGCGGTGGAAGCAGCGCTGCTTATGCTGGATTCATCAAAGAAATGCTCGTCGTCCTATGAGGTAACAACAATTGGGGGCAGGGATTAGTTAAATCTCATTAGTTGCATGCCACAAATGGTCAACTTACCTGCAACTTTGAGAAATCCACTTTGATGAGCCGCTGCCTGGAGCGCGACAGCGTTGGATTTGTTGAATTTGGAAGCACTACGAGGAGAAAGACACAAGTAGAAGAAAATGAAGATTGCGATAACTTTTTTGGCCCAGTGCGAAAATTGTAGAGAAAACTTAGGCTATGGGAAAATTGGGGGAAAACTATGAACTATTGTGAGTGCAACTTTGATTAGATTACATGCTACGGTAAGTTGCATAACTCTCCGTTTCAGATATTCCCCTCTACCTCTCTCTGACAGACTCCCCCCCCCCCTTTCAGAGTTGTAGCCCATTGTTGAAATTTAAGCTATTTTATAGCTAGATTTGACAAGTTTTTATTGCAATAGCTAACAAATTTTTGGAAATTTTTATGAGCTAGAAATGGGATTTTTTAAAAATTAATTAATACCTTTTAAAATTTGACCTTTGATTAATAATAAATATGTTTATTTTTTAAAAATAATAAACTATTTATCAGACTGCTAGATAATTTCATTATATTTAAAAATATATAAATCAATAAATTCCTATATTTAAGGCATTTAATATTGTATTGACATATTTCCATGCGAGTATATGGAATCAATTTGATTTTTAAGACTAAATTCCTTTTGTTATTAATTTTTTTATTTACTTTTTAAAATTTGGCATTAATTTAATAGAAAAATAGCTATCTTTAAAATTTAAATAAATATTTCTCAGACTGCCAGATAATTGTTATATATTTAAAAATAAATCAATTGTAGAAAATATATTTAGGTCATTTAAATAGTTAAGTATTCAAAGACTAAAATATGTAACCAATAAGTTGTTTTAAGGCAAAATCCGTTTTGTTCGTAATTTTATTAATTACTTTTTAAAATTTGACATTTGATCAATTAGAAATATGAATTTTTTTCCAAAATAATTAACTATATCTCAGACTGCCAGGTAATTAACAAATATATATATATATATATCTAAAAATAAATCAAAAAAATTCCTTGTAGTAAATATATTTAGGTAATTTAAATAGTGTTTAAGTATTGACATATTTCAATGAACCAATGAGATTGTTTTAATACAAAATCCATTTTGTTAGTAATTTTATTATATTTTTTAAAACCTATTTCTAGCTTTTTAACTTCCTTGAAATTGTGGCAACACTGTTGTCGTCTTCTTTTGGCGTACACTCATTTTGCAATTAGACAGGCGACTTTTATTTTACTCTGTCATCGCACCGCATTGTTGACTTCTTTACTTTTTCTTGTTTTTTTTTTTTACTTTAGTGCCGCAGCAAACCGTTAACATTAAGTTAACGCATTTAATAGTTCTACACATGTTGTTGTCGTTTATCTTGTTGTTGTTTTCTGTCTTCGCGTCTTGCGCAATGATCGTAAAAGTGCTTGGGAAATTAACCCGAGGAGGAGCATGTTGAATGCCGCATCAGATTATCGCGGATGTCGACACGGTAATACTCGACTCGTACTCCCTACTAAAGAATCTCACTGCAGTAGAGAGTGTTAGACTAAGAAATACCTATTAAGATTGATCTAAAATACGAGTATGTACTCGAAGATACTTAGTCTTCATTTAGAAATATTTAAATGCAATAAAACATCTGATAATGTTTTTTAAATACGTTCATGAATATAAAAAAGTAGTGTTCTATCACACGTGATAGGGAAAAATAAATTATGGTGTGTTTTTTGACACTGATATAGAATGACGCATTCTTTGGCTTTTTCTTGAATTAAGTAATGTCAAAATAATATTGAAAGTCTGCAAACAATTCTGAAAAACTTTCGAATAAAATTATATTGTTTAAAAATGAAACAACCTTGTCTAAAAAAACCTAGAGCAACAGATTTTTCGTATAAAAATACGTTGTGTTTCAACAAAGTTATGGAAGTTAGAATTTCGAAAACTATTGATTTTGAAATCTTTCTAAACAATATTATCACAATTTAGTGATTGAATCAGACACAAATAATTTGAAAGATTTTTGCCAAAATTCGGGGAGTTGGAAATGTATTTTAGATTTTTGTTCTAAATCAACAATAATTGTAAAATGATACAACAATTTAATTGAATTAAAATAATCATAACAAGTTAAGTTTAAATATGATTTTTTAATTATAAGCGAAGAACTAATTTTATTTATGAATATCAAAAAATATGAATTAGTTATTGTAGAGCACAGTATTCTCAACTTTAATCTTTTGTTCTTCCCCCTGGGATTAGTCACAATTTAGTAATTGAATTAGACACAAATAAACCTTAAGAATTTGACCAAAATTATGGGAGTTGAAAATGTATTTTACATATTTGTGCTAAATAAAATTAATTGTGAAATGGTAATCAATCTAATATAATTAAAAAATCAGAAAATGTTAAGTTTAATTATGATTTTATAATCTTTATTATCTAAATCAAGAATTAAGTTTTTTTCTTTCAATTTTTAAAAATAAAAAAATATGAATTAGTTATTGTAGAGAATAGTACAACCAGTATTCTCTACTTTAATCTTTTATTCTTCCCCCCTGCCTTCTTTCTTCAGCCTAAAAGCTCCTCCTTCTTCTCTGCGCTCAAGGTATAATTTAAAAAGTTTGGTCTTTGACTCCTTTAGTTATTTGTTGCCACAAGGTGCGAGTTGAGCGTTGAGTTGTGGCATGCAAAGTTGCACCTTAAATGCAAGTTGCAACTAAACTTCTACTCCCCGTCTCTTTGTTTCCGAGACACGAATTGAAAGCAGGTCAGAGTAAAATCGTATCGGATAACAAGTTTTCTGATTGTTACAGTTGTTGTTGTTGTTGTGGTTGTTACAGTTGTTGTTGCTACCTTTGGATGATGTTGACTTGACAGCCTGACGGGGCTTTGGTGTTGGCGGATTTACTGAATTTGTGGCAACACGCGGCGCAGCACGTGGCGTTGGCTGTGGTTGTTGCTCATCTTGTTGTTGTTGCAGTTGTTGTTGTGTTGCAAGTGTTTCGTTTTCGTTTTCAGTTTCGTTGCCACAATAAAGCGACGCATCGCTTGCAACATCAACAATATCCGCGTTGCGTACAACATGATGAGATTTGAACACTGAAGCGGCCGTTGTCCGTTTACCGCTCGGCGTTGTTGTCGTTTTTTGTTTGGCATCCATTTCTGATTTTCTCTCTTATTTAATAATTGAAATTCATTTATTTCCTTTTATTTAAATTGAAATTTATTTATTTCCTTTTAATGAAATTGAAATATTTTTAATTTATTTTCAATTATTCAAATTTATTTATTCATTTTATTTGATTTAAACATATTTTCTTTTATTTGTCTTTCAGTTTATTTATTTATTTTCTTTTATTTCAATTTGTATATATTTATTTCTATTTATTTCACTTTAAATATTATAAATGTATTTTCTTTTCTTTTATTTTATTTTAATTTATTTATTTTCTTTTATTTAATTTAAAATTTATGTATTTTCTTTTGTTTAAACTGGAATTTATTTATTCATTTATTTATTTTATTTTCTTTTATTTTTTTCAATTTATGTATTTATTTTTTTTATTAAATTTATTTTCTTTTATTTAAATTTATTTGTTTATTTTCTTTTATTTAAATTTGATTTAAATTTCTTCTCCTTAGTTTAAATTGGAATTTTTGTATTCTTTTTATTTTATTTAAATTTGCATTTAGTATCTTTTATTTTTTTTTCAATTTATTTATGTATTTTTTATTTATTTAAATTGGAATTGTTTTTATTCATTTTATTTAATTTAAATTAGCGTTAATTTTGTTTTAATTATATTTCAATTTATATGTATGTTTATTATCTTTTATTATAATATCAAATTATTTATTTTTTTTATCTAAGACAGTTGCCCCCTTCCCCTACCCCTATTGCAGTTTAGTCCTGTCACGAGTTGTTGCTCCACTTTCAGGGCACTTCACTTAGGGGAAACACTGTTGTTCTTGCTTTTCTCTTCACTCTCTTATTCACTTTAGCACGGTTGCATTCATGCTATCGATCCAAGCAAAAGACACCCTCCTCCCTCAACCCCAGCACGCACTCTCTTCACTTGACAGTTTGTTATCCTCATTTACTTTTTCTTTATTTTATGGCATTATTATTTATACTTTTTAGAAATTGATTGATTAACTAAATACTTTAAATTGTTGACTGTGCGCTTTTTCAATACTTTTGTGTCAATTTCAAGTGTTTTAATTGTGTCGTTTTCATTTTCACTCGCGCCACGCGTCGCCTCTGCCGCCGTCGGCAGTCACAACAACACGAAGCGACACCGCAGAAGCTTAACGCAAAACTGTTCGACTATCTCAATCGCACTCACATGCTCAAGCTTCAAGAAAAGCTTTATCCGTTAAGCGCATGCGTTGCGCTAAAGAGAGCGTGCGCGCTCTCTCACTTTAAATTTAAGAGAGCGCAAAGCACACGCTTTGTTTTGGTTTTTGACATTTAACATTTTCAAAGCTGCCGTCATTGTTGTTGTTGTTGCTGTTGCTTTTGTTACGTCATTAGTTGCGTTGATGACGTAGGAAGACAGACAGAGAGAGAGAGAGAGCAAGATAGCATGCGTAAAGCTGCGTGAATTGTTAAACTTTTAAGCCTGCTACTGAAAGTGAATGGCAGTTTTCAATTACTTTTAAATCATTTTTAACGGCTATTTAAATTGTTGGTTTAAGCGGCCTTTGCGAATATACATATTATATGTGTGTGTGTGAGAAAAGCCGCAAAATATTATAGAACAATAATTCAATTGGAATTTATTCAACTCGATTTCGAATATTCCTAAAGGTAATTCAAATTTCATGTAGTTATATAGTTATAAAGTGTCTAGGGCTATGTACAATAAAAATTGACAGTGATGGGAATAAAATTCAAATTTTAAATTTTGATACAGAATCAGAATATAGGTTAAATATAGGTAAGATTCATATTCCGCAATCTTAAGTTTACAAAGTTCAGACAAGGAAAATTATGAGAATTTCAAAACTTTTATTCGATTAAGAAAAAACATTTATAAAAATCGATGTATTTAACTTTACTTTTTAATTTTAATTTTAGTAATTTACTAATTATATATTAAATAGCTATGGCGAAAATCACATTGGTGATTTTTGAAGCACAAATCGAAATTTGCAATTTCCAAAAGTTTTCAAAATGTATAGCATACTTTTAGGTTGTCACAGGAAAATGGCACTTACAGTGAGCGCAAATGCGTATGCAACGCTTTAACCATCTTTTGGAACTTGAATATTTGCTTGGCAAATGTCTGTCTGTTTGTCTGTCTGTCTGTAAAATAAACATAACCCACAGCAGACAAACAAACATAGCGCCAAAGCCGCAGACTCGTTGTCATCATTATTAACATGATGACAATCATTATTATCATCATCATCATCATCATTGGCCGCATCGTTGTTGCTGTTGTCGTGTTGTTGTTGTCGTTGTCGCTATCTTTGTGTGTCACAATTTTTTGCACGCTTCCTTCAAGCGGCGACTTGACGATTGGAAATTGTTGCCGTTTTTTGATCTATGCTGGCATGCGCATGCCGGCAACGGCAACGGCAATTGGCCAAAACAAACAAATACAAACACAAACACAGACAGAGAGACAGACAGACAGAGGCATACAAATAGACAGAGAGGGAAGGGGAAACTGTGGCATACAATGGGGCAACGACAAGTGCAGTGAAAACTTTTGTTCATAGCCAACAAGTTTTTTATTTTTCTTCTCTCTTTGCCGAGCTGACAGGCCGAAAATGCATGAGAATGACAACAATTTATGAGCAGTTTGGCATTTAAAATTTTTGGAAACGTTGCTGACAACCCTGGCAGAAAGAAGGTGTGCGTATGCACATATATTTTCATGAATACCCTTACAAATTTAATAAGCTAAATATCCAAAAAATAAACCCGTTTAAAATGAATTTGCGAAATTCCACCTGTAAGTGCTTCAAATTCAGGTCAGAGGTCACAGAATTGCTTTGTATGAAAAACTTTTTTGTTTCTTAAGATATCTAAATCAAACTTACAGATTATATGATTGGGACTGTCTCTTACATTCTGATCAAATTTGGTTAAAGTCGGATTACTATATCATTAGCTGCCGTAGGATAAATCGGATGCAAATTATCCTTTTGTACGAAAAACTTTTTTGTGAAAACCCTGGCAAAAGTGTGGTAAATACCCTAATCAATTTGGTATAAATTTGATTTAATATTTGCTAAGAAATAACAATCTTTAAAAATAATTTGTTAGCGATGATGACAACCCTGGTAAATACAAGGCCTCAACTTTGGCGAATAATTTTAAAAATATACAATTCACATTTTAGATCATATGTCAAAAATATAAAAAAACAATTACACTCATTTTTTATATATATAACAAAACTGATGACAACCCTGACAATCTTTACAGCCAATGAATGATCAGTAACTTGACAAATATTTAACATTTTATCTTTAAAACTCTCTTGAAACTCTTAAAATTTGTCAAATAGGATGACAACTCTAGAATGTAACACACCTATAGAATGATATTTGCTTTGATTTTGATCCTTATCTTATCTTCGAATCCGTTTTTATCTTACTTTCTTCCACATATTTATTTATTTTACATTGTATTTTCTTTGGTGCGTCAATATTTTGTTTGTTTTTCGATTATTGTTTAAATAAAAAATTTTTGGGTTAAAATTTGAACAAGTCGAACAGATAAATAGGGCAACGGTAGATCTCGGAAATTTCTTGAATTTCTTTTCCTGGTTTTCTAAAATCTCAAGTTGAATTTGAATTCTGGCGAGTTTTCTTAGGCTTGTAATTCGGCTATTAAAATGGAACTTAATTTAAGTGAATTTCTTATTTTTTTGACTTACTTTTCTCCTTAAGTGTTGGCGTTTCTGGGGGTGTTATTTGCTTTAGTTCCTTGCCCTGGCGTATCGACTCCATTAGCTGTTCCCGCGGTGAGGGTATTAACTTCAATGGCGGTCCCAGCTGACGTTCAGAGGCCTAACCAAAAGATCAGAGATCAGTTTATAAAGAATTTGCAAAAATAAAAGTAGGAGAAATGCAAGAGAGAGAGAGAGAGTGAGAGAGTATTGGTAATTGGGAATGGGGTACACACCTTTTTCAATGGCGGCCGTGACCTGATGAAGTCCAAGATCACCGCATGGGCATCCTTCTTGACGCGGGGCGGAATATCACCATTCACCATCACCTTGCGCAATTGATACTTTCTGATATTTTTACAAATAGAAAGAGAAATTTGTTGTTGTTGTTGTTGTTGAATTGTGGTTGCAAATTTTCTTGTATTGTGGTTTTTACTCACTTGGCTCTTATATCGCCCATAAGTATCTCATAGGGCGTCAGCTCGTATTCGATGGGAGTACGCTCGTAATTGAGCTTCTTCAGTCGCACTCCTCGTCTCAGCTCATCGATTACCTGAACCCAAAAGCGTGCCTATAGAACAGGAAGAGAGATGGAAAATGAGATCATCAGTGGGAGATTAGATTACATTTGAGATTGAAAAATAATCATAACAATATTTAATACTAATCATATTGATTCTATATATATTATTCTATATATATTATTATGCATAGTAATGTGAAATTACATAAGTAAAATAATTTTTTACAATCTTAAGATCAGAATATGAAAGAATTAAGTTTAAAAGCTGAAGTTCAAATAATTATTAGAAAAATTCTAGATATATTTTTAATTTTTCCAGAACTTTTAAGTCAAAGAAATCTTAAAAAAACCATAATAAATACAGATTTAAAAATATTTTAAAGCAAATTGAAAAATAATCATAACCATATTTAATACTAATCATATTGATTCTATATAAACTCTATCTATATTATTATGCATTATAATATAATATTACATAAGAAAAATATTTTATTACAAACTTAAGATCAGATAATAAAAGAATTAAGTTTAATAGCTGAAGGTCAAATACTTATTAGAAAAATTATAGATATATTTTGAATTTTCCCAGAACTTTGAAGTCAAAGAAATCTTAAAATAAAGCGTAAAAATAAACAGATTTAAAAATATTGGAAAACAACTAGTTTTACCATAGAACAATTTTTAAATCATGTTTTCTCATGTATGTAAATAAATATGTAAATATTAAAAGCTGTTGGAAATGTTTTTAAAGTTGCCATTATTTAAAAACGATTCAATGAATTATGTAATAAATTAATACAGTTTGTTTTAAAGGGAGTTTTGTTCGATTCTCCTACTTTTAACGTCGCACTGTTGTAGTTATCGAGTGGTAATAAAATCGATAATATACACAGTCACGAAATGACTGGTTTCTAAATTTAAAATATTAAAAAAATATTAAATAAAACCACTTTGAGAAAGAAAATCACAAAATGGAACAAATCTAAATTGTATTACAATTAATTACAATTCTATCTTAATAAAAATATATTTTATTTTGTTAAAAGTTGCATTTCGTATATGTTTTGAATAAGAACCGTTCATCAGATTGTTATATGGTTCCCTTTCTACAGTTTCTAGACATAATATAATTGACTTTACTTGAAGTACATAAATAAAAGTAATATATTAATAAATTAATAAACATGCATTCAATTGTAAAGAAAATCATGCTGTTGTGAGTCTATATCGACATACTTGCAGCGTTCTCCATAATTCCAGTTCGTGCTGTGTTTTATAGTGGAGATTAAGACAATACGACAGTACTTGGATTTAGTGAGACTAACTAAAGTTAATTGGCATTGCACCGTTCACTTTAATCAGCAGCAAACGGAGCTGCAGTTGAAACTGGAGTTGCTTGAAATTGAAGCTGAAATTGAAGCTTGTTTTGCAAGTTGATTGGTTGCACAGTCAATTACTTTTCACTTTTGAAGCCGTAACGAATGAATATGAATATGAATTTAATTAATTAAGTCAAGTAAAAATGCAGCACAATATTATTGTATAAATATTTTTAATACATGCGACACTTGTTGCAATTGCAATTGCCGGGTTAAACAGTGCGTATGAGTAATGTGTAATGTGTGTGATCGACAGGAAACGTATTTAGCACACAATGGCCAACAGAAAGAGAGAGAGAGAGAGAGAGAGAGAGAGAGAGGAGATGTAACAGTTATTCGCATTTTCACTTTTCACGTCGCTTTTTTCCTGTTCCTGTCAACAACTGCATCAATTTGCGGCAATAAATTTGGAGGCAGCTCATTAAACATGCAACATGTTGCAAGGGATGTGGCAGGAAGGGAGGGGGATGGGGGAGTGGCTTGATCTGCCACAAAGGTGGGAGGTGGTAACGGCATATGTTTTTGACACAATCGCATAATCGACACAAGCAACAACAATAACAACAATAACAACAGCCGACAAATGTTGCATTCAACATCTTCAACGTTGCGCTTCAATGAATGCAACAACAACTGGCAACAATAGCAATTACAACAACAGCAACAACAACAACAACAACAACAACAACTGCGCATCATTTGCAAACGTGTGGCAGCTTCCGGAAGCGCTTGCAACATTTTGTTGCCAGTTGTTAAGCTCGCCATGTTGCATGAATTATCGCACATATGCGTACCACACAAAAACAAAATTCACTTTTCTTGCGGTTTTTCTATTTCAGTTTTTCTTTTTGGTTTTTTTTTTGGGGCATCAGCGTGTGTTTTGCATACATCATAATGAAGTTGCTGATGATGTTCATCATCACAATTATCATGATGATGATGATGACAAGCAGCTAAGCGAAACACATGTAGAGGCCTCTGTTTAGGGAAATGCAGTTAATTTTGATATGCTTCGATAGCAGCGCTTAAGAGAGACAAAGAAGAAGACATTGAGGGAGAGAGAGGGGAGAGAAAAACAAAAAGAAAGAGAGAGAGCATAACAGAGACAGCAATTTAGATAAATATGCAGCACAAAATGTCAAATTTATTTAGTACAGCTTCTAATTTTGACTTCTTAGTTGAGCTTTTGATTTAATAATTCATCCTCAAGCTCACAGCAAGCTTTCATGAGCTTTCTGTTCTATATTCTATCACATAAAAGTTTTAATTTTTAACTCTAAATGAAAAGAGACAGCAATAATCCACAGTTCGTAGATCCTTTTGTTTTAACTCAGCTTTCATGTGCTTTTAAAAATAATTTTAATTTTAAAAAAAGTTTGTTGTAATTTACAACTCTTTTCGGAAAAATTCTACTACTTAATTTGATTTAAATATATTCGAAGAATTGGAATTTAAGAATAAAGATAATGAAATATAAAGAAGAGCTTTTAGATATATCGGTTTAGTTAGCTGCGAGCTTTAATATGCTTTCCTTACAGTATTCTTGTATTCGAAACACCAATTAGTTTGAGAATAGATGTCTATTTCAATCTAGGTGATAAAGATTCACAAAGTTTTTAAGAAGAATTAGAAGTAAAGATTATTAATGAACAATTATAATGTAGTATTAAATTAAAAACTCAAATTATAACAATTAATAATTCAATTTTTAATTTAATACTAACAATTAAAAATTAGAAATTCAATTTTTAATTTAATACTATATAACTTTTAAAATTGTTAATTATTAATCTTTATTTCTAATTATTTTCATAAGCTTTAAAAATTATTTTAACCCCGATTTTAGGAGACAATTTCTTACAACATTAACAATAAAGCTCACTTGGATTATTCAAGTGCTTTCAAAGCTGCTTTCTGTACAGTAGCGTTATTTAATTATAATTATAATAATTATTTCAATCTAATCAAATTAGCTGCAGAGAATGTTCGGCGCTTACTAGACATAGAGTATTTCCATCTCGAAAGCACGTACTCCCCCCGAAAAAAAAAACAATGCCAACTAACAAGAACTGAGCTGATGATTTACCCCCGGGGCTCCAAGAGCAACAAAGCATGAAGCAAGATAAATCAAAAAAAAAAAACAAAAAATAGAATGAAATAAAAAAGAATTCGAGCAATTCCAGCATAAAACTCTATTCAAAAATCAGGGCAACAAACAAAATAAAAAAAAATGATAAAGAAGAATGATGAAAATGAAAATAGTAAAGCAGATCCGAAAACCGTTTCTTCAAATCTTCAAAATATCGCGTGGGTTCCGCTCGTTCCGGTCTGCAGTAGTGGAGTGGGGGAGGAAATAACAAGAAGAAGCAGAAGAAGAATCTTTTTTTGGGTTGTAGAACCACATCTACTATTTAATGTGTGACATTCTGAAGGCTGTTTGGCTTCCGAGAAACTGATAAAAGCGCTGACTATAAACAGTTTTTTTTTTCAACACTATAAACAATAGATACACAGGTGCAACGATCCAAGCGTATAAGACTGGAAAAAAGAAACTACCTTATCAATTCAATGACTGATAACAGAATTGAGTTTTTAATCAAATGCGACAATTGCTAGAAATTACATATCGTCAAGTCGGTTTGAATGAATGTAAAATATATACAACAGTTGAACCAACTTCCCTCTAGCAGTTATCTCTCTTTCTCCTCTCTGTCTCTTTCTCTGTTCTATATATATTTTGTTTTTAGACCCTCCTTAAATTAACTTGCCTTTATTTTCTATTTTAGTTTTTAATCAACGCTATGCAAATTTCATTCACTTAATTACTTTTATGGTCTTGATAGGTGTTTTTGCTATGATATATAGCATGTGTGAGATATATATACGTGATATATGATACCCTATATGTTGTTTAGCGCACGCGAACCATATTTATTTTTTTTGCGGCTTTTCTTTATCGACTTGCGAAATGTTGTAAGTGTGAGAGGCGTTTTCCCAAGGCAATTTGACAAGGGTGTGTTTTTTTTAAGTTTCGACTTTCTTGAAATCAGGATACGCTACAGAATATTTTGCGATAAAAAATATCATTCAAGAATATATGTAGGATAATTTCATTATCTTGTAATATAATTTTTTATCCATAATATTAATCAAAGAAAGTTTTAAATAAAATTTATATTTGATGAAATTTATTTTTAATTTAAAAAAATTGTCGCATATAAGAAATACGAATATAAAAAATCAAACTTGAAAAAAATTGGATGAATGGGATAATCTTAGATATGCTATTAAAATTAAAATTAATTTATATTTAAATTTAAAAAAGATATCGCATATAAGAGATAATAATATAAAAAATCAAACATGAAAACAATTGGATAAATGGGATAATCTTAGATATGCTATTTTTGCATGGGGTATACTGGAAAAAGATAGTTAATTTAATAAAAATTAATTTATATTTGTTACTTGAAGTCACAAATTTTCGAAATAATAATTAAAGTTCTATCTTTATCACCCTCTTAAATTTGATCTTAAATTGGTAAAATAAAGATATATAACTAAAATATAAAAATACATTATTTTTTTGTATTCTTTTGGTATTTTTTATATGATCTTTTTATAATAAAAATTGTAATTAAAGCTGTCTGACAGAACCAAAACACCTTTAGGTGTAAATTGGCAAAATACTCTATATATTTGTTAAAATTTCTCATCTTTTTTTTTGTTTTTATTTTTTGCGTGAAATAATAATAATAAATTTGGTTGCGTGTTTGGTCAATTTGCGTGTTTGTCTCAATGAGTGTTTGAGGTCCAATGGCAACCACAAGCGAATTCCTTGAACGGCCTCGACATTTTTCTTCTCAAAAAGGTCACACAAAAAGAAATATGAATTCGAATAGATATGAATGCGAGTGTGAATATGAATCGAAATATTTGTGGCGTTAATGTGTCGCCCATTAAATGTATCTCAAAGAGTCAAAACTCATTAGGATGATGTCTGGCGAGTCGATTATTAAAATTAAAAGTGAATTTCGTGAAATGGTTTACTTTTTTCTTGGCCTAGTTGAGGTTACAGCGGAAAATCCCCCTTCTCTCACTTCCCACTTCAACAATATAACATAGCGCGTGATCTCTTTGATAATGTTAATGATAATTATGATGATGGTAGTGCTG
Organism: Drosophila kuntzei; assembly: GCA_035042165.1. NCBI lineage: Eukaryota > Metazoa > Arthropoda > Insecta > Diptera > Drosophilidae > Drosophila > Drosophila kuntzei. The sequence continues at coordinate 307,927 of JAWNLU010001430.1, forward strand.
CATTGGATTGGAAGAGGTGCGCCAAAATAACAACCAATGAATCGGTCGTGAGTCGGAGTTTAAGTCTCAATCGCACTGTAGACCCACTTTAAAGTCCATTAGCGGTTTTTCGTAAATTGTTACACAATCCACAAAGTCAAATGGTTACCAGTTCATACTCTATCTTTTATTTTTATAGTAAATAAATAGTTTGTAGAGTAACTCACCCAGTCGTTGAAGCCCAGCTTCGCTAGTTCTTGCTGTGTCGATTGAGATGTTTGAGATGATGCTTTGATAAACTTTTCGGCTCCTCCTAATAAACAAATACAAATAGTTACATTTTGTTCATATTGATTGATAGATTTACTTTGGTTCTTACCCTTGTTTAGCACTTGCTGGAGAAATATGCGCAGTTCTATTGTTTCCGTTACCAAGGCGCGACAAACGGCTTTGTAATGGTTCTCAGCTAATGCGGGTTTTATATGATTTCTGCAGGTCTATAAACGAAAAAGATATAATTGATTAGAGATACATTTTTCATATAAATAAATAGATATACATATAATATTTATGACGAATTAGTAACTTAATGATCGAACTCTACAAAAAGTATCTGGGATTATCTTCCCGATTTAAATTTAAATCAGGGATTAAAACCGAAACGAATATAGGTTTTAGTTACGGTTTCGGTTATGCTCGAATTAAGGTTTTCGGTTATGCAAAATCTTGGAGTATCGGTTTCGTAACAGTTATCGGATTTTTGTAAGTTTCGGTTTAAAAATACCGGTATGGTTTCGGTTCACAAAAAAAATAAAAATTAAGGTTTTCGGTTGACCAAAATAAGAAGCTTTATTCATTGTTTTACATAAAAAAGACTTAATGCTCTTTTTAGCCCGGAAAATAATGTTATCTGGTTACTGGTATATTATAATATGATCTCATATAAATTTGGTTCATTTGGTTTGAAAATTTCGATTATTTTGATTTTACTCATTTTTAATAACTTCGAACTGCCATAACTTTGTCAAAAGTCAATTAATATCCATGCGCAATGTAAATTTGACCATGATTTTACATCTAAATTCGTTCTGCATTTAAATTTTATTCAATTTGATTATTAAAATTTTTTCGAATTTTGTAGACATTTTTACAGTGTTACCCCTTATCATTTTTCGAAAAATTTCGAAAATTTCGAATTTTGAAAATGAACAAAAATTAAATGCAGAACGAATTTAGAGGTAAAATCATGGTCAAATTTATATTGCACGTTGAAATTGATTGAGTTTTGATTAAGTTATGGCAGCTTAAAGTTATCAAAGTTCCTTAGGAGCTGCGACGGCCAGAACCGAAATTAACCCTTATAAATTAATCGGTTATTAATCGGTTATTTCTATTATTACTAAAATCAGCTATATTCTTTATTAATTTATCGACTCAATAATTTTATCCATTTATTTTCTATAAATCAGCAAGTTAGAAATCAGTAAGTGCGTCTTTTTATCACTAAATCAATCGATCTACCTTTCTATATAGAATCTGTATTTTATTTATCTGTCAATTAGAGCAATGCAGTTTCCTTTAAGCTTTTTTGTGATCTTAATTCATAGTACCTTTAATATAAATTAAATTTTTTTGTTATATATCTGTCATATACATATGTAACGTTTAATTAATTTTAATCTACTTTTATTTAATATTTATGAATAACAACCACAGAATAGACTTATTTCAGAATTATTAATAACATTACTCCTACAACATTAATCCTATCTAGTCAACATCTTTCTATATCAATCTAACACTTCTATGTATCTTTGTTAATACAGATATAAATTTCAAAATAGACTCATCTGCAACAGTTGTAATTGCATTGCTAATTAGAGCTATCCAGCTGTGCAAATACTTGGTTGTTTGCTACTAACTGGGCCATATCCATCTTGCACAATCAATAAATAAACCCGGCAACAAATAAACTGAAACTATTCAAACGTATGCAAAATGTTGGCATGTAAGAATGTAGTTTTAATTTTTCATATATATTTAATTTCGAGTTTTCTATACAATTTATTTGAGTTGGAAAAGTCAGGCAAGTGGAAAATGTTGTTGTTCAATGTTGCCTGACAGTAATGTGTCAATTCTATAAAGTGGCTCATTAGAGAAGAAGCTAAAGGAGGAAGAAAAATGATGAGCAAATGCGCAGTGGGGCAGAAACTTGCACAGTGGTTCAATCAGTAAAACGGTGTTGTTTATCACACGCCTCAATGCCAAATTATCAAATGATCGTCATCTTTTTGGTAGCTGAAGAGGGAAGAGGGCGAGTTTAGAGGGGGATTCCAGTAAACGCATTTAGCTGTGAAATCAAGTGCAACTCGAAATGCAATTCAATGGATTTCCTATTACGAAATTCCGCGGCAAACTTGATGGCAATTTGGTTATTTAATATCTGCACTGCCGCAATATGAAAATTGCGGGTCTATCGAGTGATCTGATCTGATCTGGTCTAGTCTAGTCAGGTCTCAGGCCTGAGTCTGAGTTGTGGTTAGTAATCTAGAACCTGGAGCTTGGAGTGCGCGTTGTTTTGCGGTTAGCCGCGTTATAGATACAGCTATGGTTTGCAATGAGATACACAAAGATACAGATACAGGTAACAAGCAGTGCACCTCACTTGGTTAACTGTAACTGCAACTGCTGCCCGATGCTGCCAATTGACGCTTGCAACGTCCATGCAACGTGCGCCAAACAAGTTTTCCCACACTACACAAAACTGTCTATTCGTATCTCGTAGATACATTTACTCGTATGCCAAATGGAGCAGTCAAAGCCTGGTCAAAAGGTTAACCAAACACAAAAGGCACTCCTCCGAAATACAGCCAACTGTAGTTGTTAATGACTGAACTAGCAGATACCCTGTAAAGTGCTTTGAAATCAACAAACCTAAAGATATTCACTCTAAAGAAATCAAACTTATTATTTGTGTTTTATTTTTTTGAATTTACTCTTATAAAATATTTAAATTGTATCTTTTAAAATTTGTTTCAATTTCATTACTCTTTTTGCCCTTTAACTTGTTTTAAATACGAGTTTTTGAAATTTTTAAACCATCATATTTGATAATCTAAAATATTTCTCTATAACATATTAAGTTAAATATTTTAAATAAAAAAGTTGAATATTTAATATTTGGTTTTTTTTAAATTATTTTATGTTTTTAAATTCATTTTTTATATTTATCTGATTGGGTTTTTCTGGGTTATCCCCAATCCTTGCAACAAATATGGGATCAATTAATCATTTTTTTCGTTTCAGTATTTATTTTAATTTATTATTAATTTAATTTAATTTAATTGTTAACTTTTAATATAATATATATTTTAACTTTTTTTAACTACTAATTTTCCTTTTGCCGACTGTTCTTAGTCGTGATAAATAAATAAATAAAATAAAATATATATATCAATTAAAAAACAAATTAAGTACATTCTTCATTTATATAGAGTCTTTACTATCCTTTCCTAATAGTTTTCTATCATTACAGGGTACAACAAATAAGAACTGACTCATGGCGCCAAAAGTTCAGAAGGTAAAACTTTGATTTGATTCAATTTGCATTCGTGTTTTGGCAATTTATCAGCGGCCTGCCAAAATGTCGAAATGCCAACGAAAATGTCAAGAGTTGTTAAATATATTTTTTTTGTTGGTTTCGTTTTTTTATTTTGTATGGGGTTTCAGTTTCTTACCTCGATAATGTGCTCCAGTTCTTTGGTATTGTTGCGCTCCTCCTCCGATTCATCGTCCCAGCGCTTGTCGCCCTCGTCAATGCCCTCATCAATGCAATCATCGTCGATTTCTGCAATTGAGAATAACAACGATGAAGATAAATCAAATCAAATATCGTTTAAACAACAATTTTGTTTTTTAAGTGTGACGAATTGTTTAATCTAACCCAAATACTGATTTTCACAATATTTCATTTGTAAATCACATTGTTTTATATTATTCTTTTAAGTCTGCCTCATAATATGCAAATTCCTACGTGATTCACTTCATGACCTTGTGCTGATTGTGGACTTATTGCAAGGGCTCCACTTTCCTGATAGAGGTTTATTTATGGACGCTGAGCGAATGAATCTTGCAGGGAAATTATTATTGTTTTACAATGAATCAAGCTAAGCTCAAGTATTTTTCCCACTTAAAAAGATTTGTAGGAATATCAATTAGTCAACAAGTTCAAAGATTAATAGGTCAGTATTATATATGAAGTTTTTTGTGTTAAGATTTCAGTTAGTAACAATAAATTTATTTAATTTGTAAACTATACAAATTTAAACTTTTTAATACAATGAAATTAAATTTGGGAATCACTTTTTTAATATATTATATTAGTCACTTTAATCACTCATCTCTAGAGATATTATTATTTGATATATGAAATAATCGGCGATTTGGTTGAACTGTCTATAAAACTATTTGTGACCACATTTATCAGAATATTTATATTTAAAATAAGCTAGATTTGGAAAAGAACTCAAAAGATATGTAATTATGGTTTTATAATTTTCTTTAATTTAAGATAATTTTTTTTAAACATTCTAAAATATACTAGATCTTTTTACTCTGTTCATAATTCTTTTAACTCTTACTATAAAGCTTATTAAGGCTCAAACTTCTAAGATTTTGTGTGTTTTTGCTCGAGATTAATTCCTAAAAATATGACTAATCTTTAAAAAAAGATCCCATTTCTTAGCCATTTTATAGACTATCTTGCGTAGAGTTCATTGCTTAAAATTATATGAAAAGCTCATTATAGATCGCATTTCTAAGATTTTATCCATATTTTTTACTTTTTGGTTCAATTTTCAACAAACTATTACAAAAACTTTACACTATCATAACTTAGTCAAAACTTAACCGATATCCTTGCGGAATATTCATTTTATTATTATTTAATCTCTATTTTGATTTTGCATCAAAATTGAATTTATTTTTATTTCCATCACTGTTCATTTTCCCCGAATCTTCTCCATGAAACTCTATCAAAAACTTCAAACTGTCATAACTATCTCAAAACTTAACCGATTTCCTAGCGAAATTTGTCATTATTTAACCTCTTTTTTGATTCTACATCAAAATGTTTGTTTATTAAATTTTCCAAACTTACCAACTGCAGTCATGAAGTCAAAGAGACTTTCAAGCTCCTGGGACAATTGGCATTCCTCGTCCACAGCCAAATTGTAATCCAAAGCGGCATAAACAACTTCCGCCAGTTCGCTCATAATCTGCAATATAGAAAATTGATCAATTATAATATTTATTTATTAAATGGTACAAAGGTTAAGGACGCATTCAAACTCACTCCCTCCTACTCTTTCTCTCTCTTTATTTCCTTCTCTTTCTATCTGTAGGGTTTCCACGATCAGCTTGAAGCCTTTGCTGATGTTGCCCCCAAGTGTTGCACGCTGTCAGTTCATTAAACTGACACTCTAATTGGAGTTGAAGTTGACGCTTCGTAGAAACTGAAACAACAACAATAACAACAACAACGCGCAAATAAACACTAATTGTTGTTGGGCGCTACAGTTGACTGTTGTTACCTGTTGAAGTTCGAGTTCAGGTGCAACAGCAACAACAGCAGCAACAGCAACAACAACAACAGTTGCCCAAGTGCAGTGGCAACATGCTCTTGTTGTTGTTGTTATTGTTATTTGTTTGTTTTACTTGCTATTGTTCACTTTCACTTTGGCCAAAGCCAAAACACTTGCCAAAAAAAAAAATAATAGTTATAAAAATAAAATACAAGACAAATCTGAAGACGCTGTTAAATAACAATTTGCAGCTGGCGACAACAAACAGATTGCGTTATTTGTGGCTGCCACTGAACTCAATACACTCTTCACCCCCTCTACCTAACCCTTTCCCCTTTTGCTGCCACTGCCACTTCCCCTGCCCCAAAGTCTAAGCTCGATCATCACAAAAGCTGATCGCCCACGCGTCTGTCTCAAAAGTCAGAAAAACTCAAAGGCGGATTACGTCTACACCCGGAGAAAAATGCTCTGCAATTTTAATATTTACACATAAACAATTTATGAGTAAGATTTTGTGTTAAATATGAAATTAGTCCATCTAAAGTGTGTTGGTAATTCAATTATAAATTTAACTAAACTAAAATAATGGAACTAAATATAAAATATTTATATATTATATTATATTTAAATTATAAAAAAATAAATTTGAAAATATTTTATAATCAATACATATCATTATAATATTAAATTTAATATTTAATTTGTAAAAATATTAAATTGAGATAGAATATGAAATATATCGGACTTAAATGTTATCTCCGAATATTTGTTAAAATAATAAAAAAATAATGTGTAACGTAATTAATATGAATAAAATTTAATAAACATATATTTTCATCAAGAATTTAAATAAACTATGAAAACCTTTAATTTTAGGTTGAATATATTTATTTATTTTTAATATATTTTCATTAGCTTTTGCAAATATTTTAAATAAATATGATTTAATTTTCAGTATTTTGTACTTTGATTTTAAATATATATGTAAATATTTTTATTTTTATAACAAAATTTTAATAATTTAGGTTTACTAAATCAAATATGAGTATTCCTATTATTTCTCTTGGTGTACTACTACTTCTTCTTCCCCATCTTCCTCGTCTCCTCTCTCACACTTAATGGCAGACAGTCTCCCAGAGTGACTCCTAGGCCCGTTGTTTGTCTCATTGTGTTCCACTTGATTTCGTTATTATTATGAAAATTAAATGATAAAACATTGTGACAGCTGCGCAATCGATGTTGAATGTTGCCTCCGTCTGTTGTTTGTTGCCAGTTGCAGTTGCCACCGTTGAAGCTGCCTGACTGGCATTTTCAAAGCTTAACACACATGTGACATATGTGAGTGTGTGTGCGTGTGTGTGTGTGGTAACAAATGGCAGCTAAATGTTCACAACATTTGCAACTTGTTGTCGCTGTGGCTTACATCATTTGCTAGAACCTGCAACTTGCAACAACAACAACGACCGCACATAATTAATGTGCAAATGAATAAGCAGCTTCAAGCTTAACATACTCTTATGCAGATCGAGTATCAAGACATTTAGATACCCTAGAAAATAGTCACCACTTGACCAAGTTAAGACAGCTAGAACAAAACATTCATTTGTTTACTTTTCCTATTTATATACTGCAGTCAATTCTTAAACAATTCTTCTCATAAACAAGAGATCAAACTTATGATACTGTTTATTCGAGTATAAATCTGAGCTTTCAGATTTTTGTATTTTTTAACGATAGTATGATATGATAATTATAATTGAAAGTCTATCTGCACTATTGACAAACTTGGCTTAAAGTAGTTAATTGAAATGTGTTTTGTTTGAATAATTATTAATTATTATTATTATAATTATTTACTTAATCTTTTTTCTATGATATCAATTGTTATCGACATTAGGACTTATCGTTACTAAATCTCAAAATATTATAAACAGAAATCGAACATACTTAAGGCAAATATAATTTATCTAAACTTAATAAATACAAAATAATTAATACCAACTAAAAAGCAAAGTTAATGACTCTGCGTATATCTATCTATCGATTGCAAAAATCAATGAAGCAACATATTATCATGAATCAATCAAAAAACATTTAAACGAAAATGGGATATAACCAGTGTTAAAAATTCCAGTTGTATTACTTATAGTGATTTTGAAAACTTAATATTTACGGCAATTTATTATTCATATTTCTTGAGAAGCTCCACTTCCATTAAAAAATTCCTAACTTCATCTATTGAAATTATAGATTAATAAGTGTCATCTCTATTTAACTCCAGGTGTATTACTTATAGTGATTTAGAAAACTTAATATTATATTTACAGCGATTCATTATTATTATGAGAGTATTTCCACTTAGAGTAGTTCCACTTCCATTAAAAAATTCCTAACTTCATCTATCGAAATTATAGATTAATAAGTGTCATCTTTATTTAACTCAAGTTGTATTACTTAGAGATATTAAAAACTTAATATTTACAACAATTCATTATTCATATTTCTAGAGTAGTTCTACTTCCATCTAGAAATTCCTAACTTCATCTATCGAAACCGTATTTTAATAAGTGTCATCTCTATTTAGCAGTCAGCATTACCTGCTGACAGTTCAATCAAACATTGTCACAGAGTTGTAATACCTTTTAGCAAAGCTCTAATTATGCCAGCTGGAGAGTAAAAGAAAAAGAGGCAGATTTTTTAACGACCCAGAGACTTCTAAAGGAGGGACACAAACCCTGTGAAGTTTCCCATGCAATTAGCAAAAGACTAGAAGAACAGCAACAACAACATCAAATGGAATGGGAAGAATGGGAATGTGCATTGTTGATAGTGCAAAAAAATAAAGATTTCCTCAGCTCGCGACTCGAGGGAAATATCAAAGGGGAATTCTCTTCAGTAGCTTTGCATATCTATTAAATTAGTATGTTTATGGAGCGAGTTGGCGAAACAAACTTGGAAACACACCCTCAACTATTCTCAGCACAGTTTTAGGTAATACTCCCCCCACAATTCCTCTCTCCTTAAATTCCTCCCTGGTAATATCAAAGTTGAAACCGAAGCGCAAACATGCAACACCGCAATTATCAGACTGTTTTTTAAGAGACTGTGCCCCCAAAAAGGTTCCCAACACGTCGCCCAACCCCTTCCCGCTTCCCCACCTCCCCGCTCCCCTCTTCATTCGTGTCGCTTGTCAATCTTGTCAGTTTAACCTCTTGACTGACCTCCATGTTCACTTTTTTAGTTGGTATTGTTATTGTTAGTGTTCTTTTTGGTTTTGACGGTTTTTAGTTGCGGGTTTTAGTAGCCAAGTACAAGCTTTAAAATGGGTTTTCATGCTGAATCAGCGACAGGAAGCAAATTGTCAAATGGGCGTGGCTGTTATGCATACGAAAAGGGCGTGCTACTTGAAGTTGGCTGCAATTAAGGGCTGTAAAATGTAATAGATGGGTTTAAATGCAGAAATATTGGCATGGGAACCTCGTTCTAATAACAAACAAGGCTTGCCAGTCATTACAAAACATTTTTAGCTTATAATTCGCAAATAGTTCAAGTATAAATCTAGTTGAATGCTTAGCGAACTGTTAGTTTTATATCTTTTGGGATTTTCCTGCTTTTCATTAATAAGTTATAACTATTTGATTATTTCAGTTAAAAATTTAAGAAATTCGCATAATTTATTTAATTTGGTTATTTAAAATTTAATTTTATTAAAATTTTATAAAATGTTTTCTTGACTGCAGTTTATATTGATGATCATCAGGAAAATTTAGCTGCACCCAGAATCAATTCTTACAAAATGTTTCTAATGGTGTTTAGGTTATAATTCGCAACTAGTTTAAGCAATCACCAAAATCTCAGAATACAAATTTTACATTATAGTCACTATTTCAAATAAATTTTTAAATATTTTCTGCTTATAATTCGCAAGTAGTTTAAGCGTTTAATTTTACGGAAATGCTTAATTACAACATATTAATATTATCAAAATTTCTATGTGTTAAAACTTGAAAAAATCGCGAAAACCATAAATTTATTTCTATATTATATTTTCAGCTTTTATCTAAAATAATTATAATTCTATTCTCAATTAGTTCATGTCGTCTCTATAGGTTAAGCTCTGTTTGTAGATTAAATCAATGTGACTAACTCACAGCTGCTTCGCTGTTATATATCTCTATAGAGAAAGAGAGAGAGAGAGAGATTCTTATCGCCTGTTATTATATTTATTTACTGTTGTCAGGTTACGTAGAGAGTATTATCTCTGGGTATGCTTTATCTCCCAACAGTAGCTCATCTGTCAGAAGAGATTGAAATAAAGCTGTAAGCAAACCCATTCAAAAAGTCCATTTCATTCATAAAATGAAAATAATGTGAAATTATAATTATTATAACAATTACTAAGCGCAATTTCTGTTGTTGTTGTTGTTGTTTGTTTTGTTTGCGTTGCAAATCGTGCGAATCTTTTGGTATTTGTACAATAATTTAATACTTGTACAAACATAAGTAGTTATACTATCATTGTCTCTATATACATAGATATGTACATATATATAGATATGTATATATATAGAAAATTAACCCAGTTCGCACGTCGATGCCGAAACAAACACAAGTGTTTCGAGGCAAAAGGCAGAAGAAGAAAATGCGCAAAGCAAATGACGGAAAACATGCAAACAACAAAAGGTGCAAAGCATAGTACAGATAAGTATGAGGTATATACTATATATAATATATAGTAGTATACTATATAGCAGGGCCTAACTATTCTCTACATTCTCTAGGCCTAATTGTGCATATTATTAACAAGATACTGTTGTATAGTGTAGACAACAAGACCACGCACTCATTCACACTTGCTATTCAAACATTCACACATTCAAACACTCACACATTCACTTTCACCCGCAGACTATTCATATCTTGGCTGATAAGTCAAGTACTTGTACCTACGCCTTTTTCTTATGATATGCGAACTGAATGAACTTCTAATTTGCATCTAAAATTCATAATTCTTCTTCTTCATCTCTCTCTCTCTTTCTCTATCTATTGCTGACTCCTTTTGGCTTTCGTATTTGGGTCAAACATGCAAACTCATTGAGTCAAAGAATCGCAGACTCGTCGCTGCCAAACTGGAAAAGCGCAAATCTAAAATTGTATAACCTGCTTCGGCGACTGAAGCACTACAGTAACCACTGTAACCACAGTAACCACTGTAACCACAGTAACCACTAGAGAGACGGGCGCGCCTGCGTGTGGAGTTTACAAGTAAATGGGACACGAATTATCGCGATAATATCAGCCATAAAAATACATAATAACAAAACACTGAGAAATAGTCAAGTGAATGGATGGCAAATAAATGGAAATTAAAACTATGGATACTATAATTAAAATATCAGAAAGAAAATTTTTAGAAATGAAAAGAGGTGTATATTTTATTCAATATAAAACATATAGACATTTTATTCGAAATAAATAATATCAAAGGCAATTGTGAAGAATTTTCTACAAAATAGTTAAATGATACTTAAATATTTATTAATTAAAGATATAATATCTTAGAGAAATACAATAAAATATTCAGTCAACAAATAAAAACTAAAACAAGAATTAATCTCAATAGAAAAATAAACAAGCAAAATATTAGATATACCAATTGCACTTTAAAAAATTAAATAATTTTTAAAATGCAAAAAAATTTTACTATTTTTAATAAGGCTTAATATAATTAATGCGTATATTTAATATATATACTTTCGCATATTCATCTTTGGTTTTCCACGATTAAATGTAAATTTGTAAATTAATATTTGTCATCGCAGCTGAAATCTAATGAGGAGAATTTATTAAATGAAGAAAACCTCAACTTTGGAATTTAGAATATTTCAATAAATTCAAATTCAACAAATGATCAATTTACAAAAAACTAAACTTAAAAACTTATGAAAACTTAACTTCTGAATTTTAAGTATTCCGAACAAATGATCAATTTGCAAAAAACTATAGAAACACAAAAATTACATATTTTTGTAGTGGACAAACGATAAACTGTCTTACATTATCTATAAAAATTATAAAAATATATAATTAATTTAAATTTATTGTATTTCTTTTAAAATATTTTCGAAATATTATCACACGTTTAAGTCGTCACTAGAATATCTCTAACATAGCAGCACCTTCCTCGTTTTCGTCCCTTTTCCGCATCTATCTTTGTATCTTTGTATCTGCGGCCATAAATTGCGCCCACTTTGATCTTGCCACATTGAATGTAAAGTGCTTAATGGCCAAGTGGAAGGAAAAACCTTTTGTGTGGCATAAAAATTGCATTGTAATTTACAAAAAATAAAAAAAAAAAAAGAAAAAAAATAAATACATTTATTTCGCTTTTTTTTTGCAGTTGCAGTGCAAATGTAACTTTTCTAGATCTATCTCTATCTCTCTGTTGTTCTCTCCCTGTCTTTGTTGCTCTTTTAGCTTGTTCTTTGGCGTTCTTTTGGGCTCCCCAGAGATTTTAATCGTTGTCGCCGAGCGCCTTGTCAACATTTCAACGTTTTCAGCATTTGCTGCTTTACATTGGCGTCGCATTTTTTTTCTCTCTCTTTATTTTTATTTTTTTGCTCTGGTCTGTTGTGACTTGGTCTAGAGCCTGGTCTGGTCTGGACGAGTGCTCTGCATGGGCCCAACATTGATCACGACTGGCCAGATACGACACCACGTCCAGACCTGTGCACCGACTACAAGTCTCCAACTTCAATTGCAACTTCGAATGCGACTCCGACTCCGACTTCAAGTCCAAGTCAAGTTAAGAGCTACTTGGCTACTAACTGTTGGCTTCCACAACAGCTGCCTCTTTTCTGTTTGTTGTTGTGTTTTGTGTGTATTTATACATGGCATTCTTTCTATGGAAACAATTGCATAAAATGTGAATCCTGATAGCGACAAAAAACCACAAGACAAAACACTGAACGCGGCCTGATCAGGTCTACTGGTCTAGCCTAGAGATGAGCGCGTGACAATTCGAAGCACGATCACAACACGAGACATACAAATATATTTAAATTAACATACAAATTGTAAACGTAACGATTTCAATTTGTAAAATAAGTAGAAGCTATAAACTCAAAATTACTTGTTGATTTTGTTCAAGAAATTAAATAAATATCTATTAAATTATAATTTAAATATTTATTTTCAACTAATTAATATTATTATTTGAATATTAATAAGAAAAAAAATTAATAATTAAAAATAAATATTTAAGTTTTAATTTATTTTCATATATTTTCATATATTTCGATCAAATAATAATATATGTTTATTTAATTTCTTGATCAAAATCAAAATACCAATAAAATGTAATTAAGAATTTATGTTTTTGTAATAACTTTTAGTATTTTTTCATATTTTGATTTTTATATGTGATAAATAAATGTTATTTTAATTTTAAAAAGTAAGAGCTACATTATGATTTTTAAATAAAAATTTAATTTTTTTATTGATTAAAATTTTATTTATTTATAGCAAAAAAAAGAGATACATTTAATTTCTCCTGTTTCCGGTATACCTATATTATTCCCACTCATCCGAACATTTTTATTAACATTATTATAATTCTAATTTGTGTTCCCTGTAAAAATAAGTACATAAACAAAAGAAAGACATATTTATATTACAGAAAATAATAGATATTTCTCACTGAATCAGTAAATAGGCAACCCAAGCACGAGCTCAACTCTAGTCTATCTCCTTTAACCCAGAGTCTAGTCTCATGTGGCGTTGGCCTGCCACTGTTTTGGGCCGAAAGAAAACTTAAGGAAACGGCGACAAGAGCAGAAGAATAGACAACTGACCAGGAAAGAATCACCATAAACTAAAGTTATATGTATGTTAGTAAAGCTGCAAAATGTAAGATTGCTTTATGGCAGGCACAAAATGCATTAAATCTTCTGCGGAAAACACATTATGGCAGGGACTCAACAATTGTCGATTTTACATAAATTAAACCTTGAGAATTGCAGAGAAAGGCAGGACGCAAATGTATTTACATCTAATATTGATAATATGTTTAGAGATGATCTTTAGAGTCAAAAATGGTCATTCGTATCCCTCAATAAATTGCAGAATCATTTACTTTTATTTTCAATCAATAGTCTTTCATTCAGGAATGAGAAAAATATTCTTAGCTAAAGAGATTCTACTTTTTTTAAAATTTTCCTAAACTTTGTCAAGCATTTTCTTTTCAATTTTGTTAATCTTAACGAAAGATTTATGAGCATTACCTTCAAATATTTGCACAATTTGCAACTCATTTGCCCAACCCCAAAGCGAATTGGTCAAGACAAAGTTCAAGAATAGGCCAACTGGAAAAGCCTTTCAAACAGTCTCCCACCTTGGCCAACACACACATTATCGATAGAGACTGGAAGACGGAAAAATAAAGAAAAGGAAAAAAAAAAGAAAAGAGACCAAGCCTCAATCGATAATAATCGGCAAACAAGTTTTGTAGTTTTATAGTTTCATAGTTTGACCGACGACTCTTCGACTCATAATCCCTGAGCGCATTGTTGTTGTTGTTGTCTTTTTGGCCAGGCTATAACGGAACCGAACAAAACGCTAATTGTGCACGCCTCTAGAACATGACTCAAATCAACAACAGAAGAAAAAAAATAGCCATAGGCCATGCCTACAAACTACAGATATCAATATTTGGGCATCTACTTCATCCCCTCCGTAATTCCCTCCTAATATTGAAGCTGTGGGCGATGGCGGCAATGAGATAGCACAAAACGCTGGCGTTTAATTGGGTAATTGGCTCAAGTACCGTACGTTCAAGCCCGGCTATTACCACCAGCAAAAAAAAAAGAAGAAGCAGACCATCCAAATTGAAATACTCGCACATGACTCCAAATAAAAATGGGCAGCTCCAACTTGCAACTTGCAGCATCCAAATCCTAGACTTAATGCCACCAAATTGCAAGTGTCTGAAGAAAAGGGGAGTCTTCAAATAAAGTGGGCGTGGCAGTTGTGCTTATGAATTGACGTCTGCTTTGGGTCAGCCTAACATCAAAGAAATGAAATATACACTGATAAAAAAAAGGTTCCTTAATCAAAATGTTGGTCTCAGAACTAAGAATTTTGGTCTAAAAAAATTCATAAAATTAGAAAACACATCTTGATTTTAAGAACATTTCAAATAAGACCATGTTCTTATAAATAAAAGATCAAAAATTCTTATATTTTCAAGACCACAAATATAAGTATAAGACTAAATGTTCTATGTCAGGTTGTAAATTTTTAATATTCTTATTTTAGTTTTAGTTTAATATAGATACATTTTTAAATAAATATAAAATTTATTTATAAATATTTTTTTCCTTTGAAGTGTGGGATTCGAACCCGAGATTTTGTTATTAAACTGAAGCGGCGACTCTAACCTGAGCACCATTTGACAACAATTGGTTACACATGAAAATATAAAATATTTATATCTGCCTAAAAATTTAAGATTTTTATTCTTATATTAACAACTGCAATTTTTTAGATTGATATTTTTAGTAAGTAGTATTTTGGTATTTGCTTTTTTTCAGTGTACTCGTACTACGCGAATAGAGAATGGGAAGACTTTGAATCGTGACTGGACAACCAGTCAGCCCAGAGTCCCAAAAGAGGAGAATCTTCTTCCAGGTTCTACTATTCTTCCCGATTCCCATAGCTCAGCAACTGCAGTCTCTCTCACTCCCCAAAAAATATGGTATATACTTATGTATAGAGCGAAAAGTAACTGTTACTCGACAGTCAACAGCAACTTGCAACTCGTTTTGCCTCTCTTCCTCTTTCTATTCACTGCTGAATATATGTATGCAACTCGAACTAGCCAAAATGTGTATAGAAAATCAGCAAGAAATTAACAATTTAGAAGTTAATATACCCTAACAGAAATCAATTAGAGATTGCATACACTAAATCACTAACAAAATTCTTCTGGAAAACTGAGAAAGAAAATTAGGATATGAGAATGTCAGGACGAAGAAAAGAGTTTTCTAAAAAAAACTTTTGGCTTTTAAGATGCTAAAGATTAATTTTAAGAAGGATGGTAAACATTAGTTTGATATATTTAATTTTAAGAAAGAATTTGAATTACTTTCCTTAAAATAAATAGTAAATATATGCATATTCAACTCACAGAAGGTTAAGGAGGAAGAAAAATGGCAGGATATAGAAACAAGTTAAGAAAATAATATTAGCATATAATAATATTGATTGTATGGATATATAAATTGGTTTGGAAAAGCTTTGGTAACAAAATATTTTGTTATAAAGTCCACTCAAGTAAAGTAAATAATTTATAGGAAAAAGATTGACTTAGTTTCGATTATTTCAAATTCGAATGGAATTCAAATATAGTTCATTTTTGAGAATAGGAATTAAAAGATCAGAAATTTTTTTATTTTCCGAATTTTTTCAAAAAGCATCTGTCTAGAGAAATGAATGAGATAGAGAAGCTAAAGTTAATATTTAATACTAAATATAAGCATAAAATTCAGATAAAAACAAATGGATTTCTACTTTAATACTTATTTAAATACAATTTTATTCCTAAAATAGATATTGTTTTACTCATATATATTTTAAAATAAATATTCTTAAGCTCAGTTTTCGTAGCAAAGATCTTAGCCAAGTTAATAGATGCTTCTTTAAATGAGTGTATCTAAAGACTGGTTCGTTCTGTTGTGAGTGTTGTGAGGCTTTAAAGTGGCAAAGCAATTGAACAAGTGAACAACTTTGTGTGTTTGTGTGTGTGTGTGTTTCTGAGTGTGTGTGTGTGTGTGTATGCACATTCAACCTGGCTAGAGTTGGAGTTGAAACTAAAGTTGGCCTACGAGTTGTGCGAGGCTGAAAGACCAGCCCATTCAAGTGATGCTTTAATGAGTCCTTTATCACGTCGACTCGCATGTGGCATGGCAATGGTTATAAGAATTATGGCTTCATTGTGACCACAATTGGTTCCCACAGCTATGGAAATGGACAGAAAGAGGCAACAACACAAATAGATAGAGTGAGAGAGAGAGAGAGAGAGAGGAATGGAAAAGTGCAAGATTCAATGCATTTTATTCTAATTTCAAGTGTTTGCACACTTGAACCTTTCATTGATTATAGAGTTGGGATTTGGGATTTGAGTTAACCTAACGGTCAGCAGTCAACCAAAGGGAAATGGGAAAGTGGAGAGTGTCAAATATTGACATGCATTCAATTAAAATGCAAAGTATTTGTTTAGGCGCCCCCAAAAAATATCAAATGGAATGGGACAGAATGGGAGGGTCAATGGTCTCAAGCCTCACACGTTGCACAGTGGAAAAAACCTCTAGATTAGCTTATAAAAGTTCCAAATCTCTAATCTATGATTTAGTTAGTTTTTTTCTAATCTTATCTTTTCTAATATATAATTTTTGGTAAATTTTATTAGATAGCCATAAACTTTAAAAGGAATTATACATATATTAAAAATGTTATAAAATAAAATAGAACAATCTACAAAATTCGAATTAACATTAATTTTCAATTTAGAAAAATAAAAAAATTAATTGGCACATCAACAAAAATCTATGTAGTATGTGTAAGTATATAATACAAATAGACGATTTAATTATTAATCTTTCAAAGTTATTAATTTTTATTATACTAATCTATACATTTTTCCCACTGTGCGTTGCCCAGAATTGAAGTTGGGAGTAGAAATTGGAATGGGAATAAGAATAGGGATGGGGATTGGTTTGGGGATTGTGCTTAAAGTCACGACGCATGCAATTACAGTCAGCCATAAATACAATTGCTGCAAGAATCAGCACCATGTGGCAGCCTAAGAGATAGATAGATGAATAGATGGAGAGGGAGGATGAGCGAGATAGAGAGACAATTGTTGTAGCTTCAGCAAACCATGAAGTTGCCTCTTGGCTGGCCATGCCTAAGCCTTCTTCTCTGCCCTCTTCTACTTCTCTCTCCTTCCTCATCCCATTGCACAGACAGCGCCGACAGCGTTTAGTTGATCGACACTTTTATGTTGACGTCGTGCGCGTTGTCATCGTCATCGTCATCGATGGACCTCATCCTCATCCTCATCTTCATCATCATCTTCATCGTCGTCATCCTCATCTTCTTCCTCTTCGTGGCAGTTCTGGTGCTGCGCCTGCCAAACCAATTGATTGATTCCATAGAACAATGCGCCTGCGCCGCCGACAGCAACAGCTGCAGCGAATGCTCACAGGCACAGTGGGACAAGATTTATTTTATTAACTAACTTTAAAAATCGAAATGAACTTAAGTGACCATCATCAAAATGGTTTGTCATATTCTTGGTAAATCTATTGGCCGTTGTGTCTCCATTTTAGCAAAAGTTTATATTTAGAGTTGCCAGCTTTTGCAGTTTTTTGACTCACAATAAGGGGCAACCTGTGCATCAAAATATTTTGTTATGTTCATGTAAAATTTATCGTTCTGATCATCTTGTTTACTCTATCTTAAGCCTAATCTTCATGAAAATTTTTTTCTAGAGTTGTCATTTTTGCAGTTGAAGAATTACATTTGAAATTTCACTCTTTCCACTTGAAGATTTAATAATGAAAAACTATAATATTTCAATATTAAATATTGATTCCAAGTCAAATTTGTATGGAGAAAATCTTTACAGAGTTGTCATCTTTTGCAGTTACAGACTCACATTTTAAAGCCTGTAAATTTTCGAAGAATTTTCAAATAATTTTTGCTTGTCAGTTGCCATAATTTATAAATGTTGCTTCCAAGAAAATGAGAAACATATTTTTTTAAAGCCACCTGGCGATATACAATTAAAAACTCCCTTTCAAGTTTGTCAGGAAGATGAGAAAACGGTCCTTAATGTCACTTTTTATTACCAGGAAATTCGCTAAGCTTAACAGCACCGAAGTTGGTACACTGATAAAAAAATGTCGGTTTCTAAATTCAAGAATATTCATCGTAAATATCTTTTTTTTTTAACGGTATATAAATATAAAAATTAGTTGACTTACAGTGAAGATGTTTTCTCTACTTTTAAGAACGAAAAACTCTTAAAATTTAGAATTTGGTCTAAATTTATAAATAAATATATTTTTTTAAAAAATATATAAAAATATTAAATTCAGTTATCTTACAATGAAGATGTTTTCTCTATTTTTAAGAACGAAAAACTCTTAAATTTTAGAATATGGTCGAAAATAAAAATGTTTTTCTTTTGATCAGTGTAGTTTAAGTTTTCCTATTGCGTCTGTGACAGGAAATCGCCCACTGTGCCAGGTTCCGCTTATTATAAATGCGTAGCAATAGCACAGAGCGTGGTCACAGCCCAGAAGAACCCGAGACAGAGATAGAAACCGAGTTGGAGCTGGAGAGTTGAAAGCTGAAGCTGTAGCTGTAGCTGTAGAGACGAAGCTAGAGTTAAAGTCAGACGGAGCATAAAACAAACGGCGAGGCACTCAACCAAGTCCAATTGTTGTTGTTGTTGTTGTAGGCCAAGTGGAGGCATTGTTTTTGTTTTTGAGGCAGACAGCAGCCGACAGTTGCCACTTGCAACATTTGTGGCAGCATAAGGTACCGACCGAACCCATAAAAGTACGGGCGGGCCACACTAAATGGAACAGGTACGAACATTCAACAGGTCTGCCAGCTGTTCACGCTCCAAAAAAAGCGCTATGACTTTTTCGCCAGAACAATGTGAGCACAGTGGAAAGGGGAAGAGAAAGGAAGAGGGGATACAGGGGGAGTACCTAAGCAACAAAAAAATAATTAAATATACTATCAACTGAGTCACGACAAGAGTCAAAACAACAGCTCGAAAAGTGTTTCATTTCACGGCACAATAATAATAATAATAATAATACTAATATTTACAGCAAATAATTGTGCAATAATATTTGTTGTGGGTTTGTTTGGGGGACCTTGAGAATCTCCACCATCTCAAAAGAAATCGAGATACATGTGTGGTCAATAATTGCAATACTTAATTGACCATCAACGAAACAATTCAATATTTAAACAATTGAATACTTAATGCTTTTTGAAGTTGTCAACAGTTGAATATACCCTGTAAATATATAAAATGTGAATAGTAAGAGCTATAAAACAAACTGTATTGTAAGGAAATCGTCTAGATCTGAGCTAAATTAAAAACTTTTCAGATTACAGGGTATTAACGCAGTATTTTACATAATTAAAGCAGTTTTATTATTATGAAATGACCATATTAATTGATTTCTTAAATATCAACTAAAATAATTTAACTAACTTCAAATTTACTGGGTATCAAGGTAAAGAAACAATTCCATATTTGAACAATTGACAATACTTTTCAAATTGTTCCTAGTTTAGTATACTCTATAAATATATAATAGGTGGTTCTAAAAACCAAAACTATAAAGTATGGAAATCACATAAAATAGAACTAAAATAGGAAAAAAGCAAATATTTCTAGTAGTAAACAGATTACAGGGTATTATTTCAGTTACCTGAGCTTATAAAGTAAAAGCTTTATGTCTTTAAAAAAAACCATATCAAATCAATTTTGAAATATCAAGTAGCTTACATTTTTAGGGTATCTGCTAGTCGTTCAATCTTACTTAAATTACTTTTTGTCGTTTTTCTTTCACTTACTCGTAAATGTCTCATTTTCCAACTGCAAACAGTAGAACATGTGTCATTCGAATGCATTTGAAGTTGAAGTGACAGTCGTCATCAGTTTTTACTCATCTATCAACCTATCTACCTTGGCTAATACCCTACACTGTGCTACACACTCTACTGTTAACTGATAACCAACAATTTGGGCCATGGCTTTTTGGGGTTACAATTTTTTTTTATCTATGTTAGAGATATGAAAACAACAACTTTACTTGATATACTGTAAATGAAGTCTTCGGACTGAGGTAATTTCTAAATATTTGGATTAAGTATGTGGGGAGTCTTTTAGATAAGATCTAAAAACAGAGTAGAAAAAGAAGAATGTGACGTTGTCTGTAATTAGTTTTTATTGTAGCATGTAATCTATTATACATTCAACTAATCAAACATGCAACACTAATTGAAGGGAATTAAATAATTTTATAATTGCTCCATAATTGAGAGTTGTTTTATTGCGTAATTATTTAACTTTTTAAAAAAATTGACATGAAACTGGAAGATTATATATTAAAACAGTTTAGATACAAAATTTCATCATCATAAGTCTAAAACTCACAGAGCTACAATTCTGAATCACTTTAAGAACAACTGTTGACAATTTCCGGGTTCAAAATCAATTAACAATTTTTATCAGTCTTGACTTGAAAGCAATTCTTCTAGATATGGTCATAACCCTTTTCAGTAATTTAATTACTTAATTTTCTGGTTTTATGCCCTGCCCAAATTCGAGAATCTTTGGCAATTCGCCAACACACACATGCCTAACCTAATTTAAAAGAGCTGTCAAAAGTGTAATCCTATTTTCTTGTCCCTCTCAAATGTCGAATTGTCGCTGGTGCGGGTCCATAAGTTACCCAAAGAATTGACACACCCAGAAACACAACAACAATAACAAATTAAATTGAAAACCCATAAACCAATTACAAAACTTCCCTGTCTCTCTGTTTGACTGTCAGTCAATGCAATGCTTTATTGGTTTATTGTAAATTGAACTACAAATAAATAGCACAAAACTACGAACTACAACTGACATTTATGGCAATGCATTGGACCCTCTCCATAGGGAGTGAGACAAGCCCTTTTCGATTTTTGAAGGTTTACCTATGCACTCGAGTGTGATGAGGCACATCCGGAAAACGAAGGGGAAGGAAATACACAGATACTTATTTATGCCGTTGCTGGGGGGGAATTATAATTAGATCTGGAAATGTTTCGTGCAATTAAAGACTTTATTCCGATACAATAAAGTTGTTGATATTGACCTCAGCGAACTGCAGTTGCCTAAAAAAAGGTTAAAGCAGACTTGGTAGAAGTGCTACTATAGCCATCATATCTTAAATAAAATTTTTTTGTTTAAAAAACATGTCCCAGATGCTACTTTGGACATTTTTAATGATTTACATTATTAGATAGAATATTTAAATAACAACTTAATCAAAAATAATTTATGCAATGAAAGAACTTGAACCTGAAACTTGACTTACAGTGTACTCTAACCATCAGTTGGATATCTAACAACTTAAAAAAAATATTTTGTATGAAACTGTCGTTGTAACTCAAAAAAATAATGATGCAGTTCGATTCATAGGACCCGAAATAGGGTAAAACCTTTGCGGTTTTGTTTCATGTCTTTTTTTTTGTTTTTTAAAAAAAACTACTGTATTTATTTGGGTTATTTGATTTAAGTTAAACAAATTTTAGAAACCCTTAAAAAAATATTTGCTGAGAGTAAAATTAAAAAAAAATATATACTTACTAGAATTAAATAATTCGTATTTGGCTTGAGAAAATTGTGGAATATCGAAATTTTTTTAATATAAGTCAAAATAATTGATTCATCACAATTTGCTTATGTAATTCATAATTATATATTTGATACGCTGTGAATTCGTTGTTAAAAACAGACCGTGGTATATAAAGAACTGGAATGAATTGCAGAACCTCCTGATAGGAATTTTGATTTTCTTTGATTTAAATTGGACTTACAGGAGATACAGGGTTAAGCCTTAAAAAGAGGGTTGTAACAACTATAAAGGAAATGTTCCCTTCTTGGCTTAGAAATGATTTCCCTTCCCTTGTTATTTCCTTTACCTATGATAACTAAGATTATTTGTTGCGCATTGAATGCAAATTTAGAATACATAAGATATGATCTCAACGTAGAAAATATGCTTTCCGATATCGGTCCACATTTTTGAAAATTACTGACGCAATATTTGATAAAAATAATCAAACTGTCTTTATTCTGATTCCTTAAATTTTCTTTACAATCATTTCTAATATTTATATTTAACTTGTTGAGCAAATAAGTTGGGCGTTAAATTGGCAAGACTAATATAAAATTGAGTCGCAGTTGAACGTTACGATTTAACAAACTCTAATTTTCATGAGGTAGTCGTTTATTAGCTTTTGGTTTGTCTTCGCTGTTTTCTCTCGGATGCACCATGAAATTCTATATGGCAATTTTAGTACTCGTTACCCAAATACACCTGATTTTGTTGCAAGTGCGACACGCGAATTGCGATTGCTGTGTATCAAGTACTGTTTCCTTTCATATTCATCATAAATGCAAGATGAGTTGCCGGGACTTTCCAGGTGGCTACCAATTTAATATTGATAGCAGAACCTTTTGCCATGCCAAACTCTGTGGAGGTTTAACAAGGGCAACACCGTGTTGCGGAAAAGGAAGGTGCAACATATTCTGTTGCAACTGCGAGTGCAAGTATCGGAATGATCTGGTTCTACACGATTTTGCAAATAAGTATTGGCGTGAAACATACAGCGTTTATAAGGAATGAAAAGCGCGTACAGTAACTATATTAATGGAATTTTAATTAAATGTATTCGATTTCATATGTAATTTAATTCTTAGAAGGAGGAAGAATTAGTCAAGGACAAAGAGTTATCAAATTTAATAATCTTTCAATCCTTAACAGTATTTCAATCAAATTTTTTAGTTTGAATAAAATCCGATGTATTTATCAAATTATTCTTTTTTTTACTTGAAAGAAGCAAATAATATAAAAATCGCCAAATAGGATAATGTTATTGCAAATATTTCAACGTTTATTTAACAAATATTCAGTGTGCCCAACTGAACAGTTGATTGGGCTACTCGTAAGGTCAACTTGGTCACACTGGCCGATGTCAAACTTTTGAGAAACTTGTGAAAATCGAATCGAAAAGAACTCTCAGGACTTCTTTTATAGATTTTAGTCAAGGCTGCGGGTTTGTTGACCTTGCATCATTTATTTTCACCCGGATACACTTTACCAATACCTTTCTCCTTCCTTTTTGTTTTCTTTTTTACATTAGAGTTCTAGCCGATTGTTCGGATTAAGATCAGTTGAACTAATCACTAAAGTGAACTAGTGAAATAAATTCCTGATTGTTGGTCATTTAGTTCAGTTGATTCGAATCCCAATAGAGTTCATTCAATGATTTGAATCTCATTTATTTCGTTCGTCGATTCGAATCCCATTACAAAGTCAAATTAGAAAATTAGCTAATTTAATAAAGTTCTCTGCTTTTCAGAACTCAATTTATATCGTTAAATATGACAGTTGATTTAAATCTCACTTATAATTTTCAGGTAAAGACATAACATCAAATATACATCGAGAAACGAATATGATTTTCCTATGTTCTTCAATAAAATTACGAAAATTCTTTAAAGATGCTTCAATGTGTTGTTGAATCAGTTGAGATTAATAGAGTACAACATACAACTTGGCATCTTTATCCTTCTTTTCAAGCAAGCTGTTCTTCAATTTTGCAAATGTGACGCCTACTCGGTTTATACGAGTCGGAGATACGACATTTGGGACGACCTTAGCTGCTGGCTGATGACTTTTGCCAAACCGCAGAAGGCACAACTTCCTGGTCTCAGTTTCCATATATCAAACTGAAAAAGCAAGCTGCCAGTCAGTTAAGTCAGTCAGTTAGTCAACGAGTCAGTTAGTTAGTTAGTCAGTTAAGTTAAGTTAAGTTAGCTGATCACGAGCCAATCCGGAAAACCAGGAGAGACGACTCGAAGTCAGCTTTTAAAGTGGTTTCGTTGATGAAGACTTTTGCGGTTAGTAGACTGCCAGTAATTTGTATAGTAAGTAGTAGTATTAACTATCTATCTAACTAAATATATACAAGTATCTATGCATCTGCATCTTGCGGTGTCGTCTCTTTACTGCCTGATCATCAATATTTTGTATCTTTTTTTTTTATATTTTTGCATCATAATGGAAGTCAAGAGTTACATGATATGTGCCATAAGTAAGTTCCGCATCGATCGTTGGCTCCTTGAACGACTTGTGGAATTGTGGATTGCATAAGAGAGGCAACTTAACGAGTAAACGAGTACTTAAGTCATGTATCTGACAGATACTTTGTCGCGCTTTAGCCCAAAAAAAGCAAAGGTCAAACATGTTTAGCGGAAAATGTCACTGCACACGCTGGCACTCAAACCCATTGAAACCCAGTCTCCTCTCTCTTCTCCCTCTTGTGCCCCTGCCCTTCAATTGTTTTCCACTCAATTTCAATTGTTGTAAACAAACGAAACGAACCATAAAAAAAACGATTGAAATGCAAATTTGCGCATTGCAGTCGCAACATTTGACGCCCATTTTATAGGGTGGGTAACCCCCCATTACTGCAAAACAACCCCAACTAAAAGATATATGTAATTTATGATAATTGCAAAGAATATTTTTCAATTTAGCTTGTTGTGTGGTCACCGTGTAGATCCATTCTTTCCCTCCCAAAAAATAAACATTGGGGTTAAACATTTGTTGTATAAGAATTCCAACTAAAAGTCTCAGTCAATCGAATGAAGAGTTTAACAAATATCGAGTTGCTTACGAAGCAATTAGTAATACCATTTAGAGTTCAAAGTTTCAGAAAATTTTAAAATCTCGTTAGCCATAATTATAGATAGTATACAGATATTGATTGTCCATTAAAACTAATGATTACCTTGACTTTGTAAGTTCAAAGATCAGCTTAGATCAAGAACAAAAGCTCATTAATTGTAGTAAATTTACAAATACACTTACTCACATAATTAGAACAGACTCTGGACATATAAATAGGGTATACTTTTCTATCTACAGTATATAAAAGTTTAGTTATACTTGCGATATTTTTTATTCACTAATAAACTCTTTCAATGACATCACTTTAAATAGATTGAGGTGACTGTTATAATTTTAAATTTAACTGGTACTTTTTAAAAATTTTAAATCTAGTTTAGAAAGGGAAAGAAATATGTAAGATCCATTTTGAAGGTACGGAAAAAATTGACATTGATGGAAAAAGATTAAATATTAATTAATACAAAAATTAAATTTTCCAATACTGATGCAGAATCAAATTACAGGTTTTGAACAAGTTATGACAGTTAGAAGTTTTTAATAAAGTGTCAAGGGAGGTGAGTATGGAGTATGGATACCATTTAACTTAACTGTTGTTACCGTTTAAAAGCATAATTAAAGATGCATTGTTTATAGGGTATAAGTGCAAGAACTTCGGCTTATTCTTTTGGTAGCATTACAAAAAGTTAGAAAATTAAAAAAAATAAAAACTAAAGAAAATTGAAATTTTAGCAGGTCATAAAACAAAATGGACAGCAACAATATAATGTGTGAAAGTGTTGCTGTTGTTGTTGTCGTTGTTGTTAATGGTTGTTGGCGTTGCAAGCCAACAATTTTACGGTAATTTCAACAGATGGCAAACTCCCTTTGAGTGAGTGTGAAAGTGTATGTATGTGTGTGTGTGTGTGTGATGTGTGTGTGATGTGTGTGAGTTAACGAAGAATGCATTTAGGTTGTTGGTTCCCACCGCAACTAAAAGGCAAGTCGAGGAAATGCGCAGGCGCAGAGAATTCACATGATGATCGTTAGCAGTTGTTGTTATTGTTGCCACATTTTGGGGGCAGCCATGAATTGGTTTGGTAATTAAAACTACTCGCAACTGCAACACCAACAACAACAACAACAACAACTGTGGCTGCATTTAGCCGAGACAAAAGTATCTGGAGAGTTCGTAACATGGAAGCGCGAGTTTCTCTACGCCTTGATTTTAATGTATCTTTTAGTTAGCTTAGCTACATATTCTTCTCCCTCTTCTTCATCTTCTTCTTCTTGTTAGTTGCCGTTTTCAATTAAATATTGCTTGTGAGAAATATGCAGCTACTCAATGGAGGTCGCTTCTCTCAATTATTCTCTCTATCTCTCTCCCTGCTTAGCATAAGACAATTCCATTGTCTTGCATCATGTGAACACTGAAATTGTATCTTAAAATTCTAGTAATTATATGAATTACAAGAGGGGTTCCACATAAGAACTGGGTAAGCACATTAGCCATGCCTATGCCTATGCCTATTCATAACGAAATCTAATCATAATTTCAGAAAGGGTTTCTAATTTGTAGCTAACAACAGGCAAGAGACGATTTTTTACTGAATAGAAAGCTAAAAAAAATTAAAACATCTGATGATCAAATGGAAAGAATCATGGGTAGAAAAATATATGCATTTTTTTTCAATATTCGTAGATTTACTCACTATTTTTAAATCATTATTATATATTGTAAGGTTATCGGTTATCGGTTATGCAAAATCTTGGAGTATCGGTTTCGTAACGGTTATCGGTTTTTGTAAGTTTCGGTTTAAAAATACCGGTATGGTTTCGGTTCACAAAAAAATAAGAATTAAGGTTTTCGATTCTATTCATTGTTTTACATATAAAAAGACTTAAAGCTCTTTTTAGCCTGGAAAATAATGTTATCTGGTTACTGGAATATTATAAATTGATCTAATATAAATTTGGTTTATTTGATTTTACTGACTTTTTATAACTTTGAGCTGCCATAACTTGGTCAAAAATCAATCAATTTCCATGCGCAATGTAAATTTGAGCATGATTTTTTTCTTTCTTCGTTCTGCAAATAAATTTTTTTCATTTTGGAAATTTTTTGAAATTCGAATTTTTTAGAAATTTTACAGTGTTACCCCTTATCATTTTTCGAAAAATTTCGAAAATACCGAATTTTCTAAATAAACAAAATTTAACTGCAGAATGAATTTAGAGGTAAAATCATGCTCAAATGTACATTGCGCATGGAAATTGATTGACTTTTGACAAAGTTATGTCAGTTCGAAGTTATCAAAGTTGCTCAGTAGCTGCGACGGTCAGAACCGAAATAAATCCTTATAAATGAATCGGTTACTAAACGGTTATTTCGGTTTAAAGAATTTCGTTTATGGATTTCGGTGAAGCGGAAAAAAATTGTTTTCGGTTACGGTTTCAGTTACGGTTTCAAATTTCAATCGATTTTCACCGGTTAAAGGTTACGGTTTCGGTTAAGGTTTTAATCCCTGATTGTAACGATTTTTAATATTTCTAAATATTTTCTATTGTAATTATTAATCAATCTCGAATAAATATAATCACTTTAAAGTCAAACTAAAAATATCGAATGCTTTATCGAGTAATAATTTAGTTTAACATTAATTTAAAATTAAAATTTGAGATAATTGTCAGCCTTATCTTTTCTGTCGATAGTAAGCAGACTATCGACTATCGATTACCGGCGCCAGCTATAATTTATTTAATACAGTCATCGCACCTATGATTGATTTGTATGCAAATTAAAAAATGTGCCGCTTTAATCTCGTGAATTTATTACTGCACGTCTCTCTGGCATTTTAAAGAAATAACTTCGACATTACCATAAATCACAAAAACTCTAATTAAAACTTGAACCGGAACCGGTAAATAGAAGCAACAACAGCAACAAAAATGTTCACAATCGAAGATCAACTCATTTACAGAGACTTTACGAGCCATAATTCTAATCTGTAATCGGTAAGCACTTTAAATAGCCAAACTGTCTCTCTGTATAGTTCTACACGTGAAACATTTCAAAATCTTAACGAGCCATAAAAAACACATATAAAAAAAAGGAAAAATAAAAGATAATAGAGATTTCAAACTCACCTTTCTATGAGAGACAACGAGCGGCGTGTGATGATTGTTGTTGTCAAAGGCTGTGAAAGAGACAAAAAAGAAAAAAAGAAAGAGATTTAATATTGCATGATTAAAAACAGTTGAAAGTGGCAAAAGCAAATATTTATCGTAATAAATTTTTTGTCGAGTTGAAATCTAATTAATAATATTAATAAATAATTGAATCGATAAACGTAACGAGCGACTTGCAATTAAACTGTAAATTGTTGATTTTTCCAATTGCATATTTTACATTTTAAATATGCAAACTATTCCCCTCTCTCTTCGTCTTCGTCTCACTCTCTCTATCCCTTTCTTTCTCTGACTGCGCTTTGCACTTCCGCACTTGATGGCCAAACCCCGAACCCGAGCAGAAATTGTAACAAAAATAACTACATAAAACTCGAAACGGGTTCAGCAATCATAAACATGTTGTGCAAACATACGGACATGACTGGGCTAAGATGTGGTGGAATTGGGGTGGGGTGGGGTTTGGTAACAGGGTGGGGCACCTGACATGACCACAGCAACAGCACTACCACGGAAACAAGTAAGAATGCTAAAGAAAATTAAGTGTTGCAGTTAAAGATACCCTGTACACTGCAAACTTTTCTAAATTCAAGAATATTCATTTTAACTATTTTATTATTAAAATAGGACAAGAGATCCGAAACAAAGTTGGTGTTTCATCTAGTTAAACATATTTTTAATTCTTTTGTTAAATTCAAGAATATTAATTTTAAATATTTTTTGTTAAAATAAGACACTTTAAAGAGAAAAACACAAAAAATTAATAAACAAAAAAAATATTCTTACAAATACGGTGTTCTATTTAGCTTAATATATTTTTGATTATCTTAAAATTAAAATAATTGTCTTAAAATTTAAAATATGAAAACCGATTGAAAAACAATAACAATAAGATTAATTTGGTCAATTTTAAATATAAAAACTAAAAAATTGTAATTGAAACTAGTGAAAATTTTTTAATTCTAAGAACTTGTGAAAAATAATACAATTTAGTATTACTTCGTCCTAACTTTCCTTTTCCTTATAAAGTATTCATGTGAGTTCCTTCGCTTTCTAGTTATAGTATTAGATATAAGTAGAAGTGGAGTCTGAAAAATAGAAAAGTCTGGGCTCGAACCATGTTATTTTAAAAATGTGATTTTATGTTCATTAGGAATAAAAAACATACCGCGAAAATAAATAAATAAATTAAGAATTAAAGTCCGAAAAGATACCCATTTGAAACATTAGTATAACTACAGGGTATGAAAATTGTCAATGAGCCAGGTTCAATTGTATCATATGTAATATATTCGAAAACAAATACATATATATAACTGCTATAACTCTATCCATAACACGCTTGGCATTTTGCTTAACAATTAAATGCAATTTTTCAAAATAAACATAAAAAAATAAAAAATATAAAAAAATAACCTGCACACATTTTGTTGACTCAGCAACTGATTGTCCAAGGTGCTCCGGTTGGATGGTTGGGTTGGTTTTTAGCTGGCGTGCTGACCGGCCGGCTTTTGATTACAGAGCGAGACAGAAACCTCAGACTGACCACAGACCGGACGAACTCTACGGCTCGCCAAATTTCGTTTAAAGTTTATTAAGCGTGACTGACATTTGTGAATTGTTTGTGTAATTGCTACGCCCAAAAACTTGCAATAAATAACTCAAATGACAACACAATTCACAAAAAGTGCGGTTATCGTTATGTAGATACGCCTGTTCCCTGGTTTATAACAAATGTATCTACATTTCAGTTTTTATCAACAGGAGTCTAAATCTAAAGAGTTGTGAGTTTATTAAAATCGCAAATTTTAGATATAAGTAATATTTTTGTGGGGTATCCTGAAAACAGGATAAACTATTATTTGAAATTTTTACGTTAAAACTTAATTATGAATTATAAAATGATAATTGCATTTTAATTTGTTTTAAAATCATAGTTTGAATGTTATATTTAACGTGTATAATGAAAACTGGAAATAAAATTTATTTTTTCATTCATATAATAAAAATATTGAATCATACAATATATTGAAAGTAATAGTTACAACGTGACAACATTTTATATTTATTTATATAAGCGATTTATTTTAAGATCAGATTCCAAATTCTTTTAATATCTTAAAAAGAAACCTCTTTGAACTTTTGTTCTACACAGACAAATAGCTGACAACCCATTATAAGTACTATTGTGGATAAATCAACAAGTTAAAAATTCTATATAAGAATGAATTTTAATTTTATTTAATATGCATGATATTTCGAATAAGTAATTTGTATTATGTATAACTAATCTAATAATATATTTGACACACTCTAATGCACTATAAATGAAGTGAATTTTCTTTAAACCATTCTATATAAATGAAGTGAGTTTTCATTAAACTATTCTATTGTGAAACAATATGTGTAACTCTTTAAAAGTAGATAATAATGTTATACGAGTGGCGAATATTGTTAATACTACAACTGTTAGTCCTGATCATGCAACCCTGGGAGACAAAATGCGATTGTTGTCCTACGAATAACAGATGGTGTGCGGACGATACACGTGGAACTCCCTGTTGTGGGATTCGTAGTTGCAACATATTCTGCTGCAATTGCAAATGTCGCACACCTTATAGAAAATCAGTAAAATTATTAAGGCATAACAAATATGATTGTCACAAGCATAAGCGGTAAGAAATATTTAAATTTCAAATATTTAATTCGATTTGTTATTTGAAAATTTTTATTTAAAAGCATTTAAATTGTTTTAATTTTGTAGAAAACATTCCAATGTACGTAGGATAATGTTAGACGAAGATAATTATGACAGACATAATCGGTAAATATTAATTTGTAATTAATTGCATTTATATTGTTTATATTGTTTAATTATTGTAGAAAACATTACAGAGAGTTTTTGAAGTTTTTTAAAAAGTACACCTAAAACTATTCTTCCACATTTAGTAAAAGGCTGAATATAAAACTATTTGTTTAAAAATAACCAATATTAAACAATTTGTTTAAAACTATTTGTTTAAAAATAACCTATATTAATTGTTTTAAAAAAACCTTTATTAATTTCTAATATAATGTAAAACTATGGACAGAACAAATTCGAAAAGGCTAGTTCCGAACGCACTCGACAGTATGTTGCCCTGTAGCAGCCTCCATAAAGCATTCTAATTTTAATTAATATGTATATTTTTTTTTAATAAGTTTCAGTTTTGCATTATAATTAACTAATCTAATAATAGATTCAACACAATGTAATAATAAGTAGTTTATTTTTAAGACATTCTTTTGTGAAACAATCTCTCCAATATAAAACTATTTGTTTAAAAATAACCTATATTAATTGTTTTAAAAAAACCTTTATTAATTTCTAATATAATGTAAAACTATGGACAGACCAAATTCGATAAGGCTAGTTCCGAGCGCACTCGACAGTATGTTGCCCTGTAGCAGCCTCCACAAAGCATTCTAATTTTAATTAATATGTATATTTTTTTTTAATAAGTTTCAGTTTTGCATTATAATTAACTAATCTAATAATAGATTCAACACAATGTAATTATAAGTAGATTATTTTTTAAGACATTCTTTTGTGAAACAATCTCTCCAAATATTTAAATATAGCTTATAATATCATACAAGTCCCGAATATTGTTAATACTACATCTATTAATCCTGTTGATGCAATCCTGGGAGGCAAAAAGCGCTTGTCGTCAAGCAGATCGTGTGATGACAGAGCTACATTTGAAATCCCGAGTTCCGGAAAAACTAAATGCAATTTCTTCTGCCTCATTATATGTGTGATTTTTTAAATAAGTTTCAGTTTATTTGCCTAATGTGTAACTAATCTAATAATAAATTCGACTCACTGTAATACACTATAAATAAAGTTGATATTTGTTTAAACCATTCTATTGTGAAACAATCTGTGATACTTTTAATAAGGAACTAATAATGCCATACAACTGGTTAATATTATTAATACTACAACTATTAGCCCTGTTGTTGTTGCAAACCTGGCAGGCAAATGGCGATTGTTGTAGTCCGATGAAGGGCAAACGGTGTTGGGACGGAACAATATCAACCCCTTGTTGCGGAGAAACTGAATGCAATTTCTTTTGCTGTAATTGCATATGTCGCGGATATAAATCAGAATTAGTAAGACACAACAAATATGATTGTCAAAGGCATAAGCGGTAAAACTAAATCAAATATTTACTATTTTATTCAATTTGTTAATTGAAATTTTTATTGATATGTATTTATATTGTTTTACTTCTGAAGGAAACATTCTAAGGCACGCAGGATGAATATTAGATGAATATAATTATGACAGGCATAATCGGTAAATATTAATCTGTGATTAATTATATATTAATTATATTATTTTCAATTCTGATTTTTGTAGAAAACATTACATTAAAGCCAGGCATTATTGAAGCTCGATTTTAAAAATCTAAAGACGATTCTTTGGAAATTATTTCTTTAATGTAGAATAAATATATAGTATTTTAGAATAAAAACAATAACATAATGCTATGTCACTTTCCTCACCAAAACCGCAATAAAAAATTAGATAACTAGCTTTACAATTTGATTATAACAACTTAAATTTTATTAACCATTCCCTTTTCCTAACATTTCTACTTCTTTAATAAAGGAAATTCCGAAAAAAAAATATAATCATTTTGGGATCTACAAATTCAACGACATTACGATGAGTGAGATCCTAAGACCTAAGACGTGTGTGGTTGCACATTAAACTCTTAACTTACAAGCGATTTCTTTGGGGGCAACTCGTAAAACAAAAGATGAGCTCGAAAAAACACAGCATGATATCATAATATGGATGTCCGTCACTTTCGCAGGAAATGAGGCAACAGAAAATAAAGGTAGACAGGGTCAAAAAGAGATTCAAAGTCAAAGTCAGAAGCGAAACTGACTCCTCGAGTTTGGGACACACTCACAATACAATATTCAACGGATGCTTTGAATGGGGAATGTGGCATGGAACATGACATGACTTTATAATTAAATAATAAATATTTTTCTTGGCAGTTGGTTCCACTTAATAATTAATTGACATTTAGCAAAAGAATTTCCCATTTGCCGCAAACTCGCAATAAACTGTCGAAATTTGCGTATATTGAAATTTATTACTGCCTGATTTATGAGTCGGCCGTTACGCTCAATCCCTGGGAATTGTTAGAGGAATTTGAGCGTTAGATTTAAAAGTTCACACAACTCTGAATGGATTAGTCACATGTGTGAAAAATTATAACAAGCTGATGAATTTATTTTCATATGGTGTGTATTTAATGATGGATCTGCGTGCCTAAAGAGTTTAGGCTTGCCATCTGGCATAAATTAATCATAAAATAATTAAGTCATTCAACAATTTCATATTTGAAGTTTAACGACATTCGCCAGCTTTTTAATATATATTTTTTAAGTATTCGTATACATTTCGATTTCATTTATGATCTACTGATTTGCAACTTCCCCAACAAGATTTCCTTAACCTTTTCATTATATTTTGCGTTTTCTATTTGTTTACTTCTTTCAATTATCATATAAAAGTTCTTATCAATTATGACTCATAAATGCGTCAATTTTATAATTTCTAATTGGTGATCAAGTGTAGAACACGTACACATGGCTAGACTTTATATACCTTATATACAGAACTTGTCTTGGTATAAGTGCCAATTAAGATATCCCATAATACCCCTAGTTTTCGATGTATAAAAGTGAAACAGAAATATAGAACTTAGTTGTTATTTAAAGGGCCATTAATAACTTCTATATTATATTTCTTCTATATTTTAGCAAACAATATGTTATTATTATAAAAAATAAAGACGCTTTCAGCAATAAAACATTGTCAATCATTTGTAGAGTATCTTATAGTTTTACATCTTGAATATTTCCAACCTCAA
Organism: Drosophila kuntzei; assembly: GCA_035042165.1. Lineage (NCBI taxonomy): Eukaryota > Metazoa > Arthropoda > Insecta > Diptera > Drosophilidae > Drosophila > Drosophila kuntzei. Next base: position 342,145 of record JAWNLU010001430.1, read on the forward strand.
TTGTATTTTGCCAGAGCTTTAGACTTTGAACACTTGGCGAAATAGAAATATCGGCATACATTAATGAATTGAAAAAGATTAGATAGCCATTGAGGGTTACGGGACAACGGAACAAATTATATGCCTTTCGAACTACGGGGACGGACTGTGAAATTATTGGACAAACCTCAACAGCTCTTGAAGTAAACTAAAAACGCCTCCGCTCGTGCAATTGTCGAGAGAATTGTGAGAGGAGTGAAAATGGATGTCGTGGCGAAAACACTTTCCTTTAGGCCAAGCTGCCAAATCCAATTAATAATTATTATATTTAATATTAAGTTAATCTAAACAAAAAACATTATTACTTTCCGTCTCCCTGTGCATTTTTCCCCTACAGCAATCCCCCGCATTAAAGTTCAATAGAAATATATAAAAAATTGTATGCTTATCCGATGCTTTTTGCACATTTTCGTAATAAAGTTTTATGCACTTTGTTCCATCGACTTTTTTTTTGTTGTTTTTCTTATTTTATTTTTAGTTGCTGTTGTTGTTGTTGCTGTTTGACCAAGTGGCCTCATGGCAATTTACTTTCTAATGTCAGGAAAGTCATGTGCAACTCAACATCATATTTTTTTTCCACAATTTATATATTTGTTTATTGTTAGAAAAAAATCAAGCAAAAAAGCTTACTTTATTTTATTTTATTTTATTTAATGACTAAACCTTTTTTACCCACGCTGATAAATAATGTCCATATCTATGCAAAGTTTTTGCCAAAATGAAGAAAGAAGAAAGACAAAAGCAAAAATATAAAGAAAAAGGCGTCAAAACGCCAAATCGTCGACGCATTAAAAAGATAATAATCATAATTTTTTGTTTTCAGTTTCTCGGTTTCTCGGTTTCTTCGGCTCCCCAAAAATAGTGAATCAACAAAGGCAACAAATGAATGTCTAAGAGCCCGATAATTTACACCAATCCCAAGTCGATAACAGTGTGCAAGTTTTGCAATTGATGACACCTAATTAATTTTGAGTATAATTTGCATTACAACTTCCCCCCCCCACTTTGGGGAGTGACCTTTGGGCTTTTGACTCACTTATGATTGACTTCACGGCGGCGTTTACTTTCAATTATAAATTAATTAATTATTTTTAATGATTCGTTCATTCGTTGGCTAATCATGAGGAAATGATAGATAGTTTAACAATCAAACTAATTATATGCGGTATTTCAAATGATCATTAAACTCATTTCAACGAACGAGTCGAACAGTTGTGTAAATTTAATAGAATTATTACAAGAGTTGAAGGAGAAATTGAAACAAGAAATTGATTGAATATCAATGCAGTCTGCGCTAGTGACGAAAGCAGATCCCAGAAATGTTAAATACTCTAAAAACTACTAAGAAAACTTGTTATTAGTTTTTAGTGTTAACATTTCTCTCTTAAAGAAGTCGGCATATGTTTAAAGTAACTGTTAGATGAATTAAAGTTGATATTGATAAAGAATGTGTAGCTTACATGTTAAAGTTTTAAAAATTATGTTAACTAAAGAGAGGAATATATATAATTTCCCAGAAATTACAAGTCGACATACATGTATCTACTGTGTCAAAGAGTCTCAAGTTAGCAATATATCCCAACTGTTAAATAATAATTAAAAGAAACTCATGAAAAGTCTTCACAATAGAATAGAACTTAACAGGCGAAGCTAAAGATACAGATACAATTCTGTTAACATTTCTACAGCAATGCTGTTATGCAGTTATGTTATGTTAATGCAGATAAGTTTCCTTAAATTAATAGAAGACATACTATATGCATATACTAAGTTAAGCAGCCTCAAGTTAGCAATTTATTCTTAAATAATAATAAAAAAAAAAGTCATGAAAAATATTTATTCAATGAATCCATAATAGAACTTAACACATGCAGCTAAAGATACAGATACAAATCTGTTAACATTTCTGTAGCTATGCTGTTATGCAGTTGTATTATGTTAATGCAAGTTACTTAACATACTTTAAAGTATTTTGGGTATTTGGTTGCAAATCCATTTGCACAACTTTCTTGTTTATTTATGTTTTGGTTTTTGACACAATTACAAGGCGAATGGTGAAAATGGGCGTGGCAATGACAATGGCAGTGGCAGTGCAAATCAGTTAACTGACATTTGTAACTGAAAACTCTCGCTTTCTAGCAAGGTGGGGGCCTGTCTGACGACATCAACGCACCGTTGACTTGATGACTGTGAAATTAGACGACAACGACCACGACAAAAAAGATGCAAATGGTGCAGAGTTTAGTGTTTGCCAGTCTAGCTATTTTATAGCTAGAGTTTGCTATTTTAATATATATTAATTTCAATACAAATATAATTTGTTGAACATATTTAACGAGCAAACAAAAAGAGTAAATTGAGTTATTAGATTATATTGTGTTGCTGTAGAAATATTTTAAGCAGATTTTTCACATTCAGAGGTGCCAGAAATATAAGATAGTAATTCTCACTTCTTCTATAGAATGAACGAATGAACGAACAAACTAGAAAAAAAAAACTTGTAATTATAACGTTGCATATGAAAACTACAATTTATCTGACATATATAAAAAATCTGTCGACGACGTCGATATTATATCTTTTAAGGAATGTATAAAACTTCCATAATATTAATTAAAAATTTATAGTTTTTTTTAGCATATTATACATTTTTATTATCTATTTGCAGTTACTTCTTTGATGAACCTATCTTCAATAAAATATCTTTGCGGGAATGTATTAGTATAGAATAATATTATTTCAAAAACTATAAATTTTGTTACCAATTTATATAATTGTTTAGCTACTTTTCGATCAAGGTATCTTTAAAGAAATATCTTTGAAGGAATTTAAAAGCATAATATAATATTTTTAAAAAAATTATAATATGTGTTAGCATATTATAAGTTTTAATTAGCTATTTCAAGTTATTTCTTTGATGAACCTATCTCTTTAATAAAATATCTTTGCATAAAATAATATTATTACAAAAATTTTAAATTTTATTAGATTGTAAAATAATTGCTTAGCAATTTCTAGCTACTTTTTGATCAAGCAATCTTTAATCAAATATCTTTGGAGGAATGTAAAAACATAATATAATATTATTCAAAATATTATAATTTTTGTTAGCATGTTATATTATTTTTTAAGTTATTTTAGCGCCTAAAATTTGGACAGCACTGTCTGTGATGGTGGGTGCTTTTTATACCATAAGTATCTGTTATCAGAGGTGGCTGACTTACTGACTAAACGACCAACTGAACGAGCGACTGACTGAACTGAGCTGAGCTGAGATGAGATTCAAACTCAAGCTCACTTTGCTGCCTCTTTCACTTTGCATGCTGAAATTACAATATAAATTTTATATGCACAATATAAGAGTGTGTATGTGTATATACATATACATATATTTATATACAGAAACAATCTTTAATCAGCATTTACGCTTTCATCTTTCACATTTTTCAAAGACGGCGCGCGTTCGTCTCAAGTGAAAAATAACAACAACCACAACAACTAGCTGAACAACCCGAACAATAACAACAACAACTATAAATCTGAACAACCTGTTGTTGTTGTTGCTGCGCATGCGCAGCTGCTGCTGTTTAAATTATTTTAATTTCTTTAGTAAATTTACATAGTTGGCATATTTTATGCATTTTTTACAAATTTGCCTTTGTCTATTTGTCTATTTTGTTCGATTTAATTTGTTGATTCCCCACATTAATTTCATTTCATTTGACAAAAGACGAAAGCAAAAGTGACATTTTTTGAGCAGCAGGAGACGCCCTTTATTATTATTATTGCTATAGGGTATCTACATATTGATTATGCAACTCAATAATAATGAAGCCCACGAGCTGAAGAATGAAAATGATCTTGCCGCTTTTTCAAATATTTTGATTGACAGCGGGAGCTGGAGACGGAGGAGGGAAATTGTCAGACTGTGGTCACACTTAAAAAAAATGGGGCAACCGTTTAGCTTAGTGAATGGCAATTGTGTGTGGGATTTGTTGGGAAACATGAAAATAATACTAAATGCATGACACATATGCCTATTATTATGTTAATAATATAAGTAAATCTCAATACAATAAGTATATTGTATTGGGATTAATTTGATGTCTGGGAAAATGGTTTAAAGTGTTTGTTACTTCAGTTAATATTGGTATCTCAGTGTTGACATATCACAGAGGAATCCATAAGAAAAACTAAGTATCTGTAGAGTCACACAAAAAAATTTCACATTATAAATTATGAAAGACTTTAATGGATGCTTTAAAAAAGCAACTTTTCATAAATCACCAGAGGTTTAAAATAGACTAAAAAACAGAAAAATACAAATTACTGAGTATATAAGTATTAGAGATATGTGAAATAAACAAATTACAAATTATTATGAATTTCTACTTCACACGAATCCGGATATTTTTGTTACGATTTCAAAAAAAAAAAAAAATACTGAATTTAATTTAAATAAAACAAAATAAAAATGTTAAAAAGGAAGCATAAATTATGAAATTCAACTCAGAAAAACAAATAGTGTACAAAAATCAGGAAATTGAAATAAAAAATTTATGTAGAGTAAAAAAATTAGAAAAATTGCACTATATTAGAAAAGGTAGCTGTGATTTTTTAGACTTTGCTTGAATTTTCTGTCATGATACATGATTTTATTTCAAATATACCAATTTTCTTAAGACTCATATAAATCCTAATTAACCCAGCACAAAATGCTTCTTAAAATAGACGAACATTTCTGAAGAACCTCCATAGATAAACCATCGACCTATCAATCCATAATACACAGCATTTATATATATAACAATTCTCAAGTATTACGAGTGACAAAGTCGTAATGTTTTCGTTGTAGTCGACACACTTAATCGTAAAATTATTCCCATATACTCGCAGTACTTAGTCTATAGACTTCTGGAACGATAAGATAGCAATGGAAGTCGTCGCATTTCTCGTTAGGCCTTTTGCCATTTTCGATTGTGTTCAATTGCATCAAAATTTATTTATAATTTATTAACGTTATTAAACAAAAAATTACCAAACCTTGGGCTCTGTTGGCATCTTAAAAGCGAAGAGTGTTGCTTTCAGGGTCACGCAGCTTACCACTTGAGAGAAGACCCCACACACACTCCAATTTACACACACATACACTCCACACACACACATAAAACAAGTGTCATCGCACAATAGAGCTAGAAATACCGCATCTGTGAAACAATATCGGGATTATCATATGATTTATGTGCGAGAGACGCACTTTCAAAATCACATAACCGAAAAAAACTGCACACCAAATTTTCCACTTGCATTTAAAAGTCAGTCAAAAGAGCTTTTCTTTCGGAGTGTGCGACTTAAAGATACTCTATAATTAGTTGTGAAGTCTATATATATTGCATTGAAATTTGAGCATTAATTCGGCTCCCTCTACTTCTTTCTGCCATAACTTTTATATTTATTATGCAGTCATAATGAAATTTGAGACTTGGATAAATAGATTATTTTTATATAAGTATGAAAAAGCTCAAGTCGATAGCTTTTAAATTATGTACTAAAATAGATTTCATATGAATATAAAAATATCAGACAGTCATAACTTTTATATTTATTATGATATCATAATGAAATTTGGGACTTGGCTAAATAGACTATTTATATATAAGCATATCAAAGCTCAAGTCGATAGCTTTAAAATTGTGTGCTAAAATTGATTTTATGTGATAGGAAAAAGAACGTGAGGATAAAAGTATCACAAGCAACTTTCCGCTGTCTATTTCATATCCATGTATGAGTTATTCACCTCCCCTTTTTAGCTCTGCCTACAGGGTATACAAAAAGAGTTTCCAAATGCAGTTGCCCAAGGGGAAGTGGGTCGGGGAGGCCTGTCACAGACTGCACAGGTGGACAAGTTTGGCGACGCCACAAATAAATTGTTTTTTTTTTAAATATAAAAAATTACAAATAAAAACAGAAAAAAGAAAAAAGAGACCTGGGGCAGCTGTTGTTGCTTTGGGTGTTTCTTTTTTTCAGTTTTCATTATAAACACGCATACTTATGCATATGAATGTGTATTTGGAGCATATGGAGCGTCAAATTTGGTTCAGGTTCAGTTGTCGTCATGCGTTGCGCTTATGTCATTTTGTAGTCATTATAACCACAATATTATTATATTAATTTTGAGACTATTTCAAACTAGACCAACAATAACAACACATCAGGTGAAAAATGCTTGAGGTGAGGTCTCCAACGAGCCACAACATAAATTATTACAACAAGTCCATAATAAAATGCATCTTATGTGGGTTTTACTGTGGCGACAACTGAACTGACCGCTGATCAAAATGCTACCTAATCTCATCTGGGCCTTGTATTTTTGGTTAACACAAGTTACAAATTCCCGGAACAACTAACAATTGTTGCCGAAACTTAAGACTGAAAATTCGAATATTGTGAAATGATTTAGTTTGAAAAATGACTTTGGTATCAGTTAACTGGTTAGATTTATTAGCCAAAATACTTGGAAGCAATCAGCGTGAAATTAACCATAGTTAAGAATGAAATAATACTCAAAGTTCATATTAGTTAAAGTTATTAGTAAGGTATTCTTCAAATCCGCTTTTAAACATTTTTATAAATTTAATAATAGAAAAAACAAAATCTAAAAATTAATTATTTTTCTTAATAACGATCAATTCTATACATTTCAAATTTTCAATGTATAAGGAATCTAAATCTAAAAAGTTAAAAACGCACAACATTTTCAGATTGCTCAAAATTAAAAAAGGGTTGTCAATAAAATTTGATGGTATATCTAAAAATTTAAATGCTGAATCAGAAGCTTTAATCATTATAAAAATCATATTTAATTCTCATTTGAAGAACTCTAAATATTATTTACTAAAAAGAATTTTGACTAAAATAAAACATATAGAATTTAATTCCGCCTTTTTTCTTTTATCTTAAATTCCTCCTTTAAAATCCATATCAAAGTCCACTATCCCATCCTATAAAGTCCACAGAAGTCTTTTTTTTGGCATCAAGCCCAGCAAAACTCAACTACCAATAAACTTTAATTGATGTGGCCCATTTGTTAGCCCAGTTTAAATACCACAACTGTCTACAGTTAAAATTTATAACAAAAAAACAGAGGGAAAAAATGTACTCCAATTTGTTGTAAAGTGCAGGTCACAGTTTCGTTATAATATTGTTGAATTTTTCTAGTTTACGTTTTGTTTGTTGTAATTTTATGTGTAATTATTTAAGCATTAAACCAGTTGAGCGACCAACTCAGGCAATGCAAGAGTTCAGTTTTTATTATATATCTTTTTTTATTTTTTGTTTTCGGGAGAAAACAAGAAAGTCAAAGAGATGGAAAATGAAATATCATCGCCCGATTTGTCGATGTACAAGATAGATTTTTTTCTCCCATTTTATTTACAACAATTTACAGATCTTTCTGACCAAAATAATGAGTAAGGGATTTTTTTCTATCTTTTCAGTTGCGAGTCAAAGAAGCTAAATAACCTGCTTTCTTTAAGCTATTGTTGGCTCTACTTTATCACTATTTTTTTGGGTGAAACTCTGTCTAATGGGCACAATTTGTTAGAATGCTTAATTTTCAGTTTTCCTTTATAGTTTTTTCGACTTTTCTTTTGGTCCAAACCAGGCGGAAGAGCGACGATTTCCAAGCGGAAATTCAACTCAACGAAAGCAATCAACAGCTGATGAGGATAGAGACAGAGAAAGAGATAGAGAGAAATGACAGAGAACCTACGACAACAATTTTAGAGGGCATCAAGCAGTGCGCATGCGACGTGACCTTCAGGGAATGTAAGAGGGGGTGGGGTGGGGTTGCCAACCCCATTTTGTGGCAACAACTTTCACTATGCAACTGAAAGCACATTTCTAATTTCGCTGAGCGCCTGCTGAAAAACGTAATGGCGAGTTTGTGTGTTGACAGATTCGAGCGCCAAAATCTTACTGGCGCTAACTGTTTGGGCCCAGTTAGTTACTCCTACGAACAGTTGGCTAATAAATGCTGCGCGCCTAATCGAGGCGCCAGCGGACGCGGCGACTTGACGGCGCCGTCGACGTCGTTTGATGATGCACTTTGGACACGGCCAAAACAGCAGGTGAGGTGAACAGCACCCACGCTTTAACTACATTTTATTGGGTTTTTTACTGGCACCCAGACAGCAGACGGACATCAGAGAGGGGTAGAGGGATTGGTGACTACACAGAGAAAAAAAAACAATATAAATCTGACTTTTCAAAACAATTATGAAACAATTAGCTTCATTTCATAACAAAAATTGTATATTTTTCAATCTAGAACCGATTGAGAATTCTAAATACAATATCTAAAATATTTGACTTTAACGAATATTTAAATAAACTATACATATCTTTTTTTAATTGAGTAAGAAGCAAACAAATAATATGAAACATATTTAATTTGAATGGAATCTTAAAACAAATATGATTTTATATAATTTTGTAATTTTCTTGTAAAAAAATTAAGTAAGAATTGAGATCTATAAATACAAGATATAAAATATTTTACATGACTATATCGAATATTTAAATAATCTATACAAATCTTCCGTTTTAAATTGAGTGGAAAACTAATAAATAATATGAAACATATTTAATTTGAATACAATTTTCAAATTAATATAATATAAAGGTTGAATTATGATTTAATTTAATGTTCAGTGTTTTTAATTTTGATTTTACTATATTCACATTAAATTTGAAACTTTACTATGTTTTTAGTTAAATTAAAATGTTTTATAGTTGATTTAAATATGAATTGTGGAATTTCGCCAGTTAATACACAATTACTAAATTATGCAACCCATTTTTTCTCAGTGTAGGGGTTGGCGTCACATAATCAATGATTCGCTGCGGCAAACGACGCGGCTGTTAGAAGTTGATAGAAGCAAACAGTTCAATTTGCCACCATTTTTTGACTCGTTTTCCATCCCATGGGGAGTTGGGGAAAAGTGGGCGGGTCGGAAGCTGTCGGCAAGTTCAAAAAGTGAATGAATAATGGAAACTGCTCAACGCCGTGTTGATGCCGTTGAACCTGTTGCCCCGAAAAAAGAACGAAACACAATAAGAAAAAAAAAGGTGCTAAAAGACTCTCAACTAATTGTCGAAGATCAGACGGACCCAGACATGGATCAAGGTGGTTTACCTTCCTCCGACTATTATCTGCTATTGGCTGGTTCCGTCTGCTGAAATTAGTGGTAATTAAAGTGTTACAAGGTGTTGTCTATTTGCCTCGAAGAAAGCTAAAAGACAAGGCGACAACAACAACAACAACAAAGAAAATACGAAAGAATATAAAAACAAAAGTTAAACATTGATAGATGAACGAACTGAAGAACAACTAAATTAGCGATAAGCTACAAGCTCTTAAAAGATGATAAATAACTCTACTTAAAGATTCATTTTTAAGAATAAACATTTTAATATGCTTAATACTTAAATGAAATAAGTAAATCAAGCTTACAAATTTTGAAAATAAGTGATAATTTAACCAATTAATTTATAATAATTTCCTATTCCTATAAAACATATTTTATTTAATTTACAAGCAATGTACGACAACAGAATTTAATGAATGATTTTAAATATTTAGTAAAGTCATTTCTTTTTATTATGTCACCTTATTTCCTTTTTATATTTTTCTTAAATTCAGTTTTTCTCCACCTCCCATAATTGTAGAATATAAATTTATAAAATCATACGTCTAAATTAGGAAAAACTTGTGGAAAAAGGTTATAAATCAATAAAAAAAAATAAATAGCGTTATATAAATCATTACAAGTCTTATAATAATAGGAAATATTTATTGTAAATTACTAAGCATTTTTGATGTATTCTTAAAAAAAGACAAATTTGAGAGAGTTTGAAGGTTTTCCGGCTCAAAAAGGGCAGTTCTCTATGCGGAAACATAGAAATAACCCCACCAATTACAACATTATTACAACAAAATTAATTCGCCATATTAAGTCGATGTTTGTTCAACTTCCTCTTTGGGCCAAGTTAATAGCGAATGGAAGCGAATCAGCTAATTAGCCCTTTTGCTGCTCATAAACTGGCCCCAGGTTTTCTGGCCATATAAAGAGACAAGAGTAGTTCCAAGTAATTGGAGATCGAACACCATTTGAATGCAACAGAATGCAGAAAATACCAAAATAGGTTTGTAGACAGTCTAAAGATGCCACCCGTGAGAAGAAAAGGCCTAGAAGAATGTCTAGATTGAAATTGGTAAGATGGAAAGATGTTAAGATCAGTTTTCAATTAGCAGAGTCTATCTAAAAGCCCATTGATTACAACAATCTGTATTTTGACAGTTCAGTCAATGATTAAGCAATTAGCAGACGAAAGAAAGAAAGAATCTTCAAGACACGTTCTGAAGCTACAAAAGAAATGGGAGATCTATCTATGGTCGACCCTCATCAATTACAAAAAGCAGTGAGATGAAAGAAAGTGAAAAATAGAGTTGATAGCAAAGTGGATGCGTTATTTGGATGGCATAGTATACTCGTATCTATGGTATGCAATGGGCCTCTCCATGGGAGTCACAGTTTACACTTTCCCAAGACACTGAAAGACAGACACGCAATCAGAGACAGAAAGAGAAGGAAAAACCTCAATCAAAGCTGACTCTGTGCATAACTTAAAAGCGTAGGTCATCAATGTTGTTGTAGTGTGTATCTTTTTTCTTTTATTTTTTTTATGTTGTGTTGTGTTGTGTGGGTTGTTTGTTTTGGGAAAGTGGACGATGCCAATGCCAAGATGGATTGGACTGAATGGGATTGGATTGGATCGCTTGGCACACGGAAACGCACATCAGGCGAATGTCCAAGAAAGAAAGAAGTTAACTGTCGCTTATTAAGTGAAAATGAAAGCGTTTGCCGAAAAACCACTCGAGACCCTCTTCAGAAAAATACAAAACACAACAAAAAAAACTCAACCGGTTTTCCGGCCCAACTAACAACCATCTGACCAACAATCTAACTGGCCAACACGCTAACCAGCTCAATTTTCATAGTCCAAGCATAGCTAAATTGTTCCCCAGGTCTGTAGAGCTACGGTAATTCTTCTACCTTCTGACCTCCAACACCACTTTTGTAGAAAACTCCCCAAAAAAAAAAATATATATATAAATAAAACCTGCAAATTGCGCGAACTGAAAACTGCTTTTATTTTTAGCTGTAACTCTATTATTTATGAAAGAGTTATTTAAGTATTTAATTCTTATGTGATTTTCAGATTTTTTGGGTATATCTGTTTTTAGAATAAGAGTTCTTTTCGAGTCTTGACCTTTAACCATTTTAAACTAAATTTACCAGTCATAAGAAAATATTTCTATACACATTTCACAAGCTATTTCTCACAGTGTAAAACTATAAATTTACTAGTCTTTAAAGTTTTTTAGAATTTTCTTTCCAAGCTTCTTAACAAATGTATTTCTCACAGTGTAAATAACTTAAATTGGAATTTTCATAAATTTACCAGTCCTTAACACATTTTTTACACACTATTAGCGTAAATATGCCGAAAAGCATGTCTAGTAAAAGTCACAAACTTATTTCTCACAGTGAAAATATTTAAATTTTAAAAGAAAATTCACCAGTCATAAAATAACTATATCTTTAAATTTTACACGATTTGTTGAACACAACTAAAAGTCACAAACTTATTTCTTACAGTGTAGGAGGCATTGATAGACTCACCTCGATTGATGACGACGCTGCTGTCGCTGCTGCTGCTGGCGCTGTCGTTAAGTTGCTGCTGCTGCTGCAGCGATAAACAGTTTTCTTCCTTTTGCAGGTGATTTTGCGGCTGTTGTTTTTGTTGTTGTTGCTGTTGTTGTTGTTGTTGCCGCTCCTTGCCGGAGAAATGAACGCTGCCATCGCGATGCAAATGCAGCTCAAATTGTGTTGGCAACTCGGACTCGTATTCATCGCTGGGACGACAATGATGCGCCTGCACTGCCACCTTGTGATAGAGCGAGATGAACTGATAGACAAGTGCCCAGGCTTGATCCTCGGATAATGGTGCCTTGAATGAATCCAATATATTATCCAATTTGACGCATTCATCGGCGGATGAACACTTGTAAAATGCCTGAAGCAACAGCTGATGCGCGTTGCCAACGTCTGTCGTTTTCGAGTTGCCAACTTTATTCTTTTGCTGCAATTCGGTATGTGTGTGTGTATGTGTGTGTGCGTGTGCATCTCCATTGGCGCTGTCCGGTGAGGTGGATAGAAAATCCTCCTCAGTTTCAACTCCTCCTCCTCCTCCACGCCTTTTGGCCGTGGCCTTGGGCGTTGTTGTTGTTGTTGTCATGGCCTTGACGTCAGTGACATCAACGTCGGCGTTCTCAGCGACAGCGACGTCGGCGTCCCTCGTCAGGCTTTTGTCCAATTGCAGTTCCGTCATTCTTACTAATAATCTGTTGTTGTTGTAGTCGTTGTTGTTGTTGTGTTTGTTGGTGTTTTGTTGGCGTTGTTAAGCAACAAACCAAAAACCAACATATATAAAAAAGTGTGTTTGTAGTTTGTTTGTTATTTTTGTGTTATTTTTCAACTTGAAATTTAAACTATGTATTTGTTGTTGCTGCTCCTGGCACTAATTTTATTAATTTATGTTGTTGTAGTCGATTTTTAGACAACACACACACACACATTTACTATGTATTTGCTCATAATTCTAACGTTAAACACAAAACATATAAGCACTAAACTTGACACAGAGATAACACAAAAAACTAAGCACAAATTTTTATTTGCGGTACTTTTCTTTCATTTTCTTTCTTTGCTTCTATTTTTTTTTTCGGTCGTCACGTTTTATGCACTTGTCGCTTTGCCGTTATGTTTGCGCGCTCTTCCTTTTATTTCTCTCTCTGCTTCTTTTTGCTATCCTCCTTTAGGCGCCTTTGCCGTTTGCATTTTTACAAAACTCAACACATTGGCGCAGGGGGAGTGAAGAGAGCTCCGTTCACTCTTTGCTCTCTCTTGCACTCACTCACTTTGTGCTAAACAAAATCACGCGCGAGCTTTGATTAGAACACAAATCAAATTAAATTTTTACGTTTTGTTTTTTTGTTTTTGGTTTTTTTTTTGCTTTGTTCACACTGCTCGCCTTGACGTCAAAATGTTGGCTGCATATGCGCTTAGATTATTTGCACACACAGTTTATCAAGCGCTATTATTAAATTTTTAGTTACGATTTAATTTTCTTTCGTCTTTTTCAAAGAACGCCGCGCACGCACGTCCGATCGTCATGAAAGTTAAACGCAGAATAACAGCTGCAAGCTTAACAGCAACTTGACAGCGCTTAACTTAACACGAACCAACTTAACATGACTGTTAGCAGCTCTGTTAAATTGCCGCCAAACTTGCACTGCTCATAGCAAAGCAAATAATTGGCATTAGCTGGCTAAGAAATTACAATTATATTGAGAATGCTGTATGCATATTATTAAACTATATATTTTGATTACACAATTATTTAATTCATAGAAAAGTGAATAAATGCAAACTGTTAACTTAACAGCGACACTCTCGCAGACATAACAGCGTGAGAGCAAAAGTTGTGAGCGCATTTTAACGAATTGAACGGTCAGCTGTTTCGTTAAGCTGCCGCTCTGTCGTTGACTCTCCCGCTCTCCTTGCGTTTTTTATTTTGATTCCGGTTTTTCGCTGTATTTGCTGCGTCTGATAAGCATATGAAGCTTCTTGTACGAAATTTGTGTTGTGTTTTCTTTTCTTTTTCGGCAAACCAAAATAAAATGTAGGCAACATCAACGCAGATTTCACATGCCTACCTGGTGAACCGAACCTCAAAAGCTCAGGTGCAATTTGAGGCAATTATGTTAAGGTCAAGTCGTGTTGAATTGCGCTGTGCTGCTTTTGGCCAAGATGTTATTGGAATTGCTTCTTGACGCGGGGTCATAAACTTGGTCAACATTAGACAATGTGATGGCTAACAGAGAGCACAAGTTAGCGGAAATGCTCTGTTAATTTATGAGCTTCATTCAAAATTCAGATAATTACAACTCTTGAAAAAACAATCTTACCGGGAGGTTTAAAAAAAGAATTACGACATAACATTAATTTTTCAATATTTATTTTATTGCTTAGAAATAAAGACTCATTTTTGAATTTTTTTATTTTCAAATATTTATGTAAATTTAAGTTTTTATTAACAAATCACGGTATAACCAGATTGTATACAAATTTTGGCTTGTAAAGGTGATAGGTCAAAAGACTGACCAATCTTAAACTTCAATAGCTTTGCCAATACTGGACCGATTTTTAAGCTGAATATCATAATAATCATAATTTGGCTTCTAATTCCATTCTGCATTTAAATTAAAAATGTTTTACACTAGGTCTAGGTTAACATTTTGATGGTAGGGTTCCCCCTTTTGTTTTTCAAAAATTAAAAATTTTAAATATCAAGTTTTTACTATAAATCAACTTCCTTTGTTATGAGAAGTATAAAAAAACACTTTAAATTTGATTCTAAGGCATTTCATTTAACATTTTGGCTTGTAAAGTTGTTACCTTAAAGGTCTGACCAACTTCAAACTTTAATAACTTTGCCAAAACTGGACCGATTTTCAAGCGGAATGCCATTTTTATCAGGATTTGGCCTCTAAATAAATTCAGCATACAAAATTAATTTTGTTATTAAAATTGTTGCTTCTGGATCTATAGCATACATATTTTCTTCACATTGATTTATTAAAATAAATTGTCATTCTTGGACCCTGATTCTAGCACTAAAAGTCATTATAAGATGGAAATTTAATTGCATAACGTATTGTCGACAGTTTTAAGCCTTGGTTGAAAAATCCTTATCAGATGCAAAGATCTGACAGTATGCAGTTTTACGATTTAATAAGCCATAAGTACACCCGCCTGCTGCTGACCAAGTTATGATATATGAGCCGTAAATTGTAACTTAATATTATGTCGATGTTGTTGTTGTTGTTGCTGTTGTTGTTGCTGTTGTTGTTGCTGTTGCAGTAGCTGAAAGATTTGCATACAATATTATTACAGCATCCACTTTTAACGACTGCATTAATAAAATTTCACCCATACGCAATTTTTGTATTAATTGGCGACAACTGCAGAAGTTGCAGTTCCAGTCAGAAAATAAACCCCAACGACCAGTGTTGCCTGCCCACGTAATCGTAATCGTAATCGTTATCGTTATCGGCCATCGAATAGCCATAAAAAGTGTGTCCCCCCTCCCCCCTTCACCAACTAGGATGACATCACATCAGCTGCAGATGCGGCAATCGTTAATGAATTCATTAATGAACATTGAACATTGCATTTTTTATTATTTTATTTATTTCAAGCTTCTTGTTGGCCTAAACCAAACCTTCGTTCAATGCCAACAAGTACAAATTGTTAGCCATCAATTGGAGGCGAGTTCAACAGCCGCCAGAGGCGAACTTCAACCCACAATAATTATTATTATTATTATTATATTTTAGACTCCTTTGTTCTTCTGAGCTTGGAACTCGACTTGAAATGAATCATTGCATTCAGACTCGTAAATTCAACCAGCCAAAGTCACAAATATGCTAAATAAATGAGCCAAAACTAAATATGAGTGTGTGCAGTTACATATGATGAATGCCCTACAAAAGTTCGGCATATGCATCACTTAAACAAATATGATACAATTGATTTTAAAATGATTTTTAAAAAAAATTGTATTAAGATAAAAATATAAAAGGAAAATATAACAACTCTAATGTGTTCTTTAATTTTCAAAATATTATTTAAAATTCAATATTTTTTCCACAAAAAAAAAAACAGATTTGAAAACAAATTTGTATTTTAATAAAAATGTATATACACATATAATTTCTTATTCGCAACGAAACATATCTGCAACAATCCGATTTTGAACATTTGTTTATTAAAAGTAAAGACGTTGATTTTGAAAAATTGGTTTGGTTTGAAAGATTGGACCTGGTTTGTAAATGTCGCTTAGAAAGCTCTAAAATGCTCTGGCGTTAACGTGATGTTTTCTGCAAAAATTAGACAATATCAATCAGTGCATATTTTTAAAAAATATAAATTAATTAATAATTAATTACAAGAAGCGGAAAAGGTACTTTAAAAATTAAAATAATAATTAATGCCGTTTTATTTAACCGATCTTGTTGTAGTAGTATGATAAATAAAGTTAGATAAAACGATATATCTTAAAAAATTGATCAGCTACAACATCCTAAGAGTCTGAGTACCAAATTTGGTAGCTCTAGCTCTTATAGTCTCTTTTAGACTTATGCTGATCAAGAATATATTTATTTATATTTATAAAATACTTACCGATTATGCTTATAATTATCTTCATTTAAATTATTCTGCGTGCATTGGAATGTTTTCTACAAAAAAATAAAACAATATATATTAATGTAAATCCAAATAATTAAAGATGTCAAGCAACAAACCAAATAAAATATTGGAAATAAATATAATAAAATCCTCTATTTACCTATGCCTTTTGAGAAATCCCTTAGAATAATAACATTCCCAACTTATAGTATATACACCGATTTACAACTAACTCTAATACTTCTATCAATACTAATAAAAATACTAATACTCATTGATCTGATTGGGTTTTTCTGGGTTTTCCCAATCCTTGCAACAAATGTTGGATCATCATTTTTGAATACCCCCAGATTAAACTTAAATTTATATTTTTCTTTTTCAGTTAAAAATTAAAATTTATTATATTATTTAATTTTTAATTTTACTTTTAGTTTTATAATTTGATTTAATATTAAATTAATCACTTCTGTCGACTGCTTTTAGTTGACGTTAAATGAAATAAAATAAAAATAAAAATAAATAAAATAAAATAAAATAATTACCGCTTATGCCTGTGACAATCATTTTTGTTATTCCTTAATAAATTCCCTGCTTTTCTTCCGAGTCTGCGACATTTGCAATTGCAACAGAATAGGTTGCATTTATTATATGCACAACATGGGGTTCCTTTTGTTCCATCAATACACCATTTAGCCCTAGGACAACAAACGCCTTTTGCCTGCCAGGATTGCAACAACAGGACTAAAATCTGTAGTATTAACAATATTAATAAACAATTGTATGACATTGTTGGCTACTTTTTAAGTGTATCACAGATTGTTTCACAATAAAATGGCTTAAGCAAAAATCAACTTATTTTATAGTGCATTACAGTGTGTCGAATTTATTATTAGATTAGTTACACATTATACAAATAAACTGAAACTTATTTAAAACTTCACACATATTAATTAAAATTAAAATTCTTGTTGTCAATTCAACAGTCAAAACAATTATTTGAAACTCTCTAGCAGTTTTAATCTGTAGCTCATCGAGTAGTCGTATAAGAATTTTTAAAGTTTTGTTTTTAGTTGCGGAAAAGTTATAAAATAAACGGTATAAGAATTCAACTTTAATATTATATATTAGTTATATTTTATTAACTAATTGTATTGCTCATATATACAAAGAAAAATAAAATTTTTGATACCATATTTAATTTTCGAAAATAAAAACACTTTATTTTCTTTTTAGTATTACATTAAAATAAAATATAGCAAAAACAAAAAAATATAGAAAATTTTCACATAAATTTAAATGATCTACATTATTTTCTCTGTTTAGAGAATTACTTGAAATTCTGTAAAAGTTTTGATTTCTTTATGTTTTAATCTGTAGTTCATCGAGTAGTCGTATAAGAAATTGCGGAAATGTTCTAAAGTGAATGCTAAAAGTATCCAATTTTAATCTTTTGTATTATTTATATTTTGTCTACTAATAGAATTGTTTATATATACAAAGAAAAAATATAATTTTTGGTCACATATTTAATATTCCAAAAAAAAAACCCTTTTTTCTGTTAAGTATTATATCAAAATAAAATATAGTAAACACTTAAAAATTAAGGAAATTTTTAAATAAATTCAAAATATCAATATAGTTTAACTTGAAATTCTGTAGGAAAAATGTCAAATATTTAATTTTCCAAAAAATCCCTTACTTGCCTTTAAGTATTATATTAAAACAAAATCTAGAAAACACATAAAATAAAACAAATTTGTATATAAATTTAAATTATCAATTTTGCATTCTTTATCAAAACAATTACTGGAAATTCTCTAGAAGTCTTGATTTCTTTAAGTTTTAATATGTAATAAAATCGAGTATAAGAGACTTTTAATTTTCGAAAAAGTTGTTAAATTAAAACTATAAGTTTCCAACTTTAATCTTTTGTATTACTTATATTTTATTTATTAATCGGATTATTCACATACATATACAAAGAAAAAATATAATTTTTATACCTAACATAAAAAAAACGTCAGATATTTAATTTTCCAAAAAATCCCTTACTTGCCTTTTAGTATTATATTAAAACCAAATCTAGAAAACACATAAAATAAAACAAATTTGTATATAAATTTAAATTATCAATTTTGTATTCTTTATCAAAAAAATTACTGGAAATTCTGTAGAAGTCTTGATTTCTTTAAGTTTTAATCTGTATAAGATCGAGTATAAGAAATTCGAATTCGAATAATTTTCGAAAAAGTTGTTAAATAAAAACTATAAGTTTCCAACTTTAATCTTTTGAATTACTTATATTTTATTTATTAATCGGATTATTCACATACATATACAAAGAAAAAATATAATTTTAGATACCTAACATAGACAAAATGTCAGATTTTTAATTTCCCAAAAAAACGCTTATTTCATTTTTAATATAATATTAAAATAAAATGAAGTAAAATCAAAAAATTCCAGAGATTTTCAAATAAATTAGTATTATCTATATAATTTTCTCTGTCAAAGGAATTACTTAAAATTCTTGTAAAGTTTTGATTTCTTTAAGTTTTAATCTGTAGCTCATCGAGTAGTCGCATAGTCTAAACTTTATTTAGTAGAGTTAACTCCCCCAATTTAGGTTCTAGACTCATTGTTGTTGTTGTTCTGAGAGTCAACCGAGCGTTGCATTTTTTTGGTCAATTACATTTGTCGCGCGGGTGGCAGCAACTGTTGTTGTTGTTATTGTTGTTAATAATGTTGTTGTTGTTTTTTTGGCCCAGTCGCCGTTTCGCTGTTGGACTTTAAGCCACTTTTGGCCGGTCAATTGGAGGCGTGGTCAGCCATGGATATGGAGGTGTGTGTGACTGTGTGTGTGTGTGTTTTGTGTGTGTTTGTATTGTTGTCATGCAACGATGACGCAGCGGAAATGCGCATCCGTTTTTGGTCTGCAATAAAATGCACAAACATTTTGTTTTATTCTACAACAAATGAGCTCCAATTTGAAGTTGGCAAATCTTTAGCCCGTGTTTCTGTGTCAAACTTAAGCCGAGCCATCCAATGACCAAATTCAGTCAAGAGTTTGAAAAATAAAACACACAGAGGATGCAACGCTTCGTTGCACTTGACACTTGCCACTTGCCACGAGAATTGCACAAAAATTTGTGGTCGCAATCAACAAAAATGCTAAAAGCAAAAGTTACATTTAAGTGAAAACAATTACAAATTGTTGCAGATAAAATGCTGTCAACAGTTGCAAAACATTCCTTTTTTTAAGTAAAAATACAATTTATTTTGATAATTGTAAAATTTAAAAAATAATATATTTATAATACAATAATCAGAGGTGCCACAGATATCGAAAACAACCGAATATCTCCCAAAAATTAATGAAGTTTTGGGAGATTTCAGGTTGGATTCGAATTTTTTGGCCCCCTAAGTATATAAAATATAAATTGTAATTTTTTTAAGTGTATGTCTTTCGCAAAATAACACTCATAGAACTTTAGCAATCGAAGTAAACTATAATTCAATTTATAATTTTAAAACTATAGGAAATATTCATATTTTATTTATTTTCAAGTGCATTTTCAGTAAGCTTCTAAATTCTAAAATCTGCGCAAATTTACAACTTGATTTTAAAATATTCATGGATTTTATTTATATTTATTTGATTTTTGACTGATTTTAATATATACTATTGGGCAATATTTTTTATTCTTGATTTAAAAATATTCCTAGATTATATTTATATTTATTTGATTTTTGAGCAAAATATTTTGTAATAATATATTTATTTTATCGTCGACTTAAAGCAGTTGAAAAAAATTATGTAAAATTTATAAAACAAAACAAAAGTTCGAATTTTAAATTAAACATTAATTGATCTAAAGCGATATTATAAATAAATTGGATGTAACTTTTTTTATAATTAAAAATTTAAATAACTCCAAGTACTGCTTTAATTTTTTCCATTTAAATCGATTCATCAAAATAAAATCTATTTTTTAAATATGCTTAAGGAATAATAATGTAGAAAATAAATGTAAAAGCTTTTATTATAGAAGCAATTTTACTTTTAGTTCAAATCTTTAGACTGAAAGATACAGATACTCAGCAAAAGATATTAAATGATCAATTTTGAACTTAAGTTGAGTTTAGTGGGAAGAAAGGAAGAGGGAAGTAGAATTTGTGTGTGTGCTTTTGTTGTTTTGCCGCATTTAGTGTCAGTTAGTCAATCCGTCAGTTTGTCAATTCAATGCGCGCGTCGTTGCTCACGTGTGGAAATCATTGCAACTAATGTGCATTATTTCTTTTTCAACTCTTTTGTTGCTTCATCTCTCTCTCTCTCTCTCTCTCTTTTCTCTCTTCCTCTCTCTTTCTTACACAGATCTTCTTTAAGCTACATACAAATACAATTGTGTAATAATTCTGTGGGCATGTTTATGCCCAACTTGGTCTAAAAACGTGATGCAATTAAGCGTTTGAGATCTCACCGATTCAGTTGAAGGCACTTTAAATGCTTGTGTAAAATGCGAGCATGTGAAAGAGACGGAGAGAGACAGACAGACAGAGAGAGAGAGAGAGAGAGGAATAGAGCAGCAGAAGAAGTGTGAAAAAAGGGTAAGCGAAGTTATGATTATCGTACGTGTTCTTCTACATCATCTGGTAATCAATTTTTTCCTGTCTTGATTTTGTATTATTATTTTTGATTGTGAGAATATTTTTCTTCTTCTTTGGGGTGCATGAGAAACTTAAGTATTATTCTTAATTATGGAATGTAAGTAAACTAATTTGCCTAGCCAAGAAATTCTTAGAGTTCAGGAAGAAATAGCAGTAGAAAATGGGGAACCACCAGCAACTGAAGTAAATTAAATGCAAATTTAAAAATAGATTAAAAGGTAACCTTAGTGAAAGAAATATTGAAATAAATAAAATAAATTGTAAATTGTATTTAAAAAACAAATATAAGTTTTCAATTTTTCAAAAAAAATAACAATTAATAAAAAAATTAAAACATTTTTGCAAAAAAAATTATATATTTTTATGGATACTTATTTTAATTCTTATCAGGGATTAAACCCTTAACCGAAACCGTAACCTTTAACCGATAAAAACCGATTGAAATTTGTAACCGTAACCAACAAAATTTTTTCCGCTGTACCGAAACCCATAAACCGAAATAACCATTTAGTAACTGATTCATTTATAAGGGTTTATTTCGGATCTGGCCGTCGCAGCTACTGAGCAACTTTGATAACTTTGAACTGGCATAACTTTTTCAAAACTTTATCAATTTCCATGCGCAATGTAAATTTGAGCATGATTTTACTTTTAAATTCGTTCTGCATTTAAATTTTGTTCATTTCGAGCATTCGAAAATTTCGAAATTTTTCGAAAAATGATAAGGGGTAACACTGTAAAATTTCGAAAAAATTCGAAAAAATTTTAACTATGAAAATGAAAAAAATTTAAATGCAGAACGAATTTAGAGGTAAAATAATGCTCAAATTTACATTGCGCATGGAAATTGATTGATTTTTGAAGTTATTAAAAATCAGTAATATGAAAATAATCGATTAATAACGCTTCTTATTTTGGTCAACCGAAAACTATAGTTTTTATTTTTTTTTTGTGAACCGAAACCATACCGGTTTTTTTAACCGAAACTTAAAAAAAACCAATAACCGAAAACCTTAATTCGAGAAACTGAATTTGTTTCGGTTTTAATCCCTGATTTTTATTTTGTTAAGTATTCTTGGATAAGGTTCTTACAACAAGTTAAAAAATTGAACTTAACTTTAAAAAAAAAAACAAATATGGACATCTCTTTTTTTTTGTCAAAACATTTTTCTGACTGATTGTATCAAGTATCTTCTCTGTTTATTAAAAATTACAATTTTTAAAACACACTGTCATAAACCTAATAATCTATGTACCCATTACTGGACCTATAATCGCAGCTTACTCCAATTCTATTCAATAGTTGTCAGGCAGTTGAGACCACCCATGATTAAAGACCTCCTTCTCAGCCCAATTGGCGCACATTGAACCCAATCCAACGAAATACCAGAGCAGATAACCTAGAAACATGCCAAAAAAAATAAGAATAAAATAAAAGAAGCATCCCAAAAGGTAGCCAAAAAGAATGTCAATACCAAAAATTTTCTATTTTCATTATGGAAACTTGCAGACAACATTTACAATACGCACATTATTTGCTTGGTATCATTTTTTAGCGGCTTAAACGTATCGTGCCATTCGTGGTCTAAAGCAGGAGAAGGCGTGCTCAAGTGAACGTGACAAAGACAGAGACAGAGATGAAGTTGACGATGACGATGGAAATGGAAATAGAAATGGAAACGGAGACGGAGACAACCACTTGACATAGACATAGATACGGGCTTTTTAGAGGAAGAACTCCAAGTTGCTTGCTTCTCTTCTCTTCTTCTCTTCTCTTTTTTTGCCGACGATCTCTTTCAATGATTTACCATGACCAGTGAAAGCAGAACGTAATCAGAAAGACTTTTGCAATTCAGCTCAAATCAAATAAGTAGCTGAAGCGCAGATCGGAAGAATCTCTACAACGCAGTTGAAATCTCTTTGAAAAATATGACTGATATTTTAGACATATCTTTTGACTTGTAAAGTTGCTAGGTCAAATTTTTCACCCAGTTCACACCGTCATAACTTTGCCAAAACTGAACAGATCTTCAATTGGAATGTACATTTGAATATAGTTTGACCTTTAAATTCATTCTGCATTCAAATTTGATTAATTTTGCCCTCTTGTTTGTGTTTTTCGTAAGTATTAAATTTTACATCTCAAGTTTCAACTTAAAATAACTTCTTAGTATAAAACAACACTTTAAATTTGATTCTGAGACATTTAATTTTCTTTTAAAAAATCTTGCCAAATTAGGCAAAAATTTCGACTTGTAAAGTTGCTAGTTCAAAGGTTTCACCAACTTTACACAGTCATAACTTTGCCAAAACTAAACAGATCTTCAATCGGCATGTCATTTTGATTTAACCTCTAAGTTCATTCTGCATTCAAATTTTTAGGAATTTTTTCCAAACAAATTGGTGCTTGTGTTTTTCGAAAACTTTAAATTTTAAATCTAAAGTTTCAAATTTTAAACAACTTCTTAGTATTAAAAAACACTTAAAATTTGAGTCTGAGAAATTTAATTTTCTTATAAAATATCATGCCAAATTTTTTCACCAACTTCAAACTGTCAAAACTAAACAGATCTTCAATTGGAATATCATTTTGATCTTAGTTTGATCATTAAAATCATTTTGCATTCAAATTTGATAAATTTTGTTTGTCTTTGTGTTTTTCGAAAATTTTAAATCTCAATTTTCAGCTTAAAATGAACTTCCTATGTCATAAAACAACACTTTAAATTTAATTCTGAGACATTTTATTCTGAAAAAAAATAATGACAAATTGAAGAAAAATTCCGAAAAAGTCAAAGGTTTCACCAACTTCAAACTTTCATAACTTGGTCAAAACTTGACCGATTGTTAAGTGGATTGTCATTTTGGTCATGGATTGGACTCTAAATTCATGCTGCATTCAAATTTTTCGATATTGCATCGATATTGATCCAAAAGCCTTTTTACTTGCATTTAATATGTATTCTGTAAAAATATTTATTTTTTATTAAATATATTTCAGTTTATATCCACTTGCTTCTTTAAAGTGGTTTTTGTTGTTACATATTGCATGCTATATTTATTGTACCCCATTGTAAGAGTATTCGAATGCACAGAATCATTCCTGCTCTATGAGACAGCGCTCTAATTTGTGTGCATGTAATTATTTCAGGTAACTCGGCAGCGATTTGTAGAGAGAGACTTGGCCGAAGACATAGACAAAGACTTGACGAGCTGGAGACCCATTTTTTGGGCGGAGGGCAATGGCAACATATTAAAAGTAAGTGCCACTTAAGTTTTTTACCAAAAAAATAAAATAGAAATAGAAAAACGTTTGAGAACTTGCGCAAAACTAGGTATTCAAGCAAAGTCAGATACAAAGTGACTTCCACTTCACTTCACTTCAATCTCTGAGTTTTGGGGCACATTTGTAGTTATGGGATCATGCGATGCTGGGTGAAGGGATAGAAGGATGGGAGGAGTAGAAGAATTGGGGGGGGGGAGAATGAAGTTACTATGTGCAATGCAATTTCTAAAACGTGATTCGTGATTCGCAGAGACAAAATGCCAGGCAGGGGCACAACAAAAGACCATTAATATAATTTGTGTCTGGATATTGTGCCACTCTCCAAATTGCCAGTTCCAGTTCAGTTGCCCCAAAGACTCAGATATAGATACAGATACAGATACACAAAATGCTCTAAAAAACTCAAAAAGAGACGCGTCCTAAACGATTATGAGCAGCGCAATTCGGAGGCGATATCGATTAGTGATGTACAAATTCATCGAGATATCGAAAACTCCAATCGTATTAAATAAATCGATTTTCGGGAGTTTATTTCAGGGACCATAACTGTTATGAGAAATCTGTTTTAATGCTTATTTAAAGACTTTTATTTAAAAAAGCAAATTTAATAAATATTTGTGATAAAAAAATAAAAATTAAAAATAATCATTATTATTGATTTTTATTTTTTCAGTTTTCTAATAGAGTTTTTGATGATTTTTCTTAATAAATATCTTTAAAGACTATTATTTTTGAGGAATAAACTAAAAGTCTCTAAGGACTTTTATTTTTGAATAATAAACTTAAAAGTCTTTACCGAAAATTATTTTTAGGAATAAAGTAAAAGTCTTTAAAGACTTTTATTTCTGAATAATAAATTTAAAAGTTGTAAACGACAATTATTTTTGAGGAATAAAGTAAAAGTCTTTAAAGACTTTTATTTCTGAATAATACATTTAAAAGTTACATTTTGATTTTAAGCCCGATTCACAGCATCAATTTACATCACTAGCTTGGACTGGCCACAGTTTTTTCTTCCAGTTCATATCGCATTGTTTACTTCATATTTCCCATTTCCCCATTTCCATGTTCCCCGTTTCCACTTCCAGCTACCAATATTTTATATTTTTTTTTTAGATCAAATGTGCCGCTGACACGATCGTGTCGTCGCCCTCGGAATCGGGAATTGGGAATTGTTTCGTGGGCGTGTGTGGGATTTTAGTTTTATTTATTTTATTTGATGTTATTTGAACTCGTTGAATGAATGAATGGCCGAAACAATTTGAGTTGATGTCGCTTAATTTTTATTGCCAAACAACCGAATTGAGCTTAATGCGAACAAATGGCGCAGTTTTTTCCCTCAGGGACAGATAAATCAACAAATCGACGGAAGTTCCCATTCGAGCAGTTGAAGTTGTTAAATGAAGTCAGTACCATTATTGAGGTAGATTAAGAACAACATTTAAGATCTATTCACTGGCCTCAGGGCTTAACACTCCTATTATTTTGTTAAAAACTAGGTCCATTTTCATGCGAACTTTATTGAGTTTTTCGCGAGATCGTTTTGACATCTTTTGATTACAAGATTTAGGTCTCTGATCAATTATTGACATGATCGATTTTAATGTATTTATAATTCCTATTTTAAAATTAATTTGTTCTTATCGATTTGAATATTTTATGAGATTCCTGTTCGGCTGACAGATCCCCAAATATTCTCTCGATCTTTTTGATTTATAAATTTGATTGGAAATTTGATGTTTCTGTTCATAGTTCATGATTAATTAATGATATTAATGATCTTACAAATATATTATTAATGCTTTAGTTACATGTATCAAATTTACTGATCTGTATAATAAATAGGTCTTTCAAGATCTCAAATTAATTTGAGGTTTCTATTATAATTATAAGCCTTCACGATTTTTCGTCCTTGTCAATTTTTATTTTGCAACTCATTATTTTTAAATTCGATGAATATCTTCTGAAGATAGTTCTATCATATTTAGATAAAGATTTGAGACTTTATGGCTCTTTTCCAAATTTATTTCAGTTTTAAAAAAGATATTTTGGATCTGATTCGAATCGTAAGTTCTCTGTTGATATTTAATAAATTCCTTTAACAATTTATATTTTGTTTTTCTTCTTCCACGTTCCCAATCTTCAATATCATATTCCTTTGCCAACTTTTTCTTTATATATTTTTTTTCCTTTTTTCCTAAAATGAAAAATAATTCAACGATGATTTTTTCAAATCTTGATATACTCGTACTTTAATTTTAAACAAGGGACGTGATATTTTGAATGACAAAATTTATTTATATTAATTTTTTTAAATTGTTGAATGACTGAGATCCTAAAAAAAATTGTTTTTAAACCTTAAAGATAAATGATCTTACAATCAAGAAGTTTCACCGATTTCTTATTGCTGACACAAAATTAATTAAATTTGTATCCTTTGTTTTATCAGTGTAAATCTTGATATTTAATTTATTAATTTAAAACTGGAAATGTGATATTTCCGAGTCGAGATGTACATTAATATCAGACTCTAGAAGTAGGTGCGGGGTATTTGTGAGTCGAGAGCACTTTAGTTTGTTACCTGTTTTTTCCAGTGAGTCTCAGAACCTTTTGAATGGGGTAACAAATCAGCGACAGCCACAAAACGCTGCGGTTACCAGCGAATCCAGCCATAAACTAAACAACCGCCAAGGTGACCACCTGGATAGAGACAGAGATAGGCAGAGAGAGGGGAGAAGGAGAGTAACAGGGTCTGGGACCTAGTCGGCAAAACCATAAAGCAAAGTCTTTATGAGACGCCTCCCGATGACGATGAGGATGTGAATGTGAATGTGGATGTGGATGTGAATGTGAATGTGGATGTGAATGGAGGACGGCGATGTCGTTTGATGATAATGAAGACTTTGCGACAATGTTCTCACTTTTAAGAACAGCAAGTGGAATGAAGCCACCTAACGAGGAGAACAGCACAATTAGCAGGAGACGGAAGACTGGAGAGAAAGAGAGGGAGAGATAGAGAGAGAGAAGACCACACGCAGTAAAAGAATTTCACTTTCGATTACAGATTTAAGTGTTTTTAACTTGTTGACCATAATTTGACTTATAAATTTAGTTTACAAATTTTCTTAATTTTTACTATAATTTTTTAACTAATTTTCAAAATTTAAAAATAAATTTAAATCTAAAGTTTTAGTGCAAAAACTAAAAATCCTATTCTGAAAAGTTAAATTTTATTGTAAAAAATTATGACATTTGATTATTGAATTTTAAAAGTTGTCAGATCCATTTTAAGATTTTTTCGACAATTTCAAATCGAAATAACTTTGTTAAAACTGAGTTGATTTCCTCCCTGAATACCTAGCTGATCATAATTCCATTTTTTAATTAATTTTACATTCAAATTTGTAAAAATATTGTTTTTTTTTATTAAATTTTCGGATTTGACACATTTTTAAATTGCCATAACTTTGTCTAAATTTATTCGATTTTCAAGCGGAATTACTTATCTTTTATTGCATTTAAATTGTTTTAATTTTTATTTATTTATTTATTTATTCACGAATAAAAGCAGTCGGCAAAAGGAAAAATTAAGTGTAAATAAAAATTAAATTAAAAATTAATAATTAAATTAATAATAAATATAAATTAAAAGCTGAAACGAAAAAATGATTAAGTCTGATTTTACAACTATAAATATTTTATTTACCATTTTTTTTATCAACTTTTTTCATTTTTTCCATGTGGAATAATGACAACTAATAAGGAGAATAAAATAATTAGCTGGAGACAGAAGACAGAAGAGAAAGATGAATGAAAGACCACACGCAGGGGAAGAATCTGAGCTTTTGTCTGAAGATTTGAGTGTTGTTTCAGCTTGTTGAAAATTGTGCAGCGCACTTTCATTTTCAGTGTTCAGCCGTCGCATAATTAATTGCGACCGAAAGTGGACAACAATTTGAGCAGCCGTCGCAGAAAGTAAAATGCTCGGCATCCAAAAGGAATACAACGAACCTGTCCACCAGAAAATACAACAACAAAAAATAGGTATATATATATATGTATATATAAATTTAGTATATAAACCGGATCATCAATTGGGAGTTGGAGTTGCAGTTGAAGTTCGGGCTGTGCAACTTTCTTCTTGCTTCTGCTTCTGACACACTAAACTGACGCAACGTGTGGCAACAAGTGCAGAGCAGTTGCCACAACAGAGAGAGACAGATAGAGAGAGAGAGAGGGAGAGTGAGAGAGGGGGGGGGGGAGGAGAAGCCGCCCACGAGACGAGGCGGCTTCCTGCCGAGAAAAAGTGGCAAAGACTGTGGCATAAATGAAAATTAAGCATGTTTATGGCATATAGAATGGCCAGACGTTGCAAGAGTTGCATGCCTCATTCACACGCTGCCACAAAATGCAACAAATAGGGGGGCAATGAGGTGGAGGGGGAGGGAAGACAAGGATCGGTTTCAGGCCTGAAACAGAACCAGTTTAATGGCGCATGAAATTTCACCGAAAAAATCGGCGAATCGGCGAATCTGCGTCTAGCTGAAGGTGGCAAACGTTGCAGCAGTTTCTGCAACTGCGACAGGGGAACAGTCAGCAGGTGGCAGGGGGTGTGGCAAGTTGATTTGCTTAAAAGAAATTCACTTTCCTTTGGATAACACTACAACTTTACACTCGGAAAAATATCACACTCTAAAACTAGAATACGTCCTTAATTGAATTTATATCATTTTGGGTTTTTCAAACTTTACTTGAATTCTTCATATGAGAACTTTTTTACGACGATTTTAACCAAACTAACTTAGAATATATTTTTTTAAGAACAAGACGATTCTAAAATCTGTAAGTTTTGTTAGGATTTATCCAGAAATAACAGAGTTTTTTCATACTATGCTATATTAAGATATTTTGTACTTAAAGATAAAATAAAAATTATCTTAAATATGACAGTAAATTTGCTACTCTAAAATTAGATATGTCCTTAAATTAATTTATATCATTTTGGGTTTTTCAAATTTTAATTATTTCAATATTAAATTTAAGATTCTGATCGACAGCTATATCATATATTAGTCCGATTTTAAACAAACTTATTTAGAATACATTTATAAGACCATGCCGAATATAAAATCTGTAAGTTTGCTAAGGATTCATCCAGAAATAACAGAGTTTTTTTTTATAATAAACTAGTTTACGATATTTTGTACTTAAAATATTTTGTAACTAGATTAAAATGAACTTCAATATGAGAATATATTTTATCCCAGAAAAATCACAGTTTAACATTTCTGGGATTGCAATTATCAAATTTGTTTTAGAAATTCCGAATTAAGATTATTTGTATATTTTTGTATTGTATTATTTTTGAGCTAAAAATAGTTTGAATTATATAAAAAAAATTATAACTTTTCTGGGATTGCAATTATCGAATTTTAAATGAGATTTTTTGAACTATTGGAAATTTCGAAATAAGATTATTTGTACATATTTGTATTGTATTATTTTTAAACTTAAAATAGTTTGTTACTTGTTTAAAATTAACTTAAATATGAAAATATATTTTATCCCAGAAAAATCAAATTTTAACATTTCTGGAATTACGATAAGCGAATTTGAAATGAGATTTTTCCTAGTCAGTTTTAGAAATTCTGAATTAATTTGTATTTATTATCCCTTATTTATTTGATTTATTTTTCTGAGTGTAGGACTTTTTACTTTGTTTTCAAATACGTATGCGAAGGCAAAGAAGGTCACGTTGTTGTAGATCATGAGGATTCGACAAGACAAGGCGACTCTCGTTGCTTTGGACCTGGTCAAAAACGAAACGGGCTCTAACTCGACTCTGTCTCTAAGGCTAACAAACCCAAAAAAAAAGTAGGAAAAAAAAAGTAAATAATAAAAAATACAAAACGCAAACACAATTGAATGCAACTTGCATTTGCAATGAGCGAAAAATACTTTTAATGAAAGTTGGCACTTGGCTTTTTTCGGGCTCTTGTTATCGTTGTTGTTGTTGTTGTTGTTGTTTTTTTGATTTGGGGATTTTCGGTTTTTTTTTATTTGTGGCAGGCGACATGGAAAATGACAAGGAAAATGCTTGCTGTGTCTCTGTTTTCGCTGCATCTTCGCTTTAAGCCAAAGTCTGAGTTTATTTTTATTGTAAGACTTTGGCTAAAATATGTTTTTTTACTGTCCGCATAAATGGCTAAAAGTAGTGCTTGTGTAGAAGCTACTTAGTGGGAAAATTTGGCCTGCTTTTATATAGAATCTCCAGATAAAACTCCATATTTCATTACGAATATGTTTTTCTCCTCAACACTCCATTAAAATATTTTTATAAATTGACTTATTTATTATTCATAAAAAGAAAATACTCAATTTTTCCTCATCAATTCTCCATTCAAAAATTTTTATAACTTATCTATTATTTATTATAATAAGAAATAATAGAAAAAGTGGACAGTGATGAAAAACTAAATTTTCCAAATTTGATGCAGAATCAACTTAGAAATTAAATAATAATAAAATTGGCATGGAAATCGGTCTGCAAGTGAAATTAATTAATTAATTAATTATATTATCTTGTATTGGCCACGCTGTTGCAAAGTGTGATTTAACAACAAAGAGTGAAAATAAACATACAACAATAAAATTAATGAACCCCAGTTAAAAGTCTTGAGAAGTCACCGTTTAAAAGTGTTAAGAACGATTTGTGTTTATAATATTTGATGTTATTGCTCCTCCTTTGGCTCCTTGGGTTCGTCCTCCTCATATTGCAGATTGTTGTGCGCCGCCGACCAACGAGGTAACTGATAAAGTGACCACACTGGTATGATCATCATGAAGATTAGAGATCCCCAGCCATATATAGCCTTTTGGGCCATGGAAAGGCGAAAACGGGGAGGTCCCACAATAGGCCCATAATGACGCACCTGCTGCAATTGATTCCCAAATCCGACTCCAAGGCGATTCATCCTAGATTTCTCAATAGGAGACATGAGCAAAAGTTTTTGCCTTAAATTTAAATTCATTTCGAGAAAGCTATAGAATAATATTGTTCTAAAAATTACTCAGAAAATAAATAAATTTATAAAAATAAAAAAAAACTTACAAAACTGTTCAGCTGTGTTGAGAAAAACGAGAGTGAATAAAAGTTTGTAATATTTATTGTTGACAGAAATATTCGACGCCTACTGAAGATAAAATGAGGAAATATTCAGGGGGTTCACAAAGGTTAAATGAGCATTAAAAATGCTAATGAAAAGTGTTGCGACTGGAGGGGCTTTCTTTATTTTTTCATAATTTTGATTTGCGCGCAACAATGTTGCAAATAATAAAACAAAGAAGACAAACAAAACAAAAAATGGCAATGTGAAATTATTTTATTACATTTTGGTATTGCGTGCGCAAACAATTGACTTTTTTCGCCTCTCGCGACACGAGAAGAGATCAGAGTTGATTACATAAAAAGCGATGGTTCGCACAAATCAGCTGAGATGCGGATTAGGCGTAATCAGATTCAGCCGTGGGCAATTTTCGTTATTGCAAATAAATACATACTATTTCAAATATTCAAATAAAGTTGGCAGTTTGCGCGCGGTTGTTGTCTTGACTAAACAGCTGTTGCAATCGATAGCACACTTCGATAACCACTCACAGTGCGATGATATTGTCGTTGCTATCGCCACACCGCCACAATTTGTCGGCAAAATTAAAGCAAATCAAAACAATGCAAGTTCACGAAAAAAACGCGCATCAAGAGCGCATTGCAGAAATTGAGGAATTCATCAATGATGTGCTTAAAGAGGATCTGAAACGTCTGGAGGTATGCATCAACCAGTTCAACGAGGAGATCATGGAATATATGCAGCTAAAGAACACACTGCAAACGTTCGTCGACAACATGACGGATGGCTACAAAACGCAGATGAACATTGGCAGCAACATGTTCATGCAGGCACGCGTCAAGGAAATGGACAAGATACTCGTGAATGTGGGCAAGGATGTGTATATGGAAATGGGCATGCGAGAGGCGATACGCTTCAGTGATGTGCGTGTCCGAATCCTAACCAAAATGTCAGAAGTGGTGCGCGAGGAAAGCGTAAAGAAGCGCGCTCAAATTAAAATGTCTCTCATTGCAATCAGCGAGCGCGAGAAGCTGCTCCAAGTTGAGCTCAAACCCTAAACGATCAGTGGGTGCGAGTGGGAGGCAGATAAGAAAATGTGGGGAGCATAAACAGCGCTCTCTGCTTGACTGCGAGAGAGTGAGAGAAGCATCTGCAGCTGGATATGCAGAGTTTAAATATAGTAAATGTGAATAAAATTTATATTATAAATCATTTATTTACTTGTACTGATTATTAATTGTATATTTATTATTATTCATTCAGGAAAACACAACAATGTAAGGTTTGTAAACAATCAGCTGGTCTGAGAGAGAGTGTGTGAGGCAGAGCAACTTGGTGCGCAGGTGCAACAAGCGCAGAAATATAAATGGCTACAAGCACCGTTGCCAGTATTTGACCGTTAAAAAGGTAGGTTTTAAACAATTATTTAAAAAAAAAGGAGGTAACAATTAAACATCGGCTAAGCATCAATGCACTCAGAACACAAAGAAAAATTTAAGATACAAGTGTTTTGCTCTAATTTACAAAACTTGTAAACCGATTTAAAAAAATGTCTTCTGGAATCGGTTGCTACGAGTGCTAGCAAGCAGTAATGCCATTTTAGCTATTTTATAGCGAGACTGCTATTTTCTAAAGCTAGAAAATATGTATAGAAGGACAGCAAGTAGGAGTTAAGAAAGTCAATTTTATCTAAATAAATAAAAGAAATATCTTAAAAACAAATACTTTTTTTTACGATTTATATAATATAAATCAATTTTAATTCTTATCTTTAATTTTTATTAAAAAACAGCTAAATAATAATTAAATATACAAAATGAAATTTAATTATTTCTTTGCATTTTTTAAATCAAAATTTATTGATAAAAATTTATTTTTAGCTGTTTCTAGCTAGTTTTTAGAATCGAATTAGATATTTTAAATAAGCCCATGAATTTCTTGAAATTCATTAAAATTGTTTTTAGTGCGAATAAAATGCATATTATAGAGCAGTGATTAAAACCGTATTCGAAAGCACAAACCTTAACCGATTTAAACTGGTAAACATGACTGAAACCGAACAAAACATTTACATAATATACACGGTTAATAAACCAAGGAGTAAGGATGTAATTATCTTTTTTCAAACTTAATTTAATTAAAGTTCTCATTAAGCAGAACTTCTTTTTTAAAATTAACCGAAAACCAAATTGCGAAAATAACCGATACCGTAACTGAAACCGATATTCGTATCATTTTGATACCCTGTTATAAATTTTTTATATTTTGTGAGTCTGTTGAAAATGTTTTACACAAGCACATATAAGTAATTTATTTACTACAGTTTACAGTTTACAACTTTCAATTTACAATTATTGGCCGAATGTGTAAGTTTAAAAAATAGAATGTGTGAATTGAAGATATAGAAACTGCAATTAAGCACAAGTAGAAGGGATGAATTACTCGTAATGCTGCGATATTCCATATAATAGTACATATAAGATATATATACATTAATGTGGACGATGCAATTGCCAGGAATTGTTGGATAATGTTAGATGTTGCGACTGTTGTTGTTGTTGCTGCTGTTGCTGTTGTTGTTGTTGAAGTTGTTGTTGCTCGGAGGATGTCGTCGGAGTACTTCGATATGTTGTTGGAGTGCGCAGATCCCGGGGAGAGGTGTTGAAGATCTTCACTTGGTCGGAAAGTCGCTGCGAGGTGAGACGCATGTATCTCAATCGATTGATCATCTGCGGGTTGAGGTGCAAAATTCAATTAAGATGTTAAACTACGTTGAATTATTCGAACTGTAGACGGGAAGTTCATTTTGTTGGAGATAGTGGGAGGAAGTGGGGCCAGATGATGATGTTGATGATGATGTTGGATAAGTGGTGTTGGTTGTTGTTGGTTGGGAAACTGGAAACTGTACGTCACTCACTTCCTCGTGCACCTTCTGCCCCCTGAGGACAACCTCCGGTTGTTCGCATCCCGATGGCAAACGAATATTGACGGCATTCTTAATACGCCGCATCTCGATCTCCAGGACACAATAGTCGCCATAAAGACGCCTGTATTCCTCGGTGAGACGTTGATTCTCCTCCAGCAGAGCATTGATATGTTCCTCGGCCCGTTTGATGCACTGACGCATCGCGTCATCCGATCTGAGCTGGGCATCCTTCCACTTGCGGAACGACTCGATGATCAGCTGCTGTTGCTCCGTCACGCTCGTCTGCTGTCTGGCAGTTGAGGATGAGGATGAGGATGAAGTTGCACAAGCTGTATTAATCACAAGATGCTAGGGACATGTTATCGGATCAACCGTACCACATACGTACTTCAGCTTAAGCTGCATCTCTTTGCACTCGCAGGATACGGCCTGTAATTGCAGTCGCACTTCCTCATTCGCTTGGCATAGACGTCCCACGGTATCCTTGTGCTGTCGCTCCTCCTGCTTCAAATGATTGTGCATATCCCTCAGCAGAATCCGCGACTTCTCCAGCTCCTGTTGACGGCATTTCAATTGATCATTCAACGCTCGCTCCCGTCCCGTGCTCCTCGCTTCCTTCTCCTTCAACGCAATGATCTCCTCACGCAACAAATTTCGCTAGTTTCAGAAAAACATTAATATCGTACGGAGTATAATTTTTATAATATTAAATTTAAAATAACATTTGTTGATCCTTTTCAAAAAAGTTGAAAAATCATCCTGATTCTTGCATATGAATAAACTGATATGAAGTAATAATTACATTTCAATATACATACTATATTTAAAAATCATAGTATCATTCTTAATTTTTATGACAATATTTTCTTATACAAAATAAAATTAATTGTTAACCTTTCATCAAAAAGTCTTATATTATATATGAAAAAAATGTTATTCAATAATAATTACATTTCAATTTGTAGTTAAAAATCATAGTATAATTCTTAATTAAATATTTTATTATAAAAACTTCATATAATTTTACATTTTATTATTTATTGATATTTTACTATTTATATATAATAAAAATAAGCATTATACTAAAAGTTTTAAAAATATATATGTATATAGGAATTTAAAAGTAAAAAAATAACCCTGATTCTTGCATATGAACAAAATGTTATACAACAATAATTCAATTTAATGTCTAGATAAAAAATCATAATATAATTCTTAATTCAATATTTTATCATAAAAACTTTTTATATAATTTGAATTTTTTACTATTCATTGATATTTTGCTATTTACATTGATTTTTGTATATGTTTTTATAATAAAAAAAATTAAAAATAAGAGTTATACTAACAGTTTTAAATATATGTATATTGAAATTTAAATATTACTTCAGAATAACCATTATTTATATCAAAATTTTGAGCTAAAACTTATTTTTATGATAAGAAATAAAAAATAAAATAAAATTCCCCTTAATCCATTTGATTTTTTAAGATCATAAAGATCACTTGCGATTCCTATTCGGAGATATACATACGTATGAATAGTATACATTGTATACTCACCTCCGTTCTGAGTTCCTCTTGTGTCTTTTCCACCTGACTTAAACGATCCTGCAGGCTTTGTACTTCCCGTTTCGCTCGTCTCAGTTCTTTGCACTGATCATCCGAGGTATTCATGAGATTTTCATAGTTATTACACAGGTTTTGACGCTCTTCCTCCTGCTTCTTTAGTAGTCTCGCTATTTCGCACACCTTTTGCGCCTGATCAGCTGAAATCATAATTGGGAATTACTCTCGATTCACTTGAATTTATATTTACTTACTATTTCTTTGCTTGAGTGCAGATATTTCATCCTTAAGTCGATTCGTCTCACTAATATCAGCATATCCATTGACCACTGTGCGCAGCTCTTGGATTTTCTCTTCCCGATCCTCCAGAGCACTTTTGAGACTATGTATTTGACATATCAGACGTTCATTCTGCGATAGTAAGCAATTAGTTAAATAGTTATATCCATGTTATATAGAAAAACAAAATTTTTTCTTATTTTTAAATTAAAATAAAATAATATTTGTAATAAATAATGTTCATAAAAATCTATAAAAATATTATTATAATAAAGTATCATAAATGTATATTATATCTCATCAGGAAATGAAAATGTTTTCCATTTTGGAAATGATAAATTAAAGATAGCTCACCCAAGAAAATATATTAATAATAAATAATATCAGTAAAAGTCAAACAAATAAAAAATTAAATATTAATATGCTATAATAAAATAATACCCAAATATTAATATATTTTAAAATGAATATGACATATGATATGATTAAATAAAATAACACCCAAAAAATAATAATTAAAACTACATTTAAAAACACCACAAAATTATATTAACAATAAATTAAATAAATAAAAGTTAACCAAATAAAAAATGCAATTTTAATATTCTATAATAAAATAATACCCAAATATTAATATATTATAAAACGAGTATGATATACATACATATGTATATAAAAGCACGCAAAAAATAACGAAAAATTTAATGATACTAATTATTATATTATTAAAAAATATCACAAAATTGTAAATAAATATAAATAAAAGTCAACTAAATCAAAAATGCAGTACTTATTAATATTCTATAATATAATAATACACAAATAATAATATATTTTAAAACGAATATGATATATGATATGATAAAATTAAATATCACCCAAAATTAATTAATATATTAATTAGAATGACATTAAAAAACATCAGTAGTTTTTTGAGGTCTTTTCTCACTGCTTGATAAGTTATTAAAGCATCCTAAAAAAAATATACAATTGTACAAAATTCGAATGGCCCAAACTCAAAGTATTTTATTTTTGAATGGAAAAATTTAAATTTTGAATGAAAAAATTGGAATGATACAGCGTTCTAATATTACAGTTGCTTTTAAAACTATTTTTTTGGCTTTCTATCTATCTATAACTCTACTTGTAATTCCAGTTCGTGTGTAACAATTGGCGAGGACTCGGCAAATTGTTGTTCCGATTCTTGGGATATTAGTTCATTATGTTGTAGTTGTTGCTGTTGCTGTTTTTGTTGCTGCTCCACCTGTTCCGTGAGCTCTTCGAGATCACGTTGAAACTCCTCAATGATACTCAAATAATTATCGCGTGTCGCCTGAAGAATTTCCGATTGAGTCTGGCAATGGAGAATCGTGTGCTCCAATTGCTGACGATGCGGACAGTCCTCACTGATGTTGGTCTTTGTTGGCAAGGGGAATAAGGAAATACATATAGAGAGGGGAGTTCGATTTTCTGTCAAAAACAAAAGGTCCTTCAAGCTTACCATGTCAATTGTTGTGTTGTGTCTAGCTTGATGTCAATTGAGCGATATTAGACCGAATCCAGACACAACTCAGCTGTCACAATATATTGTACGATGTTTGTTTACTTTGTTGTTATTATTATACTTCTATTGTTTGTGGTGTCAAATAATTTGTTGGCATTCGTGTCGATATCGAATTCCATCGGTGCATTCAAAATATTTATAACTGCCTTCATTACCATATTTCATTTCATTTCATTTCAATAATATCGCTATTAAAACTTTGTCACGAAAATGAAAACCAAATCGAATATCCACTGAACCACTCCACCACCTTATCACCCACATACAATAGGTGGCAAAGTTTCAGGTTTCTTTCAGGTTAGTTTTATAGATATGTATTATTATTATTATTATTATATTTTGCCTTTGCCTTTCGACGCTGTTTGACACGATTTTTACTTGGCATGAAATTATATCGTTTAACTTTAGGCTGAGTTCTTTAGTTGGCGCCCCAAAGCGTGGCTATGTGCACTTAAAACACTCTTAAAGGTCTATTAGGTCTCAAAATCGATAAGAAAAGAAAAATACTTCACATGTACCTTGTATAGAAAAGTTTATTATTTGTTTGGAATTTCTTTCTTTAGTTCTGGTTAATTTTCATCATTTATTACTGTTTTTAGATTTACAATTTTATTTTTAATTTAAATAATTTTTTATCGACTTCATTAAGTCGGTATAAAATAAATAAATAAGAATATTTTTTTAATTTTTCTCTTTCACAAGAAAGCTGCTTAAAGCCAGAGCTTTTAAAATGCTCACTAATACAGACACATCTTTGAATGTTGCACTTTATATATTTTAAACACTTGTTAAGTTATTTTTCTGAAAATTATCATTTGATTTGCTTTAGAAATTCGATTAGGAATGAAAATTCTTATAATATTTTTAATTTTTCTTCGCGATCTCTTATTTTTGTAGCTTAAGCTTTGCTCACACACATAACACACAGATGCTGTAGCTTTAAGCTCCACGTGTAGAGCTTTTATAGAGCTCACTAATACACGTATATTTGGTACTACTATTTATAATTTTTGTATTTTTTTTATTTCGCGTGATAACTTAATAAACTTTATTTTTGCTTCTCTTTTGTTGCTGCTTTCAACAGCTTGTGGCAAGCTTCATTTGCACTTTTGCAACGAGTAGCAAAGTTTTTTAGCTGCCGCCACTTGAAAACAATTTGCACTCCTTTTTTTTCGAGTAACTTTTTGGCTTCGGAAAGGATAAACTTTTGTTAATTGCAACGACGATGTTTTTCCGCCCGTATCCGTATCCGTGTCCGTCTAGTTGGCTTGCCACCTTGGAAATATTATCGCCTCGTCGAGACACTTGACGTGTGCCAATTCCTGACGAAAGCCACACGAAGTCGTCGTCCTGTGTAGGAAAGGGAATATCCTGTTGTGGGTGCAGCTAATTAAGGCACGTAAATTGTTTGTTTTATGTCTTGATTTTATGTACGACGTGGATTCACACAATGGCAACACCGCTCCTGATTATTATATTCAACGTTTTCATATTGCCAACTGTGTTTTTCCCGTTTCGCTCTAAGGCTCCGAAGACTTTGATTTGTTTCACACGAATAAACAGCAACGTTGACGAGGACGAGGATGAGAACGAGAAATTCCTTCGACTCTTGAATCCCCCAATCTTCACCCATCGATATGCATATCAGTGCTCGCAGCTCGCGTGTCGATTGTGGGTAAATAAATAACACGAAACCTATTTCCGCTTCCAGTGGGTTGACCCCAGGGGGGATGATAGAGGGGCGATGACTCCCCCTCCATCCAGCGTCTGTCTAGAGTTCACAACTCGTCCACAATTTGCAGTTGAACTCAAACGCGATTTGTACTTGTCGAATGTACACAAACAAATCGCAAAACTCTCTTCGCTTCGACAGCTTTGCAATTTATTTTTTTTAAACAAAATAAGTACATATACTCTTGCATATATATTGAGTATATAAATCAGGAACTCGACCTGTCGGCACAACCTGAAGCATATAGAACAACATTCACATAATAATGAATGACTTTAACCCTCGAGGAATGCAGTTTACCCGAGGGTCGCACGAAGAACTCACAACAAAAGATAACTGTGTCTAAATTATAAATAATTTAATATAAGAAGATAAAAATCTAACAAGAAACTTGATTAGATATATTTTTCTCTTTGACGATTTTAATTTACAAATATTTTTAAAACTAGATTACTTATTATAACTCAATTTTTTTTGTATACATTTTCAACATTCATTTAGTTTGAAAATATGTATGTACTGCCGCAATATATTTATTTATTTAACTATCTTAGGAGAAATCATCATCACAGTGTAATATATGTATTTCTACCCTGATGAAAAAATAACCTTAAAAGATAAACATATAAAAAAGTACATAAAAATCTGTTTTACAATTAAGATTTTTTCTCATATTTTAAGAATATATGATCTTAAAACTAAGACATATTTTTTGTTTTTTTTTTAATCTTTGAAAAACACAATTTTTTAAAATCAGTGTAAATGAAATTTAATTTATTTAAATCAGTTGTGTGCAAAATGTGTATTTTTCTATCACATATGATAGGAAAATATATTTTAGAATGTGCTCTAGACACCACTGATTTAAAGCAACATATTCTTCTTTTGATCAGATTTTATAATCATTTTATAATTTAAATTTATTGAGATATATGGCAACATACCCACAAATATGTATTTATTATGTACATACTTAGTTCTATTAACTATCTCATTGCACTAATAAGAACATATATTTTTTGTAATATTTACTAAACTTCTCACTTTGAAAACAATAAGTACAGCCCTCGCTTGGTCGTACAGCTTGCATGTGTAATGCAAATATATTGTGGCAAAGGAATTTGGAATATATATTTACCTAGACGTATGTATATATATATAGGGTTATAGAACTGGACTTGTGCCATTCGATTTTGGCGGGAACTGTCTGACAAATAGACGTCGAATATTTACATAAAACTGAAGAACTTTGATCAAAGTTTCGTTTTTATAGTTAACGTAAACCTTTTGTTGTCTTACAACTGTAAACTTGGCTCTAACTTAACTAAATTAAGTTTAACTTAAACTTAAGTGGCTGCTTGAAGAAATTGGAATGGAAAATTCTAGTCAATATTTGTAGTTGTTGTTGGTGTGGTTTTTGTTGTTGTTATCGGCTCGATTGTGTTTTTGGCAGTTGTTGCTTTGGTGTCGCTGTCGTTGGTCTGCATTTTATCAAAGAATGTTGATAAGATTTCATGTGATATCGTATGATATGATAATTGTGATAACTTGTCACTTATAACTCACATTCAGGCGAAGTTCCTCCCTATCCGTACTGTTCTCCAGCTCATTCAGTTTATCCTGCATCTCCATGATGACCACACAGAACGGATTCCTGGTAGATGTTTCACTATAGATCTCTTCATATGATAAATCCGAGCAGCGCTGTAGCGATAACAAATTTAATTCAATTAATTTCAGATACATTTACATTTTTTTTTGGTCAAGCATTACATAATTAGGCACTAGCAATTACTGAATTAACTGATTATATTCCAATTCATCAAATAATTCGTTCAACAATTTATAATTTTTCAAAATATATTTAAAACAATTAATTTAAGTTATTTAAATGTATTTAAATTCAAAAGGCTAAGTGAATTCTTAATTAATTATTAATTTAGTAATTGCATTTAATTCTTAAGAAACAATTTAAATAAGCAATCATATATTTCAGATTCATAAATTCTAAAGTAATTTTCAGTAATTAAACTATTTAAAGATTAATTAAGTTATTGCCTATAATTTATATTTAATTACATTGGAAATTATTTAAATTCAAAAGACTACAATACTTAATTATTAATTATTTTATCAATTGCATTTAATTCTTAAGAATCCTATGGTAATTAAACTATTTAAATAAGCAATCATACATTTAAGATTCATAAATTCTAAAGTAATTTCCAGTAATTAAACTATTTAAAGATTAATCAAGTTATTGTTTACATTGGAAATTATTTAAATTCAAAAGACTACAATACTTAATTAATAATTATTTTAGTAATTGCATTTTATTCTCAAGAAACCTATGGTAATTAAACTATTTAAATAAGCAACTATATATTTAAGATTCATTAATTCTAAAGTAATTTTCAGTAATTAAACTATTTAAAGATTAATCAAGTTATTGCTTATAATTACCAGCTTGGATATGAGATCGGCTATCTCTTTTAGGGCCCGACAATTCTTCTGATTTATGGATCGTTCGGCCTCATAAGTGGACTGCATATCCAAAAGTTGAACTGATCCCAAGATGAAAAACATAAATAAGAATTAATAGATTCCTCATTAGTCTTCAACTGATATACACACCTCTGTATTGTGCATCCACATGCTGATATCTATCATTTAGTTTCTTGTTGCATTCGTTTAGGGATCGCAGACGATGACGAAGTGCATCGACAAGTTGTACATCGCCCTCATCCTCAAGAATCTTTGTACTGGCAGCAATCGGTTCATTTAGCTCATCATCCAACGCCCTCAGCTGGCAACGAAGATTCTCCAAATTCCTTAAGGTATTCGAGCGTTCCAAGTTCTACAAGAGAAAGTAGATTAATTTAGAGAGAGCTAACAATTGAGAAAGTTCACCTACAATTCTTTCAAAGAAGCAGGAGAGCAGCTTACGACGTCGCTCTATGGCCGTAAAGTCCTGCTTGTTGACCAGATCAATAAACTCGGATAATTCAATGTTGAGCATACGCAACAGTTCGCTCTCCTGTTGATCCTTCTCGTTGAGACCCTCAAACAGGCAACTGGATGCATCCAGGTTGCCCAAATCCAAATCAGAATCTCTAGCGTAATCCTCTCGGAACGCATCCTTACTGGAATCCTTCGTCATTTTGGACAAACAATCCTGCAATTCTACAAGCTAAACATAGTGCATATATTAGGATGGTTAATTCTTCTATAATTTTTCCACAATCATGGAATTTTGAATTTAAAAAAATTAAAAGGTAGATTGACACATAAATCTATGAAATGGTTTAGTTCCTTTCAGAAGTAAGGAAAACTAATTATCCCAGAAAATGGTATTTTTAGATGAAAAACTTCATGTGCTGTACAGCAAAAAATGGTTCTTAATCTAAGATTAAATCATTTCTTGATAGGAACTATGTTCTTGAGTTTCTATTCCAGTTTTACTAAATAATTATATTTTTTTTAGGATCTAAGAGTTAAGATCTTTTGTTACTGTCATTTTTCTTTAATATGATCTAGAATCTAATGAAAGGCAAATTCCTTGATTGATGTTATACTTTTTTGGGTCAAATTTGGGTCTCAAAGCATTTTATATAAAAAAAATCTAAGTTTTGGGAAAAAAAATTGTCGATCATAAAATTTTTATATTATTCTCTTCAAGTTTTTTCTTGATTTTATCAGTATAATTGTTGTTTTTGTATTAGGATTAAAATCGGATTTCCTTGAGCTAAGGCTTAAGATGTTGAGTCTCATAAATAGTTATATCTTTAAAAAAAATCTATAATCTGGGATCAGATCACGCTCGATCGATATTTTGTAATTATATATTCCTTATCTAAAATATCTATATTCAAGGATTAGTTGTGCTTCTTTTGACTTAAATCTACGATCCCTTAAAAATATCCTTTCTTAAGTAAACTATTATCTAGAATTAGTTTATTTTTGTATGCATAAGATCTAGAATCTAAAGTTCTCTCACTTGCTGATTCAACTGTGCTATGCACTTGTCCTTAAGGATGATCTTTTGTCGCGCCGTCTGGACGATTTCATCCATAGCCACCAGCTGGGACTGCAGATGACAGACCTCATCATGTTTGGTAGCCACCTCATTGGCTAGAGATTTC
This sequence comes from Drosophila kuntzei, assembly GCA_035042165.1. NCBI lineage: Eukaryota > Metazoa > Arthropoda > Insecta > Diptera > Drosophilidae > Drosophila > Drosophila kuntzei. Next base: position 385,856 of record JAWNLU010001430.1, read on the forward strand.
ATGCATTTGGTAACCTGCAATTAAATAAATGAATATAATAAACAAAAACACACAGGACATGCGATAAGAACATATAACTAATTTATTATGAACAAAAAGAATAAATAAAAAAAAAAATTTAATATTCATTAAAAATGAGCAGAGAAATTAACTGCTTTCAAGTTAGATGGAACTGAGAGTATGGTATTCGGATTAACTTCAGGAATACTCGTACTCGTGTTATATTGTCCTTGACCTTCGGGTTTGCGGGAAGTTGAACCTGGGCTCAAGTTACGTACCTTCTCCGACTCGCTCTCGGGACATTGACAGTCCTGTAATCCCAACAACTGATTGACAGTGAGAGTTTCTAGACACATATCGTTGGTGTTCCAATTATTATGATGATAGGCCTCCTGGACGAGCTTGATGATGGCACAGATATCCTTGCGCAGCTTACGATTCTCATCCAGCGCCTGTTGTTGATCCCCACGACTCGACTGAAAGCACACCATAATCTTTTTATAAGCCTCCATTTCCATAGCGGTCATGTCGTCAAAGAGTATGTAGTTCACATGCAGCAATTGATCCACCCAATCCTGCAACGTCACCAGGCGCAACTGTAGATGGCAGGGACAGCAACGATTTAATTATTAAAGTATAGATTATATAACATAAATTGTTTGTTGATTTTTTTCAATAATATTGAAAAATATTTTTAATTTTTTTATGAAGTAATAATTCCATTTTTTTTAATAATATTGAATGATAATTCTAATTTTTAATGCAATAATAATTCAATTTCAAAATAATAAAAATTCATAAAATAATTCTAAATGACAATTTCTATTTTTAAAACTGAAATCAAATGTTGTGCATTAAAATTGTTTAATTAAAATTTAACTTAATTTTTGATATAATTATTAAATAAAAATGTATGATAAAATATTATTTTATAAACCTTATTATTTAGAGAAAAAATTCATAAGAGTTTCAATTAATATTCATAAAAAATTTTTAAAAAATTCCTGCAAATAGCAAAATTTTTGAAATAAAAATACCAAAAGTAACAAAAAAGTTTTGCATTTTTTGGTATGTCTAATCTAATTTCTTTAATTTTTGTTTAAATCTCACAGAATAACTTTTAATCATTATTTCTATTATACAAATTTATTTTTTATATTTATTGCATATATTACATACATATTAGTATTTATTGACATTTTTATTTATAAAAAAGAATAACTTTTATTTTCAATTTGTGACATACAAACTTAAAATGAAAGGAATTCTACTCATTATACTATATAAAAATAAAAATTTAAGCATAATTTCATTTATCAAACTATTACTATAATATAAATTGAAATAAAGGCTAATACTGTTTCCAGAATACTCTATTACTAAATCTAAGATTTTCTGAATCATCCAAGCAATATGTTTTAGGTTTGATTATTTCCAAGTTCAACTCTCTTTTGATGGGTTGATTGACATGGTATTATTTCAAATTCCCAAACAGTTGAAGCTGTTAACTTACCAGCTCAGCTGAATCGCCACCGCATTGCTCGTCAATCGACTCGAGTCGCTTCAGAAATATATCATTCATTTCAAAGTTCAATCTTGCCCCATCACCGCAAATGTCGCGCAACTTTTGCACCTTGCTACTAAAGTGTTCCGTTGGCAATGGTTCTGTATTGGGATTGCATTGAGTGTGACCTGTTGTGACATCTGTGGCACTGTTGAGTTGTTGTTGTTGTTGTTGTTGATCCTCCTTCTTCTCCTCTTTCTTCTCCTTCGCTTGCTGCGTGCCACGCGCTGTGGCAATTGGCGGTTTGGATGTTGCCAATCCCATTGTGTTGGCATCCAAAAGAAATCCTCCGCGTTTTTGGCTCATTACAAAATTGCTTCTTATTTAAAAAAGTATGAAATTTACTCAAAAAAAAAATATATATATTTTTATATAAAAATTAAAACTGATTTGCCAATTTGTTTGTTTGAATTTTTTTTTTCCTAGAGACACATGTGTAATTCTATTTCCAATCAAAATAAAAGTGAATGCTGGCAATTTCAAGGCACATCTGATGCTGTAGTTTTACGAGTACCCCCTTTTGGTAAGGCGGCAAGTGGGCGGGGGCGGCTGAGGGGGCGGGGCCTGCTATGTTCTCAGTTTTTCCTTTTGCTAAGGTCACTTAACTTTACACACACGCAACCGTTAAAAGCGCACAACAAAAACAAAAATCAAAATTGAAAAAATAATAAAAGTAAGAAAAAAAAAATGATATTTCAATTCGCCTAACGTTCAAGCGAACCTTGGCAGCGACGTCAGCTGCGACGCTGACTGCGACGTCGACGGCGGCGTGTTCATATCTTTTGTTTGTAGTGCTCTGACGTAGTTTTTGTTTATTTTTATAAATATTAAGTATACACACACGCACACACTGAAATCAAAAAGCGCACGAGACAGTTTCGTTTTTCAGTTTTCAGCTTTCAGCTTCAGTTTCGGTTTTAGCTCCAAATTCTACCCAATTTACGTTTAAACTCGATGCGAGCGTCGTCTGCCTTTTTTTGCCCGTTGCGCTTAGAGACCAGACGGCAACTGAGCGACAAACCACTCACAACACCACTTGAGCACCACCACGAGCACCACTACGAACACCACTACGAACACCACTCGCCAATCGCACACCACGAAATATGTGCGTCTGAGTTACGAGTGTTACGAGTGGTACGCTCCAACACCAGTATGGGCAATATCAGTTTTCTGTTTGCTATACCCTGTAACCATTTGCCGAATAGGGCTATGACAATTCTAGACAAATTATTGATCAATGCCAAAGACATTGAAAAGCTTAATTTCTTTTTGTACTGAAATTACATTCCGTTAAAAGTAGGAATAGCAAATGAGAGTTATTTTTTTTTATTTTTTATTTTATTTTATTAACAATCATCCTAGTGCTACAAGGTCTCCCTTATAAATTAGTGCACTAGTCACAGTGTGCAATTTTCTAATCTAATTTACATTTGATTAATATGCTATAATTTATTATTTATCTAAGATTAAAGTTATTAATGAATGAATTTAATTCTTATGTATTATATCTATTTATTTTAATGCTATTTATATGTATATATGTGTGATTTAATTTAAATATATATTTTACGTATCTCTCAGAAACTGTTTTAGTTTGAGTTTAAAAATATTGTGATTGAAAAAATTATCTAAATTAATGGGAAAATGTTAAATAGACTTTTTCCTGGAAATAGGATAATCTTTTATTTTTTTTTAACTATAAAAATTCATTTTAACTTTTATTTATTTATAAAATAAATAATATTATAATATAATAATTAGGTTTCCACTTTAATTTAACATTCATAAAATAACTTTTAAGCAGGGATTAAAACCGAAACGAATATCGGTTTCAGTTATGGTTTCGGTTATGGTCGAATTAAGGTTATCGGTTATGCAAAATCTTGGAATATCGGTTTCATAACGGTCATCGTTTTATTTTTAAGTTTCGGTTTAAAAATACCGGTATGGTTTCGGTTCACAAACAAAATAAAAATTGTTATTAATTTGGTTTAAAAATTTCGATTATTTTGATTTTACTGATTTTTTATAACTTTAATCTGCCATAACTTTGTCAAAAGTCAATCAATTTCCATGCGAAATGTAAATTTGAGCATGATTTTACTTCTAATTTCATTATGCATTTAATTTTTGTTCATTTTGAAAATTCGAAAATTTTGAATTTTTTGAAAATTTTACAGTGTTACCCCTTATCATTTTTCGAAAAATTTCGAAATTTTCGAATTTTCAAAATGAACAAATTTAATATGCAGAATGAATTTAGAAGTAAAATCATGCTCAAATTTACATTGCGCATAGAAATTGAATGAGTTTCGACAAAGTTATGGCAGTTCAAAGTTATCAAAGTTGCTCAGTGGCTGCGACGACCAGAACCGAAATTAACCCTTATAAATGAATCGGTTACCAAAAGGGTTATTTCGGCTTAAAGAGTTTCGGCTTATGGGTTTCGGTACTGTGGAAAAAATTATTTTCGGTTACAAATTTCAATCGGTTTTCATCGGTTAAAAGTTACGGTTTCGGTTAAAGGTTTAATCCCTTATTGTAATATAATAATTATGCTTACATTTTTATTTAAAATTACTTCTACTTGAAAATTATTTTTAAATTTTTTGTATAGAAATACATAAACACATAATTTGTAATTTAAAAATTATATCCGTTCCGGTTCCTGGTTAAAAGTGAAAGAAATAATCAAGACAAATTTAATTTTCCAGCGAAGCCTGGACATATTTTAAATTTTATGCTTTGAAATTTGTTTTTGTTTTTATTTAAATATATTCTGCACTTTATCAGAGTCGATTCGTGCCATTTTTCCTTACATAAAAATTGGGAAATCATCTGTATATATTTTTAAAATATTTGATTTATAAATTAACTTCGATCTCTTCGTATTTTGATTAGCTTATTTATGGGGCTAGGTAGTTTTTGTGGAACAATATTGTAATAGTATATACTCACCACTTTAAACTTAAATATAATATTTCTGATAAAAGATAATAATATAAAATAAAAAATAAATACTAATTTTTCTCATGATGATAAATATGATGTAATACTTAATTTAAATTAAGTATAAAATAATCAAAACAAGTGTGTTGAGCTTTACTTTATAACTGTCTACTGGGTATCCGCTAGTCGAGTCGTCTCAATTGGCACAGTTTTAGCAGTTGTTTTTTGATCTTGAGAGAGAGAGAGGGAGAGAGAGCGGTTTGTTTTTGTTGCGCTTGGGACTTAAGCCTGGTCTTATCAGTGCGTCAGATCGAAATCGATTCGAATTTCGGATTTTGGTTTCGGATCGCCATCGGCGTCACAATCTCAACCTGAATCGGTGCCTCTGTCGCGGTCTTCGTCTTCCCCTCCGTCTCCGTCTCTACCTCCGTCTCAGTTTCAGCGTCTGTGTTTACCCAAGAACTTAGCATATTTATTCTGAAAGCCAAAAAGCAAGTCATCTTTATTTGCGACGCTTCGTTGGTTAATTTAATTGATAAATAATTATAAAATTTGTTAGTTAGATAAGTTTATTTACAAAATTCTGTGTGGGTGAGCGCAGTGCAGCGTAATAAATGAAACTATTTCAATTACTTAAGTAATCACATTTTGAATTTAAACTGATTTAATTTTATTGCATATGATTTTTCATAAAATATTTTTCATTTTAATTAAATTTGTTTAGCTACTCAACTGTAGTTTCTTTTTAAAAATATTCCATTGACATAACTGAACCGATGAGTCTTGTTTCTATTTCAACTACATATACTATTGTAGGAAATCCCTTTAAAAATTCCAAACAATTCAAATATTACACGTACACAAATAAAATTTACATTTTGTTTATATTATTTACTTGCTTTACGCTTTCAAGTGCTTTTTTTTTAGTTGTTGTTGGACTTTTGGAATAATGTCCATAGCTACGAACTCGGGCCAAATGCTAAAGAGTTAATAGCAATGACAATTTGTAAATAGTTTTAAGAACTTATGCTAGAACTTCATTATTCTTGTGTTTCTCAATTATCTCCTCAATCACCTGCACAATTCGTGGTTCTGTCTCCACATCTAAATAGATCCCTGCACGTACAGATTCTTGGACGATATGCGACTTCATTTTATTGACATATTCTCTCGGGATTTCCTTTAGAATCTTCTGCGATTCGATTTCATAAAAGTCCGCCGTTTGTAACAGAAAAGGGGTCTCAAATATATTCTCATAATAGTGTCTGGAATTAATGCCCAACGTTATAAGCATCGTGCAGGCATTTTTGATCTCCGAGCGATTAATCCTCGTCCCAAGACGATCCTCTTTGATAATATCCAGCAGCTTCTCCCTCAGAGCTGTCTTTATATCCTTAAAGTCAACGATCTACCAAAAAAAAGTGATCTATAGAATCAGTTTACAGTCTGAGTATATAACTTACTTCATATCTAAATATTTTTAGACCCAGATTATAGACACTATCCAATCCACGGGGCTCTGCATAGGTACGATCCATGTATCCGAGCATGTCCCTCAACATGAGCATTGATGTCTGATGTTCAATCCAGGCCTCATTCAGTTTTGACAGAAAATTGCTGTCCAAATTATCGAGCAATTCTTGTCGCACTTTTTGCTTCAAATGATCCGTGAGAAGTTCACGGAGTCCATTGTACATGCTAAATCCATGTTTATTCATTACCACCTCATAAGTTTTATGATAGATCTCTTCCTGGGGCAGGCCGGAGTTTTCCTTCTGGGTTTCCTGTATGGCATTCTTGAGAATGATCCAAATATACTTTACGTATTTCTCATTCATTGTGGCTGTAATTAATAAAAAGAAAAGAACTCGTGAATTTAAATTTCAAATTGAATTACGTTGAAACCTATCGAATTTTGGTTTATCGATATGCAATATGGATTCATTTTGCATGACTCACATTCTTCAGCTAATCGGTTATCTTATCGCATTTAAAAACTTTGCAACTTCAGAGCTGCAGAAATAAACTACAACATTTTAACTTAACTGAAAATAAAATTAATTATTTTTAAGTGTACTTCCCCGTAAATTACCTTAAGAATTTATCCACCGCACACTTTGACAGAAATTTGTCAAATGATGAAATATTTGCCCCATATCTGTTAACATCGTGCTGTTATGTTAGTATATTTTAACAGTCATATGTTGAATGTCTGTTAATGCCAATCATTGGTTATCGATTTGTATATCGAACTCCGATAAGCTTCCATCTTGATTTGAAATGTGCGCCAAACATTCAAATACAAATTACTTAAAATCCGCCCTTTGTAAAATAATTCGAGTTACATGTACATAGTTAATTTTAACGCTCATATACGTTTTATTTATATTATTTTCCATATAGAAGAACAAAAAATTATGTACAATTCTTTTTCTCGCGTTTATTCTGCGCTTTCGACTGCTTTTTTTACGCTTATAATATAGTTAATGGACTCTCTTTCATAAAATGTTGCAGTAATTTATAAAGATGCGACTTAGTTAATTATTCAAATCCAAAGACAAAAAAATGTACCACATGAGAAAAACTGTTGAATATATATTTTTGCCTGGCATCGGTTTATATTTTGGTCATGTACCAACTAAATTAGATGAACAACTTTCATACACTTATTGTATCCCATTAGTTTATAAGCTTGTTTTTACGAATATATGTGTGTAGATATAAAAAAATCGATTTTAAAAATGTGTGTTGTGTGTTTTAAAACTTTAAACTCTGTTCACATGAATCTCAAACGTGTATTTTAAACGTTTTAAGCGCTTGCTTATTGTTTCTTTTGAAAGGGATGGGTAAGAGGGAGGAGAGAGACGTAAAAATGTACATCAAACGCTCACTAAATTTATTATTCATTTATAAATTTATTATTTTAGCTATATTTATACTGCTGCTTAGAATTAAGTTTTTTGCATTATGCATTAATTCTTATTTTTGCTTCGCGTACGCTTCTCCATCCATAGTATGTGTGAGTGTGTGGGGGTGTGTGTTATTGGGTGTGATTTTAGATGTGTGTGTGATTTTGTGTATGTATATATATGTATATGGGCTTATTGCTATACAATTTTCTTTTTTTTGTCATGCTTGCTTGTTGGAAAATTTGTGTTAAATAAATTGCAAAATTTTATGGGAATAGTCGAAATTATATTATGGATAGCAATGGCAAAGGGAGAAGAGAAAGAGAGTGCAGAGTGCTGCTTAATCATCTCAATATCTCAAGATTATCAATAACTGTTCAATTTTGAGTGTCAGGCTTACAAATTTAGCACTTGTCTATTGAGTTGTATAATTCTATTTAACATCTCTTGGTCAAAATATATATGATTCCAGTTTTCGATGCTCTCATAGCTGCATTGAAATTGTGGATTGTGTGTGTTTTTCCAATTTATATAGATAAGCTACGAGTTATGATTGTGCTTGTACGGAGAATTGAGGAGGCGGTGGAGTTAGGAAACTGTGGAGAGTTTTTAAGTGTATATAGCTTTCGATTGCAAATAATGAGTATGTGCCAACTGATTGAAATGAGTACAGGGAGGGAAGGAATGCGCACACTCCGTTTTGTTGTTTTCCGTTTTGTTATCCTTTAAGCCAAATAGATGTACACCTTGCGATCCTCTGGCGTTCGCGCCAGATATTCACGCTCGATAAGGCCTTCAATGCGCTTCTTAATGAACACGGGCGAGGGCAAGAAACGTGACTTTAACTGCGTCGTGACGTCCGAGACCAGCAGATTGTGCTGCAAACCGATAACAAACAAAATCAAGTCAACAAATGTGATAAGAACTATGATAAGCGAATGATAAACTTACCGCCATGCGTTTGCGCGCCTTCATAATACGCACAATGGCCGCCTCAATTTCATGCTTACGATCTTCATCCACCTTGCCGCGCGTCTCCTTGCGTTCCGGCTCCGATTCGCCCTTGGCAGCGACCGTTTGTATCTTAACCCTGTAACAAACAACAGACAGAATTAAATGTAATTTTCTTGGAATGTGAATTTAATTGAACGCACCTGTGGAACTTGGAGACAAATGCATCGTTCACATAAAACTCGTCCGAGGGCTCAATGTCTTTTGTTTTCGTCTTGGAGTTGCGCACTAGCAATCGCTGTGCGGGTTTGCCCATTGACAGCGATTGCAGTGCGCGAACCAGCTCCCGTTCCGGTATGTCCGTCTCCTGGTGTATATCATCATAGGTCAGCACATCCCGATTGTTAAACAGCAACAATACGCACATCTAAAAAGTTGGATATTGTTTATTTTGATAGTTTCTTGAGTGATTACTATTATTTACCTGGTAGGTGGACACTTGTAGTATATGCTTGCGTGTTGTGGTCGGCACAGCACAGCCACTTGAACTTGAGCTTGGCCCATCCTTGTCCTTGTCGCTGTCATTCGCTTTACGGCCATAGAATACGGCATTTATATAGGCAGTGCCTAAGCAATAGAATGAGATAACAATTACAAAATGTAAAACAAGCATTTAAAAATATGAAGAATTAGTAAATTAATTTAAAGTTGTTCAATTGGTTTGTTAACTTCTAGTTAGGAAATATTAGATATTTAAAAAAGAAGTAAAATAAATGAAATTGTTTAAAAATTATATGAAAACTCTTGGGCATATCTAAGGCTACTTAATATTAAACATTTATGAAAGGTAATTTAAGGCATTGTTTATAAACTTCCTGGCTCAAACGATAAAAAAACTTATATTTAAGTTGTTTTATCAATTGGTATAACAATTTAAATTACAAGCTTTAATATGATATCTAAAAACATTTTTAAATTGAATTATTAGCTCAAATATTAAATTTAATTTATTTAAAAATAAAAGCTTTTTTAGATACTTCAATAGCAAATCTGGGATATTACATTCATTCACTTTAGGTTAATCTTTTATGATGTACTTTTAACTCTTAATTTATATTTCTGATCTCTAGTTAATATATATGACTTTTTTAACTCTTAATTTATATGGGGAATATCTGGTTAATAGCGAACTCACCCATTTGTGGCTGTAACGTCAGCTGCCGACCTGAGTGCTTGTCCAAATAGAACTTTTTAAACACCTCAAAGGCTTCGCGTGGCGCTGATGGTATGTTGCAATTAGGCGTTGCCGTCTGTGGGAGAGAGAAATAATAAATAAACATTTGATTTGAATATACAAGTTAGTTGCGACTCACCTGTGTGGGCCAAAATCCAGTGGTCAATATGCGCACTGTTAGCTCCACGCCACTCAATGACAGATTGTTATTATTTACATAATTCTTAAACTCATCCATAATCGTATTTGATACGGACATATCCTTGAACATGCCCTCCAGCTTTGATGTAAATTGACAGCCACATTCAGTCTGCAAGGAGAGAAGGCAAAATTGTTAGAAATGTTGTTTAGGATAAAATAAAAATTAAGATAATATAAATAAATAATTAATAAAAAAAAACAATACAATAAATTCAGAAAAATAAAATATTAAAAACAAAATAAATCTAGGAGCATAACAATAAAATATAAAAAAGTAAAAGTACACATAAGTCAAGCTAAATTTTAAATATTAAAAAGAGCGTTAAAAAGATTAAATTAATAAGATATTACAAGCAAAATTTTAAAAATTAGAGAGCTTTAAAAATATATTACATATAAATAAATAAAAAAAATAAAAACTTAAGCAATAGATAGATGTGAAGCAGATTAATTAAATTTATACACATTAATTAAATTTATAGTTTGTAACTAGTGCATTAATTGAAAAAAGGTAAAAGATTTAAAGCTTTAAATAAAATAAATGAAAACTTAAGCAATATATGTAGGTAAATAGCATAACAATGTAAAATTAATATAATTAGATAATCCCTATAATTAAATCAGTGTTAATACTTGCCTTTAGTTTGGATATCATATTCTTTTCAAAGTCATCTGAGACTGATTTGTTGAGCAGCAAACGTTTGGCCAAATGTGTCTTGTAATAGCGCTCAAACACATCCTTTTCGAGTAGAAAGCGGAACAGCACCATTGTTTTATCCAAAATGGTTTCAATTTCCTGTTCGCTCATCTGCAAAAGTAATTGATATTAATTATTAAACAATTGTAGTCAATTTTATAATCGATATGATACTTACGCCCTTGCCACCCTTTTTCAGTTTATCATCGATGAAGAGCGATAGATACTCGGGTGATTTGTTGTTCAGATTGAGAAAATGCTCAAAGTCAGCTGAGATGACGTTCTTGAATAACCGATCATTGCTAAATGAATGAAGTAAAAATTGATCAAATCGATCCTTGAGATCGAGCAAATTTTGGACAAAAGTTATTGGATTTGTATTGCCATTCTCCTCCTCCTTGACCAGCATGCTGCCCTGTTCGCGCAGATATGCCGACATTGTGTCGGCTATCACTTTGAGGCCCTCCTCTTTAAGTCTAGAGAATAGTTTATATGTGCATGCCAGATCCTCAGTTTTTGAATTCTTAATCATGTACACCACACCCGAATTTTCCATTTCCACAATGGTTCGCATATGTTTCTTAATCAGCTCCTCCTCAACGACTCGCACAATCCGCGGCTCCGTATCCTTGTCCAAATAGAGCGCCGCACGCGATGATTCCTCAGTGATGCGCGCCTCCACTTTCTTGATGTAAACGCCAGCGTTATTCTCCGCAAGAAAGTTTTGCGATTCGAATTTGTAAAATGCCGCCGACTGTGATAGGAATGGCTTCTCAAAGTCCTCCTCGTAAACGGTGCGCGAATTGATGCCCAACGTGATGAGCATTGTGCATGCATTCTTAATCGCCAAATGATTGATTGCCTCACCATGACGCTCCTCCAATACCATGCCTAGTAGTTTCTCCCTTAGCGCCTTCTGTATCTCCGGAAAGCGAACCACCTAAACGAGAGTAAAGAAACCATTTAAAGATATTACAATTGATCAAAATTAGGCATCGTTACGATTATTATTATTCAAATATATATTATAAAAATACAAAATATTTGTTGCATCTTATCAAAACAATATAAGTGCAGATATAAAGATTAAACAAAAATATGTTGCTCAAGTTAAAACATTAATAAACAAATCTGCGTTTAAATTTTTATTATATCAGTGTCCCATAAAAAATATATATTCATTTAAAATATGTAATATAATATGTAACACTAATGTGCCAAATAAGCTGGGAGCCACTGTATATATATGAAGTTCTTTGTCCTGACTTCATTTATAAAATACAAAATATCTTTTAATTATTATCAAAATAAAATAAGAGTTATGGAAGAATCATTAAATAGGATTCTTTAAGGCTCTAAATATTTGTTTTATATTTCAATTAAATATATCCATAAAAATCAGAAAGTAAAAAATATATTTTTTACCAAAATAAAATTTATGTAAGACTCATTAAATATGATTCTTTAAGGCTCTAAATATTTGTTTAAATTTCAATTAAATATGTATATTCATATATATATTTATACTTTTAGATTTTTATCAAAAACAAATATTTTTTATCAAAATAAGAGTTATGGAAAAATCATTAATATGATTCTTTAAGGCTCTAAATATTTGTTTTAAATTTCAGTTAAATATATATAAATATTTAATTTGTGAATTTAGAATTGCAGTTTCTAATTTTTTTTTTGAAAAAATGTTGCATAAATAATGATATAAAATTACAAAGAATTTTAGATATATAGATAAATAATTTTTTAATATTTATAATAAAAATTATATGCACTTAGTAAAATTTCCCAAAAATATAAAAATTGGTAATTTATATTTAAGTTTAAGATCAGTAGAGAGAAAAGAAGAGAAATGCAAGTGCAATTGAAATGGAATGAATATCTTACCTGATCCCTGAACAATATAAGACCCAGATTATAGACATTATCGAGACCACGCTGCTGCACATAGACACGATCCATATACATGAGTATGTCGCGTATCATGACCATTGATGTCTGATGATCGGTCCAGGCCTGATTCAATTTGGGCAGAAAATTGCTGTGCAAACTCTCGAGCACCTCCGATCGCACCTTCTGCTCCAGATGCTCGGAGACAACCTCACGGAGGCCGTAGTAGAGGCGAGTGCCATGCTTATGAAGCACCATGTTGTAGGCATTGCGATATAGTTGCTCAAAGGATAATCCCGAATTGTTCTTCTTCTGTATCTCCTGTATGGCATTCTTCAATGTGGCCCAAATGCTCTCCACATACTTTTCATCCATGGAGGCCTGCAAAATGAATAGAGAAAGTAAATATTAAAATGATATTGGATTCAGTTAATCTTTTCTTTTCTTTTTTGTGGGGATTTGGGGCTAACATTGAATGCGCGACGTTTATACTCGGGCAGCCACAATGGATACTTGCGTCCAATTTCACGCAATTGTGTTGAACCGGCAGCATTAACGACTCCGTTTCCATTCCTTGTTGTTGTTGTTCCTCTTACGGAGTGTTCACTGTGCGGTGGCATTGAGGTGCCAGCTGTGGAGCGAACATTGCGTTGTTGTGCCGATTGCTGACCCAAAATATTGCGAGTGTTGCGGGAGCGTAAATTGAAATTATTGGAGCCAGCCACAATACGAGAATTGGTTGCTGGATAATGATGGGAATGGGAGTGGGAGTGGGAATGGGAGTGCAAATGGGGACTGTTCAAATTATTTGGCTGATTATTGTTGAACGTTGATGTGGAGGCAGCAAAGAGAGCGATCCTCGGATCATGACTGTACATTGGTGGTGGTGGCAAACGCGCGCCGCCGCCGCCGGCTCCATTTTGGGAACCAAGCGCGCGCTCCCAACTATAACGATGCTCCCCAATTATGTAATAGGACTGAAACTGAGACGGCAGCTCCGGCTCCGGCTCCAATTCCGGAGCCGGCTCCTGTTGCTGTTGTTGACGACGCTGTTGTTGTTGATGTTGTTGTTGGCCCGCCGATCGGCTGCCGTTTGACGTTGGCCTTATTGACATCCGCCGGTGTGGCGTTCACGTCCCACAAATGTCCAATTGACCAGGTCGTCGTCTGCGCTCGTCATCAATGCGTATTCCTTTCTTACTCTCTGCGCGTTTCTCGTCTCTCTCTCTCTCTGTCTGTGAGTGTGTGTGTGTGTTGCAAAACAACAACAATTTGTCGAAACTAAGTTGAGATTGAAAGTAACTTAAAAACTAAAATGTGATGAAAAACAATAGATATTTCATCAAATTTTAAACCCTGACACAACTTTTTGATACAAAAAAACAAAATACAGTGTTAGACAGCGGTTATCAGCCTGCTAAGCTCGATCAGTTATGTACATACAGTTAGTCAAGAAAGTGTTTTGACTACATCAAAAATATATATGTATATACATTTAATGGACTTATATTTCATTTTCTATTCTGTTATTATTGTCTATGGTTCTTAGAACATGTAAAATAAATTTAAAATAATAAAAACAATTTTGTGAATTTTTTATTTTGTCAAAACACTTTCTTGACTAACTGTATGTAAACATATAAGTACATATGTATGAATCTTATCGGTATAAAATGCTGCCTCATCATGCTTACCGGCAACTAGTTTCATTTGCACTTTTCTACCCTGTACTTTACATATACAAAGGGTCTATTCAGTTTGTCAAAAGCACAATAACTTTTGATCAGCTTTGACAACAGATAGATTTTATATACTTTAAGAATTTCGACAAATAACACTTAGAATACCAAATTTTGGGAAACAAAAATTAAAAAAACAATACTAGAAAGCATTTAAATTGCAACTTAAAATAAGAAAACCAAAATTTTTAATATTGTTTTTGGGAAATTAAAAAAACCTTACAAAATTGTTAAGCCAAAAATTAGTAAAAGTCCAAATAAAGTCTAATTGTTAAATAATATATTTATGTTTTCGGATCTTCCTCGTTTTTTTTAATACGGAATTATCTGAATTCAAGGAGTGTCTTCATATAAATATTGTGTCCCACCTTGTTTAAAAATCGAATATTATTATATATTTTCAAATTTTAATGAATATGAAATAATAAGTAATACAAAAATAATGAATAAAAGTCTAAATTTTACTATTATTTCATCTTTTTTTCATTTTATGATCAATGATTATAAATCTAGAATTTATCTATTCATCCAGATCATTATTTCAGGGTTCATTATTTTAAGTTCACCTCTATTAGGATGGTGTCATTAACATTATTTGAGTTTTATTATAATTTTCTATTTTACAAAATAAGAACAGGGTGTCTCACAGTCGGGTTCAACTTTTTTTTGAATTGTAGAGGATTATTATTTGAGAGTTTTTCCATAATTTGTTTTCTTATCAATTAATTACAGGGTCTGTCACAGTCAGGTTGACTCGACTGTAGCCATATTGACTAGTTGACTTACCGGAAAAGCGCGTATGCGCATTTTGCCCTCCTTCTTTGGAGGATTGCCGCGTAGATTCATGTCTTGCAGTCTTTGACGACACTGCTCCTCCTTGTTTTTCCACTTTTCCAGCACGCTGGCCGGCAGCTAATCAAAAAGCTTCCGCAGCGACAGCGTCGACGTCAACGGCGTTTCGTATCGTTCCTCTGCTGGTAAATGAACGATTACGTCGGTGTCCTTGTTGTTGTTGTTGTTGCTCCTTTTATGTTAATGAACTTTGTGTCTGCTAAAGGAAGAAAAGAAATGTTAAGATGAAAGCTCATTTGATTTGTTTGTTTATTTTTTGCTCTCTCGCTGCGACTGCGAGTTTGTGTCTCTTTGTTACAGAATTCGAGTTCGCTCTCTCCTCCTTCGCTCTCTCACTCTCTGGCTGTGTAGATCTTTTTCAGAAATTCAACGACCCACACACACATACACACGTATACAAA
Organism: Drosophila kuntzei; assembly: GCA_035042165.1. Taxonomy (NCBI): domain Eukaryota; kingdom Metazoa; phylum Arthropoda; class Insecta; order Diptera; family Drosophilidae; genus Drosophila; species Drosophila kuntzei. Next base: position 401,258 of record JAWNLU010001430.1, read on the forward strand.
ATGTGAACGACAGGCGCAAAATAAAAGAGAAATGTAAAAAGAAAAACTCACACGGAGCGCTAGAAATTCGTCGCTGCGATGCGATGAATAATTGTTATGTCTATATGTATCTACATATGTGCGTTTGTATGTGCGTCCAACTGCAGGCAATTAATTTTGTTTCGATTTTGCAAACAATTAGTCACAAAAAACCAACGCAAGCGATTTGAAAATGAATTATTATAAGCTGCAGCAGCTATAAATGCTATCTTCAAATATTAGTTGTTGTCTTTCGCTGAAAACTTGGTATTTTCTGTTTTTCTTTATTTTTTTGCTATTTCACTTTTTCATACATGGCAAAGAGACCAACTGCGTTAGTGTGTGTGTGTGTTTTCGCTGTCTGTGCTTGCGTATGTGTGTGGTTGCTACTATTGTTGTTGTTGTACCTTTAGCGTTTGCGGCATTCACTTTGTTTTCCACGAAATTGTTCCTTGGGTTTTTTAAATCACTTGTTTAGCGTTTTTACCACGGTTTATTGTTCAGTTTATTGTGGTTTATTACGTTATCATGCATTGCAATTTGTATTATGTTGGTATTTCGATACCAAAGTGATATCAAACGGAGTGGCAATCTTTGGTCCACAAAACGGTGTGGCAGCCTTAGTTGCCGGAAAAAGCTCCATTCCCCTATTTCGCTCATTCAAAGAAATTGATCACCTTTTTTTTGTAATCTAATTTCGAATTAAAAATTTTCATTACATTATTAATTTTTTTTGCCAAATTATTGTTAAAGAAATTCACATTTTAGATACGTGCATCGGCCATTTAACGATCAGGAATTCACCAGCCAAACGATGTGGCAACCTTGGCCCAGAAAACGAGTGGCAGCCCTGGTTCACAGAAAAAGGTCGAATCCATTTTGAAGAGATTTTTTTTAATTTTATTGCAAAATATAGCATTTGTTAAATATTTTTAATATTTTTTAAATTGCGCGCCTATTATTGGATCCGAACGGTGAACAGATTGTGGCGGTCGGTCGATAGACTGGAATATATCGATTGTATATCAATGCAGTTGCCATTTGAATATTACGCGCGCTTAAAGTCGAAACATTTTCAAAGAGCTCTACATATTCGAAATTAAGTAGGAATATCTTCTTGTCATACCCTGTGTATTTAGAGCTAGGTATAAATTTCAATTTACTTTCAGAAATAGAGCAAAAAGTAGCAAAAATTTGACGTTTGATAATATTTAATTTATTTTAATAGTCAGCCGAGAAGTAGGCAGTAAATCTAGATCTTAGCCACCTATGGGCCGCGAACAAAAGTTGAAAAAGCGGAAATTGACTGGGAGAAATAAAAATTTTGTTACCCAATTGAAAATGGCGTAAAAATAGCGGAAATGCAAGCACAGCCACTGAAACTCGCTTTCAATTCTGCTCGTCATTTGGGAAGGCTGCTTTTTATGGAGAGAATTATTAGTATAAATAATAAATAATAAAATGATTAATAACATTGTCGCAAAGTTGATTTAATTAGCAATTTAATTAGTGGCAGCAGCGAATATCAAATCAATTGTCAAAAGCCGCAGCGAATTAAATCAGCGGCCAATTATCGAATTCGGATCAAAGTCGCCGAATGTAAACAACAACAACAACAAAGCAGCCGGCTACGCATCCTCCTCTCTGGAGAGGATAATAAGCGCTCTCAGCAATATCAAATTCGCCGCCCACACATATTTGGCCCCAAAGCAGAGAGCATAAATTCGCTGCAATTTTGACGGATTAGTTTCTATTCGCACCTGCGCTGCGTACGTCGCGTCGGGAAGCTGCGGAATTTTCAACGCGAAATTTACATATATAAAGTTCTTAAATTTAATTTAATTTAAGTCGGATCGCTAATAGTCAGTGAGTATTTAATTGGAAATTGTTTTCCAGTTCGTCTGTCGGTTGGCTGCCTCATAAAAACGCATGTGAAAATTTTCAATCGCCGTCCGCCATGTTTTTTTTTTAAGTGTGTGTAACAAAAAATTAAAGTGAAAAGTGAGGTGACATACAGTATGTCAAGTAAAGATCTATTATTTTATTATGTGTAACATAGATCGCCAAAAGCCAGTGATAGTGTTCAATTGGAAATTGTTTTCCAGTTCGTCTGTCGTTTTGCTGCGTCATAAAACGCGTGTGAAAATTTTCAATCGTTGATCAAATTGTTGTTGCGTTCGCTTTGTTCCTTTTCTGATGCCTCGTCCGCCATGTTTTTTTTTAAGTGTGTGTAACAAATAATAAAAGTCAAAAGTGAGGTGACATACAGTATGTCAAGTAATTGTTTTGACTAAATCAAAAATGATCACATTTTCGCTTTGCTGATAATATAAAAAGTTAATTGAATTTTATTTTCTTTCCTATTTTATTAGAACAAGTTAAATAGATTAAAAATACTTTTCATTGAATTTAACTATTTTGAAAAATAAAAAACAAACATGCGAATTTTGATTTCGTCAAACACTTTCTTGACTAACTGTAGATCAAAGTGAAGTGTTTTTGCTTTTCTTTATATTTTTTTTCTTGTGGCCATTGTGTTTTGTTTTTGCTCCTGTGTTTGCAGCAGCGCTTTTGGATATGTGCAAATGTAAGTGACACTTTAATCTTATTTGGTTTTACTCTTCTCTTAATTAAGAGCAAGTGCAACAGAGCTTTAATAAAAGTAAAGAGATTAACAATGTTCAATGTTAACGCAAAAGAGTTTAAACGTGTGAATTGAAGCTCTTACAGTTTTAAGGTCACTGAGAACAGTTCTGAAACCGAACGTTAAGAGTTTGAGAATGAGAACAAAATACAGTTTGACAGTCAATTCAACATTGTTAAATATTATTTTTTAATTGGAATTTGGTTGCTCAATTTGATTCGCTGCCTTAATGATTTTCTGTGTTTTTGCTTTTCAATTATTTTTCGAAATATATTAATTTATTTACATTTATTAAATTATTCTGTAAATTAGATAAACAGAATTTATTTTAATATTACAATTTAATATTAGAATTTGTTTTAATATTTAACATTAATACTTTCACTGAAAATATTTTAAATGTATTTTGCTTTAATATTAATTTTGTATATTAAAATGTTGGTTTGGAAAATATTTTAAATGCATAATCTGAATGTATTTCGCAACAATATTAATTTGATACATTAAAATATTAGATTAAATTGAAAACAAAAAAAAATAAAATCTACACAAGCATTCATTATATAGTGAGCAAAGTGTACATCAACACGTTGTACTCATAGCTAACTAAATAAAAGAAAATAAAATAAAAGAGTGAATGTCTCATATGCCTACTTATTAAAAGCTTAATACACCGTATAGTATTAAGTCCAATAGATTGGAATGCGGTCTAGACGCCATCTGCAATAAAATAAATAACAAATTAAAATATATATATTTTATATATGACATTTAGTATTCACCTGAGCTCTTAAATGATCATTGATTTCAATTCGATTTGCCATAGTCATCTTGAAAGGTCGATCTGGTTGAACGTCTTTCTTCTTCAATATATGCAACACCATGGGAATAAAATCCTTATTAATGTCATCACAACGAAAAGTTAGTTCCTTTAATGATGAACTTTTCATCATCAGTAGGAAAATATCCATTTGGTTTAAGCTGCTTATCCATATTTTCTCTAATGGCATTGTGATCAGTGTATGTAAAGCACTTGGTAGAACTTTCTTAGCAAAGAGTTGCTTCAGACCTAAAAGTTTAGCAACATGGGACATTTCATCTTCACCCAGTGTTAAATCTCGTATGCCAAGAGTTTGTAGCTGATTATTGTATCGATTCCCCAAGTGGGAGATAAATCTATGTAAGTGAGTTTCCCTACATATATATATGTCAAGGTGTATCAATTTCGGAAAATATGGAAAAATAAATATCTCATTGGTTGATATCAACTCAGATATGATCAACTTCTCCAGCTTCGGACAGTGTTTAGCCAAATAATTTAGCGTTTTTGTATGAATTGCATCAATTCGTAATACCCGTAAGTGTCCAAGTAAAGTGGGAAAGTCGGAAAAAATCTCATCGCAATATAAAGATTGAATTTTCAATTCCTCCAATTGAATCAACTCATTCAGTTGCTCTCCTGTAAATAAATAGAATTATTACAATATTCTGTACAGATAAAGTTAACTTACTTTCGTCTTCATTAAGAGACCACAATTTTAAGTCTAGAGATCGTAGATTTTTTAGAGATTTCAATGATTTTATCAGGTTATTATTTGTATGCTTTCCAAAATATTGCATTTCAATATATTCGAGCATTTTAAATTTTGGCAAACTTTCCTCAAGTTTTTTAATATTGCTGTTGTCGACATTGAAAACAATGTGTTTCAAATTGGGGCAGAATTTAGCAGCAATCTCCATCAATTCCCCTGAGTCAACATCCTCGCCCCTATTGTTGATTGTGGTGAGACTTGGGCCCCACCATTCCAAAATAAAATCCCAATGTTCGGCATATTCAAAATCTTCGTCGCTATCAAAGTAAATTTCACTTTGCACTTTCTTAAGACTGTGTTCTACAAATGCATCCCATAGTTTTGGATGGGCTCTGGCAAAGTTTTTCTTATCATCGAATGTTTCAATTTGTTCACAAATAAGTTTTAGGATATCACAAGTTAAATCCAAAATGTTTTTGTTCATTTTGACTTAATTTATTTCGGCAACAAGTGCCGCACGTCCCTTCCGGTCAAAATCGAGATTCTTATTGAGAATTTTGACATCATTCAACATCTGATCAGTGTTGCCAATTCAGCTTTTTTCCGCCACATCAGGAGCTCTAGCTTTTTATAATTTAAAATAACTACTAGAATATTTCAAATTATTACTACTAGATTACTGTTGTATATAGTTGTAATTCATTATATATAATATAAAGTCAATTTAAAAGGTATAACAACTTTTTATCTGGCTTTCTTCTAGATTTTCCAGCTTTTCCTAGCTATTTTTAAATGTTGATATAGCTTTTATCGGTCCTGAAGAGCTGGCAACACTGCATCTGATGCTGAAGGTTGCCAGACCTGCTCAATTTGGACTCATAGAGAGTTTAGAGTTGCCACACGCGGTGCAGTTGAATGCAAGCAGTGCGAACTTGGCGGTAAATTCAAATCTAGAGCACACACAGAAAAGTCTTTTTAAAGTCAGTATACTTACTGTTTACAAAAGCCACCAGTTTTACAACAAATCTATGAAAGTGCATTTTTAGGTTATTAATTAAATTATTAAATTTAACTATCGATCCTTTTTATTGATTTTGTATCAAAACAATTTATATTGTTAGCTGTTTCTGTTATATTGTTTCTGTCACAATGCAATTCGATACAGTTGTCATTTAATTAAATCCCTCGCCTAAAAGAATGCTACTTTTATTTCGAAAATTAAAAAAAAAGTATTTTATTTTTGTTTTTCATTTTTCATTTAATTGAATTACAGCCAGTTTTTACAGATATAAAGTGAAAGCTTATTCTCAGCGTTGACTAATTAGCTGCCTACAACGCCAATAATATTTTAATTATGACAACTGGCAAGCTGTAATTTGATATTTTCAGATGTCGCTACCGCATGCGGTTTGTTTAATTAGCGATTGCTTGATCAAAAGTGCGCAATGCTGATAAGCAAATTACCAAAAATTTACAATAAAATTGTGAATTTAAATTGCATATAAGTTTTTCATCTTCATTCTCCTGCAGACTCCGAAAATGTTGCCTCGGCTCGTGCGTTTAAATTATGCGCACTTTCACCGCGTTGGTGTTGCAAGTATTTGTTGTTATTGTGGCAAGCCTGTTGTCCCTTTTGGTTGACTGTTGTTGTTGTTGTCTGTGCGTCGAAATTAATTAGCCGCACTTCATAGCGATTCCAGGCAACTTGTTGCGTAGGTGTTTATGCCAAATGTCTTGGCGGCACAAAGGCGCAGCGGGGTGTTGCAAGGAGGGGGGTGGGGGGTTACCACTTGTTGCAGTTTGTTGTCATCAATTTATGCGTATTTATTACAATATTTATGCATGTAAATTGTGGATGCGCCTCGTATTAATTACACGCCACGCATATCAACATGCATGTTGCCAGCTCTGCGGGTTGCTAAACATGTTGCCAAGCGTTGCGTTTGTTGCTGGCATCAGTTCCAAAATTCGAAAAATATAAAAAAATATAAGTTGTAAAATATGAAAGTCATACGTTTAAATAATGCAAAAATATATAATTATTTTTTATTTATAATATTTAACTTTAAATAACATTATTTTATAATAATTAGATTCAAATAGATTCAAAATGTTAAGAATCTGTAGCCAAAGTTTTCAACGTAACGTTGCAAGTTTAACAGATTTGAATTCGGAATTGATGCAAGCTAGAAAATATTATATTTAATTAATATTTTATATTAATTATGTATATATAGCATATACATATTATTTAAGCATATATTATATTAGCGAACTTGAATGGTCGATCGGGTTAAAAGCCTTTCTATACATAACAACAAATACTATATACTCTTTGTAGTCTACAAGTAACGGGTATAATATAGTATTATAAAATATTGATCGTGCAGCATCTGAAAAGCATTCATATTCACACCAGTGCATGCAAAACAGTTAACAACAAGGTTAATAAATCATGCAACAGCGTCGAGTGGCAGACAAATTCACTGAAATTTCAATGAACAAAATCAAAAACAAAAAAGCTGCGATCCCAAAAATGGTATGGTCTAAAAGGCTGCCGCATCAATATGGAGCATGCATAATCCACCACCAACAGCAACAACAACAACAACAACATTAGTAACAACAACAAGTTGTCGGCATTATGAATAACTTTTAAATTTGAATGTGAAATAAACGCTTTGTCTAAGCGCCTGGATAACCGGCTACCGTTAGCAACATTGCCAAAACTTGTGGCGAATGTTGCCAATGATTTATGCAGCAACATTTGATGAAATATAATACAAAAGCCGCACGGCAGCAACTGCAACACCAACAACAACATCAACAACAGGAGCAGCAGCAAAAACAAAGATAAATTGGCAGAGCAACAAATTGTAAACTATATAAGGTTTAAATGCAAAGTTGTTTGCTTGTCCTATTGGAGTTTTTTTATTTTTACATAAGACTCACATTAGCGACGCCTGCACCTCCGCTGGCGTCTGCAGCGCACGCAGCAACATTTAAGAGATGACACAACGTGACACGATCTGAAAGCTTTCGTGACTCGTGTCGAGATAATTGATAAACTTAAGAGATGACACACGTGAAGATTAGCTTCAATTCGTGACATTACAATTCAAGAGATGGCTTTCAATATTATTATATCGATAATGTACTAATCGATACAAACATCGGTTTCGGTTCCGAAAATACTATTTTAGTAAAAGGTTCTATTTCGGTTTTAATTAATTAATTAATTTAAAATACAAATTGTGTTAGCTTTCAAAAATTTTTTTTTTAATTTTTTATGATTTTTAAATAAAAATTGAAATTTCATTATTTTTTACAATTTTTATTTAAAAAATAATTTTTATGATTTTTAAATAAAAATTGAAATTTCATTATTATTTCACAATTTTTATTTAAAAAATAATTTTATAATTTTTAAATAAAAATTGAAATTTAATTATGATTTCACAATTTCTATTTTGCGATCAAAAATAAGAATTAAAATTTATTTTTATAAATGGATACATACAATATTTAAATTTTGAATAGAATGTATCGAAAAATATTCTCGGTTATTTTTTTAACATAGATGTTTCTCATAAATTTCGATTATAATTATGAGCAATATTTTGTGGAAAATTATCGACTATAATCTATGTTTTTTGGGCGGTATTTATTACGATATCATATTCTGAGTGATATTTTTCCTAAAACTTCTTCTACCACGTGACACGACACGACACCACACCTGAAATTAATTATATTTCAATTTTAAATTTTATTGTTTTGTTCGTGTTTCTTTTTTTCTTTTGTATAATTTGATTGTTTATAACTTTGATTGCTAATCAGATTTCACGGTGTGCACGGTGCCAGTCAAAGCGATGCATTCAATCTCGACCAGAGCATCCATTGGAAGTTTGGCAACCTGGACGCAGCTGCGTGCTGGAAAGTCCTTAGCAAACACTGGAAAGAGCGATTATAGTACATAAATATTTACGATTGCTGTGTGCGGTAAACAAATTTATTAGTTTCGTTGCCAAGACCGCTGCTGATAAGCCCACTGATGTCGATCTTAAGGCCAAACCCGATGTCGATGCCTTATCACTCGCAAGTAGTAAAATAAAAAAGAAAATAACAAGTCTGATTGGAATGCTTACCTCGCTTATAAACCTCATTGACAGCAGCAAAATCGTTGAGATCTTTAACGAATATTGTATTTTTAACCACTTTATCGATATCGGAATCGGCTGCCCTTAGTACCGCCACTAGATTCTGAAGCGCCATCTCGGTTTGCTCGGTGGCGCCACCTGGCACCAGTTGCATAGTTGACTTATCCAAACCCAAACATCCGGAGACATAAACAGTGCGATCGGCAACCACAGCTTGACTGCATAGAAACAACAACAAATATCATTAAAATATGAAAGTTCGCTCTCACTCTCTTTGACACTCTCTCAAATTGTTGCAAAAAAATAGCTGTTTGGGAAAGCATTCAATAATAGCTAAATTTGCAAAGAAAAAGTGCTTAGAAAATAGTCAACTCTTTTAAGTCAAACTTTATATTTATTTTTAAAACTTCAATTATTTTGTATTGAATTAGTCCAAGATCTAAACTCCGGGAAAGTTAGCCACTGACCCTGAAATTTTTGCCTCTAATCGTTAGACATTTTACTAATTAGCTTATAAGTTCAATGAGAAAATGATTAAGTCATAATGTTGGCAACTTGCGCCAAATTTGAAATATCAGAATATCGATACACATCAAATTCATAGTCTAGTATTCATTTTATTAATATTATCACGTAAGGAGTAGCTAATTTATTTTATGAATACCTAAATATATATTTTAAATTGCCATATTTCCGTCTAAACGCAATTTTCAAACTTGGCTATCGTCGAACTTTAAGAAATAGACAGAACTAGCTATAAAATAGCGAAATTGGCAACACTGCTTAGGAATAATAAAGCTTGACTGCATAGAAACAACAACAAAGATCATTAAAATATGAAATTCTTTCTCTCTCTCGGATACTCTCTCAATCCCAACACACACAATTGTAGTATTTACTTGTATGGCGCTACCGGCTTCGCTGCATTTGCAGTGCTAATTAGTTTACGCACAATTGTTGACATGCTGTTGAATTTAAAAATAAAGATTACTATAACTTTAAATTAGTTACTATCGTGCACCTGTTGCCGCTGCTTAAAGGTGACTGAGCGCGCAGCGTTTGCTTTTTTTTCACTAGACGTCCAAACTGTTATCAGCGCGAGCTTTTGATATGCTCTCCCACACAACCGTTGCGCAACTGTTGTCCAGCAGAAGAATGAGCTTTCTCAAGTCACAATGGTCAGCTTATCTATCACTTTACAACACCATCAGCAGTCTTGATTAAAATGTCACATATTGTCTTATCTCTGGCCAATTGGGTTGCAGACACTTTCTCTATCAGCCAATATTTGATTTAATGCAAACCACGTCACTTGAGCCCTTGGCACGCCCTCTGGGCTCTGACTCTGAATCAAAGTCTGGCTAATTATTTATTATATTTTGGCAATTGCTGTCTGTCAGTCGCTGTCAGAAGAAGAAGAGGAAGAAGAAGAAAGCACCGTTGCCAGAATTTTTACGCATGCCAAAATATCAAGTCGAAAACTCGCAAACTCTGTAATTATTATGGCATCTCTTTTTTTTCATTTTTCGTTTTTTTTTTGAGAATGTGGTTAGGGTCTTAATCTTCTTGACTTTTTTGAGACAGGCAACAACAGCAATAACTGCAGACTGGGCGCAGTTTCTTCAAGAGGCGTAGGTGCAACGCAGAGCACACAGAACACGCCTTGAAAACGCCTGCCCCAAAGATTGATTGCAGTCGCTTTGTTGTTGTTGTTGTTATACCCTTACAGAGGGTATTATAACTGTCAGGGGTGCCACAGAAATCGAAACCAAACGAAAATCTGGAAGATTTGTGAGTCGGTTTTTCTTTTGCATAGAAAGTAGAAAGAATCTCTACAAATAATTCTGAGATCAGAATAAAAATTAGAATAACAAAACTAAGAAGCATGAAATTTGGAAATAAAAATTATTAGTTCAAAATTAGGTAGACATCAAAAATATCTTATGAAAAATTACTCGACTTAGTTCTAAAAGGAACCAGCAAAAAAAGTTGAATTTTGTAATTTATTTATAAATAGTAAGGATCAATAAATGTGTATTTACATATAAATATTGTTTGCAATCTTTTTGAAAATATCAAAATAAAGCTGTCACAATTTGTTGTTACGTTTTTTTATCAAATTAATATTAATTATAAAATGATCAAATTTTATTATGCTGATTAAATATCATATTCAATTATTATACGCGTTAATTTTAAATTTATGATTTTCCACTTATATTTCTTGATTTTCAATATAGTACCTTAAGATCGTTTTCTGCAAGGATATCCAAACTTCGTTGAGCCGAATATAACTTGACTTTCTTGATATTTTCTGTTGGTTTTGTTGGGCAACCCACGAAGATGGAACCGTGAAGAAGAAATTTTGTTGCCCTACAGCGTTTTAATGTCGCATTTTAGCGCATTAATTACTTTATGATCCACTTTATGCGCATAAAATATGCGCAACGCAATGAAAAAAGCAATTTCAAGATTGAAGAGCTCTCTTTGGACCAGGCTTCGTGGGTGTTGACTGAATCAACTTGGCAATGTTGAAGAAAATAAACAAACATTCTTACATTCTACATTGATATTAATTAGTATAAGAGAGAGAGAGGTTTTTTTTTGGAATTGATTTATATGCATACATATAATATACTTATATCGTATGCCATATAATGATAGCCTCTGGCATTTACAAACAATTTACATTAAATGCTTTAATAAATAAAGCTTTAAATAAGCCAGAGTCATGTTTGCCATATAATTAAGTTTCGACCAGGCTGGCAATAACAATAACAAATTGCCTCTGAACTTGAAGGTGTGCATTAAGAAAAATAAAATAAAAGGGCCAAGACAAGAACAGCAAACAGAACAAGTTGGCCAAGTGGCAGAAAGGAGGAGACCGAAGACCGGAGACATTGGGCGGTAGATAGAAGCCAGAAGCAGGTCAATATTTATGGCACTTGTTGTGGTTGTTGTTGTTGTTGTTGTGGCAAAAATAAAGCGTTTTTCCTCCGCTGGCCAGCATAAACTTTCCCTTTTCATTTTGATTTTCCATTGCAATTTGACAAGCCCCGTCGGATGCACCTCGTCATCTGTGGGCTGCCATTTTTTACTGGCTCAAATAACTTCATTTGTTTAAGGCTTTATTGGGGCTTTATTGAAGCGCCGCAAGCAACAAAAAACGAAGCTGTTGTTGTAGTTGTTGTTGTTGTGGTTGTGGTTGTTGTTGTTGCTGTTGCAACAGTTGCTGCTGCCACAAGCATCGCGTAAATTGCAACAATTTCTCAGACTCAGCCACTATAATTTGCATGTGATTTTTATGGCTCGGCGATTTGCTGTTTAAATTATTTGATTTTAATTTGCTGCGTAATTGTTGGGTTTATTTTAGTGCACGAACAGAAGCCAAGTTGCAGGATTCCATTCCACTTGTGGCCTATTTATTATCACATCGATTTATGTTTATGGCTGCCAAAAGGCGGAAAATGCAAAGTTAAAGACAAGTTTAAATTGCCTGAAATCGAAATCGATAGTTGATGCTATGAAAAGTGAACATTCAAGGACGCATGTAAATTATTTTTAACGATTACAAAGACAGAGTCTATTTCTTCACACTTCTCTTTGTCTATTATGTACATTAGTCAGCAAATCCATTCTTTCTAATATTTATAGGGCCCCGGACAAGAAATAACCACTTTCAAAATTAGTCTGTTAGAACGTTATTTTTAAATTATTGAAATCTTGAATTTTGTATTTTTAAGCGAGGTGAGCTTGTATTTTGAATCATTTCCACTGCCGATTTAAAAATCTTTATCATTGGCGTAGATAGGTATGGTTGGTGGGGTTGGGTGGGCGGTCGAATAATAAGAAAAATTAAGTATTCAAGTAATCCAATTGATTTATTTTATATTACATATTATATTTTTTGGGCTTTGCTTGCATCTTTTAGCATACTAGAATTTTAATCTTAAGCTTATTAAGCTCATTGTTTAAATTTCTTTCCTTGGAAGATAGTGTTTAATAATTTTCCAGAAAACATCTTCATTTTGTACCTCTATATATTTAGAGAAAAGAATGTGAACTTCTGGCCCCTTAATTTATGTTCTGCCAACGCCCTTGTGTTTGCTTTATTTGACTTAATGTTTTCATGTGAGATTTTAGTCTTGTTTGTTTTGTTTTTATTGAATTCTGAAGATAAATTCAAAAAAAAGTTACCACACTTTAACAAATAAATTTTATTGCAATTTTAGCAGATGTTTTTGATAAACATAATTTAAAACAATGAAGATAAGTACCAGGTACACTTTATCTAAATTAAAAGATTTATGAAACAATAACTAACATTACATTTTTATTTAAAAGTCATTGAAGAAAGACTCGAATATATTTTTATCCAGAACTTTAAATTCTATATTGAGTAATGTTATTTTATTTATATTTTTTCTACATTTAATATCTGACGTTAGGTTAAAGCAAGATGAAATTCAATTGAAATTTGTTCGTAATAATTTGAAGTGAAATATCTGCTAGTATTTGATAAAGCACATGTTTATGCTCCTGTTGCTTCTCCCTGCCCTCTGCTCTGCTCTGCTCTGCTCTGAACAAACAACAATCAATAAGCCGCACTTTAGTTGGGACACGCCTTTCTTGGCCAAGTACTCGTATCGTTATATAAATGTGTGTCTGCCACAAATTTGCCCCTGCCAATAATTCAATTAACATGGTTGCATGGAGCCAAGACCGAAGAAGAAGAAACCTGCAACACCCGAGTCTGAAGTGGAGGCTGTAACAGACAGACAGACAGGCAGGCAGACAGGCAGACCAACAGGGCAAAGAAACATCAACAACACATTTATTTCACAATTGGCGCACATTAATCAATGGCAATTGGAAACGGGAGGAGTCTACTGTGTGCTGTGGACTGTGGTTAAATGCCACAACAAGTACCAAAGCCAAAGGAACTGTATAGTAGAGTAGTTGCAATTAAAAGCAGATTAATATGCCGCCCAGTGGCAACAGTCATTCCCATTTGGGAGGCAGATCAGCTCAGCTCAGGTGCAGAGACAACAACGCCTTGTTCTGCAATTCCTGGACGTTGTCATCCTCTCGCCTAGGTTTTTATTTTAGTATTTAGCTTTGTCTCGTATTACAACTGCGTCGGCGATTGTGGCCCACTTTAATTGCACTTTTCATACTTGTTAATTTTTCAATTTTCCAATTGACCACCGACAGCGACAGTTGCCAAATGTCGAACGTGCAACGTTCATGGACCACACACAAACATATAAATACAGTGGAGACTTCAATACAGATACAGGTGGACATGCTAGGGGTCTGTTTCTTTCTCTTTCCCTCTATATATAAATACACTTGCAAAAATCTTAATTTAAAATCGTCCTAAGGGGGTCGACTTTTCCCTACAACTGAGCGAAATGAGCTTAGTTTCAGAAATTTAATATAAGCTTTTCTTTATAAATTTATGCCAAGTAGATTTTTTTTAGTTGAATAAATTGTTATATCTAAAAAAATTCAGATTTTTTCATATTTAGGTTTTTTTGATCATACAGAAATACGCCCCGAATATAAACAATAATTTCTTACACTTAGAAAAAATTAATAATTTAAAAACAGTTTTTTTTATATAAAAAATTAAAATTCAAAAAGTTTTTATTGAATTTCAAGGCGATGCGATCTAGATTTGAGATAACTAAAAAATTTAGAAAATAAAAGTAACTCAATAATATTTGTTTAGATACTTTCAATTATGAAGAAAATACATATTAACATTAGAACGTTTCTCTTAATTTTAAGCAATTCATATTTTATGGCGATTTTTTGAAAAGTAGAAAATATGTTTTGTGAGTGTAGAGAGTTGAGAGCTGAGTTTAGTTCAGCTGTGACCCAACTCGATGCACAGCGGGCACAGCTGCTGACTGTGGGGGCGCCTCCATTTGCCTCGTTGCTGCATTTGGGCCAAATTAATTGCTAGCGATTAAATTTCAAATTTTCCATGCCAAGTCGCAGTCGCAGCTTCAACTCTCCAACGCTCCATTCGCTTCCGTGCTGCGAGTTTTGCGTGTGGCATTTGCAACATTTTCTCCTATATTTCCTTCTCCTCCTGCTTGTAAAGTGAAAATCATTAGTTTTCATTTGTGGCGTTTAGTTTTAGGGCGTGTGCCGCCCGCTCTGATCGGGAATTGTCGTGCAACTGTTTTGCATTGCAAATTCAAATGCAACTTCCAAGTGCAATTTTCACTTGCGTCGTTGCGTCAAGTTTTTAGCTGCCCCGTGTCGTTGCTGTGGCAGTTGCATGTCAGCCATAGTCATGTGCATGTTCTCCTGTGGCGAGCTGTTTAATACCTTGTATAGAAAAAGGTTTTCAAATGGTAATATACCAAATTGTTTATCCTATGACCGCACTAAAACTTATAAAAGATAAATAAACATGAAAACAATATGACAAAGCATACTGAAAACTATAAATATCTTAACTTTTAATATATAAGTAGTTTGATAAATTATTTATCATTATTATGAGCACGGAATTATTATGGTGCCGAATTTGAAAACAGTTATTTTTTTGCGGTGACCTTTAATAGGGTCACGGAAATGAGAACTTAACTAATAAATATTTCAATAACAAATTTAAACATTTCACACCATATTTATACATGCTGTAGTTCTTTACAATGAAAATACATTATTTTACTATTATTTTGTTGAATATACAGAGTATGGAAAACTTGAGACTAGTACAAACTATATACGCTATTTTCTATTTCTTAGTTATTTTCCATGAGATCGAGAATAGTATTTAATTATAGGGTATCTACTAGTGTAATATTTCATATGTTTTATTGATTTGATTTTATTGTAATTAAAAGCATTTGCAATTGCCCTCTGACAGCTTCAATGGTTGTGCAAATAAATTTCAAATATATAATATTTGAAAGTGTTCCAAGTGGAAAGGAGATATTTTATAGGGAAATTCTAAAATCTTGACAAGTTTTAACATGCATCGCAATATGCCAATAATATGTAGTTAGTGAAGGGAAAACGGAGTTTTTCATAGGAAAATAGGTACATCTTTTGAAACATAAATTGATACCAGTTAATTATTTTATTTCTGCGTCTCCCGTTAGAATTAATATACTTTGTGTCTTACTTTATCTTTCAGTGTATTATATATTATTTATAAGGGAGTGATCGCTAAATTACTATCAGATAAGATAGCGAAATTTCAAAGAATCACTAATGCTCTTGAGTTTTGTTTTTATTACATGTTGGCCTTGATAAGTAAATGACCATTTCTCTATCTTTTGTTAGGCTTATCAGAGTATTCTGAGATACTCCGTATACAGATTGATAAGATATACAGAGTTGATTCATTTCTCCAAGTAATAAGCAACTCTTGCTGTGATTAAAATTTAATTTGATTATTATCTTATTTTAAATTACTATTTATACAGTGATCGAAATATTTAAAAAAAATTAATGAAAAGATATCATAGATCTTGTTTCAATGATTTCTGGATGTGGTCTTGATATATAAATGACAATATATTCAATCCAATCCGTCACTCGCAAAATATTCTGTGGTCCACAGTACTTTATCAGATAAGAACTACTACTACCACTGTAATTTGTCTTCTGTCTCTTCTGTTTGTTGTATAACTCTGGAGCGTAGTTTAAAGTCAAAATCTCGCTCAATACGTCGCAGGATTCATATTCATTTGCTACCCAGTAGCTTTTGGGTTTCAAATTCTCTAACTCATTGAACCATTTAATTTCTCCAATCAGATAACGCGGCAAGTAGGGATCGTCCATATCGTTGAGGTCCTTTTGAGGTTCCGAAATGTATCCACGAATGGTCTTACCACGGATTTCCACATCGAGAAAGTAGATCGCATTTGATATCAGGCTATAGTTGGAATTGAAACAGGCGTGACTTTCGGTGTAGAATGGAAAATCATTTGAGCATTTGAATGTTGGACCAGGAGAAGAACTTGCTACTGAATCCAGTGAAAGATGAACTCCAAATTGTGAGCCATTACTATAAATTCCAATTTGGCCAAACAACTGATAATATTCTTTGATCGAATCATTGATGGCAAATTCTATAGCATTATGTATGCCACTGTAGTCGAAAGTCTCCCCGATTGTCCATTGAAAGGCACTACGAAATCCAGTAAAGTTTTTTTCGGGCACATCTCTAATACGTACATCGAAATGTCTAGGATATTTTGGATCTCCAGCAGATCGTTCCTGTATCTTGGACAGGCTCAAAGTGGGCTTCGTAAAGACGCCACTGAAGAGTAGGAAGAAACCGAAAAGGTAGAGAAGCCGCGACTCTTGTGAGGAACTCATCATTGTAGACTGAACTGAACTCGTGCTGTCCGCCTATTTTATATCATCTTTATTATATTATTACTACTGATAAGGTTTTTTTAAAGGGTAGAATTGCTAAATTGACATATACGTTTATAGACTAATATTATATAAAAAGAAAACTCAAAATACGAATTACTATATATTAACTGATCTATATGACCCAAGTACAGATATTAACAAAAAGTTATCAAAAATCACAAACATGAAATCGATAATCTATGTATAATTATTAAAATTAGACGTTTTAGTCTCTTAACTAATTTTTTTAAAATTAGTTTGAATATATTTAAGGCTAATGCTAATAACTAATCTGATGACTGATAAAATAGATGAAAGCTTTCCTGAACTTTGTACAGGGTATTTGTGATTCATTGCAATGACAAATAACAACTGATAACAACTGATATCAGAATAGATTGTTAATGTTTAATTGTGGTACTTGAACACAACAATCAATCTAGTAAATCAGTTCACTATTCTAGTCATTTTTTTTATTGATTATATATATTAATCAATAAATATTGTTGGAGGCGACCACAAGTCTCTTAATTCTTAAACTTATCGGGTAATTCTGACAACTACGCTAACTCTACACAGAGGAAAAAAATCAAGTATATCGTGCCATTTTTTAAACTTGATTTCTCACTAAGATTAAAAGTGCCACTCGAACTGCTTCTCGAGGCTGAAAAGCAGGAACCATTTGGGAATTCTAAGTAAGCGAACGCTAAAAAGATATAAGAATTTAAGTACTTGATTGATGATTTTATCTACTCGATATGCGAGTCGAACTTGAGTCCCGAACTTATATAAAGAATTTGCGTCCTAATTTGTTATTAATTTTAGAGTTTTACTTGATTCAAGATAATTTGTTGTTATATCATGATTTTTAGTATTTGCTCATAGATTTTTAATGCTAATTTTAGGAAAATTGTACTTATATTAAGCATTATTTTTAAGTATCGTATATAGTTAATTCGAGTTTATTCGTGTAGGAATAATCAGCTTTGAGTCATATTAACCTCAGAAATGTAGGTCTATTTAAGTTGCTACGCTATATTAAAAATTCAATTTATTCATGTGTTATCTAAACATTTTATTTCTCGTTACAATTATACAATGATTGGATTTGACATTTTTTATAAGCGTACTAGTATTTTTCAAATAACTTTAAAAAGAATTCATTGAGCTTGTTCCATTGAGTCTTGGTGTGGATCTTGATATGTAGACAACAGTATTCCAATCCGTCATTGCCAGAGTATTTAGTGGTCCACATATTCTGGAGTTGTATAACAAACTGCCCATATAGTCTCCCTTTTGCCTCTGCACTTTGTTATACAACTCTGGAACATAGTTAAATGTCATAATATCGCTCATCAAATCACAATTATTTCCATTTAAAGGATCATCGACTTAGAATTCCATAGCGTTGTGTAAGCCATACTTGTTGAATCTTTCCCCGATTTGCCATTTGCCTAATAAATATTTAAATAACAAATTTAAATATTTCACACCATATTTATACATGCTGTAGTTCTTTACAATAAAAATACATTATTTTACTATTATTTTGTTGAATATACAGGGCATGTAAAACTCGAGACTAGTACAAACTATATACGCTATTTTCTATTTCTTAGTTATTTTTCATGAGATCGAGAATAGTATTTAATTATAGGGTATCTACTAGTGTAATATTTCTTTTGTTTTATTGCCCTCTGACAGCTTCAATGGTTGTGCAAATAAATTTCAAAATATATTCGAAAGTGTTCCAAATGGGCAGGAGATATTTTATAGGGAAATTCTAAAATCTTGACAAGTTTCAACATGCATCGCAATATGCCAATAATATGTAGTTAGTGAAGGAAAAACGGAGTTTTTCAAAGGAAAATAGGTATATCTTTTGAGACATAAATTGATACCAGTTAATTATTTTATTTCTGCGTCTCCCGTTAGAATTAATATACTTTGTGTCTTACTTTATCTTTCAGTGTATTATACATTATTTATAAGGGAGTGATCGCTAAATTACTATCAGATAAGAAATTTCAAAGAATCACTAATGCTCTTGAGTTTTGTTTTTATTACATGTTGGCCTTGATAAGTAAATGACCATTTCTCTATCTTTTGTTAGGCTTATCAGAATATTCTGAGATACTCCGTATACAGATTGATAAGATATACAGAGGTGATTCATTTCTCCAAGCAGACTTCATGCCTTGTAAAATAAATAAAATATTAATAAACAATTCTTGCTGTGATTAAAATTTAATTTGATTATTATCTTATTTTAAATTACGATTTATACAGTGATCTTGTTTCAATGATTTCCGGTGGTGGTCTTGATATATAAATGACAACATTGTCAAACCAATCCCACGCTCGCACAATATTCTGTGGTACACAGTAATCGGTCGGTATAGAGCTGCTATCACTGTACTCGGTCTTCTTTCTCATCTGTTTGTTGTATAACTCTGGGGCGTAGTTTAAAGTCGTAATCTCGCTGATTAAGTCGCAGGAACCATATTCATCTGCTACCCAGTAGCAGTACGGTTTCAAATTCTCTAGCTCATTGAACCATTTCATTTCTCCAATCAGTTTACGCGGCAAGTAGGGATCGTCCATATGTTTGAGGTCCTTTTGAGGTTCCGAAATGTATCCACGAATGGTCTTACCACGGATTTCCACATCCAGAAAGTAGATCGCATTTGATATCAGGCCATAGTTGGAATTAAAGCAGTTGTGACTTTTGATGTGGAATGGAAAATCATTTGAGCATTTAAACGATGGACCAGGAGAAGAACTTGCTACTGAATCCAGTGAAAAATGAACACCAAGTTGTGAGCCATTACTATAAATTCCAATTCGACCAAATAACGGATAATTTTCTTGAATTGAAGCATTGATGGAAAATTCCACAGCATTATGTATGCCACTGTTGTCGAAAGTTTTCCCGATTGTCCATTGGAAGGCACTACGAAATCCAGTAAAGTTTTTTTCGGGTACTCTTCTAAAACGTACTTCATAATTTTGAGGATATTTTGGATATCCCGTAGGATAACTTTCCTGGGAAAGGCTCAAAGTGGGCTTTGTAAAGACTCCACTATAGAGTAAGAAGAAACCAAACAGGTAGAGAAGCCACGACACTTGTGAGGAACTCATCGTTGTAGACTGAACTGAACTCGTGTTGTCCGCCTGTTTTATATCATCTATATTATATTTCTACTGCTGATAAAGTTTTTTTTATGGGAATAGAATTGCTAAATTGACACATACGTGACACAAACATATAGACTTTAAAAAGAGAGCTCAAAATACGAAGTACTATAACTAACTAATCTAAATGACCCAAGTACAGATATTAACACAAAATTATCGACAATACCAAAACTGAAACCAATAATTTATAAATATTATAATTAGACGTTTTAGACTCTTAACTAGCTTTCTTATATTAGTTGGAATATATGTAAACCTAACGCTAGTATCTAATTTGCCGACTGATGAAATAGATGAAAGCTTTACTGAACTTTGTTCAGAGTATTTGTGATTCATTGAAATGACTTAGGCTATTCGGTTTATACTTAAGTACTTCTTTCAGAAGAGATTGTTAATGTTTAATTGTGGTACTTGAACACAACAATCAGTCTAGCAAATCAGTTCACCATTCTATGGTCTTTTTTTATTGGTTATATTTATTAATCAATAAATATTGTTGGAGGCGACCACATGTCTCTTATTTTTTAAACTTATCGGGTAATTCTGACAACTACGCATATTCTACACAGAGGGAAAAAATCAAGTATTTCGTAATTATACTGCCACATTTCAAACTTAATTTCTCACTAAAACTGAAAGCAAATAGGCAAGAACTATTTGGGAGTTCTAAGTAAGCGAACGCTAAAAAGGTATAAGAATTTAAGTACTTGATTGATGATTTTATCTACTTGATATGTGAGTCGAACTTGAGTCCCGAACTTATATAAAGAATTTGCGTCCTAATTTTTTATTAATTTTAGAGTTTTACTTGATTCAAGATTATTTGTTGTTATATCATGATTGTTAGTATATGGTCATAGAATTTTAATGCTCATTTAAAGAAAATCGTACTTATATTAAGCATTATTTTGAACTATCGGATATAGTTAATTCGAGTTTATTCGTGTAGGAATAATCAGCTTTGAGTCATATTAACCTCAGAAATGTAGGTCTATTTAAGTTGCTACGCTATATTAAAAATTCAATTTATTCATGTCTTATCTAAACATTTTATTTCTCGTTACAATTATACAATGATTGGATTTTACATTTTTTTATAAGCGTACTAGTATTTTTCAAATAACTTTAAAAAATAACTTTAAAAAGAATTCATTGAGCTTGTTCCATTGAGTCTTGGTGTGGATCTTGATATGTAGACAACAGTATTCCAATCCGTCATTGCCAGAGTATTTAGTGGTCCACATATTCTGGAGTTGTATAACACACTGCCCATATAGTCTCCCTTTTGCCTCTGCACTTTGTTATACAACTCTGGAACATAGTTAAATGTCGTAATATCGCTCATCAAGTCACATGAATCATACTTATTGGCGATAAAGTAATTTTTGAGGCTCAAATTAGTTAGTTGGTTGAACCAGTAGATTTGTCCAATCTGGTTACGGGCCAATTTAGTATTGTTGATATGAGTGAGATCCGTTTGAGGGCTTGAGATGTATCCAGTTATTGTATTATTGTTAAGTTCCACATCGAGGTAGTAGATTGCGTTCGAAATCACACTTTTGTTGGAATAAATTGAGAATTTAAATGATCCTGCATCCAATGAAAGCTGAACTCCAATTTGTGAGCCGTTGCTATAAATTCCAATTTGTCCATATAACGAATTATTTCCATTTAAAGGATCATCGACTGAGAATTCCATAGCGTTGTGTAAGCCATACTTGTTGAATCTTTCCCCGATTTGCCATTGGAAGACGCTACGGAATCCGGTAAAGTTTGTTTCGAGGGTTGGCACAAAGCTTACTTGGTAATGTATATCGTATTTTAAACTGCTAACAGTTCGCTCCTGTGCCAAGTCCTTGGATTGGATTAAGTTTGGTTTCGCAAGGACGACGCTAGGGCCTTGATCCTGTCCCAAATCCTTGGGTTGGATGAAACTGGGCATCGCAAGGACGCCATTGAAGAGTAGGAAGAAACCAAAAAGGTAGAGAAACGAAGACCTTTGAGAGACACCCATCGTTGTTGACTGAACTGGAATCGTATTGTCTGCCCATTTTATAGCAACTTTATCAGTATGTTACTATTGATAAAGTTGATTCATAGGAATAGATTACATCTACATAATAATTGATTTTTGAATGATAATGTCTCAGCTTAAGGTATAAAGTATTATTTATGTGCTCAATAAATGTGTTTTCTGCTGAAACAAACCATAATCTTGCAGAACGCCACGTGTAGGGTATTTGTAAATTATTTCCATTGAAAACTCTAATCAGCGTCCACACCTGATAATTTCTTGATAAACTTAAGGCTTTAAGTGAGGTAACTTAAAATAATAACAAGAGGATTGAATGATTAAACAATTCCAAGTATTATTTAATTTTAATTTATAAATATAAGTCATATTTATATTATTTATTTTAATTTTTATATTTATTAACGAGTTCTGAGATCTTATATTTAATTAAAATAGATCCAAATATTTTATCTCTCCAATCATTTTGACTACTCGCTAAGGACAATGATGTTCGGCGGAGACTTCACAGTGTAGACTTATCAAAAGTTGATAAAAGTATTCTCACTATAGTTTAGAAAATTTATAACTTTAATTACGTGTTTATTCACTACTAAAAACAATCGGCAAATGAAAAATTAAGTGTTAAGAAAATGCAACGAAAATTATATTACAAATTAACAATTAAATTAATAATAAATTTAAATTAAAAAATGAAACGAAAAAAATGTAACGTCTGTGGTGAAAAAATGAGTAATGGATTCAATATATGTTGCAAGGATTGGGAAAAACCCAATCAGATCCACATGAAGGTCAGAAAATTTAAAATTGTATTAATGTAAGGAATACAAAATAACAGTTCTATGATATTTTGAATTATAATCAATTGTTCAAATCAATAATTATTGGTAGGCCCTTGGAGAAGGGTTTTAAAATCAGCATTCATTCCGGAGGTTTTTAAAATATAATAAAAATCGTCGGAAATCAAATCCTCTTGCTTCCGACTTCGATCACATAGTTTAATTTAATAATCTCATTATCAACGACATTACTTATTTTCTCGCTCAGATCATCGAGTTCAATAATTACTTGATCTTTTTCAGACTTTCCGGAATATTCCGAAAGTCTTAAGAAAAACTCGTTTAACCTCAGGGTTCCATTGTTCTATGGATTTAAGAATTATTCCCAGAACTCCGTTATCAAAATATTGGCACTTATTTTCATGTACTTCTTTTTTAAAAATCGGTTGACATACAGCACAATTCATATCTAATGCCACCCAAGATTATACATTTATTATATTTATGTGTTATCTAAACATTTTATTTCTCATTACAATTAATACAATGGACAGATTAAACATTTTTATAGAAAATAGTCATATTTTTTAAGGAACTTTAATGGAAATTACGCATATTTTCAAAAGAATTCATTGAAATTGTTCAATTGAGTACTGGTGTGGGTCTTGACATGTAGACAATAGTACTCCAATCCGTCATCGCGAAAGTATTTATTGGTCCGCACAGCATGGTCAACACACTGTAATTATAGACGGCCTGTTGCCTCTTCGTGTTGTTATATAACTCTGGCAGATAGTTGAAGGTCGTAATTTCGTTTGACAATCCGCATGATTTATAAGAATTGGCGACCCAGTAGTTATCGGGACTCAAATTTGTTAGCGAGTTTACCCATTTTATTTCTCCAATTAGAATACGGGGCAAGTTGCGATTGCTCATATTAGTGAGGTTCGTCTGAGGCTGTGAGATGTATCCACTTATTGTCCTATCACGGATTTCGACATCGAGGAAGTAGATCGCATTCGGTATCAGTGTATAGTTGGAATTAAAACAGGCGTGACTTCCGGGAGAGAATGGGAAATCATTGGAGCATTTGAACGATTTACCAGCGGAAGAACTTGATGCTGATGAATTCAATGACAAATGAACTCCAATTTGTGAGCCATTGCTATAAATTCCAATATCACCAGATAATTGCTTATTTCCATTTATCAATTCATTGACTGAGAATTGCATAGCGTTATGTATGCCATAGTTGTTGACAGTTTTCCCGATTGTCCATTGGAAGACGCTACGGAAACCGGTGTATCCAGAAAATTTCACTAGGTTTACTCGGTAATGTTCAGGATATTTGGAATCTCTAGTAGCTTGCTCCTGCACCAAGTCCTTGGATTGAATTAAGTTTGGTTTCGCAAGGACGACACTAGGACCTTGATCCTGCCCCAAATCCGTGAATTGGAGTAAACTGGGCATCGCGAGGACGCCATTGAAGAGCAGGAAGAAACCAAAAAGGTAAAGAAACGAAGACCTTTGAGAGACACCCATCGTTGTTGACTGAACTGGAATCGTATTGTCTGCCCATTTTATAGGAAATTAATCAGTATGATAGGATTGATAAAGTTAGTTCTTAAGAATAGATTGCTTAAGTATTATCGGGATTTTTTGATATCGATTATGTCGTTGCTTAAGTTTTAATTTATTATTGATGTGCTCTATTAATTTATTCGGCTGAAACAATTCATAATCTTGCCACTCTTGAAACTGGGTATTTGTCAATTATTTTCATGTAAAACGCTAATCAACGTCCACGCTTGACAGTTTCTTCATAACTCAATTTTAGGTTCGGCACCTAGTGTATTAATTGATTAGAATTAATAAATATAATTATTTACCGGGTAAACAACAATATATATATATTTGATAAGATTAATAACGAATTCTGAGAATCAATTTTATAGCATTGAAATGTCTCTCCAATCAAGTTCTTCTGGGGTTAAAATTGGTCAAAATCAATGACTTCATAGTGTAGACTTATTAACAATTGATGAAAGTAAACTTATAAAAACTTGCAATATTTGGAGAAACGCATTAACTTTATTCATTGGAAGACAAATAATATCAGAATACAATTATTTTTATTAGATAAATTGAAATAAAATTAAATAAATTTAAACTGGGTGAACATACTCGTATTAACAGTACTATGATAATTTGAATTATAATCAATAATTCAAATCAATAATTATTGGTAGACCAGGATAATAAAATCTATTTAAATTCTTAAAATTCTTTAAATAATATAATAAAAAAATACCACGTGTTGAATACTTCGGTCACATAGCTTAATTGAATAATCTCATTGTCAACGACAACTTAATTTCCAGCTACTATTAACGAGTTCAATAACTACTTGATCTCCATAATTAGAATATATTCTGTTGAGGTCCTAAGAGGTTTTCAGGGATATTTGTCAAAAGTTATCACATCTAATGCCACCCAAGATTATAAATTTATTATATTTATGTATGTGTTATCTAAACATTTTATTTCTCATTACATTACAAGTAGAATTTAAAAAATATTTAATTGAACTTGTTCAATTGAGAACTGTTGTGGGTCTTGATATGTAGACAATAGTACTCCAATCCGTCATCGCGATAGTATTTATTGGCCCGCACCTATTGGTCAACATACTGCTATCGAAGACTCCCTGTTGCCTAGTCTTGCTGTTGTATAACTCTGGAAGATAATTGAATGCCGTAATTTCGTTCGACAATCCGCATGACTTATAAGAATTGGCGACCCAGTAGTTATCGGGACTTAATTTTGTTAGCGAGCGATTCCATCTTATTTCTCCAATCAGGAAACGGCGCAAGTTGCGATTGCTGATATTATTGAGGTTCGTCTGAGGCCATGAAATGTATCCACTTAGTGTATTATCATTGACTTCGACATCGAGGAAGTAGATCGCATTCGGTTTCAGTGTATAGTTGGAATTAAAACAGGCGTGACTTCCGGGAGAGAACAAGAAATTATTGGAGCATTTGAACGAGTTACCAGCGGAAGAACTGATTGCCGAATCCAATGACAAATGAACTCCAATTTGTGAGCCATTGCTATAAATTCCAATATCACCAGATAATTGCTTGCTTGCATTTATCCATTCATTGACTGAAAATTGCATAGCGTTATGTATGCCAGAGTTGTTGACAGTTTTCCCGATTGTCCATTGGAAGACGCTACGGAAACCGGTATATCCCGAAAATTTCTTTAGATTTACTCGGTAATGTTCAGGATATTTGGAATCTCTAGTAGCTTGCACCAAGTCGTTGGATTGGATTAAATTTGGTTTCGCAAGAACGACACGAGGTCCTTGATCCTGTTCCAAGTCATTGGAATGAATTAAACTAGGCATCGCGAGGACGCCATTGAAGAGCAGGAAGAAACCAAAAAGGTAGAGAAACGAAGACCTTTGAGAGACACCCATCGTTGTTGACTGAACTGGAATCGTATTGTCTGCCCATTTTATAGCAACTTTATCGGTATGCTAGGATTGATAAAGATAATTCTTGGGAATAGATTGCATAAATATTATCGGGGGTTTTTAACAGATTACTTCTTAGCTTAAGTTTTAATCTATTTTGAAATGGCTCCACATGTTTATTGCGATTGTGCCGAATGAAGAAACAATCCATTAGCTTGCGACACGTGAAGTAGGGTATTTGTAAATCATTTCCACTAAGAATGCTTATCAGCGCCCACACTTGACAATTTCTTGATAGTGTAAATTTTTAAGTGCGGTACCTAATTATATTAATTAACAATAAGAATTGGTGGAGGCCTGTCTGGGTAGATCACCTGTTTGTTTTTTTCTTCTAATTATTATGAAACTTGTCAACTGAATGTGAAAGTAAACCCAAGAACTCAGTCAAATTTGTAAAATCATAATTTTATAGCGAATAAAATACCTAAATTCAATTAAAACATTTTTATAAGCTAAATGAAAATGTAAACACATACCATATACATATTTTAATTAAAGCCACCATACTTAATATAGAAATTGAAAATCAATCAATGACAACGCAAATGTCCTAATGGATAAGACAGACAAATTTTCAAGAACTCTGGTATTATAACGAATAGCTTCCACAGAAAACAGTTCCCAATAAGTAAGATTCCACTTAAGACAATTATCCCAAGCTAAGTACTACATTTTGTTTATATCAAATCTTTAGAATGTATACTTTATTACAGTCAATTGAAAAGATTATTAGTCATATTTTTCATAGAAATTGAATGGAAAGTACCTTGTTTCATTGATTACCGGTGAAGGGTCTTGAAATATAAATGGCAATAGTATTACTCGAATCCGTGATTCTCAGAGTATTTGTGGTCCACATAATTTGTATGTGGAAGTATTATTATAGTTGGTCTTGTCCCTCCTATGTTTGTTGTATAACTCTGGAGCACAGTTAACAGTCGTAATCTCACTCAATAAATCGCATGTTTTATAATAATTTGAAAGCTAGTAACTTTTGGGTTTCAAATTCTCCAGCTCGTTGAACTCGTTTTTTGATACATTTTGTAGACTTAAAAAGGTACAAGCCAATGGGGTGTTTAAGTTGTTGATCTCAGTTAGAGGTTCTGGATTTCAATTATTGTCTGGCTTGTCAGGGAATTCGAGAGATGTTTAAGATATAAATAGGTGGCTGACTCTGGTTTAACTTAACTTTTTAAACTCTTAAGTTATAAATTTAATTTGTTAATAATGTAAATTAAATGTTAATTTTATATTTTTATTTTATAATTCTATGTAAATCTTAACTAAATAATTAAATCAATAAATAAGTAATTAATTCAGTTTATCTCATCAATCAGGTGATGTTCTCCTTCAGTTCTAAAAGTTGCCTAGAGCATGTGTTGCTTCCTTTTACTTCTATAATATTATATAATATAAGTTATTTCCAAGATAAGATAATCATTTTATTTATTTTTTATCGTATCATTATTTTTAATTACAATGATAAGATTAGAATTTCAAAGAACTTTAACTAAAAGCACTTGAGTTTTTTAAAGAACTCGACGATCTTGTTTCATTGATTGCTGGTGGAGGTCTTGAAATGTATATGGCAATAGCTGCAGCAAAATCCGTCAATGTCAGAGTATTTTGTCGTGCGCATAATCTGTAAGATGTTGTTTCACTTCCACTATAGCTGGTCTTTTCCCTCCACTCTTTGTTGTATAATTCGGGAGCATAGTTAAAAGTCGTAATCTCACTCAAATTGTCGCATGATGATCCGTAATAATTAGCGACCCAGTAGCTCTTGGGACTCAAATTTGATAGATCGCTGAACCATTTAATTTCTCCAATCAGATTACGTGGCAAGTGGGTATCGTTCATATCATTAAAGTCCACTTGTGGTTCCGAGATGTATCCACGGATTATCTTACCACTTATTTCCACATCCAGAAAATAGATCGCATTTGATAGCAGGCTATAGTTGGAATTAAAACAGGCGTGACTTCCGGTGTAGAATGGAAAATCATTTGAGCATTTAAACGATAAACCAGGCGATGAACTAGCAACTGAATTCAATGAAAAATGCACTCCAATTTGTGAGCCGTTGTTATAAATCCCAATTTGACCAAATAACTGCGAAGTTCCATTTAAAGTTTCATTGACTGCGAATTCCATAGCGTTATGAATGCCATAATTGTCGATAGTTCTCCCGACAGTCCATTGAAAGGCGCTACGAAATCCAGTAAAGTTGTATCCGGGTATTTGTCTAATTCTTACTCGGTAATGTTCAGGATATTTTGAATATCCATTGGAATGGATTAAATTTGGCTCCGTAAAGACGCCACTGAAGAGAATAAAAAATCCAATAAGATAGAGAAACCACAACGCTCGTGAGTTCCTCATCGTTGTTGACTGAACTGAACTCTGATTGTCTTTCAGTTTTATAGTAGCGTTATCATGTTTTTTTTTTAATTACTGCTAAAGTTTGTTTATGGGATTGCTTGGGTAAACATCATCAATGGTTGTTAGGAGTTCAACTTATTAAACACTGATAAAAAAAATGTTCTAAAATCAATATTTTGGTCTCATTTTATTTTCTATATATTTTCTTATCAATTTAAGATTTTTAGTTCTTATATTAAGAACTGCGAATTTTTAGATTAATATTCTTAGTTTTATTAATTTGGTCTTAAAATGTTCTTATTTTAAGAAGAAAATATTTAAGATGAATGTTCTTGATTTTAGAAGTTGGTCTTTTTTTAGTGTATTTATAAATCTGTTTGCTTGTTAACATCAGATTTAATTAATTATTGACAAGGTTCAATATATTTCTGGCATTTCTGCTATATGAAGAAACAAATCATAAACTTGCTGAAATTAATACGAGGTACTTTTTTTAATAAAATCCATGATGAACAATAATTAGGCCATTTTTACTTAGGAATATTAGATTAATAAGAATAATTGATTAATAGGTTTAATTGTCGAAATTAAAAATGCAGTTTATTTATGCCTTATCTTCAATTTTTATTTCCCACTACAACCAATTTAGTGATAAGATTATATTAAAGTCAAAAGAACTTTAATGAACATAATTTTTTCGAGTATTTTTCAATGTATTTGATAATTTGGTTTCGATTGCTGGTGAGGGTCTTGATATATAGACGAAAATATCATTATCTTTATCATTATGTCGCGCCACCAGTGTATTTTGTAATCCGCAAAACTTGGAAATGTAATAGGTAGGACTTTGAAAAACGATCTGTAGTCTCTTCTTTTTATTGTACAACTCTGGAGCATAGTTAGTAGTCATAATGTCACTCAAATTGTCGCATGATGATCCATAATAGTTAGCGACCCAGTAGTTATCTGGTCTTAAATCTGTTAGATCGTTGATCCATTTTATTTCTCCAATCAGATAACGCGGCAAGTAGGGATCGTCCATATCGTTGAGGTCCTTTTGAGGTTCCGAGATGTATCCACGAATGGTCTTATCACGGATTTCCACATCCAGAAAGTAGATCGCATTTGATATCAGGCTATAATTGGAATTGAAACAGGTGTGACTTCCGGTGTAGAATGGAAAATCATTTGAGCACTTGAATGTTGGACCAGGAGAAGAACTTGCTACTGAATCCAGTGAAAGATGAACTCCAATTTGAGAGCCGTTGCTATAAATGCCAATTTGACCTAATAAACGTGAACTTCCATTTACCAGATGATTAGCTGTAAATTCCATAGCATTGTGTATGCCATAATTGTCGATTGATTTTCCGATTGTCCATTGGAAGGCACTACGGAATCCGGTAAACCTTTCACCTGATTGGCGAATCTTTATTTGGTAATGTCGAGGATATTTTGAATTTCGATTATCTCGCTCTGAGGGCAGGTCCTTAAAGAGATTAATATTTTGCTCCGTAAGAACTCTACCGAAAAGTAGAAATAAACCAAAAAGGTAGAGAAACCACGACTTTTGTAGGCAAACCATCGTTAAAGACTGAACTGAACTCGTTCTTTGTGCCAGTTAAATAGCAGCTTTATCAATTGATAAGGGTTCTTAAAAAATTAGAATAATAAAATATATATAGATTATTAGCCTATAAGGTATGTCTATTTTCGATCTGTATTGTTAGCCTAGATGAAAAGTGTGATCGAAACTTCAAATTAAATCTGATATCGTCTATCCAAAATCTTAACAATACGATCGGTTTGTGTACTCGCCATATATCCATAGATTTTCAATTAATTTATTAATTATTATTCATATTTATTGTTTAAATATATTGAATCAAATTCATATTTAATATGCTGACTCAGTAAACATAACAGGGTATTTGTGAATTATTTCCATTTAAAATGCTAATCACACTTGATTATCAAAAATGCGTTTTAACAATGATATTTAAATGATGTCATAAGTTATTATTAGAGAAATTCTTAATCGTTTTTAAAGATTGTCGATTAAACTTTGGAAGCCTACTGAAAAAATTAAATGGCAATTTTAGAATGAACTTTAGCGGTATTTAAACCTTTAGGGAGAACTATTTAGTTAGACCTTTAGTTAACCCTTAGTTCAACGTCAAGTTCAAGCAACAAAGTTCAAGTCATAACTCGCTGTTTGATCCCATCATCCTTACCATCATCATCATCATCACCATCACCATCGTCATCATCTTCATCATTATGGCCAACAGTCGCAGAGTTGCCATTGGTAACAAAGAGTCGGAAAGCGTTGCACTAAATCAAGCCCACATGGAATGAAATGAAATGGTAGCGAGAGTTGGCCAGCATCAGTTTGGACAGCTTCCACACAGTAGCCTGGCCAACAACTGACACACAGAGCGGAGCTGGGGAGGGGAGGAGGAAGGGATTCAGTAGCCAAGTTGGAAGACGCTGAGTCAACGTCAGCGGCAATGGCATCAACAGCATCATCATTAAAGCCTGGCCAAGATAAACACAAGCCAAGGCGCAGCCTGAACATGTGTAGCCTGTCGAAGTCCCAACGAAGCGAGGCCAAAGCGACGAGACCCACAGGTTCCTTCCTATTTGCGATACCCAGTAACTACAGATTAAATAGGGTATTATATAGGAATGAAAGGCAGGCAACAAATATGCTTCTTTTCTACAATTTTAATCAGTTTCAAACAAGGATCGCAAAATAGAGTCATAAGTTTGAAAAATTGGGAGAATATTATTTTATTTATTTTAAATTTATATTCTACAAATTAATTTTACCTCTTATTTTTGATATGAATAATAAAAGTTATGAAATAATAATTAAATTACAATTTGCTTAATCATAGAAATGTTTCTATACATATTAAATATTATAGAATTTTTAAACCACAAATGAATACAAAAAATAATTTAAAAATCCAATTATACAATGAAATTTCAAAAAGAAGTGTTATTTCATTATTTTTTAATTCAAATTTAAATTGAATTATTTAAAAAAAAGGTGCAAGTTCTTTTACAGGGTATTTCGTAAGCATACTCAAGTTGTATTTTATTTATCTGCTTTTTGTAGTTTTTCGTCTGTTATTTCGTAGCAAAAAGTGGCAGAGGTGCACATAAATTTTAAATATCGCAAGTTTGGCTTAGGAAGATGGCCCGGAACAATGGTTTAGCTGCTAAACCATATTTGGCAAACGTTTCGGACAACGGGGATCTTGGGCAAGTTGGTCATCTTGGAGGTCTGTGTAATGCAGTTTTTACTCTTTTTTATTGACCTGAACGAACGGACGGACGGACGAACGATCGCGAATGAGGAGCTGGGCCTCATTAGGCTCATGGCCAGCTGCCTGCTGACTTCAAGTCTCTCTGTTACCTGTTGTTGGCTGGTGCATCGCTGCGTATGAGTAATGTCTACCAATTGTTGTGTGTGCATGAATGAGTGTGTTTTTGTTGTGTGTGTGTGTGTGTGCGTGTGTGTGTGCTCGATTTACACGCCTGAAAGGATTAATTCGTTACCAATTTGTTATAATATGCAGGCATAGCGATAAATCTATTAATTAAGCTGACGGTTGTTGTGCCTCTCTTCACGTCTGTGCATTAGTGTGTGTGTATGTTTATGAGTGTCTGTCTGTGTGAGTGCTTGGAGATTTTGCAGTTGAAAAATTACAACGCTTTTTTTAAATTCGCTGCGCTTACTTTGGGCAGCTGTGCAGTCGTATATATGTATGTGTGTGTGTGTGTGCGGGAGTGTGTGTGTGTTTTGACTGTGTGTAAATTTGTTGAAATTTAAGACTGTGGGTGGTCTAAAAGTGGAAATGAGCAATAGACGGCGGCAAATATAACAATTTTATGAATCAACATTAACTATTGATACCCAGCAATATTGCTTATTGGGTATAATAGACGCGTAAGAACATGTATACTGTACAAAAATTGTTATACAAATCCGTTCAGAAAATACAGTTATCATTTATTTAAATTTGAATTAAGAGATTATACAATATTTAAATAATTATTAATAATTAATAATTATTATTTTAAAAACTTAAATTACTTTTTTTGTGTTGAAGCTTAAATAAATAAAAAATTGTTGCCCTTTTTAAATTTTATTTGGGATCCTTTATTATTTTCGTAATATTTTATTTTAAATAAATTAAAGGAATCACAAATTTTTTAGTTATTACTTCATACATCATCGAGCAACACCTTAGCGATGTTTTGTTTTACAATAAACCAATTGAGAAAAACCACAACAATAACTGTGAACTACTGTGCAACGTGGTGTGTATAAATTTGCCAAATTAAAAAGGCAGCCAAAGGAGTCGGCGGGACAACTGAGCCACCCACCGGACGGATGGATGACGCAACAGGGGGCCCGACTCTGACTTCGACTTCGACTCCGACTTTGACTCCGACATCGACTCTACAAGGAAGAGGAAGGTGAAAGGAGGGGAGGTAGACATCGTCTATAAATAAAGCCAGTGCCAGAGTAAATCAAAACAACAAGCACGAAATGCGAACATGTGGCGCTGTGTGGAGATTTGAAGTTGGAAGTGGAATTGGAGTTGGAGTGGGAGCTGGAGTTGAAGCTAAAGTTGAAGTCACAAGTTGGCAGCTTGGCGCTAGACGAGGATCAAGTGGTAGCCGACACTGGGTGTGGTCGCCAGGGCGGTCCAGAATGTGATATGGGCGTCAATGTATTTTTAAAGCTCCAGCTCTCCAGCTCTTCTGGTCACGGATTTGGATTTGTCATCCCCCAAGCGTCGATCACATAAATATTATTACGCATTTACCAGTTGACTGGCTACAGGAATTGGGCTGGGAGTTAACACAACTGCCCCAACTTCAAGTACTGCCACCAGACAATGACAATGCACCCATAATGTGTACTGTGCCTTTTGGGCTTTGATCTGTGCGCCGCTTGTCAACATCTTATTCCCGGTATTGACATGATTGATTTTTCATGTTGACCAGCTATAGCTTCATCTCTGAAATTTGTTATTTCTTCTTCCTCATCTTGTTGCTCATGACTTTCTAAAATATTTCACTCAATGGCATGCCACAATTTGTGGCACAACAACAACTACATGTTGTCAAGCGGATAGCTGAACTAAATGTCTTTAAAAAAGAAAAGCAAAATTAGAATTTCCTTAAATTCCGAAAATGTAGCTTACTAATGCCAAAAAATTATATTTTCCAATTTTGATGCAGAATCAAGTTAGAGATTAAATAGTGATAAAATTGTAGATAAAGTGTCAAATGGACATGCAATTTTTAAAAGTATCAAAGTGATTTAGTGTTTGTTGAAATAGGTCTAGGTCTAATTTATTTTAATAGTGCTTCGAGACTTTTTAATTTATTAATCAGAAAGTCTTCAAAGGCTTTTATGCAAAAAAATCATTAAAATCTCTTGTGAATGACTGAAAAAATAAAAATCGATTATAATAATAATTTTAACTAATTTTTTTTTTAGTCTCAAATAATCATTTAATGTGCTTTATAAAATAAAAGTCTTTAAATAACCATTAAAACAGATTTTTTTGTTTAATCCTCATAACAGTTATAGTCTCTGATTCTAACTAAATCTAATCTTATCGATTATTATATTATTATGCCTACAAAATTTGACTCTATTATGAAAGTACAATCGTCTCTCTTTCTCTTCCTGTCTGAAACTTGTCCCACTGAAATGTTGTCGCTCTGCTGACCCACAGTTCCAATCTCTTGTAGATTCGCTCCGTCTTTCTTTATACGCATCGAGGCTCCTCTCACGCCTGATGTCAAAAATTGAACAATGTTAGTGCATCAGCAGCAGCAACAACATTAAATACTTTTAGCGGTAAAAGTGTCTTAAAATGTAGGTAAGTAATTGAAATTTATTGTGGCAAGATGTTTGTGGCATGGTAGTTGAGACTGTGCCACATGATATTTTTTGTTTGATGTTGGGAGAATGTTGCCGCAAACGTTCGTTGCTTGCAACGTTTGCAACGTTGCCTGAATGGATTATGTTAGTGGAGCAATCAATCGGCTATATAAGGCAGGCCAAAAACTGAAGAAAACACTTAGCGTGCCAGACAATTTCATTTGGCCTTATACATGACCAAAATCAGATCCAAGTAGAAGTTTGTGCCCCATCCTGGGAAGCAATTTAACTGTGGCAGCAACTGAAAGGTGTTGATATGGAGGCGTCGTCAATCTTCTATGGGAAATAGGATGGGAAAGACTTATTGATATGGGGGCTACCTTAGCCTTGGCCCAAGCATTAACGTCTATGCGCTTTGAGCCCAATTTTGGTAGTCTGATTTGTCACGATGTTTTTTTTTTGCGCCTGTTGCTGCAACAAAAAACAAAA
Organism: Drosophila kuntzei; assembly: GCA_035042165.1. NCBI lineage: Eukaryota > Metazoa > Arthropoda > Insecta > Diptera > Drosophilidae > Drosophila > Drosophila kuntzei. The sequence goes on from JAWNLU010001430.1 coordinate 436,338, forward strand.
GTACGAAAAAAAAAACTGGGAAGACAAACAAATTGGTCTGTAGTTGAAAATTGACAAGAATTTCGTGACTTTGTCACCTTCTTTTTGCTCTCTTGCAGTTGCCACAAAGAGACAGAGACACTGCAACGCCCTCAAAGGCACCAACAACCACAACAGCAACAACAACTGTCTGCTTTCCTCCTCGTTAAGTGGCAGGCAGCGCGTGCGCATTGAAGTTTACTTCGACTTCAACTCCAATTCCAATTCCTTGCCAGCGTTACCCAAAATTCAAAATCTCAACTTGCCGATTGGTGACCCTTCCCCTCCTTCTTTGCAATCCCTTTGCCGCCCAAAATCACTTCATCATCGGTTAGTTGCATTCTAAAGTCAAGTCAAAGGCAAAGCAAGCGACTCCAAGTTGCAAACTCTTGTCAGATTTATTTGTTTTCTTTACTCAGCCTGCGACTTTTGTGCCTGTTTTGCAACTGTCCTTAAAACATTGAGTTTAACCACTTTGTGGCATTCTTCGTCAGTAAATAAGACTTAACCTTTTGATAATTATATTTAAATATCGATCAGCTGACATCATTTGAATAAGTCTGATAACATCTGACCGTGAGCTCGTTGAGTGAAAAATGTGACCAGCTTATTAAAATTTAATTTAATTTAATATACAATTTACAATTTAAACTAAAAATTCTTAAGGAAATATTGTTAATTCACCTAAAAACAAATATAAATTAATTTGAACATAAAAAAAAAGAATATAATGATAGTAATAATAACAGTTAGACTAATAACAATTCTCATCATTCACATAAGTTTATCTATTTGTATAAAACCTCTTACTGAACACTGTGACTAGCGCGATAATATAAAAGTAGCATTACTGTAGCGTTAGGAATTTATCCAATAAATAAATAGTAAAAATAAAATTAAACTAATTTCAAAAATAAATGAACTGTTTTTTGTGCAATCTTGATAGCTCTGAAAACTAAAAATTATTGGTATTTAAGTAATAAATAATATTAAATGACCAAGAACATTTTTGGTAGCTTTTGATTATTTTTATTGATTTTTAACAACTATTGATAACGCCAGATTTAACTGATATCATTTGGTAACGTATTATCATGTCTAATAAATTAATCAGAATCAAATTTGCCATAACAGACTACGTATAAAGGTCATACATTGCAAATAAAATGCAACTTAAATGTAGAGTATTCTAATGTCGACTTGTTAAAGCTTTGTCTGGTGTCTCATTTATTTCATTTGTTTGCTGACTGTTATTGTTACTGTTGTTGGTATTGCTGTACCTGTAACCTTTTGCACTTGGTACCCTTTTCGTATTTTTATTTTGTTTGAATTTAATGACTGTTTTTTTTTTTATTTTGTGTTTGTTTCGTCTTTTTTTTTGGTGCCCTGACAGTTACAAGGAGCTGCAACATGGACACGGCTACAGTTACAGGACGGCGACAATTTTCAAACTGTTGGCCAAATTTGTTTTCTGTTAGCCATTTTTATTAGCCTTTTTTTTTGGTCTGTTTTAGGAGTTGTTGCTGTAGATGGTGTAACATCAGGTGGGAACGCCCCTAGAAAGCATTTGTTGGAATATTGTTTGAGAAATGGACTTTGTCTCATTTCCATTTCCATTTCCATTCAATTGTTATGGCTTTAAGGCAGCTTGATAACTTGGTCAATGCGCACAAAATTTACCAAATTGAGACTGACATGGTAAAGGGGAATGAAGAAGGAGGTGGAGGAGGCATTAGGCCCATTGGCAAAGTTCGTGTCGAGCTGCCTGAACAGTGACACCAACAACATAGCGGGAAGAACAACAACAATGATATTTGTGGGTCAGCAGCCCAAAACATTAAGAATCTGCCAACAAAATTCCTCCCCTTTCCCATCTTTCCATTCTGGCATTATGAGTTGACATTAGAGAACATGGCCAAGGCGCAACTTGTGCATCGCATCGACAATGCCATCGCCCTAGACTGACCCCATTGTGCCTTGTTCTCTTCTTCTTCATCTTCTTCTCGTTAGCCCAGTACCCAAAAATTACAAAGACTTATGAGTTTGTGACACTGTTTGCCTTTCCGTATGAATAACCATATGACAGAGACTATAAGAAATTTGTTCAAAATTTCTTCTTGATCGGTTAATAAACAGAGAAGATAATTCAGAAATTGATATTGATATTCAGAACAATTGCATTGGTTACAAATTATTTTGCTTTTTCTATTATGTAAAATCACTTCGGACGGCAGTTCGCGCTAGTGACGAAAGCAGCGCGAAGTGTGCAAAATGTAGCAATATTTACACGAAGAATGGAAAATTTGCTACGACTGTCTGTTTTGTTTTTTTTAATAAAATGTTGGGAAAAACAAATACAAACTTTTAAAAGGAAGCTATTCGTAGTCTTGGTGGTTTAGGAAAGGTTTTCCTGATTTGAATATGTTTTGTAACATTTAATATTTATTATTAATAATTAATATTTATTTTTGTACTTAATTTTGTTGTAAGTTTGTATTTAAATTATGGTGATTGAGTGGAACAACTGCAAGGATACGGGTACTGGGCATGAAACTGTTGAGCAGCTCGACTGTAGGGTTCTTACTTGTTATTGTTATTGTTGCAACTGTTGCTCCTCTTTGGCTTTTGGCCAATTTGCAGCAATTGCAATTCGATGCTGCCTCAGTTGAATTCAAGTGTGCCACTTAGCCAAGTTCGTTTTGGGGGCCAAAGGCAACAAGCAACTGTTGCAACTGTGGCAACTGTGGCAACTTTGCCAATTGTTGCAAGTTGCAACTGATTCAAGTCCAAGTCAATATTTGTGCAAAATGTGCGAAATGAGGTTATGTGATGCAATCTGTGTGAACTTGCAACACGCTTATGAGTCTGTCTTCCTCTCTCCCACCCTCTCCCGCGATCTGTGAGTGCAATTTGTGGTGTCTTTAGAGTTGTGGCACGGGAAATGGGTTACAATTGCATTTATATGCTGGCCAACAGTCGAGAGAGTGCAGCTTTAAGGTCAGCAGAATCAACAAATTGCACTATATATCGATTGGGGATAAAAAATAATGAACTGTTTTTATTTTGAATATGTGTTCAATATTGTCGTATTTATTTTTATTGCTTCTAGATTCATATATAATATTATAAATGCATTGAAGAATTTATGTTTTCTTCAGCAAGTAATTTATTATGTTCTGTTATTGATTTTAATAGGGTAATATAAAATTTAGTTTATTTATGTTATAATCATTTTTGATATGATAAACTGAGTGTTTATTCGGAAGTGTTCAAATTAAATATTATTAGCTCTTTCCCCAGATTAGTGTAAAACTCTAACTACATATATATTGAAACTTTCTTCTGATAATATAAATGACCCACAGAAATTCTAATATCCTACTTATACATACAGTTAAAAAAAATTCCGTATAATAGAAACAATTTTTAAAATTACTTTAATTATATTGTAAATACTTTTACGAATTGATTACATTTTATGGCTTTCTTTTAGGTATCTTTAAATATAATATAATTTTTATTTTAAATATGTAGCTTAGCAGGCGTAATGCTTATACATTAAATTTTTAAATTACAGTGGCAATAGAGTAAAATAAATGAATTAATAGACAATAAGTTTTGTCTTCTGATTATTGCCGATTAAAAGGAAACTATTAAAGATTGAAGAGCTGTATTTTAAATGAGTTGAAATGAGTTTCTGCGAAGCCCAATGATCTCTTCTACTGTCGCTGTCATATGTACATATTTATAATCAAAGTAAAGTTATCGAATCTTAAAGCAACTTTCCACTCATTATGAATGCCAGGAGGATTGACAGTTTTCCCTTTGAGGCAATGTCAGTGGGATCATCAGTGCATCTCAATCGAAGCTTTCCACTTTCCATCTAATCGCAATCCAAAATGCAAACATTGTATGGTTATGGCCAGCCTTATATGATATCAATAAGGTATAAAGCTGGCTGAGCATGGAGCGTGGAGAGGCCATTAACAGATTGCGGCAGGCAGATGGGATAAAAATGGTAGAGAGAATGAGGAGCTGTGTATTTTTGGTATTGGGGTTTGGCCTAGCTACATATGTCAACACCATGAACTTGAAACTTTAGACTGTTGCCGGTTTGCCAGTTGCCTGCTGCCTGTTGCTGTCTTTTGCAAAGTTGGCTAAAAGCATTTTGTATTCTAATTAGATTGTCAACGGCACGACAACAACCTCATTTTGTCTCAAAATGCCGGACGAGATTTGCATTAGCGCCAACTTCTACTACAGTTCAGTTCGGTTTGCTTTGGTTTCGGAGACAAAAATCTGCATAAAGCTTGGCTTTGGGGGCAGGTTTGAAGTTCATTAACATGCACAGGTTAATTACCATTGTTGTTGTTACTGCTGTTGCTGCTGTTGTAGCAAGGAAATGAGCCATTAGAAAAAAAAGAGGCTCAGAGCGCCGCAGTAGCCAAAGAGACGATAAAACTGCTAAAAGCATACATAAAAAAATACACAAAAAAAAGAGCAAATATAAACGCTACAATAGAGTTGCTCGACTGTTAGATGCCCAGTACCCAGTATCATCGTAAATTAAATAAACATTTGAAAAACCAAAATAGCAATATCAAAATATACACATATTAAAGCGAGACACAAGAAAATGTTGCATTTGTTGTTGCTTCAAATATTTGAAGTGAATTAAATAAGATTTAAGAAAAATTAATACAAATTTTATGAAATATAATAAATATTAAACAATAAAAAAAGGAAAGATAAAGAAATATAATTTTATGATTTAATCCAGCAGTGTTATCGAAAAATAGAATGTTTTTTCCTACCACATGTGATAGGAAATGGTATTCTACACTCAATTTCTGGATAGCACTAAATTCAACTAAAAGTTAATGTATTAAAATTATCGTTTTCATCAAGATGAAATTTTTAAAAGCAAAACTCGGCAAAATATTATAGATTTCATATTTATCGGTTATTTGATATGTTTCTCCATTTACGGAAACGGTGACAGGGCATTGGAAAATTGTACAACAAACTTGATATTCCTTCATATTGTCAACAAATTTTATTTCTCTAGCGCAAATAGTCTCTAAGATCTATTTGTATGAGGGACATGCAGCCAATAAGCCTGCGTACAGTCTGTGTACTGGGCATTAAAGAGAAAAAAACAGCACAATGACACATGTAAAGTGTCTGTCTGTGTGTTGGTTGTGTGTGGGGGACTGTGACAAATGCGCATGAAGTTGAACGTGCTTTTTGTTTGCCTGCTACATGCAAAATGTTGCACTGATAAGACGGCAACGGTGGCAAAGCCAATGCCACTGAAGTCATCCCGTTTGCCGCAGCAACAGCAAAGTAGCAAAGTTGCAAAGCGGTAAATGAGCAGCAGGCAGCAGGCAGTGGAGACACCATGAGGCACGATCATTAAAACAAAAGCGGCGACAATAGCCACAGCCAGAGTCACAATAACAACAGCAGCAACAGCAACAAGCCATCACTGACAAGCCATGACCAAAGAGCCAACAGTTGCCTCCTGGTTGCAAGTTGCCTCTTGGTGTTGGATTGCCTTAAACGATCCGCGTGAATAACTAATTTCAATGGAAGCTGCTTTGCTGCCTGCACACGCGCGCCTCTAAACATTTATCACCCACCATCGGCCATTGCCAGGAGTCAACATGAAGGAGGCACCCCACCTTCCCCCATTCCCACCCCCATCTTCCCATCTCTCAACAGACAATGCAATAGTTTTTATGCAACAAAATGCAGGAACAGTAAAAATTGTTACTAGACTAAAAAGGAGTGCGTAGGACAGGCAACGCATTCGACATTGGGTCTAATGAGCAGCCAAAAGAAAAAGAAAAGCTTCTAGAAGAAAAAACATCCTCAAGATACTGAACAAGCACATAAAAAGCACCGAATGGAAATACAATTTTAAAAGGGATTAAACATGCATCAAATTGTACTCATTAGAATACAAGATTATAATCATAAGATTGCATTTGTAAGATAAATATTAAAAGCTCTATTGTATCAGCAAAAAGAATTGTGTTTTAGTTGAGCTTTTAGCTTAGTTGAGTTCAATTACTGCTATAATAAGCTTTCATACTCTTAAGGTCATAATAAATTGATTCAATAAATGCCTAAATAAGCTTTTCGTGAATTAATAAACAAACAGTTAGCTTAAACGTGCTTTTTATTGAGTTTTAGGCTTAACGCGAGCTTAATCGATTTTAATAAGTTTTGCTTTAAATTGCATGAGTTTTTCTGAATGGGTTTTATATATGTATTGTGCGCAAATCTTTAATGTGCTCTCACATAGCTTTAATTTCCCTACACTTTTCGATTTTACCTTTAAGTGTCGTGTTTGCAGATTTAAAGTGCTTTTTAAGCACTTTTATTATTTCTTATGGCAGCTCTAATGTGCTCTTGCATAAGTTTTTAACTTAATGATTCTGATTTTATTTTTAAAAAAGATAATAATAATTAAGTAACCAGCTTGGAACTTTTGTGTACTCTCAAAGCACATTTCATTATTGTTTGTGTGTCGCAGTTATGCACTTGTTCAGTTGATTTACTTCAGTTATCATTGTGAACCGCAATTGTTAAGTTTTTGAGCGATCAACACTCAGATACCACCAACAACAAACCGCAATGCTTTTTTGGACCCTCACGTAGCCGCCCTTTAAGCATGTCTTAAAAAGCAAACTTGTTATAGGTCTCAACTTTTAACCTATTGCAACGGTTGGATTATCTGGGCCTACACTCTAACCATGTACCAGGAACTCACAGCACGTGCAGCTGGGAGAGGAATAGCTGACAAGAGACAGAAGACAAAGACAGACACACATCAAGCTAATTAAGCATAGTTCAATAAAAAATAAACCCCACAAAAGCATTGTAGAAAACGTGGGCTAAAAAGCACACATGAAGTTGCAGACGGAGTTGGAGTTGAAGTTGAAGTTGGAGCACCCACAGAGCGTGGCACGCGATAATCAATCAAAAGCCATTAAAGCCAAACGTTTTTCAAACTGAATTTTCGAAAAGGCCACAAGAAAAGAAATGAAAAAAAAGAAAAGAGAGACAATGAATCAAAGTAGAAAGCATTTCATCAGAAGTACGTACAAAGTAACGTGGCCCAAAGGAGTGGCAAATATCATCTACGCATACAAGACAAGTTAAAGATCAAAATCGAGAAATTTACGAGATGTACACTGATAAAAAAAATGCATTGTATCATTAAATATTTTGATATTAACTGTTGAAAGTCCATAATTCATATAGAAATCATCTACAAATATCAATGTTAGTATGACTATAATACAAACAAAATAAAATATGACATAAAATATAAAATACCATATTTAAATGTTTAATCAAAATTATTTGAAAAATAGGCAACAGTTAATAAAATTGTAATCAATATAACTATGTTTCATATATCTTTTTATTATTCATTTTTTATTCAACTTAAAAATATTAATGTCAAATATTTGTCATATCAATTTTATACATTTTTTAAATTAGTTGAATCAATAAATTTATTTAACAGCTGTTTTTCTCTGTGTAGAAGAAGAGAGAATTTAACAAGCGTAAAACAATAAAACAAGATCAATAAGCGCACGAGTTTGAGCTTGAGACAACTATGGCTAACACACAGTTGCAGTTGCAGATGATTGACGGAATTAGAATATAAAATCGTGCGGACGGCCCCCTCCCACTTAGCCACTTCCCGACTCCCCCTTCTTCTTGCTCACACCCTATATAAATTATTAAATGACCCAGTTAAGGCCCCCTGTTTGGGCCTTGAGAGTGAAAAGTGAAGGCGTTGCACAGCTTGAAGAATGTCGCAACAGTCTGAAGACTGAATCTGAAAGACTTGCTCAGAGTTTGGCAAATGCAAATTTGTTAACTGCACTCGACGGTGGTGCAACTTTCTAAATGAAATTCCAATCACAATAAGCCATCTCGCTTGCACAGCCAGGCTGTGTAGCTATCTCGCTCCCGCTGCATGTGTGTGGAAAATTAAAGAAATAATTTCAAGCGAAAATATACAAATTGATTGTCACCTGGCAGGCGAACGGATTTGGTCTCCTTTTTGAACTAAATCAATGCGCTGACATATAAAACACCTTTCTCTTAGCCATGGCTAATACGTGAACATTTTAGCATAGCCCCACCCCTTTCCCACAACCCCGAAATTCCCCCCTTCCTGATCACACACGTGTCAACGACTCGATCTCGACTGGCATTGGGCCCAAGTCAAGTTGGGCCTCAATTAGAGACGCGTCCGCAAATTGCTGAGCACTTTTATTGTCGCCAGTTGTGGCGTCTCCAATTGCCTTGAGGATATACAGTTGGTCAAGAAAGTCTTGTGCCAAAATCGAAGAAAAGTTTACACAATTTTTCTTGCAAAAAAAATATATTTTTTATGCATTTTTATTTTGTTTCTTACTTTATTATTCTTGTCTATGATTCTTAGAACAAGTTAAAACAAATACAAATAATTTACCTATTTATAAAAATAATTAAACAAATAAATTTTTTTGAGAATATACAGTTGGCCAAGATAGTCTTTTGCCAGGATCATATATTTTCACAATTTCTCTTGGCAATAATATTAACTTTATTTGTTTTTTTTTTATTATTCTTGTCTATGCTTCTTAGAATAAATTAAAGGAATTTAATTTTTTTACAAAATAATAAAATACATTTGTGAATTTTGATTTTGTCAAAACATGCTGTTGACTCACTGTACGTTAGTTGTGTGGAGTGACATTTTGTCGCGACGCCTTTGCCACAAAAGTTGCCTCACTCAATTCTGATCAACCGCGTAATTGTCTTTGACAAGTTACGCAGACTGCAATTCGACTTGTTGGCATTTTGTTTGACTTGGATTAAGTTTAAGTGCAGGGCTTAAGATTCCTAGCATTCTCATCTAAACGATCATCTTTGTTGTTTGTTTTTTATCTTTCTTCCTTTATCTGTGCATTGCTCTCTCTCTCTCTTTCTACCTGTTAGCCTTGCATATTCATGTTAACCAGCTTCAACTATGTTTTGTATTCAAAACAATCAATACAAAAGTTAAAGTAGAATTTTAAATGATTTCATTAAAGTTATTTATTAATTATTATTATAAATATTATTATTATTATTATAAATATTATTATTATAAATATTATTATTATTATTATTATTATTATTAACAAATATTTATACATTTACTCTACAGATTTCTTCCTGGTTACTTCATCACGTCAAAAAATTGTAAGTACTTAAAATAAAATTCTAAATATAATATACAAAATTCACTTTTTAATTAATATATATAAAATGTATATATAATATTGAAAGAATAATAAGTTAAATAAAAATAAATTGAACCTCCATATTCTAAAGCTTCAAACATATTAAATATTCATAAAATTTGATATGATTTGATAAACTTGATTTCAAATATATACAAATAATGTCATGTTATAAAATTTCCAACAAAAGAGGTATTTAATTGTAAGGAATCCTTTTGGTAGAGCATCCTAAGTTTTAGTCAGTTTGAGCTTATTTGAATCATGACAACTTTTACCCATTTGACAACAATTTCACTGGCGTTGCATGTCGATCACTGAGACATTCGCATGGTAGACAAATGTTTGGCTTAATTCACACACACATACACACACACACCGCCTTCCCCTCTTAGCTGGCAATTTGAGCATGCAAAATGATTTTATTGTTGTCCAAAAAGACACTGAGAAAACTCCTCGTCCGGAGTTGCAGTCACTTCGTCATGTCCCATGTCCAAAAGTTGTACCCCAGGCGATTTCTTGTGCACTTTTCAGCCAAATATTAGCACACAATTCGATTTTGCATGCAACGATGGTTGCAGGTTGTAAATTTTTACGAGTGCAAGTGGCGAGTTTTTCCAAGACTCCCCCATTTCCCTTCTGGCCATCAAATGCATCTACATCTGGGCTCTACATCTGGCCATGACCATTGACAGCTGCAGGCAGACATTCGGCTTTCAGCTTTCACCTGTTGTCTGCAGTTATGTAAAATCTACTGTCAAATTAATGCTGATTTATATGTGGTCTATAATGTGCGCTTTATACTATAAACGAACTATTCGAATAGTTAAAGCATTTGTTGGCTTAAGTACCTATGTATAAGGTAAGGAAAGGGCAGTTATGTCGAGATCTGAAAAAGTTCACTTTCCATTAAAAGACAGCGTCCAAGTTAACCGAAAAGAAGTCAATGGCTTTGGGAGCTAGATCATTTATGGGAATCTTTTCCTTAATTTAAGTTGCCAGGCACATAATAATAAATGTGACTAAATAATTGTTAATATTGTAAGATTTGTTAAACATATTCTTAGTTTCCTTTAAAAGATTGCATAAAAAAAACGAAACGTATAAGAACTATTTAATTTAAATAATTTAAGTTTAGCCTGTATTTTGAAGTATTAAAAAAAATTCTAATAACATTTTGATATTTAGAATTTTATTTGATTTGAAATTCTTGTTTATTATTTGAAAAATATTTGTATTTAGTTAAGGAATTTTCAGTCTCATCTTAAGTAATTCGTACTTGTATATTTTTTCGTGACTTTTTGTAGCCGGATAAAGGAAATTTAAAACCTTAAGTTAAGCACCTGTCCTAGAAAAAGTATTTACATATTAAAGAGTAAACTTTGCAAGCTCCGTCATATTGTTGGTTTATAAAAGAAAACTCAGCTGAAAACAAAAGAAATTAATGTGTTACCAAGGGAAAAGTGTGGCTGGAACACAGCTTTTGTTTTAGGAGAACCCTATCTTGTCTACTTTCATTTCTCTCATTGGAAAAGACTTTCGACTAAAAGCATTTCTTCATAACACATAACATGACAGGCAATTTGTTGTAGTTGTCGTTGGTGTTGGTGGAGTTTTTACATAGTTTTGTGAACATGTATGTTTAGATATCATAAGATTCCCATTACAAACTCAATTCACTTTCACTACCAAAGCGCATTCCTAAAATTCCACTTGAATCTAGACTTGAGAGAAGTAAATGCATCATAATCAGAATAGAAATCCTTCGTTTTAGGTTTAAAGTAGGTTCTAAAGTTTTGTAACTTGTGTCGATTAAGTAGAAATGATGTTCTCGATTTGGGCATTAGGAATGCGTTAATCCAACACTGATGCATAGCATAGTAATTATACATGCCAAAGCCGTGTACTTCCCCCGATTGTCTTGATCGAATGGACATTGCACTATCGGAACTAGAGGTGTAAAGAAGTCGCCTTGTCGATGGCTTAATATACTGCAGTGCCATTGAGAATATTTTCGGTCTTCCTTCATCTTTAAACCTATCTAAAAATTGTTATTTAAATTCATAATATTTATGTGATTCAAAGATTTACCAAAGCGTTTGATACGCGACTTTGTCACAAACTTGGAGCTTGGTATTTTCATAAGACTCTCCAATGTGACTGTTTTATCGCTACTTGACCTGAGAAAGGACCTGACAGGATATATAACATGCAAATCATTTTTCTTATCCCTTGATTGCTCATCTCTATCTCCAGTTTTGAAATCTGTCCTCTTTTTCGACTTGCAATTTATTTTGTCCCGTCTTTTTGTGACACTTATTTGATTTCTTAATTTATCGGCAATTTTCTGATTTGTGCTACTTCGACGATGACCGCCAGGTGGCGTTTGATATTCGAGGTTCTCGTGCTCCAACATATCCTGTATTAATTGTGGCGTCAAAGGTATCAGACGTTGATTAGGATTACGTAGACGTTCCCTGGACAACATAATCACATCAATTTTGATAAGTTAAATTTGGAAATTGTTGAAAATCGTAAAGAAGACGCAAAAAGCAAATGATCCAGATTGGCCAACAAAGAACTGAGCCATAATGGATAATGGGGGAATCTAATATTATGTTAAATCTGGGAGTTCTGGGAGTTTTTTTAATTGGAACTTTTATAATAATAATTTCATTTTCTTCTCCATCCTTTACATTTTGTGGTACATTATTTTTGGTATAATACATTTCAAAACTTTATTAATGAGCTTAATAAATAAATTGTGTATTGTTTAGTAAATGGTCAAAAATCTTAAAGTAACACCCATATACAAATCAGGGCCTCAAATGTTATTAATTGCCTAATAAAGATCTGATTCAGTATACATTATATTATGTAATACATTCTTTATCTTTTTAATATCAAGTAAATCTAGTTATTATTGTTCAAATTGTCGATCAACTTGTTTATAATTTATACTTTTGTTTTAACTATGATAATTTTTAGAAATTTTTGTTGTTGCGTGCCCCTACGTCAGGGTTGCCTTATTTTGGGTTATTATCTCATTATTAAGGGCTTCACCGATGTATTTGCTATGATGACAAAATTCGAATTTTGCGCACGCCTTAAAAAGCTTTGGTTCCTACATGAAGAAATCGGCATCATTGCTGGCGTTCTGCTCCTCGCATCCTCTCATAATGTGAGTTATCCTTAATTCCATTAATATACTCAGGATAATCTTAAATATATCCAATAATTTCGTCAGCCTGATAATTTAACATATTTACTCCCGATACACATTTTTGTGAAACTTGCGGCTTTAATTGTTGAATTAATATTCTATCTGCTGTTGGCCAGCACCGACGACTTGGGAATTTTTTTGGTCATATATTCCTTCTTTTCCATTTTGGGTAAGTTTTTGAGAGTGAATCTTTGTTTGATGATTCGATTGATTCAAATTGATCCACAGCTACTGTATACTGTCTGCTCGTGGTTTACTCATTTTTCCAGATTTTGGATCAACAGTCGTAATAAGAGAGAGAGAGAGAGAGAGAGAGAGAGAGACAGAGAGACGCTGCTTATCTCGGCCAAAACGGTAGTTAGTTCGTCTAGCATCGGACTTAATCACAGCGTGTAGCATTTTGTGCCGTGATTAAACGCAAATTTATTAGGCAAATGTTGCGCAATTGATCGCCAAATCCAAATTCAGTTCCAGCGCATAAATCGTGCCAAGCCAGTGCCAATTGTCACCAGACTTTAACTCCTATTCCAATTCCAACTGCAGCTCCAGTTTCAGTTTCAGCTTTAAGCTTCAGCTTTAGCTTCAGCTTTTGGGCTGGCATCGGCTTAATTATCGGCGCACCGTTGCGCTACATGCGTGCTAATTGAGTGCGGTGACCAGTGACCAACTGACCAACTGAGCTGGCGACGCGGACATGGACTTGGACATGAACGTGGACATGGACGACGACGTGGACGCGGACGCCACGTCCTGCTATGATAACAACAACGCGACGACAAACGCACGCTGTGCCAAAATGAAATTATGTTGCAATCTCCAATTGCCATTAGAGTTGGTCCATTTTTGCATTTTCTCACGTGACACGAACAACTAAAATTCTTAAATTTATTATATATTTTTGTGTAAACATATATAAACAATTTGCCAAAAATTATTTTAATTTCATGAAGAAAATATCTGAAATTGTTTTTCAACAAATTTTCCACTTTAATAAAACTTTAATGTTATTTTTAAATTAACTAAATATCTAAATATCAACATCTTGTCTAGACTTTTATTTACCAATTCAATTCCAAATGTTTTTTCTTTTTTTTGCCTTCTAATAGTATACGAATGTTTCAATAATGTAATTTTTTACTGTTTATAAAAACTAAAAGCACATGAAAAAACATAAAACTGTATATATTTTTGTAGATATTTGTCTAGCAATTTTTCGACGGATTTCCAATTCTACACCCAATGATTTACCTATTATTTTTAAATTTTCAGCAATTTACCATGTGAAAATTCCTTAAAAGAAAATATATTTAAATATTTAACTACCTAATATATATTCTAATATTTTCTACAAAATAACTATCGAATATTTCAATAGTTTTAAAGGTTGTGCTTGTTCGTGTCACGGGAGTTATTCACATCTCTAAATCTCAAGTGCTTAGTGCTCGATGATCGCTGTTCAAGTGCCCGTTGGCTGGCCACTGATCATTGATCGCGGGGCTTAATTAATTTCGTTGATTAATTGAAAGTGCGCCTTGGATTTTTCTTCTCTTTTTTTATTTATTTGACTCTTTTTCTCAATGTTTATTCGTTTTGGCAGTGCAAAGTTGAAGGCAAGTATGAGAAATTGGCGCATTGGAGAATCGTTTCAGTATTCGGTAGTATGTTGAGGGCGTTGCCAGTGCCAACCCTTTCCTCCATTACTTTTAGCCAACCGATTCGTTTCGATTCGATTATTGCCAAAAGTTATGACTGACCGCAGGGTAAGGGCCGAAAATTCAACTGCAGTTACAATTACAATTATAATGCGAGTGTAGTCAATAAATTATTCGTACAGTTACTTAATTTTTTACAAGATGCTCCTATAAGACATATAGTACGTATAATAAATAAGACTGTTACTAAAAATTAACGTTCTTTGGATTTATTATCACAACACTAAAAAAAGCAGTCGACAGAGAAAAAATAATTGATTAAATTTTAAATACAATAACACATATAAACAAAATGTATAACTAAATTATATTATAAAAAGATTTAATTCATAACTTAAAAAATACAAAAATTTAAGTTAAGCTGGGAGCATTCAAAAATGTAAAAATTGATCCAACATTTTTGCAAGGATTTTGGAAAATCCAGAAAAATCCAATCAGATCCATGACTAAAAAGTTCAGAATAATGACAATGACTAACGAAGACCTGAGTCAAAGATTATGTAACAATTGAGTGTCAAGTTAGTCTAGTAAATATTGTCAAAATTATCGATAAACTATAACATCATGATCATTTTTCAGAAGTTCCTTTTTTGCGTGCCCTTACGTCAGGGTTGCCTTATCATGGGCTATTTTCTCATTATCGAAGGCTTCTCCGATGTCTTTGCTATGATGATGATAATGTCCTATTGTCCACGCCTAAAAAAGCTTTGGTTCCTGAAAGATCAGATCAATATCGTTGCTGGCATTCTGCTCCTGGCAGCCACTCATAATGTGAGTTCTCCTCCATTCCATGAATAGACACAGGCTAATTCAATTATCCAATAATATTGACAGCCTGATCATTTAACATTTTTAATACCGATACAAATTTTTGTAAAACTTACGGGTTTAATTATTGAATTAATCTTCTACCTGATGTTGGCCAGCTCCAACGAATTGGACAATGAAATGACCGTATATTCCTTTTGCTCCCTTTTTGGTAAGTGTCATAGTGATTATTTGATTGATGATTCAATTGATTCAAATTAATCCACAGTTACTGTCTACTGCCTGCTGGTGATTTACTCATTTTTCCAGAAATTGAACCATGAGTAATAAAAGTAGCACCACTTGCTCCTCTTAGGCCAATTGGTCAGATCAGGTTATATTGGTTTTTCGATCAGCATCGAGCTTATATAGAACCAGTATTATTTATTTTATTATATATTTATTATAATTATATAATTATAGAATAAAATAAATAATACTGTTGCTATATTGTTATTCTATATTATTCTTCCTCCTTTAAAATTTATGATTTACGGGCAATAATATGAATAATCGTATTAGCCATATTAAAATTGTTGGTAATCATTTAATAGTAAAATATATGTGTGTAATATGTCATAACATAGTTTAAATGGTATATGTGGTAAATTTATTCACTTATTTTATTAATGTAATATATTGTTAAATAATTTTCGACAACGAAGCATCGAAAAACAAGAATGTTTTGATAAAAAAAAACTGAACATTTTAAAATTAAGCTTAATATTTATTATAATTATATAATTATAGAATAAAATAAATAATACTGTTGCTATATTGTTATTCTATATTATTCTTCCTCCTTTAGAATTTATGATTTACGGGCAATAATATGAATAATCGTATTAGCCATATTAAAATTGTTGGTAATCATTTAATAGTAAAATATATGTGTGTAATATGTCATAACATAGTTTAAATGGTATATGTGGTAAATTTATTCACTTATTTTATTAATGTAATATATTGTTAAATAATTTTCGACAACGAAGCATCGAAAAACAAGAATGTTTTGATAAAAAAAACTGAACATTTTAAAATTAAGCTTAATAATTTTATTATACCAGCCAAGTTTATTTCAGTTATTAATTGAGAGAAGTGAATTTTCCTAACTACACTCATAGGTAATTTAAGACTTCTGAAGCTATTTATAAACCTATTCTGAAGTGACCTATTATAATTTGAGCAATATTATTTTGTAATCATTATTTTTTTATTGTTTTTTTTTAATACTTTGGTTTTATGATCGACCTGGTCGTATTTATTGCATGAGGCATGAGAGTCTGTGATTAATTAGCTAAACTCAAAGTTGCAACACACGCGAGTTCAAAACTTGCTGTGGCAATAATAACGGTCTGAGGAATGGCCCAAACTTATTGTGTTGTCGTTGTTGTTGTTGTTGGCAGTTGCAATCAGAGCAGAAGCAAATGCATTGGCAGGACAAGGCACGCACTTCCGACAAGTGAATGGCACAAGCAGCGACAGGTTGCCCCCAACTCCAACTCCGACTCCAAGTCGATTTCCAAGTGCAACCCAACGTAGGTGGCACTTGGACACTTTTTGGAATGGACGCCCGTTGGCCAGTTGTGAAACTTGGCCAATTGACTAACTGGCCAAGTGTCAAACTTGCCAAATTGAAAACGAAGTTACGATGCGGCTGCCGATTTGTTTATGTTGCATGCCCAAGTACAGTACAACTGCGCTATAACAAACGATTGCACAATAAATAACTCTCTTCCTTTGCATACCAAGCTTAAAATAAAAATATATTTTTAAAAAGATCGGTGCAGGGTATCATACTTTTAATAAATATTATATCAGTATTACTAATTCAAATACTATACTTATTGATCTGACTGGGTTTTTCTGGGTTTTTCGCAATGCTAGCAACAAATATTGGATCAGTTTAATTCTAATTTTTTGAATACCCCCAGACCTTATACCTTTCTAAATTTTATTTTACTATTTCTAAGATTTTCATATTTAATTTAGCTGTTTATTTTATATTTTAATAAGTAATCTTATTTGAATTTAAAATAAATAAATAAATACCGTCTTGTGCACTCAACTAAAGCATTTTCGATTGGTTTTATTTATAATTTTTCATTTGCTGCAATTTTGTAAATTTTATTTTATATAAAATTTAATGAAATATTACGCGCACGTGTCAACAGAGCGATAAAATTTATTTACGCAGCGCATCGGGTCAAGTGAAAGCACATTTTGTTCGGCATCTCGGGAATTCGAACGCTGTGCAGACCTTCAAATTGAATTTACGCCGGCGCTGGCAACTCGAAACACATGTCCCAGACTCTGGCTCAGATTCCTGTTAAACTTCGGGTTGGAGATCAGTGCCAAAAAAAAAAAATGGAAGAAAAAAATGAATTGAAATCGAAATCGAAATGTAAACCTGACTGACCATAAAAATGGGCGTAGGGCAGCCGCATTGACACGCGGCCATATTTTAAATGTCAACAGGCAGTCAGGTAATACCCCTTTCTCTTTCCCCACCGTAATGCACCTTTTCTCTGCTGAATTCATCGATGATCTCCAGCAGCCAAGGATGCGTAGTCGCGTTGTCTCTGCGCATCAAAAATTCAATAAAATACCATTAAATTACAAAATGAAGACAATTCATTTTTCTTTGCCTTCGGTTCTTTTTTTTTCCTGTTGCTTCGTTTTTGTGTTGCGACTCTGGGGCAGGTCTCTGGGTTTTGGGGCAGATCTGTATTGGGTTTATTATTCGCTGCATTTTGTATCTTTAAGCAGCAGCATTTAATGTCGCTTTGCAGTTATAAGCAATAAAATATGAAAATCTGCGCTTATAAATGTTGAAAACGACATTTATTGTAATATTTTATGAAATCAGTGAATATTCGGTGAATGGATACAACAACAACAACGACAACGACGAAAACAACAACAACAATTGCGTAGACAATGCAACATTGTGGTTAAAATACCCTAAAAATTTACTTGCAATTGCATTTTTTATAAATTTAGTTTACTGACGACTTTATGAGTCGATTTTTCTTTGAATAACGAAAAGATTTAAGATAATAGATGGCCATATATCTATAATGATGGACTAGTTTGTGGACAAGGTTAAAGACTTTATTTATTGTGAAGATCTTGAGTTATGTGTTTTGGAGTTCTAAGACTTGAGAGTTGGATAACAGAAAGTTTAGAAAAAATAGTATAAATTATTATTAAAAATATATAAATTTACCTATTTACTGTAGAAGTCTCCAGTTTTATAAGCTACCATGAAGAAACTACTATCACTTTAAATATATGAAGATATGAATTATTATAGGATATTTCCTATGCTAAAATGACCTAAAAATAATATAGCAATAATTATTAAAGTTATTTTCATTAAAACGTTTTAAGAATTTTTAAGAAGACTTGGAAGCCAACAACCTCAAGAAAAAGAAGTTTACAATTAAAAGCGAATCTTGCTAATGCTTTTTATTTTCTCAAATAAAGGGAAACAGGCAAAAATAACAAATAAGTTTACATAATGAATATTAATTTTCAAATGAAAATACCACTGTAGTCCTTAAAATAAACAAATTTAAACTAAAATATATTTCTTAAAGTTATAAAACATGATATATAACTAGCAAAAAAAATTGGCTTTAACAATCTGGTATTTATTTTTAGAAATGATTTATTGAAGCATAATTTTACGGCTCGTCATGCATATTGTAATATGGCAGTTAATGTTTAGAAAAATGTTGGTAATAGAAATTCTTTTGGGACCTTGTTGTGATGCTGTAACTGCGGCAAGGCCATCAACGAGATTAGTTAGGGAGCGTAAAACAAACCGTCTCTACCGCCCACAAAGTAACTAGAAGAGTGAAGACCGAAGAGATCTACGCCTATAACATATGCATAATTTTTTAGTGCTGCGAAAACGCTCATAAACATGTGGCCATTACGACGCTTTGGCTAATGGGTTCGACTAAGCGTTGCACTGCACAGAGGAGAATATTCAGAAGAAGAGTTGAGCCTACACAATTCTACAAACTCCTCATAAAACTTAGTGTCCGGATAACTACTGTGGTTGCAAGTGCACTCTGCTGTTGCTGCTGCTCCTGATGCTGGTCATTAGGCCAACTCAAGCTCCAACTAGGGATGGGTATCGATATATTTTAGCCCAAATAAAATATGATAATTAATGCAATAAATGCTTAGCTTAGTTTATTTTTTAAATTTTAAGTCTAATATATGAGATATTTTTTAAAGATTTTGAAAAATGATACATATTTATAGAATTTGTTTGGGCATTTTAATTATTATTTGTAAGTTTCTGTTTGAAAATATCGGTATGGTTTCGGGTCACAAAAAAAATAAAAATTAATGTTGGCGGTTGAGCAAAATAAGAAGCCTTATTCATTGTTTTACATAAAAAAGACTTAATGCTCTTTTAAGCCTGGAAAATAATGCAATCTGGTTACTGGAATGGTCCAGTGTAATGTCGATTTTATTATAATTTTACCTCATATAAATTTGGTTCATTTGGATTGAAAATATCGATTATTTTGATTTTACTGATTTTTAATAACTTCGAATTGCCATAACTTTGTCAAAACTTTATCAATTTCCATGCGCAATGTAAACTTGAGCATTATTTTACCTCTAAATTCGTTCTGCATTTAAATTTTTTTCATTTTCATAATTAACAATTTTTCGAATTTTTTAGAAATTTTACAGTGTTACCCCTTATCATTTTTCGAAAAATTTCGAAAATTTTGAATTTTTAAAATGAACAAAATTTAAATGCAGAACGAATTTAGAGGTAAAATAATGCTCAAATTTACATTGCGCATGAAAATTGATAAAGTTTTGAAAAAGTTATGGCAGTTCAAAGTTATCAAAGTTGCTCAGTAGCTGCGACGCCCAGAACCGAAATAAACCCTTATAAATGAATCGGTTACCAAAAGGGTTATTTTGGTTTAAGGAGTTTCGGTTCATGGGTTTCGGTACAGCGGAAAAAATTTTTTCGGTTACAGTTTCAGTTAAGGTTACAACTTTCAATCGCTTTTCACCGGTTAAAGGTTACGGTTTCTGTTATGGTTTTAATCCCTGATTATGATATAAAATTTTGCATGATCAACTTATACCCAAAACTTGACTCCGAATTTCGACTCATTTCATGGTTGTACAATAAACACAGGGGGTAATTTTAATTTTTAAAATTAAAGAATTCTGGAAATGTATGTAGTTAAATACTTTCTCGATGTCTATATCGATAGTTATTTTTGACCGATTTCCATCGCTAGCTGCAACTCCAGTTCCAATGCAAACTCCAACTTCAACTCCAACTTCAGACCAGATTTCTGTTGCAGTGACGACGACGACGCACACGCAGTTGAGTGATGCGCATTGGGGTCATTTGTGTCGGTAGATGGGGCGTCACTTTGGGGCCAGGGCTAATTTCCATAATGTTCCCTCTCACACACTAGAACAGTTCATTCCACTCTCTGCAAATAAACGAGTTACACAGACATGTAATTTTTGAATCTGGTAATCTTGGGAGCAACAAAAGCAGCTTAAGTGAATGCCAGGGCTTAACACCTACCTACCATCCAACCAAGCAACCAAGAAAACTACCAGGTACACAGGTCTGGGATCTTCACCAGCTCTTCCACTTGTTGTTGCTACTCGTAATGGCAATGGCAATTTAATGGCTCAACAATTGCTGACCCGTCCCTATTCACAAAGTGGCCGTTGGCTCTCGTTGCACTCGGGGACTCTCGATATCTGGAACTCTGCACTACACTTGGCGGTACGGTTCAGTTCAGTTCAGTTTGGTTTGGTTTCAGTTTGGTTCAGTTTGTCGTTGTCTTTGCCAGCGCAACATGAGTATGATTTATTGGAGTTGATGTGGCCAAGTGCTCAAGCAGCTTCTGCCTTGCTCTGTCCTGTTTCATCTTTCCTTGTCCTGCAAAACAGTCAAATGGCAATTCGTGATATTCGTTAGCTTCTTCAGCTAGCGATGTAAGCGTGTCGTGCTTTTTTTTATTTAGTTGGGAGCAATAGGTTTAGAGAAAAGTATGGCAGATTCAGCGAACACAATTGTAAAACTTTATAAATATTTTATAGAAAAATATAGCAAATATAAAATATGCTATTTAAGAAGTATAAAAAAAGCAATAAGTACAAATATGTAGATTGACAGTAGAACCATTAATTAATCAGTATTATTTTTTTATTTAAAGTAACTAAGGGCAATTCAAACTTAATATTATTTAAAAATAAATGAAGATTAATATAAAATTGCAAAGTAAGTTTTTTTTAACAAAAGTTTAACTTTAAATTTAATTTAATTTCAAATGTAAAATACTTAAAAATAAAATTATAAAATACGATTTTTAATTAGTTTGCAATTTTTGTTTATATAATATTTATGTATAAATTATTAAAACATATGCACATTCCCGATATTTTATATTTTACTTCAAATTGAACTGAGTAACATTTTTAAATTTGGCATAACTGATAAATTATCAAAAAGCGCATTAGAAGATTGACTTTTTGATTAATCTGTTGTAAAAGGACAATTTATTAATTAAAGCATAAGAAAATACTTAGGAGACATTATTTGAAAATATATCCACCTCTATGTGGGATATGTTTACTTCCTCTCCCTCTTCCTCGCGCTCTTCCTCTCACTCGTTATGTGTATCATTTTTCATGCCTGTGGCATGCATTTTGCATTATTGTATTTTATATTATTTGTGCTTAATTTGCTGAACGCGACCTGCACCTGATATCCTGAATGTTTTGACTACAGAGAAGCGCGACAAAGAAGGAGAGATGGGAACAGAAAGAGAGAGATGAGCAAAATTCTTGTTGTTATTCTGTTCTTGGTTTGTATTGCCGCCGGGCAGCGTCTTCGTCTGTGTTCCTCGTCCTTCCCCTCGTGCTGGCAGACAAGTTCGTTAATTTGACGCTCGCACCTCGTTCGCATAAATTTCCAAGTGCCAAGGCAGCTCAGAAAAAGGCATGGTGGAAGAAGGGGCGGCGGGACGGGGTTGGAGCTAGATGAAGAGTCCGGCGAGTGCCACAAATGAGTCTTCTTGGTGCTTGGACTATTAGCGCTCAATGCCAACGCCTGCGCCGCCCACTCCACACTTTGCAACATGTTTCAGCTTCAACTGCAACTTCAGCTTCAACTTGAACACTGAAAGAAAAAATACCAACTTCTAAAATCAAGAACATTCAGCTATCATATTTTGCTCTTAAGATAAAACCGTTTTAAAACCAAATTATTAATTCTAAGAATATTAATCTAAGAAATCGGAGTTCTGAATATTAAAATAAAAATCTTAAATTCTTAGGAAAATATAAATAATTCATATTTTATGTGAAGTAAATAGGGGTCCCGTGGCGTTTTGTTTAGTGTCACCGCTTCACATTGAAAAAAGCGCGGGTTCGAATCCCACTCTTGCCAGGGAAAAAAATATTTACCAGAAAAAAATGTATATAAAAATAAAACAACAGTAACTAAATTATAAATTTATAACAAGTCCGATTTTCTTTTGTTGTCTGGAGTAATTAAAACTGTTTGGTTTATAAATAAGAACTTGGTCTTATTTGAAATGTCCTTAAAATCAAGATTTGTTTTCTAACTTTAATAATTTTATGTTCTCGACGCATTTGTTAGCCCAAAATTCGTAGTTCTGAGACCAAAATCTTGATTTTAGAACCAATTTTTTATCAGTGAGCTTGGACTGCAGCTTGCAACTTCAGCATCAGCTTCAGCTTCAGTTTATGGTCATGCGGCGTTGCTTTTGTCAATTTCCAGACATTTGCCTTTAAGTGCAACCACAAAGCGGCTGCCTCAAGATTTATGTGGTGCTGTTGTCATTTTAAGTTAATGGCTTGTAATTCTCTCTATTCCTTTGACTCTACCTCTCTCCACTCTCCTCTTTCCCACAATATTTCCCACTTTTTCATAACTCTTTGCATAACCTGACGATCGTTTTTTGTGTTACCAATTGGCGGCAACTGCAGGTGAATTTGCGTCTAGGCAGCTTGGCAAATTTATGATTCGACTTTTAAATTGGTTTATGGCAATTTCCGCAGCAGCACCCACATACTCACACATACACATATAGTCAATGCGGTGTTTAAAGGGCTAAAATAGCTAATTTCGCTTAAAAAAATTAGTAGAAATATACAAAAAAGTATTTAAAGGGCAAAAATAGCTAATTTCAATTTCAAAAAAAAGGCGCTAGATATATTTACATAAAATTAGCAAAATAATTATTAAAATCCAGCATATAGGTTTAAATTAGGCAAAAATAAATTGATTGGCATTTTATTTTATTCCATTCCATTTTAATTTTAACTTAATTTAATTGCTTAAATATGAGTAGAAATTCTAAAAGAACAACATTTGCGTATTAAAATAAAATATGTACTTCTTTCGTAATTTTTTAAAATTTTTTTATGTTCTAATTTTAGGAGTTTATTTTTATTTTGTTAATGTATTTTTGCTCAATGCAATTTGCTAGTTTATTCTTGAAGTTGGGCTATTATTTTTTGTTATGCATTTTCCAGTTTTCGTTAGATTTTCCCAACTGACAAAATGCATATAGCTGTTAAAAATTGTATTTATTCAATATATTTTTTGAAGATTTTCCAAAAGCTTTTTGCTTGCCCGGAGAATATTTTCGACAGATAAAATATACTTAACTTTCTTTAAATTATATTGAAGTTACACATCTGCAAAAGTGTCAAATCTGTTTCTTAAATTTGCATTTGCAATTACTAAAATTAGTCAAGTTTGGCTATAAAGTAGCTAAAATAGCAGCTTTCGTTAAGTTGCGCAGCTTAAAAGTTATCGATATTTATAATCGCCAACAGTGTTGTGTAACGTTTAATCAACAATTGGCGAAGATTGTCAATTTCCAAAAAAATATTTAAGAATTTTTGTTTGTTTCTTATTTTCTTAATTTGTAATAAGAATAAATAAGTGAAATTGTGTTGAATTTCCTTGAATTGTTATCGATCTGGAATTGGCTTTACTAAGAAGAAGAAAATTTAAATAATGAAGCGTCACAATGCCAAGGCCATTGCGGCGGCTGTGGCAATCGCTGCGGCAGCTGCCACCGCGGAGGGCAAGAAGAAAGCGGAGCCAAAGCCGAGTTTAAATGCATCCACATTATATGTGGATGTGGTCAAGAACATGACCAAATCCGAGTCCTCACCGTCGGTAACACCGCCGCCACCAAAGTTCACCATACTACACGAGGATTTCCCGGCGTTGCCCGGAACTCCAGAGGATTTGGGAAGCGGCATTGTTGTGCCGGATGATTGGACAGCCATGTTAAGCGACGATGACGATGATGATGATGAAGACGATGACGATGATGAGCTGCAGAGTCCAACACCTGATAGTGTTAGTGAGCAGGCCATCGATCCGGAAACAGATCTTGTGCCCGAATTGTTGGTGGAACTTGAGAGCGAGAGTCGAGAGAGCAGCCAGAGTTCGCCCGAGTCCAGTGATCACTGTGATAATGAGTTGCCTCCGGCTGTGGCACTTGTTGTTGCTGCCACCACCGCCAACGATAACAGCGAGCCCAATTTCTATGATCATCCCAACAATGGCATCTTTGATAAGCAATTTCTTATCGCTGGCGTTGCGCAACGTGTTTGGAGTCGCCAAAAGTCGAATGAATCCAAGTCGAATGTCGGACCACCGCCTGGTTTTGAGAGTCTCAAACTCTATGGTCGATTGCGCACCAATCGCATGGGTGTGCCACTGGGTGGTGTGACCTTTGACATGTCACCACCATCAAATAATCCACGATCCAATCGTTGGCACAAACCAAACACGAACACGGGAATTGAGGGAGCTTATGGCCTGGCTGGATTGGCCAACAATTTGAAGGCTGCCCAACAGCATCCACAGCTGTTGAGCCAAATTTTTGGCTATGATGCGGCCGGTCTCAATGTGAATGCACATTACAGTGCCTGTGAGGCCAACAAGTTGCATGCCTCATTTGCTGGCCCGTTGCTCGGTGGACGCTGTGCTCCGCACGAGGTTAATTTTGATGTTCCGCCGCATTATCGTCGGGCTGGCGGACAGGATTTGATCCAGCCCAAAGTAGAGCAGATGCAGGCGGAATTGTTGTTCTTCTTTTTCTACACATATCCGGGGGATATGATGCAAATGCTCGCAGCTGCCGAATTGGCCGATCGAGGTTGGCGTTTTCATATCTACGAACGCCTCTGGATCCGACGACAACCCGATAATCCACACTATATTAAACGTGGCCATCAGGAATCGGGAGAATATAATTATTTCAATATGGTGCACTGGAAGATCTTGCCGCGTCACTTTGATCTGCAGCCGGAACAATTGGAGCGTACGATCACAAAGGCCGAGTTGCGGGATCAATATGGTTACCACCCACAGATGAGGTGGGTACTCACAATGCTGCACAGTAGTTAACCAAGTTATCTTCCTCACCTCTCCCCACCTTGACAGCTTCTTCTGAGACAGAAGTCGATGAACTGTTGCCTCCTTCTCTCCTACTAGTCAACGGGACTATTTGTTAGACAGTTTATCAATTATTAAATATATATACATGATCTGTAAAAGTCAAGTAATAAGACGTATATACCATTATCAACTAAGTATATGAGAAAAGAAATATTTCCAATAAGAAAATAAATATACTGGTACTTTAACCCTTGAAATGAATTTATTCCTATAGCTGTAGAAGTCGGATATGATCCTTAAACATTAAAGATGTTCGCTCTGGGAAAAATGAACAATTTTAATATTAAGGATTATTCTTTGATAAGTTTTTAATATATAAAAAGTTGATATAAACGGATATAAGATTTCAAATAGAATTCAGACAGAATTAAATATAAACAGAGATAATAGTACAAATGATTTTATGGGACTATTCTTATTTTAAAACAAATAAATAATTTATTCCGTAATATTTATTTTAAAATGTTAAACAAGTAACAGTAACTTTTCTTTTAAACATATAAAATAATAGTTATTGCATTACTTTTAATAAAAATGCAAATGTAATTGATTTATTTAGTTACAATTTGATTTTATAAATAATATTTCAGAGACCGAAATAACAATACAAAATGAATATTAAATTAATCACAACGAGATCTGATTTATATAATGAATTATTTATTTTCAATTTATTGTGGAGTAGGAGAAATATTAAAAATCAACCAACGTATACAGAAAACTACATGCCTCTAGCTCTTTTAGTTGCTGAGATTTCTACAGTTGTACTTTTTATGCTGTAAATTAAATCAAATTGATTAGTTTTGCTTATTTTATTGATGGCATTATCGTTATAAGTGCATCGCTGCTCATCAATCCCATAGCATAGAGTTTTTGGCATTGTCACTAGGCTGAGTTGTTAATTGCAAACGACGGCTGCCACTTGCCACACCTTTAACATCCACATGCCAAGCGTTCCAGTGGCAACCACTGACTGGCATTAAATGCCATGAGCAAACCACTGTGGTTGCCACTGGCCAAGCCTCGAACCTCGTTTAGTAAAAAGCGGCTCATTAGCAAAATAGAGCAGTGAACAACGAAGCTTTGACCACACGATCTGTTGGCCAAGTGTCGCTTTGCTCGCTAATTGCCACGTAAATTTGCAACCATTTTTGGCAGCTCATTAAATTTATTATTAAAACAAAACGCTGGCCAAAACTTAATTGCCATCAAATTGACATGCGAGACGACAGCACCCGCCTCAGATGGAGTTTGAAGTCGGAGTCGGAGTTAGAGTCTGGAGTCTGCAGCTTGGACCAATGTTGATTTGGACTTGGACCAGGCTCATGCGTATTAATTGCCATGGAGACTTCATAATTTCATGTGGAAAAATGTGAACGTTAGGCGTGCAACAACAACAACAAGCCCAACAACAAGAGCAAATCCACACTGTAATTTAAGCACAAGACTTTAAAGCTTAAACTGATAGTTTGAAATGCCAGTGCTAACAACTTTGCTTTTCCCCACCAAAACAAACTGGAGCAGCTGCAATTTTGGCTACTTTCAAGCTAACTACGACAACTGAATATTTGGCCGATCTCCTTCAAGTCGTTTATTAGCTGCATCTAACTAATCTCCAAGAGGGGATTGGAACCAGCCCCTGCTTGCGGCACAATCTCTTTTGCCGGGTCTGTTTTTTATTTTTACTTGTCTGCGTACAATGTGAGGGTATTTCATATAAATACGAAAACATTAAAATTATTTTACAAAAACAAAAAAGCCACAATTTTGACTACTTTCGAGCTGACTAAGATAACAGATTTCTATTTAAGCTAATACCACGAAAAAGAGTATTTTCGATAATTTTAAACTCTTATTACTATATTAAATTTAAACCCTTTTTCATGTTGAGTGCCAATTATATCACAAGTGGGCCTTTAATTATATTTGTCTTTGATTATAGATTTTTCAAAAACTTTAAACTGTCATAACTTTGTCAAAATTAACTCGATTCCCTTAAGGAATATACATTTTTTCGTTATTTAACCTCTTATTTGATTCTGCATCAAATTAGCAAAAATAACTTTTTTTCATCACGACATCATAATTTTTCATTATGGCACTTTATCTAAATCTTCAAGCTGTCATAACTTTGTCAAAGCTTAGTCGATTTTCATGCGGAATGTGAGTTTTTTTTATTTAAACTCTTTATTGATTTAATTTTTTTGAAGTAATTTTAAATTAGTTATTTTAGTTGTTCATTTCAATCAAATTTTTATTGTATCTTTAATTTATTTTAATCAACTGCTCCGATTTGACGTTTAAAAAAAAAAAAAAATATAATATAAAAATTCAAATTTATTTCAAAAGTGTATAAATTAAATGTAGCTATTTTAGTAATTGTTTAGCATTTTCCTCTAATTTGATTTGCTTCATTTGCAAAATTGAAGATACATTTTTTAGTTATTTTAGTTGTTAATGTAAATCAATCTTTGTTTTATTTAAAATATTTGTAGGACAACGTTTTACAAATAAACTATATAAAATATTTAATTTCAAATTGAACTCAAAAGTGTATTAATCAAATGTAGCTATTTTAGTAATTCTTTAGATTTTTCCTGCCCCCAAGTTGGCAACACTAGCTGCGGAAAGACTCTGAATTGTAGGCTCTGTCCAGTTGTTGGTTTATTTATGGCCGAGCAAAGTTTGATTGAAATGTGTTGTCTGTGAAATTGACAACTGGGTGAGATTTGCACGGGCTGCTACGGTGCGGGGCCAATTAAGCATGAATCATGCCACATGCCACCGATTGTTGTTGTGTAATGCAACGAGAGAGAGACAGAGAGAGAGAGAGAGCATTGATTAATAAGCCGCCCGCGCATTGGGCCAGGCCAAGTCAGACCTAAGCTAACCTGAGCTCGGTTCAGTTTAGGTATTAACCCCTTCAAAATAACCTCAGACAGACGCATGCATGCCGACAATTGCC
This sequence comes from Drosophila kuntzei, assembly GCA_035042165.1. Lineage (NCBI taxonomy): Eukaryota > Metazoa > Arthropoda > Insecta > Diptera > Drosophilidae > Drosophila > Drosophila kuntzei. The sequence continues at coordinate 464,878 of JAWNLU010001430.1, forward strand.
GTTACAGTGTCAGCGTAAAGTCTTTGCACAGTTCTTATGTACATTGTACATACATACATATGTATGTATGTATGTAGTTGTTGTTGTTGTTGTCAACACGCTCGTAACTTGCAATCAACTTAAGATGACAGTGAAAATGAAGCATTGACGCCTCGCACGTACCACGGAGGATGCGGATACGAATACGAATACATGTTGCAACTTGATGTTGCAAGTTGAGCAGTTGCAGTTGCAGTTGCAAAAAAAAAGGCCAGTGGGCAGTCAGGCAGGCAATCTCACCTGGGAAAAAGGTGTTGGGCAATCAGGTTTGCTGCCATCGTGTCGAGTGGGTACCAAATTAGACACATTTTATTATTAAAATCCACTTGTGTTGAAATAAAACACGACTTTCTGTGTCGCATATAATGAAAATATATGGCAAGTTAATACCTGAATTTATTTATCACCCATCTGCAGGCCAACACCAACTGTTGGCCAGATCTGGCAACAAGTTTCCCTGCAACTGCAACTGGGAATCAGATTCGGTTTGGGACTGGGATTCGGTTTGGGATTCAAAGACTTCAAAGGGCAATGTTCAGCATTTAAATAACACTACTTAATAAAATACAAGTAATACAATTAAATTTACAATCCTACAATATCAATGGGAAAGTTTTCAATATTATACTTGTAGTTCATATAAAAGTTAAAATTAAAAAACTACAAAAAATTACTATAAAATAATAAAAAATTTGAATTTTAATACACTAAAATAAATTATACCATTTGAATAGTTATATAATGTGTTTTTAAATTTAGAGAAATCCTTTTTGCGGTAGAATGTAATAAAAAAAATGTATTTAATTACAACTAATTTATAGTCTTAATGTAAGTGAACCAATGATGATATACATACATATGTGTAGTAAACTCAATGTATTAATACATTTTATTTATCTTAGTTTGGAAATCATTAAAATCAAAAAAGAATAATCAAAAAACTATAAGAAAAGTGTATTTAATATGTTTTATATTTAATTTAATTATTTTATTATATTCAACACTCGTCGACATAATAATTTTGTCTTCTCACAAATTCTGGCTTATATGTAAGTTAATATGTACTTTATAAAACTCAATCTAATAAAAACTGATGAGTGAACAATGTAATTCAGCGTTTTCAAAAAATCAGTGAATATAGGGCGATTATTAAAGTTATTTAATCAATTTTGTTGACTAATTACAATATAATTGATTGTAATTATGGAGTATTAATGTTAATCCCACTAAGAAGACTCGTCTTTATCAACAGCAGAAGGTAGAAAGAACTTCACTTGGTAACAGAGCTGGTTGCACATTTGTGGATTTGTGAGAGGGATCAATGATCGTTGGCATCAAGGATTTTGTGTTCTGATCGGTTAATAACAACGATCACTATTCAGTGATCAGTGATCGCTTTCATTCAAGTCGCTGTCTACGCTCTTTGCATATCAATTCTTAACACTCAACACGACGATGCTAATTGGCAGCATCTTCCTTTTTGGGCAGCCAAAAAGAATTTGTAATGTTAATTGCTCTCTTGCGAGTGAATTGAGTTCGCTGTGATTCTCTAAAATGCGATTTGCATGCGAAAGATCGTGTCAGGTATATTTTCGACTTGGACTGAGAATTTCTTTATTTTAGTATGTGTTGAAGTTTATTTTCTTTTTTTTTCGGCGGCATCTCTTCGTGGAGGAGTTCGTTGTCTCATTCATTGGCGTCGTCTGAGTGTCTGGCAAGACGACGTCAACGTCGACGTCTCCGTCGCTGTCGTCGTCGGCTGCTGCCGTTATGCCATAGAAGATTGGCAGAGTTCAAAGACACAACGGTACATTCAACTTGGATAAACGACAAGGCCACGGTCCATACACCACACACAACACACACACCACACCCACGTGGAGGTATCATCATCAAGTCAATGGCCTGAAGGGTTGATTGAACCCTCAAGACTGGGGCTGAGACTGAGATTTTTACTGCCTGCCCCAACAAACGGCAAATTGCAACCGAACCGAACTGAACTGATCTGAACTGAACTGTAGCGAACTATGAGCGTGATTTGCAATTCAGCTGTAGAACAATGGATGAAGAACCTTTTGCTATATGGTCTCTGGTATCTCATCTCTGCACTGATAAAAACAAGTTTTTAAAATCAAAACTTTGGTCTAAGAACTACGAATTTTGGCCTTAAAAATGCGTTGAGAACATAAAATTATCAAATTTAGAAAACACATCTTGATTTTAAAGACATTTCAAGACCAAACAGCTTTAAATTCTTAAGACAAAAAAAAATGAGGCAGGTTTTAAATTTATAATATATCTATTGTTGTTTTATTTTTATACATATGTATATGTATGTATTTTTTATAAATATTCCCTAAGTATCTTTTTCCTTGAAAAATTTGGGAGAGCGCCACCAGAGCGCCACGTTATATATGAAAATAAAACATATTTATAATTTCCTACAATGTAGTATTTTTATTCTTATAATAAAAACTGCGATTTTTTAGATTTATATTCTTATTATTTATTTATTTACTTTTTTTTATTTTTTATATTAATTTGTCCTTAAAATAGTCTTATTTTTAGAACAACATATTTAAAATGTATTTTCTTGTCTTTTTTTGCAGTGTGGTATGTATCTGTTCTTTGGTCTCTGGTCTCTGGTGTCACAGCATCCGCATCGCAGTAATTCTGCAGTCTTCCCGTAACAATTTTCCCTTACAATATGCAGAATGTTTTAACGGTGGTTCCATCGCCCTCTGCTGAAGGCATCAACTGAACACTGGACACTGAACCGTTCTGTGGCAAATCAAGCAACAAAATGTAGGTGGTATGCATTTTAAAGCAGTGAAAGTGCAAGAACCAAACATACCCCGTTCATTGTGCTCGTTCGATCAAAAAAAAAATAAAAAACAACAACAACAACGACAACAATTTCTGCTTTTATAATTGCAGCAGCAGCAAAAAACAATGTGGGGAAAAACTGATTGAAATAGTTGTATGCAATTTCCACATACTATACATATTGCTTTAAGGCTTATCTAAGAGATTTCTTTTAAAATTTGTCAAAGCAAGAAAACAAATGAAATTTGAATTGAATTTGTCATGGACCCCCACCTGTCCCCCCTGTCCGCCCCCGTTCCCACTTTGATTCACAATCTTCGAGCATATTATGTAAGTGAAATTAGCATAAATGTGATTGATCCCACAGTTTGTGTATTATTTGATTTTTATTGATATGCGAAATGAAATGCAAAAAAATGCAATTGCATTTGTTATTTGCAGTTTCTTATTGTAATTTTTTGTTATTTTTGTTATGAGTGTCGCTGCACCGAATTGACTAAGCTCCAGTGGTTCAATGTTTACCCTACAATGGTTATTCAAGTGGTTTATACTCCCCCAAGTTGGCCAAATCTCTTTCCTTTCTCTTGCATCCTCTGCTGACCCTCTCTGAGTTTTGGATATTGGCCCGGTCCATAATTCTTCAGTCTATATGACTTTGTCATACATATATGTCTTTGTCCATTTTCCACATCATTTGCATGGCATGCACATATTTAATAGACTTTCTGAATATCACAAAATATGCATTCAGTAAGACAGAGAGCGACAGACAGACATAGAGAGAGATAGAGATGTTGCAGGTGATATTTGCATGATTATGACAAAATGTTGAGAGTTCAAAGCTCTTTGAGGGAAATTCCAACTCATATAACTCAAGCATTTGCTTCCTAGATGGACAGTAAAGCTTCATAAATAAGTAACTCCATTCAAATTGCATTCAATTATACCGTACGGTGAATAGACAGACTTGCATTATGAGTGCACTTTCGAGTGTTTCCATTCTTGCTTATATCCCAAATCAATCGATTAAATTAAAGCACAGTTTTAGGCGCATTCTTTTATAACAGAACAAAAATGCAACTGAATTAGAATAGAATAATTAAGTTTCATCTGAATACGAAAAAAATAAATTAAAAGTTATTTTCAAGAGAGGTTCTCTGATACAAAAGTTGTTATTGAATTAAATAAAAGAAACACGCAGTTATATGTTATTTTAGAAATGGCTGGAGTTCTTTATTCGACTCTATCCAAATATCGAATAACTGAAATTCAAATAGTTATTACTTAAATAATTAAAGACTATGATCTCAGCGGTACATAGATTTATAGATTTCTACATTACTAAATACTTTATTTCAATTAAAGCAGCTTTGGCTTCTTTGAACAGTTAATAAAAGATAAAATGTCACATCAGAAATTAATTTTAAGTATTCCAGTGCATTTTAAAATACTGTTTTCCATTGTTTTGTATTGTTTTTTTTTTAAATATGACCAAATATGTAACAACCAGAGCTTTAAGCTTTTCTTATAAGAATTGTTCATCTTTTTAAATCTTCAATTGGCTCGAAGAAGAAGTTAGTTAATATTCTCTCTTGGCACAAAAATCAATCTTATGATTTATTAATTTATCTTATAGGATATCTTCATCTCTGGCATATTAAATTTGAAACTTATAGTACTGTAAAATTCGCTTTTCAATCCTTCCCAATTCTCCATTGCCGATTCCACATTTTTCTCTCCCACATTTCTTTTGTTTCTCCCTTTCTGTCTATTTATGTTCTTACATTTTCAACTGTTTAAGCTTGAAAATTATTTAAAGCACGCGAGCCTTCGGCTACAATATTAAAAATTGCCACAGCCCAAGCGCCAGTTGCAACCAGCACGCACTTCTCTTTTTCTCTCTTTCACTCTCTCTCTCTCTCCCTCTCTCTCGCTCTCTCTGTCGTTCTCCCTTGTGCGTTCTCCTCCTCTCATTGTAGTTACTTTGGCATTCTGCATTCGTGTGCCCTGCTCATTGATCGAAATTGAATTGGACATAAATAAAACAAGATCAATCAATTGATTTATTTTGACATGTTGCAACTTCAACTTGAGGCAGTGTGGCATGCTGAGACTTGAGACTGGCGCTTTGCAGCCGGTTTGGGTCTCTGATTCTCCAACGTTGCAAGTTGCAATTTTGCTTTGTCGCTGGGGAGATTTGCTGTTGAATTTGCAACATACGTATACGCCACTTGCCTATTGTTGCAACTCGGCAACTGCCCAACTGACCGTCAAACTAACTTTGCATCAATTGTTGGCCCTCTTCGCTTTTTTTTTTGCCGTATTTTGAGCTCATTTGGCCAATTTGTTGACGCACTTAGATTATTGCTACGTGATTCTGATGTGGCATCAGAAAATATTTATTCGTAAATACACATAGATATTTAATATTTTCAAGCTTTTATCCCAATTCTTGACATAACTAGAAATTTGATTGGTTTGATCATAATTATAATTACCCTCTCATAAATTCATAAGTACAACAAATACATACTGTAGTTTATATATTCAATTGCATATAACCGAGAAAATTTTTTTATAATATATGTATGTATGTATGTAGGTGAAATTATTTTGATACTAGAATTCTATTCTTTCTTAGGTATCATATAAGAAATAGATAATATTTCGCATACTTAAAGTATACAAATGAAGTGTGCCTCTGATAGACATATTTGCATCAACAATACTGATTTTGAATAGGCATAGTATCCATTAAATTTCTCAATGTAAAACTCTTCGTCATGACTGACAATTCCAAAACCAATATCAATTTATATACAAGGCAAGGCATTTATATTATATATTTACAATAATAATTGTTATAATTGTAAATAGCTCACAAATAGTAAAAGAACCAAAAACGAATATAAATATAAATTTAGATATAAAATTTTGATAGAAAATTACGTATAAAAATGCTCTCTAATTAACTCTGATTTTCGAGTTCATAGTACCAATAATAAGCACAGATCATAAAGAATATGGCTAAGACTGTGCGCAGATAGGAAAAATAGTAAACAAATTAATAAAAGAAATTATGGTTAAAAGTACTAACCTAAAATAATAACATGGATTATAGCGACGTAAATCCACCAATTTATAAATGCAATTTTTATGAGGTATATGACCTTTGCAATCCGCCAGCCTCCAGTGAACGCATAACACATTACATAACCATTATTTGACTATGGAATGAGAAGAGCTCAAATTATAGTATTTTTGTAATTTTGGTCAAGTCCTATATAGCAGTATTTTTTAACTCACCTTGAATATTGACGCTATTAATAATATGCATCCAGCAAAATGGAATAATGAATTATTTATTAATAGTTCTAGTCTACAGTCCAGACTACTATCTTTTTCTACTTCTGTTTTGATGTTGAGCATTGGCAAAAGGAATAAATTATAATATGGGAATCAATAACATACCAAAATGTAATGCAATGCATCCAAGCACGTCTAGTATTGTATCAATAATGGCTATAATAAGCATTCCCCATTTTAGTGGAATTACGAAACAAAATTTCTCCATTTTAACCATTTTAGTCGTCGTTTAAAAACTTTTTCAGCAAAAAAATTTTGAATATGTTACGTGTCTAGAGTTAAAACGAGCGCAATTTATTATTATATTAAATATAATAACAGATAAAGTGTCTTAATACGCAAAGCTTGCTTGATAGTATAAATGTAATTTTCTCTTCCTGATCGCATTTTGTGACTTGAATGCTGGTCATCCTCTCCTGGGATGCTCTCTATGCTCTTCAGCAGCTTTGAGATTTCTCACCAGATTATCTTAACAAACTCCACCAGAAGCTCACTAGGTAATGTGGTGTTCTTCGGTTTCTTAGCCGACGTTTTCCGACGAATTTCGTGGGAAATTTGTATTTTTTTTTTAAAGTAATTCATATATTAAATTTAATATTGTTCGTCACAAAATTGGATGTAAGACATTCTTGGGGCAGACATTACTGCCTTTATTTACGCCCTATTTTGTTGCCAATACTTACGATGATAGATAATAAAAATAGATAACGTTAACTGCTTACATTCGCTCGGTCAGAACTAAATCGACTAACGAATTCTTTCGCTAACACTAAAGAAGAAGACAGTTAGAAACATTTTGGTGAATTATAGTTTAATAAATGTAGACGATTATGCATAAAAAGTTTAAAAGTCGCCAGCATTCAGGAAACCCATAACAAATTACAAATTCTGCTTTTCTGTAGAATGGAAAGAGTTCAGGTTATTCTTATTTTGGTTTCAGACCTATTTTAGACTTACCACCCATAATATAATATATCATAATAACATATCTGTTGAATGACAAGAGTTAAAGTTATTCTTAATTTGACTTCAGACCAATTTTATGCTTACCATCCATAATAATATTGGATATTCGATTTTATTTTATCTGTTGAATGACTCATAATTTTATTTCTGATCATTGATTTCAGCGTGCCAAAAAAAAACACAGACCATAAAGTAAATTGCAAAGACTGTGGGCAGAAAGGAAAACAGTTAAAAAAAAAAAAGGAGAAATTATTGTTGAGAATACTTACTGAAAATTACTATAAAGCATAGAGCGATCCACCACCACCAATTTATAAATGCAAAGACGATTATGCATATAAAGGTTATAAGTCGCCAGCACCCAGAAAATCCATAGCATATTACTAATTCTCTGCTTTGCTGTAGAATGGGGAAGAGTGTAAGTTATTCATAATTTGGTTTCAGACCTATTTTATACTTACCACCCATAATACTGACACTAGTAGTAATATACCTCCAACTAAATGGAGTATTGCGTTATTGATTAATACTAGCATAATATACGCCAGATTCCTATCGTTTTGGCGATTCCATTCTGTTTATTATGTTCAAAATTAGCAAAAGAATTATGTATGTAAATTATGTATGGAAAATGAAAAACTTACGAAAAGCTAATGCACACATTCCAATCAAAAATAGTACTGAATCGACGACGACTATAATAGGATTTCCCCATTTTAGAGGAATTATAAAACAAAATTTCTCCATTTTAACCATTTCTGGGTTATTAACAAATTATTTCAGCAACAAAATTTGGAATTTTTATTTGGTGTTTACTCTCGCACAATTTATTTAATATACAAAATAAAATAAATAGTTTGGTGTAAAGTAAAGTGTGTGGACATGCAAGGCTTGCTTGTTATAAAGGCTAGCAAAATTTTTTTCGAATATCAAAGTGTATTTATTAAATAAACACTTCCAGAGTTAACTCTGTTTTTAAAAAAAATTGTTCTTCGTTAATTATATGTTAATTATACTCATTATTTTGTTTGTTTTACTTTCTATAATTCCCAACAATTGTACCATATTCATGATCCGTGTAAATTAATTGAAGAACTGTTTATTCTTCCTTTATTTAACTCGCTTTCGAATATGATTTGTATGTATACAAAATATAAAAGAAAAAAAAATTAGATTGACCAGGGAATCATAAATGGATATGTTTCTTGTTAATAACTGTTATGAGGAATAAGCAAAAAAAATCACTTTTAATGATTATTTTAATACTTAAAAATAATTTGTGATTTAAAAAAAACTGAAAATTATTATTATTATCGATTTGTATTTTTCCAGTCATTTATAAATAAATAAAATATAAAATAAAAATCAATAATTATAATTATTTCAAATTTTTTTGCTTTAATATCACAAATAATTATTAAATTTAATTTTCAAAATAAAAGTCTTTAAATAACCGTTAAAAGTGATTTTTAATTAAAAAATTCTTAAATATAAGTTTATTAGCTGTTTTCAGAGATATTGTGAATACAAAGGTTGCATTTTTTAGTGGAATTTTTGATCAATAACGATTATTTTTCTTTTCTGGTTAATTTCTTTGAAAAGTTCAGAATAGGAGTGTCTTCTGAAATTGTTGTAGTAGGCGAACACAAGTTGAAGACAAGACATATCGTAATCGTAAGGTGTTTGTTTGATTCTTATGGATTATGCATGAGAAACGCCTGATTAGCTCGCAGAAAGGAGGATGATAGCCAACTTAATTGCCTCGCATGTTTCTGTGGCAGACGCCTACACATATCAAAGAGAAAAAGCATTGAAAATAGTTTCTCTAATTCCCAATTCAAAGCCCACCTATTGAAAGTGTAACCTAAATGTGAGATAGATGGCGAAGAAAAGGAGAGGATTGAGGGAAATGCATTCAAGTGAAACAGTTGAGATTAATTGTCAGCTTTCTATGGCAACTGTTAACCATTTTCCCAGTCAACGTCATGTGTCACAATTAAAGTGTGTGTGGAAAAGGAGAGTGGATATGTGGAAATTTGTGAAAATGAAGGGCTGCCTCGCAATCCTGTATATTTTATTTTTAAACTTCCGTTTAAAGAGATGCCAAGAATCGAATTGAGCAAAGAGTGCATCTTAGAGAAAGTGCTGCAGATGGCAAAGGAAAATAAATAGATAGAAAGACGAGTATGAGAGTGTATGATAAATTAACTTAGAAAAGTCACGAGTGTCAGGGCGTGAGTGTAATAGCTGTATGTTGAGTGGGCTCACACACACACAGAAACACACACACACATAATCACACTCGATGTCTGTGTGTGTGTGTGTGTGTGGGGGCCTTGATTAATGCACTTGCAAGCCAGAGCTCTATGGCACGCCTTTTTCAGCCCACGAAGCACGTCTAATAAAGTAATTTACTTTACTAAATAGTTGCCGGCAGCGTTTGGACCAGGCTTTAACAAGATGTTGTTGCCTACCCTCCCCCCGTTTTCCACCTCCAACTCCCTCCACACTTGCCCCATTTGAAAATTAGCATTTTAATTGAAATGTCACGCCGCTTTGCCAAGTGCCAAATGCGTTTTGAGCCAAGTTAAAGTCTCGACTTTGGTAGACACACAACATGTCACGCACTTTTTCATATAGTTTATTTTATTTTTTTTCGTTGATGTTTTCATTTGCCAGCAAAACTGATGAATGGCATTTCGACAAATTTGCCAAACCATTTCAAAAAAGTTTTCTAATTGCAACTGCAACTCACGCTTTTAGCTCCAATTCAATTCCGTTCGTTCGAGTTTTCAATCGTTTTGGGGGCTTTGGAATGGGAAATGGCAATTCGGAATTGGAGTTTGATAAATGCCTTGCAAATGTGCTGAATGTAAGGCAATGTTGTGATCATTTATCAAGAATAATGTTAAGCTAACTCAACGGGAAAGTCAAGCTACTTTTCTAGATCACATATGCATCGAATGAGAGTTCAAAATTATATTATGTCTAATCTGAAAATTTTGTGAAAGAGTAAATTTGATTTATGTTATTTAAATCCTAACATTTCTGTCCCTTGCAGGTGATAATATTAAGATTTTAATAATGGCATTAATATCAATTTACAAACTATTTTAATAATTTTTCCAAGATTTGCCTGTTATTTAAATGTATTTTTATTTTGGTATAAGGGAAGAAAAAGTTTATTTGTAGAAGATAGAGTATGGATAGAGGAGTTCGAAAAAAACGATTATTAAAATTTAAATAGTCAGCAAATTTAAATATTTTCTAAATTTGTATATATGTTATTAAGTATACATTTTATCTCATACATTTTTTTCCTATCAAATTGAGATGTTTTTCATTGGTTTCAATACCAAGTATCGTGAGAAACCAATCCCAAGAGATTGAGAGCGAGAGTAATTCCAATTGGAACGTCTTATAGTGCAGACACGAACCTCATAGGCTGATTAGCATAGTTCCCATCGAACTGGGATAAATAAAGGTCTCATAATACCAATTGGTTAGGTTTACGATAAGAAAAAAAAACTGCAATTCAATTGGGAAAAGACAACAAAACGGAAGCTGAAAATTGGTTGGATTCATTATCGCATTGCCGAAGAAAGGTGACAGTCCTGAGAAAATAATATTTTCAAATTTCTATTTTCCACTTTCCTCCCCAAAAAGCGATGTTTACATTTGCTTGCTCCTCATAATTATTATTTATAAATATAATACAATACTCAATGCTCACGTGTTGAGGCTAAATCTTAGTGTGCCCCATGCCAAATGGAAATGTGTCAGTTGCCCTCCCCTCTCTTTCTCACTTTCTCCCATCCATCCCTGCTCTTCCCATCATCTCTCTGTAAATTATGTTCCATAACTACCTCAGCCCCTTGGCTGCAGCTTCTTCTCCATCTCTCTCCATCTGTGGCGTTAATAAATTTAAGCATTTTATGCATAAATTATTTCGATTGCATATTAATATTATGGGAATGTGGAGGAAGGCGTTAAGTCGAGTAGCCGCAATGGGTTTAACAATCGCTTTATTTATAGAGATACACGTGTTATGATCGCACCCCAGGGGCTAGAAATATTGATGTAAGGATTTCAAGAGGTGAGCTACATTTCAAATTTATAGCCCAAAGAGTTGAAAGTGTCAAATGTTGAATGATTACGACAAGGCTTAACATCTGAGGTGTTTGTTTCAATTTGGATGAATCTCTAGACTCTTGGGTATGGAGTAAATAGAGTAAAGAAAAATTTATTCCATTAGCATTATATTTGGAACTCCTGGTGCCTTAATTGTTATAAAACGGCAATTTAGTTTTCATTCTGCCGGGTTTCCTTTTTATTTTTATAATAAATCAAATTAAAAGTGACAAAAATTTGACATGTAAAAATGCAAAATAATGTTGATTTTTCTCATATATTTATGAAACATAAATTTTTTTTTTTTTAAATTTTGAATATTAATTTTTAAGAAGGAGCATACACAATCTTAAACTAGCTGCATCTTCGTGTTATACCATTTATCGCCTCATTGATTTAAATCTTATACGTTTCTAATCTATTGATAAACGTCTGGCAGGTTGCACATAAATCTTGCCTAACTGCCAGCCATAAGTTATTTATATATTGTCTCAGATGCTATGCCTGAAAATTCTATAAATTAAACAATCGATTAGCCTCGCTAAATGTTCAATAAAAATGACTTATTTGTTTCACTATCCCTTTCCTCTCTTTCTCTTATTTTGTGTGTGGCTTGTGACTCTTAGAATGTACTCATTATATTCACATTTTTGGCCTCAGCTATTCACATCTTATTACATCAAAGATCGCTGCAGGTGAGACTCTGTTTTCAGCTCTAACTTTAAGTCTGTCTGTTGTCTTTATGTGTTCATTGTTTCCATGTCAAATGACCAAAAAACTTTTATTTTCAATAACTTTATGCTATTGTCTGTGCATTGCGGGTGAAAGTACGAGTAGTATGAGTACTCGTAGTATTCACACTCATAGTCATACATTAGCCAAAGCTGCTTAGCTTATACCCGTATCATTAATAACCCATTGTAAAGTGTGTTAATTGTTGAATCAGGCAAACAAAACAGACAATTGCCTTATTACATCATGAAATGAGGTAAATGCTCGAGACATAGATGCTCTCTTAATTTAAACGAGTTTTACAATTGAGCTGCAATTTTCAGATTATTTGAAGAATCAAGTTTCACACTATAAAATTGGGTTTTGAGAGTATTAAATAAATAAATCTACAGATAGAATTCATGCAATTAATGGTAACGTTGTAAATATTACTTATACTATCATCTATGCTACACTTTTTGGTCATTTTTGTGTTTACAGGGTGTACGAAAACATCCGTAAAATGACCAAGAAAGAAGAGGAAAAGGTAAACATGAAACCAAATGTAAATGTAAAATGTAAATGCAATTGGCAATTGCAGGCGCTCCAAGTGCGTTTAGTGCAACTTTATTTCAATTGCGAAATTCATACAATTGGCAACAACAACAAAAACAACGAGACTAACAACAACAACAACATGTCCATATTTGCGTTATATGTAGCGGGCCAAAACGCATTTTGGCCAATTGCAAGTGGAATTGCAATACCAATTCGGTATTTATAGCCTGACATTTGCGCCAACGTAGGCCAACAAATGGTGGCAACCTGCCTCCCCTCCCTCCCTGTCTCTAACACCGCAACCTCTCCTCCCCCTCTACCCAACATTAGACTCATGCTCGTGTCCTGTCCCCCGGATACGGATAGCTAACATGTGTTTCTCTATGCCTTCTGCACCTGCGCAACGTCCAAATTTACAATTTGATGCCATTTTTGGATGCGCCAAAGATGAAGATGTCGACAGCATTATTTTGTTGTTGCTGTTGTTATTTTGTTGGTTATTTGTTGTTGTTGTGGCTGAAAGTGAAACGTGTAGCTTGTGGGTCCCGTCAATTGGTCAGCTTAAAAAAACTAGCTCCATAAGTATAGCACAAACAATATACACAATTTGAGTATGTGCTTTAAAAGAGCGAAACGAGCTATGGAGGTCAGCGTTCATCGTGCGATTCTTGGAAGACAGCGACATTACGAACTGACTAACTGCTGGCCATAAAGCACCAAAGTCCAGTTCAACGGCCAAAAACAAAAGAACCCAAAAACTGACAGTTGAAACGGCAGAAAGTACCAAAACTTTGAATACCCTATGGAGAGTAATTAAGATGGAAAACTGGCATTATTAATTATATTGTTATTATTATTAGCATTATCATGAGCTTTAACAGGAACATTGTTATTATTATATCTTTAGCATGAATACTATTTATTATTATCATAATCATCAGCAATTGAATTATAATTAGCAGCAAGTTATTAGTATTCATTAGCATTACTTTGTATCATAAGCATTATTAATACTAATAAACTTTACTATAGATAATAACATATTTTAGTTATCTATAGGCCCAAGAGAAAGGAGTACTGAATATACTTTAATAATTGCCTATGAAATTAAAAGAATAATTTGGAATCTAAGCAATGTACTGAACAAGATAAAGAAGATTGAAGAATTTAACTAAAATTTTGACAAAATATAAATTTATACACTCAGAAAAATATGCCATCCTAAAACTAAGTACGACCGAACCGCCTGTTTAAGTACGGAAATCTTTATATTTTTTCTGAGTGTATTTACTTGCGATTGTCACAGAATTTGTGACAAAATGGAAATACAATTTACATTGTGTAGAGTATTGAAAGCGACACGCACCATTCAAAGTTCAAAAGGAAACAAGCTGCACGAAGTCACAGTCAGACATAAAGAGATAGAAAGACAGAAAGAGCGAGAGAGAGAGAGAGAAAAAGAGAGTTGTAAAAACAAAAAAGTTAATTTCATTTTACAAGCGTACAAATTAAAAATGCCCAAGTCTGCGCTTTAATTAGTCAAACTCGCGCCAAAGCCAAAGCCCCCAAAAAAGTGTTCCACACGAACCAAAAAAAAAAAAAAGAACCGAGATACCGAAACCAAAGCAAAACTGAAAAAAACTTCAAGTAGGAATTGGAATCGGAATCGGAGTTGGAGTCAAAGTTGGAGTCGAAGTCGGAGACATGGCGACAACTTTGTCTGATTGCCGCGCCAACTTCTTGGTATTTCAAACGGAGGGGGAGAGTTACTGGCGTGCGGTTGTTTTTCATTGACTTCCGCTGCAGTTCAGGTCCAAGAGCAAGTCCAAGTCCAAATCCAAGTCCAGGTTCAAAAACTTGGCCACTGGCCAAACGACACTTGTCAACATTGTTGGTCTAATTTAGTAGGGCGTGTTTGAGTCTTTTTTTTTGTGTGTTTGTTTTCGAAATGTAATGAAAATGTTGTCGAGATTTATGCGACAAGTTTTCTTCAAGCGTCTGCTTGCCACTTGCCCCGGTTACAACTAAATTTCCAAATAAAGTTGGTTTTATGATAGGCCCGCGATCTCAATCATAATTCTTTGGAACTTGTAAATGGAGTAACAAGTGAATATCTGAAGCTCTCAAGTGGCATGCAACAGCAGCTCTTGTTTTTTTCTCGTCTCATTTCAATGGTTTATGGCCCAATGGCTTCTATGAATTTCGCTGCCAACTTTACTCTTAGGCCGAAAAATGAGATATTACAGCGTGCGTTTAAATTAATTGCCCCAGATGCGGTCCAAGATATCCGAAAACGTGACTCCAAACGGGAGCCTTAACCTGATGAACAGCCAGAATGCAGCTAAGCACAAGTGATAACTAACTAACGATGGCCACTAGATGGCGCCACATAAAATTAAAAATAAGTTTAAAAAAACATTTCAGCAAAATCGGTTGCCAAATGCATTTTTATTATCATACCCTGTATATGTAAAAAAAATGAGGTTTGACTCTGTCAAAGATATATACAAAAATTGAACAAAATCTCTAATAAATTCATAAATATTTATTTAAAAATTATAGAAAAAGTCTTGTTTTTAAATTATATTTTTATTAGGTTTATTTGTCAAATACTATAATAAGTAATAATAATAATATTATTTCTCAACAAAAATGAAAATTAAATTAATATTTTATAATTCTTTAAAATACTTCAAAAATGGAAGGTAAAATTAATTTGTATTTTAATATTGGAAATTAAAAATCTATCCGGTTTCCAGGATAGCCCATCAGCAGCTCTTCAGCCAACTGATATTTATAGTTTATCTAGTTCATCTCAGAGTTACTTACAGGGTATCAGCTGCTCAAGCAAATTCAGCTGTAATACCATTACTTACTTTTACAACTTTTGCTTTTGAAAATGGTGTTAATGAACGTAACTATTTGATTAATAGGTAATTCAGTGATTTTAATATTCACTGCCAATAGATGGCGCCACATCGTAAATGCAAGAGAGCCAGACACTCAACTTGATTACGAGTACAACCTGTCGATATTCGATACAAGAGATATAATTTTTCAGTATAGATTGTATAGCGAATTCCATTGAAATGTGAGTCTACCTGCAAATGATGCCAATTTTCTTTCTAAAAAACCCAAACAAACGCCCCCTATTGGGCATGTTGTGTGGGCGTTTACACTACTTTCATGGACTACCGTTGATATTCACACGCAATGAGATAAAAAACCGATGAAGAAAAAAGAAGACAAAAATAATGATTCTTTAAGAATTTGAAGTAAAGAAAGTAATAAATATAATTGTTACGGCTTCATTTTCGATGTAAAGTTCCATTGTTCCATTGGAACACCCAAAAAATAAATAACAGGTAGCAAGTGAAAATTGCGACTCTTATCTCTACTTTCAGTTTTAGTTGTTGTTGTTTCTTTTATCGTTTGTTGTTGCTGTTGGGTTTGGCTTTTGTGTTTGCACTTTTTTTGTATCGTTGCCCATTGATTTGGCATTTGAGGCGAAAGACAAATGCCGATTATAACCATATCCATATCCATTTGTATTCGCACCGAAACTCTGTGTGTGGCACAGTGCAAAAATTGAAATTTCGGTTTAATTTGTGCGGCGGGAAAGCGGCTAAAATTGTTGTTGTTATTGTTGTGTACGCATTGTGCGTGTGTTGGGGTCAAGTGGCGAGCCAGCGCGCCAAGTTTGTGCCTTAAGTCTTTCGTTTTGTTGTGCACTGTCAGCGCGCTTGTCAGCAAATTTGTAAAACAAACCGAAATGAAATGAAATATAATGAAATGCAATTTTTTAGGCCGCCTTTTTCTCTTTTTTGGCGTTTAATTAGTGGAGCAACCATTTCGTTCTGCACAATTAAGGCGATGGTTTGCATTCAGCGTAAACGAAAAAGATAAAATAAATATAATCAGAAAGAAGAAGGAAATTTTTGGCTTGAAAATGTCGTTGCTTAAATACCCTAAAAAGACATTAACAGGTAATAAAAAAAGCTTAACTAAATAAGGTAAAAAAAGTTGTAAGCTATCGATAACACTAGAACTAAACGATAATATCATTGATAGCACATGCTCAAAAAGTAAATTTTTAAAAATATAAGCAGCAGAAATATAAAAAAACGTAATTAAAATTTAAATTTAAAGATTAGATAATGCTCCCTTTTGTGTGTTACACACCGCATTGAAGACATGATAATACCCCTGCTTAGAGTATCAAAATGAAGCCGAAAAAAACGTTTAAAGGCGGCGTCCACAGTGATTAAATCAGAATGCGTGGACAGGAACAGAGACAGGGACAGGCAGAGCAAATCTCTTGTAAGCCATAAACTGCAAACTCATATGGCAGCAGGAGCAACAGCAGGAGTAGGAGTAGGAGTAGGAGGAAGCACTGACTCTGGTCATGTCATTTAGCGCTTATTGTGTCTGCACGTCTCTGACTGAAACTGAAACTGGACTGAGACCGACTCTCGTTTAACCTTTGAGTGGGCAGACGCGCCTGTCAACTTTGTGCCGTAAATTAAACCATAAAAAAAACACAAAAAATAATAAACAAAAAAACAACAACAAGTAAACGAGGAGAGTTTCCAAAAAATATATTTAAAATTTCAGTAAATACGTGAAAAATCACAATATTTTCTGTCACGTCATGCTGCGGATCCAATGCTCCATCGCTCCACTGATCCAATCATAAACGAGTCGTCACTTTGCTGACCGAACCAAATTTCAGTTTTCAGTTTTAAGTTTTGTTTTTTTTTTATATGTATACGACGAGTATTTCATTTTTCTGCCTTTCAATTGAAGTGAAGTGTCGCGCGACAAGTGCCGCAATTGAGTTGCCTCTACTTGTCACACACATCACAGTGAAGGGGTGTGTGTTGTGGGGGCCAAGGGGAGGGCAGGGAGTGCAGCCTGTCACCAAGCCAAAATCCATTGTCTCAGCGAACAGGTGAAGTTTTTGAGCAGTGAAATCGAGCGCAAAATTGTGTTGTTGCTGTTGCCGTTTCCCTCGTCTGTCTCATCTGATTTATGGCCAACAATTTAAACAATTTCATTTTATACGTTTATTTAAATACATTACTGTTTTTTTTTGTTGTGTCTTCAACGTAATGACAACTGCTTTGCATGTCATTTTTGTGGCAAGTTGTCGCTGTCACTTTGTCAATTTGCAGTGGCCTTAACTGAGCTCATTTTCCAGTTAAAAGACGGCAAGAAAAGAAAGTAATAGTATTAATTTTATAGTTATTATTAAAGTGCATGAAAAGCTTAGGGAGTATTACTTATATAAATTTAATTGATATTTCTTATCAATGCTAGTGAAATTCTCTACTTATTAATTTAAATTGCTGATTCACTTATGATACTTTTTTAATCCTTTTACCAATTAACTTTGAAACCGAGACACTTGAAAGTATTTTTCTGTGTCAATTTACATGGCCTTTAAGTTAAGGGAGCTTGACAACAACAAATAAAGTCAAAAGAACAATAAGATTCGATTTCATTTTACAACAAATTTCAGTTTGAACTGCTTTGAAAATAATCACGAACTGAAAATGCGTGGGAACTTCAAATCTTTTTTTGCGTGTGACGTATGAAATTTGATAGAAAAATAGAAAAAAAAATATATAAATAAAGAGGAACGTAGTAAATTGCAGGTAAGAAAAGCTGAAAAACTAATCGCACAAATATTAATGCGAATTTGACAATAAAAAAGTTTTATTATTAGTTGTATACATTTTTTTTCCGTTGCGGCGACCCACAAAAAGCTGAAATAAAAAACAGAAACCAAAGCGTCGTTTATTGGGCAACTGTAATAAATTATCGAAAAACACGAAATGCGCACTAAAATATGGCCAGGAACAGTAACAACAACAGCAACAAATATAACAACAACTTGAGCAACAACAACAATTCGGTTGTTGTCTATTAAAAACGGGCGATTTGTGCCAAAAATTCAAAGCTTGAGATTAGCATCGAACCGAAAATGAAATCATGCAAAAATTTCCTTAAAAAAACAAGAACGCTGCAGTTGAAAGTGCTCGACTAGCAGTTACCCTGTTAGCCGAAATGAGGTATTTATTAAAAGAAAATCGCACGACTTTAAGGTACTTTATTAAATAATTGAGAGTAACTTCTAATAAATAAATAAATTACATTATTTTAACGTTATGCAACTTTCAGTATGTAAATGAAGATTAATTTAAAGTTGCGGCTATAATTCTAATATTCAAAATATCTACTTTGGGGTAGTTTATTAAATAATTCGGAATAACTTCTAATAAATAACTAAAATACATTATCTTATCTTTATTAAATTGTATGTAAAGATAAAGATTATATTAAAATTGTGGTTGTAATTATAATATTTAAAATATGTACTTTGAGGTAGTTTATTAAATAATTCGGAATAACTCCTGAAATAAACCAAAAGCTAAATAAATAAAATACAATATCTTATCTTTATAAAACTTTCAGTATAGATAATGATTAATTTAAAATTGTGGTTGTAATTCTAATATTTAAAATATATAGAATATTTCTAAATATACCAACTCTCTGTTGCATATTTTGAAATGAGTACAGGGTATAAACAGCATCGATGAGGCAAGCGAAGTAAACTGAAACAGGTTCACACGCTACCAAGAATCGAGATCCCGAAACCGTTTTGTGGATGCTAACGGATCGCAGGGGCAGGAAGTGTAGCTGAAACACCCTTTTACGGGTTAAGGGACTGAGACTGGAAACTTTGGATCTACCTGGAGGTGAATTGTGTGTGTGTTTGTGTGTGATACATTTCGCTTAATTCCTTCTCATTTTTTTTTTGTTTTTGTACTGTGCTGTGCTGTGCAACAAGTGAATGACAGGATAATCGTCCTGTGTACCTGTTTGTTTGTCCGCCTGCCGCTGCCTGCGGTCTTTTATATTGGGATCTGTATAGTATGTATGTATTTCATTCCTTTTGGCATGTGAACAACTCGCATTAAATCTCTTAATGTTTGCATTCTTATGCCGCTGTCGTCTCGTTTGATGCGTGATCTTGTTGATTATGCTGATGGCTCTGATCTGTGATCTGTGATCTGTCTCAGTTCCCGGCTTCCCAGCAGGTTCCATTCACTCTGTCGACTCAGTTCAGTGGCATTTCGACAGTACAAATTTCTCGTTTACCATTTTTTTTATTCTCTTCTCTTCTCTTCTCTTTTTTTTTTTGTTTGCTTCTTCGTTTTTTAGTCTTTTGTATGCAAGAGTGTGAAATTTTTGCTTGTTGTTTGCTTCATGGAAATTGCCTATGCCTTGGAATTTGTGGGAACAAGTGCACAGAGCACAACACAGTCCAATCCCAATCCCAGTCTCAGTCTCATTCCCAGTTCAAGCAATTCGAACACATTACGTGCCTTTTCAGTGAGATGTGCCCAGAGAACACCCGCAGGCGAGAGCGTGTGAATTTTGCAATGAATATGATTTCAGCCTCTGATTCCTCTCTCTTTAGTGTATTTTTTTGGCAATTCTACTTATAAGTACCACAAAATATGACCAGAATAAGGTCTCCAATTAGTACGACTAAAACATGCAACTGAATGTGGTATAAAATATAATTAAATTAAAAATTTTAAGTATTCTTTAAGCAACGTAAAGCATATTTCATTGCCAAAATTTGCTATTGAAAAACAAATATTGTTTCTATTAGATAGGATTTATATGGCCTTTATTTATTTATTTTTTCCATTGCTTATTAAGTTTAAATTTCTGTGTTATACTTCAGCTTGAGCTTTTATCTCTATAAGCCTATATTATTTCAACATTTCAAGCCCACTATTATAGTCACTTAACAGTATTTAATAGAATTGTTTTTTGATAATTAAAAAAAAAAATAATAAAATAAATTACATATTTATTATTTACTGTTGATTAATTTTTCTGCATTTTTATCAGGTCAAAGGTTTTTAAATTAATATATCCATGTTAAATCCTTATCAGTTTGAATTAATTTTAAGTTTTAGTCTTAGTCGCTTCGATCTAAGTAGTATCGATTATGAACAAGTTATGAAGTCGTCGTCGGCTTCATCTTTTCTGACTGACAGTTTTTGGCTTTATGGCCAAGGTAAGATCGGGTTCGTGATCCATTTAATTAAAATTCCAGCAACCTGCTCGGGTTTATGTGTGTTTATGTGCCCTAAAGTGCTGTCACCTTAACTCGCACGCATCGTGATTTATAATCCTGCTGCAAACACAAAAATTAAATAATAAAACTGGAAACTGTAACAAACTCCACACTCTTCATATGGATGCTGTGGAGACTCTAAATACTATACTATATGTATGTATGTATGCTTAAAGGAACATCGGTTGCGCATGCGCAATAAATTCGGTTTTTATGACACCTGACAAAATACGCAGCAGCCGATGCTGAAGTTGCCCGTGTTTCCAGTTGCCAGTTGCCAGTTTAAAGCAGCGGCTGCTTCAGTGGAAAATTGTTTAATGACTAATGGCAGTCACAAGAGAATGAGGAGGGGAGAAGAGAAGAGATTGAATTGGGAATATATATACGTACTACAATATATATAGACGCCTTCTGCTGCTCGTTTATTGCCCTGTGTCTATTGAAGATTAATTTCATTTACACAACTTCATCGCCTTGGCCTGGCTTAACACTTTGTTGCCGGCTGCCGCTCTTACTGCCGTTGCGTTTTGAAGTTAATAAAGTCATAAATATTGTCTTTGGGGGCTGTGCACGGATTTCGGTTCGGTTTGGTTCGGTTCGTAATACGCAACAGCAGCCAGCACGTCTCGAAGCGGCACAAATCGTTACGTGTCGATAGTTTTTAGTTTTTTATGACTCCTTTGTGACGCTGTGCCTAGTGGCTCTAGCCGGGCCAACAGTCTACTACCATTCCACAAATTGTGGCAAGGCGGAGCATATGGCGCAGATTAGAAACGGAGCTGATATTTTATGAGGAAGCAAATTGCATCAGCAAGTGAAACTTAACATGTCCATGGGAGGAGCTTAACTTTATTAACTAACTCACTAAAAAACATAAAGGAAATTCAAAATCAATTTAACTTGCAATGCGAAGCATTTCATAAGAGAATTGCGCCTATAAATGCCAAAGACTAGACTGAGAACCAGTTTTATAATGTGGAATGGGATTTGACAATTGAGTTCTTTAGTAACTTAAAATTGATATTATCAATTTAAAGAGTCAGGATTTTTAGTACTGAAATTTTATTAGAAAATGTTTGAGATATAACATTTAATACTTTCTTAAAAGCTTAAATTTTATTTTATAACTAATTATAATCATTAAATCTTCTTATTTTAAGAATAATTTTTCCTATATTTCAACTGTACAGATGATTCTGTTCATTTCTGAACAAAATTTAAATTGGTAGTCAAATTTAATGAAAAAAACTTGTTCTATTATTTTTAAATACTGACCAATTTTTTTTTATATTTAAAGACAACTAAAAGCAGTTGACAAAAATGTTTCAAAAATGAAAATAGTATTTCAAATTACAATTTTAAATAAACAGCTAAATAAAGTATTAAAAACTGAAAGAAAATAAACCAAATATTTATAAAGTCTAGGGGCATACAAAAAATATTAAAATATCTTAAATGTATTTCCGAAGATATGTATCTGTAAAATATAATTTCCATATACGTAGTTTTCCCAAAAATACAATTTTTTAAAATATCTTTATACAATTCATTTAAATAGTTTATTTAAAATTGTATTTAAAAATGTTGAATTACTTTTTTGTCGACTTAAAATAAATAGCTTGTCTGATTCATATGTAAAAATATCTTTAATGTTGTACAGACGTCATTAGAAATGACTCATTTTATTGTAAATCCCCTGCCAATTGCAACGTGTTGCAAATTTACAGAATTTCAGAACTACTAGTTCGATAAAAATAACTCATATCATATTGAAATGACTTTAGGTAGTCCAATGAGTGCCAGAATAAGCAAAAGGAACACCTTATCGGAGACCACAAGTGTGTAAATACATGCAACAGATAAAACTGGAGACGAGCCACAATCAATACACAATTCCCGTAAGGTTTATCCGGACAGAGGAAGAGGGGCAAACAAATGAGAGAGAGACACATGAGCATATGAAAAGGTGCTTCACAGTTTTTTATATAGCCAAAGCAATCGGAGTATTGGCACAGCTGCTACTTCTTCAAATGGAAACGAATCGAAACCTTATGCAAAAAAGGTGCAACATTTTCCATGCAACACAAAAGCAACTCTTTGTTGTTGCTGTTGATAACGGATCGTTATCGAGTGATGTGTGTGTGTGTGTGTAACGCCTTTCTGGCACTGTGCAAATACACCTTGCATATTATGAAGTCGCCTCCTTCCGGCCGGAAAAGTGATCTATACTCAAGTGGCGATAGTTCGTTTTATATTTATATTATTTTTGGGGTGGTTTCAACATTAACGGGGCCATGAACTTTTCCCCGTCTACCTGTCAAGTTTACGCCTGAGGGCACAAGCACCCAATCGAGCCGAGCAGCTGTAAGAGGGTCCTTGAAAAAGGGATACATTAGTTTGTATGTACATATATGCAGGAGCTAAGGCTGCAACATGTTGGCTTTGACTCGGATCCTACCATAGGGGTGGATAGCTTTTCTAGACAGGTGTGTCCCGAAAATGTAGACGCACTTGAAAATTTGTTTGGACATCAAATGCATGCTCATCTAACAACAAACCGTTTACAAGGCATTCAAAGTACAGTTTTCATTGTATCGTAATTGTATACTATGGATGAATTAGAAAAGTATAATATGGGATTGGTATACCATACAATAAGTGTGCTATAAAATTGAATGTATGGAATACAGTCATAAAAATTAAAATGACACTTAAGTACGTTATGGTCTCGATGATCATATCCTAGGTCGAAAGGGTTTAGAGAGCGATTGATGAATGAAATATTATGTAGAATACTTATGAAATATAATTTTAAAGAGGGAATGCTTGTAAAAAATTATTTTTTATAATTTTGATTAATTTGACAGTGCCAGGTTTAAGAAATATTTATCTGACTTCATTAAATCCTTTAGATAAAATGCATGCAGTTAACAGAAATATCTGCTGCAACTTTTATCCAAAAGTTAGACTAGTTTGCTTAAAATTGGGCAGACAGGAAAGTATGATCATGTGTTCTAGAGTATATTTAATTTAATGCACGGTCTGTGCCAAGATTATGATACTCTCTGTAATAAAATAGAATTGTTGAGGGATCTAAAAAAAAATCTTTAAACTAATGTCCATCTTAACATATTTAAAAATGTTTTTTAATTTAAATAAAGAGGAAATTATTGTTTTAAATAATAGGATAACTTTGCAAATGTTTTTTTTAATAAGAACATTTTTTAGACTTTTAAAATATCATTAAATTCTACATATATTAGAAAGAACTAACTTCGATCATTTAGAACAGAGTTGTGTCTAAGTAACTTAAAATCGTTATCATTACAGTTTAATTATTAATAAAACAAAAAACATAAGTAAAAGTTATGATATTTAATTATCTAGTTAAAGTACTGCTATTTTCTATAATATTATAAAATACCTGTATCTATAAGTATAGTAAAATATCGTTGTGTCATATGAAACTGATTCTTTTCTCGCTCACAAAACTGTTGCAAGTTGTTTACGCCAACAAACACTGTGTTGCATAGCTAATTACATATTTACAACTGTGATTGTTTAACCCATTCCGAAATACTATCAATTACATGAAAATTAATGCTACTGCAATTGTTTGTCGCGGGCTGAGACTGAGACACGATCCACACTCCATCCACACGCACGATTACCCGACCGACCGACCGTCCAGTTAGCTACGTGAGGGACCTAAAAAGTTGTCTGTTTTTTATTTTTTGGCGCACGGCTTCAATTGAAGTTCAATTGGAATGAGGCGTAGATGCGCTTTGATTTTATTGCCAGCACTTAACATAATGAGCGGCACGATAAGATCACGTTTCCTTCCAAAAATCAACGACGACGCCGATGCCGACAGTTGGCGACTAGCGCATGCGCATATGCTTCCTGTCTGTCTTTATTTTTCTTTCTTTTTTTCCTGGCCGGATATTCCTTTAAGTACGTCGCCTCCGTTTCGTCTGCAATCAGTGCACAAAAGTTCAAAGTGCATGTGTGGAATACATGAATTTTCATGTGAGCTCCATTCAAGTGCCAAGTGCAGCAGCAGCAGCAGCAGGAATAGAATTGAACAAAGGACACACCACCTGTTTCCTTGGGCTTTTGTTAAGATTTATTTAAAAAGGAAGTTCATTGAACTGCCGACAATTGAAATCGTAACACGCGTGTCTCTCTCTCTTCTCTTCCTTTCTACAATTTGTATATTAAATAGGCATCGTAGAGCAACTTGGATTGCGCATAGCGTTTCTCCTCCTCCATAAATTGTATTATATCCTTGACATTCACATGTTTAATACGCACAGAAAACGATCTTTGTGGTGCAGTTGCAACTGCCGCTCCCAATCCGGCTCCAAGACCAAGTCCAACTCCGGTTCCTGTGGGAGTACCGAAGAGTCCATTTGTGCCTCCCAATCCTATTGGCTTGCGTGCTCCAAGAGCCAAGAGAGCTGTATTATTGGTCGACTCCAAACGTATTTCACTTTCCACTGAAGTGCTGTTACGATTGCGTTGCAGTTTCATCCAGCGTCTAAAATAAAATTATTTATTATTAATAATATCATTTAACGATATCTCAATTATTAGGAACAAAAATTTAAAAAATGTTAAAGTAATAACATAAATTGAAATACTGAATAGAATAAAAAGTCAGTGGGGTAAAGTTACAAGTAGGTTAAGAACGTGGAAATGAATTTGTCTGAGTGTCACAGGGAAGTTAAATTTACAATTTGAAAATTAAACTAACGAATTTACCTAATGATTGACATTTTAAATATGTTTTGAAATGTAGAAACATAATTTTAATATTCAAAAATAACTTAAAGTTATGTATTTGAGTCGTCTTAAATAATAGTATAAAATAAACAAATTCTTTAGCATATATAAAATTAAATATATTAAAGAGATCTGTAATAAATGTTATACAATTTGCTTTTAATACCTACGATGTCCGTAGTTGGTGTCATCATCCGAACAACCAAAATCGGAAACCTCACGATCATTGAGAAACATCATGGTGGTGCGCATATTGTGCTGCACCACACAGCGTGAATCGTTGTACAGATTGTTGCCCGAACGATGCTCGCAAAGTTCGATAACACTTTTAATCAAGTGCTTCATGTAGGTTTCCACAGCAGCCAACAGTCCATCCACAAGCTCATCCTTAAACTGTTTCGGCATATTCTCCATGGTGCAATATTTAAGCAGTGTTTTCTCAATTACTTTGGGCTCAAAGAAAGAGGGACGCGGCATATCTGAGAATTTAGTCTCAGAGTTTTCCTTCTTGCCCGCCACTGGCTCATCGCTGCTGTCGGGGATCACGAGCTGATCAATGATGAGCAGCTTGCCGGCGTAGGGCTGCATGGGAACCTCAATAGACATGTTGGACATGTTTCGACAACTGTTCATTGATAAAGTATGGCTGTAAGAAGAAGATTTGATACCATCTTTGAGATGAAAAATATTTTAAGATATCTTGAAAAACGATAAATAATTTCTGTATACATGAGATTGTGGTCAGATTTGATAGGGATAAAAACAATACTAAATATTTATTTATTATTATTAGATGCAATATAAAATATTATGTCTAATATAGGTTACGACGTACAAGGTGCTATGGCTTTCGATGCCTGTTTTATTAGTTAAATTCTTGTACTTAATTTGGTTTATTTATCTAGCTTGTTAGCGAATTCGGATTTATATTATTTAAATTAATTACTTTTATGAAACAATACTAAATAAGGAAATGCAATAATTTGGTTGAGATAATCTGGGAATTAACTAAGTTTTTCATAATATTATTATATTAAAATTACAATACCCTCAGCGTAATTTAAATGTCAAATGTTCCATCACTTTCACTGATTAAAAAAAGAATAATATTCTTCTTAAATATATTTAAAAAAAAAAAAACGTTAAGAGAAATATTACAATATAAATGGTCTTACAATCAAGATAGTTTCACTATTTAATACCCTTATTAAGAAATTTTTTATCGACAGGTTTTTTGATAAACAGTCAGATTTATGTCTTAAAAATTGTAGTACCAAATTTTTTTTGATAATCAGGTGTTTGATGCTGATTTAGAGTACATAAGGTCTTCTTTCTTTTACATGCTTTGGAATAAATACAATACTTTGTACTTTACGCATACCTGACTAAATAAAGTCAACTTTAAGCAGCTGACAGCTGAGTGTAAAAAGCTATAAGCAAAGGCACGCGCCTGCACCTTTTGCCAAATGTACATCAAGTGCATAAAGAATAGAAGGTAACAGATGCCAGCATGATCCTTACCGGTCGAGTGCACGATTCAGTGACCGCAACAGCCCACTTGGCTGTGCCTGGCTTGACTTGACTTAACTTGGCCCAAACAGCACTTGTTCCTCTCCAGTGCACTCAGTGCATTCAGTCAACCTGCCTAAGATACACACATCTGCAACAGGACGTAGGACATGTTATGCAAAGTGCACAGGAATGCACAGGACAAAAAGAAGGTGGTGAATAAAGTCAGTGGTGTTTGGTGGTGCTGCTGGCACGAGCGACTAATTATTCAAATTGTGAGCATGATGGAATGCTAGAACTAGGACAAACGATCGGCCTAAGCGGATATTAAACAACGGCGCGCGACAGTCGCCCGTCGTCGTCGTTGTCGATGTCTGTCGCCCCTTTTTGTTGCACTGTCCCGCACATTTCCGCGCACCGCTGACTCTCAAATGTTGCCCAAAAGGACGGTGCACAGTCCAGCAGTGTTGCCAGAATAGCAAGGGCTAAAATTAAATGTCAAAAAGGTAGCTAGAAATAGCATCAAGAATTAACAAAAAATAAAATGATTAATTAGAAATGATGAAAAAATGAAATAGAAAAATATATAAATTAAATAAAATATCTTTTGATACAAAATTGTATATCATCAACAAAAAATGATTAAATGGCAATGATAATAAATTAAATTAAGTGTCCTTCGGTACAAAATTGTTTATCACAAATTTTGGGACTTGAATATGCTTTCGTCACTAGACTTTTACCTCGTGTAGAGATTTTTTATTTAATATTCCTATACCAAAATTATCCTACATTTGGTAAGCCTTTATATATTTTTTAACAAAGAAACTATTCATTTTCTGGACAACATTAAAGTGATAATAATTAAATTTTGACAATGCCAATTTTATAGTTAATAGATTTTATTTAATTTTTTTGCTGTTGCACTTACAAAAACTCTAAGTCTATGTAGCTATTTAATAGCTAAAGGGTCAACACTACAGTCCAGTCTAGGTCCAGAGACAATGAGGGTGCTTGGTCTGCATATTAAACCCGGCATTACCTGCTTGTGTTTTGACATGATGTTGTTACCCCTAAGCTAGAAACATATTAGAAATTCTGGTCAAGGCGACGGCTTTTGTCTTTTTGTCGACTGCCGCCGACTGTCGGACTGTCGCCAGTTTGCCCTGTGCTCCCGAACAGGTTCATTACGCGTGCCGACACTGTTGTTGTCGTTGTTGCAGTTGTTGCAGTTGCACAAGGCGTTGACCTAATTATGTGTGTTTTTTATGTTTCTCTCCTTTTTTTTACTTTGTAAATTTGTGGCTTGCGCCCGCTTTCATAGGGGTAGCTGCGGGTTACTCACCCAAGTTATTTTACTAATGCAAGGTGCACGATCACTTCTTCTTCTTATTCAATTCTAATCATAGAAAACAGAAAAAATAACTAAAACGTTTGCAGAATATTTATTGACAGATTAGATCATCTTGTTCTTGTTTCAATAAAATATTTTTTTTCAGCTATGCAAGTGAATATATCGATTATACTTGTCGTGCTTTCCAACACTGTTTCAGTGTTTAGCTGACACTTTTGGTACCATTGTTGCAAACGTGGTACATTTTTATTCTTTGGTGTATTTAGAAATTGTTGTAAACATTTTTATATAAAGAAATCCAGAGATGTCTAAATAATTAATAATTTTTATTCACTTACTCCTTCACATTTTTTGAAATCTTCAATCTTCATAACTTAACCAATTTCCTTGCGGAATTTCAATTTTATCATTATTTAATCTTTAATTTAATTCAGCATCAATATTATAAAATTTAATTTTTTTAAATGCATACATAGTTCGACATGTAAATTAATTCAGCATCTAAATTAAATTCATGTGCAATTTTTATACATTTTAGAAAATTTTCAATTTTCTTGTCGCATCGATAACAAAGTTAAATAGTGCATCAATCGTAAGTTAACGTAAAGTTAACGGAGTAAATTCAATTCAACATTTGGAAATGCAGATTGGCAATTGCAATTGGAATAGTTCAGCTTGCATAATCCGACGATGACTCTGGCTAAAGGAGGCAGGCAAGTTTGCAACTTGCAACTGGCGAAGCACATAAACTAAGCTAACAATTCAACTAAAATGCCAACTAGATAATAAAAAATAAAATCGATGAAGAAGAGAAGCAGAGACCAGGAGAGAGAACTGATGGAAAATGGAAATGGATATGAAAATGCGAACACGAGTGCAGCCAAAACAGAAACAGACGGACAGAAAGACAGAACGACAGACTGAGGCTGACAAGTCAAAGTCGCAGTCGAAGTCGATGCTGGAGTCCAAGTTGCAGTCGAAGTTGGCGACCACCCACACACTGTTTACAGTGCATCCTCGCCGCCTGCGCAGTGTCAAATAGACAACAACAATTGTACACTGGAAAAAAAAACCATTCTAAAATGCAAGTTTAAAATTCTTGACATTAGCATGCATTTTTTAAGTCTGTGTTCAGGATATTATTGTTAAATTTAGACAAAATGCGAATAAAGTGGCAATGGCAATATTTGATCTAACTAAAAAAAATGTCTAGAATCCTGATAATCAAAATATTGCTAAGAAAAATCGTCCTTGAATCAAGTATTTTGTATTTGGCTTAAAAAATTCGGGATTATCGTACTTTTGACACCGAATTGGATTGTTTTTATTCCGGAATCCCGAATTCTTTTCTGTGTTTTGTACTTGATTTAAGAAAATTCGGGATTATCGTACATTTGACACCGAATTGGATTGCTTTTATTCCGGAATCCCGAATTTTTTCTTTCTGTGTAGTGTTGCGTGGTGCGCGGGCGTAACTGGATGGACGGACGGACGGACAGACAGTTAGTCAGTGAGTTGTAGGCATATTCCAGCGAATAAATATTATCATATGGAAATTTTTTCTTTCAGAGCAATTACGAATGCTGCCACAAGCCAAAGCCAAAGCCCATGTGGCATGTGGCAAGGTGACCCGACAAACGTCAAACTTTTGCGCACAGGAAATCGAAATTGCAACAAGTTGACGTTGCAACGTGCTGTGGCAACATTGACGATGATGTAGCACCAAGAATGAGACGCTGCATTCGCCTCCATTCATAGTTGCTCTCCACAGCATGTGGCATGTGGCAGTTGTAGAAAGTTGATGGCAACATTGGAGCACAGGTCGCACACACACACACCACACACACACACACAAACAAAACAATTGGCATTGCCTTTTGCGTACCTGTTGTTTGATAGCTTTAGGTGCGATTCGAGCTGCGTTTTGGGGCGCAGCAAATGAAATTGCCAATTGTTGCGCTTTTTAGCTACTGTTTTCGCTTGCTGCTGCTTGCCACACACCTTGCAACACAGTCGAAACGGAAGCCACATGGCCCCAAGAGCCACTGTTTATTATACCCTTTAAAAGACTTAATCCAAATGGGTTTTAGAGCATGTAAACTTCAATTCAAAGATCTTCAATGTGTGTAAATATTTTTAATAAAACTGTATCATTTTTAAATTATTACAAAATGAATATCTCTGAAAATGATTCAGAGATTCTTTTAATGTGACTTGCGACTATTATTTTGTGATGCACACATTTTAAATTTAATTAATTTAAAGTGCTTTTATAAAAAGTTATTATGTCTGCATAATATATCCACAAAGAATTTAAAAAAAATATGGGCAGATGATAGTTTTCCACCTTTTTCATAGAACAAATAATGTATTTTTGAAACTCCACTGCTTATTCCCTGTACCCATTATTGTTTGTTAAAGTACAGAAAGACTTAATGAAACAGAAAATGAAATTTTCAGAGTTCCAGTTTCTGAACGCGATTGTATTTAAACTGTTTTAATATATTTTAATTTCATTATCTTAATTTTTTTATCTAAGATATCTCTTTGTCCAACATTTGCAACCAAAAACACTTGTTGTTGCTGCCGTGTCTTTTTAGTATTCAACGCCAATCTTCGATTTTAATAAGAATTGTGTTTCTTTTATTTAATTATAAATATTTAAATTTGCTAAAATTTATTTCAAATACCCTAAACACTTGGTGCAAGGTATCACTTAGTCGAGCATTTGCCAATGAAGCTCTAATTGTTGTTATTGTTGTTGCCACTTCAGCGAGAGAGAGAGAGAGAGAGACACTTTTTAAGCCATTTTAATACGTTGCAAGTTGCATCTTGTGGCAAGTTGTTGTGGGTGTGGCTGATTGGGCGAAATGGATGAAATGGATATGGATGAGTCTGGGCTAAGCCGGGGCTGGTCTGGTCGCGATGATCAATCTTTGAGGTGAAACGTTTATTGCAGTTGCAGGCTGAGGTTGTTAGCTGAAATGTTGACTATTATTATGATGATCCACATGATGATCATGATGATGAGGATGTGGACGCTGAGAGATGATTTTGATTGCAGTTGCCCTCGGTTGCTTTGGCTACTGGTTTTCATTATTATTTCCAGCTGCCACTTAAGTGGGCGTTTGGGCCATTTGAAAATGTTTGCTTGATTATGCAGCATGCCCCACAATAAACCCGCCTTGATTTAAATATGAAAGGAAACGATTCATTTGGCTTATGGAAATGGCTGACAGGCCTCTTTAACGTTTCAATTTCAATTCAATTGCTTATTAAGTTCAGCATATTCAACTACTGACAATACAATAAAAAAACGCACACCTGCACACAGACACACACACTCTGTTCACAACCTGACAGAGCGGAAGTGAGAAATGACACGCCTTGCCAAAAAAAAAAAAAAAAAAGTAGACAATTGCCGAAAACACCTACAATTTTATTGTGTCTTTCTTTTTGCTTCCACTTTAAATTTTTTTTTACAGCATTGCATTTCCGTTTTGCTTCTCGGAAGACAAATTTGGGTATTGTTCAGAACAAATTGGTAACAGGAACTGCATTGTTTTTATAGCCTTCACTGAAGTCTTTAAAGATGTCACAAAATATGCAATGTCTTATATTCGGCATTTTTTAAAGATAAATAGTTTTTTTTTTAAAGGAATCAACAAGATCTTCTTGTCATAACATGATGAAACTCAGCTATCGTAAGGATATAATTCTTAAAATATAAAATTATTTATTTATTTTATTATAATTTATATTTATAAAAAAAAAAGAAATCGAGAAAAAAATTAATTTTAAATACAATTATTATATTAAAATGTAAAATTAAATTTATTATGTCTTATTTTGAATAGAAAAATTTACTGACAAAAGGAAATAATTATTTGTGCATGTTGAGTTTGGCGATATTAAATCGGTTAATTAAATTATAATTTTACAAAAAAAAACTTTTAGTGCTTATGATAATGCAAAAAAAAATGGATTTAAATAAATATAAAATTAAGAAAGTTTATACATTTTAGGGGGAAATGTACTAAGCATTAATTGGTAATTATATCATTATGATCGCAGATATGTATATCATTCTAATCTATATAATAATATGTATAATAAGATCCCTAATGACATACATACGTTAATATGCAGTAGCCCAGAGAACAACCTGATGCTCAACAAGTAGCATCACATTATAAGAACATAAAGAGCGACAATGTCAGGTTTTTGAGATCGCCTTCAGCAAACGATGGACAGATGGATGAATGGCGGCATTGACGACACGTTTGCCACGAAAATTACTCGTATTATATGTAGTATGAGGAGCAGAGAATTTCTTTATAAACATGACGCGCGCTGTGGCGATGACACCATAAACCGGACGATAACCCCCAACAATGTTTGCGCCCCACGTTTGACCCTCAGGGCCCACCAAAAAAATATACCAAAAAACAAAATAAAAACCAAAAATATCATATGCAAAATGGGCCAAAAGGGGGACGGCAACTTAATAGCTGTTAGGTCTGTGGACCAGACCAAAGATGCGATCCCAGGCGAACAAAAAAATAAGAAAAAGAAAAAAGTGCAACACGTTGCCGACGGCGTGCATGGCCTGTGGTTGCACGGATGTGTTGAAAGCACGCCCCCCACATGGACAAGGGACAAGGAACAAGGGAACTTGTTGCATCTCCACTTCCACATTAACTTCAACTCCATTTCCATCTTCAGTCAAAGTTTCCAGTGTTTTGCTCGTGTGTCGTCAACCTGTAAAATGTATAACGACAACATTAAGCTCGTGCCACCAGCTGAAGTTTTTAATGGTAGGGGGCACTTACCGCTGTGGCGAGTTGCCAACGTTGTTGCAACATCATCTACACAACGGTACCACGACACTTGATATGAGTACGAGTACGGGTATGAGTATGAGTATAAGTATAAATACGAGTACTTGGCAGCAGGTTCATGCCAGTTCAGCACGCTGGCAACGGTTGATCTGATTTGTGTCGTCGTTTCAAAAGGAAGGCAAACGGTTTTTATACCCTCTCACCGGGTATTCTAATTTTGGCTCGATGTGTGTTAAGCAGCGACTGAAAATAATCTTTAATGATCAAAAATTCGACTAAGAAAATCAATCAAAAAATCCAATTTTCGTATTTAAAATACGTATCTCGTATATAAATTTAAGAATTTTTAAAATAAAAATCACCTTTAGTGGTTATTTAAAGAGTTTTATTTTAAAAATCATATTTAATAATTATTGGTGATTAAAAAATAAATTGAAAAACTATTACTGATGTTTATTTTTTCCGTCTTTTATGATTTTTTTAATAAAAGCCTTTAAAGACTATTATTTTTGTCGGACTCCATAAAGTGAAATATCTTGGCCAATCTCAAATTTGGCTTAAATCGGTCTACTATATAATACGAGTATAACTGTTGTATAAACCAATCTCTTGAAATACATACGTATTTAATTTTGTCTTGTACATCCTGCAGAAATTTGATTAAAATCAGACTACTGTAACATATAGTTGTCATAGAAACAATAAGTCCAAAATGAAATACAGAGCTCTACAAGGGTATTAAATCTTCGGAGTGCCAAAGTTCACCTTTCTTTCTTGTTATTTTTTTTCTTTTGTTATAATAAAATTTTAATATTATAATTTTTGCTGTTGGTTGTTGGAGCTGGTTTTTCAGTTATTTTTATTTTATTTGTTGTAGTTGTAGTTGTAGGTCGCCTCGTGTGTTGACAACCTGTTCCTGTTCTAAGTAGCTCAGCTGTGCTCAGGCTTTGTGCTCGAATCACGGCCAGGTGCGGCACAAGTCTCTGCCTCGTATTCGTATTACGAGCTGCGTCTTCAAAAACCCAAAAAAGGATCTCAATTCCTTTTCCAATTGCATTCAAGCGAAAAATGCGGCAAGGAGTCTGAGAGTCTCAGTCTCAGTCTCAATGAAGACTCTTGCTGCAGATGCCACAGCGAAGACGACGCAATTCAAATTAGGGCTCAACACTCTCTGGGATGCATTATCCTGCAACAACGTTTGATTTATAGACACGACGCGTTGCACGCGCTTCTTCCTTTCAATTATTTGTAGGACCATTGTCGTGTTTTTGTTAGGAGCGTGTGTGTGCGTGTGTGCACACTCTTTGTTGATTTATTTATTCAAATGCGTGTGTGTTTGCCACTAATGAAAATCCTGGCTTCAGCTGGTGAAAACATCTGCGCGTGCGCCCAAAGTGCATCCACATTGTCTGTCAATGGATATGACAATGCATTGATTCTGCTCCCGCTGAAAGATTGCTGCTCAAGTGGAAATGCCATCTAAAATGCAAATGGAAAACTAATCAATTTGAATACGTATCAGCGAACAACAAAGTCGGAAATATATTATTACTTTATTTCAATGAAAAATATTCAAATTGTCACAATTATTTGACACATTCTTGGAATAGTCACTCGATTTGGATTGCCATAATTAAAAGTTAAAGGTGTATTTAGTTTAAAAATTTACGTATTATTCTACTAAAGTGATCTGATATTAAAGAAAAATCTATAAGAATTTTTATATATATTTAAAAAAACAAAACATTTAGTTTAAATGACTTGAAATAGTCACAGTGTGATAAAAACTTGATAGATCCTTAAAAAGGCTTAGAGTTTAACTTATAATATATTGTAAAAAAAATCTTAGAAGAGAATTAATAGTGAGTTTTCTTTTCAAATAATTATTTCCCATATTAATATAAGTTTATCCTGAAATGATATACAAATATTAAATAATTTATAAGATCACTGTTAACGGCTGTCCACGTTAGTGATTAAGCATTACCGATAGTGCGAAAGGCAATTAGTTATACATATATCGAGTAATGCGCAAAATTTGGGAATTGTTTACACTTTACACAACCATACGGAAAAATTCTTTGGGAATATATATTTAATTTCCCATTTATATATATTTTATGTGGAAAGACTCCCTTACTATGAATAATGGATTTCATATTCTGAGATTGTTGTAAGTTGCATCTAAAATGGATGAATTGTTACAGATATTTCATTGGAATAGTTGGAAAATTAAAATAATAATCATCTGATTTAAATAATAACAAATAAAAATCTGTAATAATTTAATTATAGCTGGTAGACTTACCAAATTTATTAAAATAAAATAAAATCTGAAATAAGTAAATATATATAAAATGTGAGGCTAGAACAAGCTTGCTTTATGAGTTTAGAAGTTGTATGTATACAATATCTTAAAATGCCTTTGCACATATAAAAAACTTGAGTGTTGAATTTGTATCTTTAAAGTCATCACAGTAAACACAACTGCAATGAGAATAAAATCTATTACTATGAAGAGATATTAAAAAGTGTAGAGTGTGGAGCATTAAAATAAGGCAGATGCTCAGCGGGGACCGCCCACATTGGAAATAAACCAATCTTGAGACTCGTCAGCAATTTGAGATAGGCATTTACTTAACGGACTCCTCACCTACATACCCAGACTGTAGAGACTCATCAAATTGATGGACGTGATTAGAGACTTAACATCAAATAAATGGAAAGAGAAAAGCGCGACCTTTGGCGCCTTGCAACAGTGCAACAAGCCCCAAAAATACTGAAAAAAGAAAAGAAAGACAGATGCATGACGTATAATTGATGAGCTTTTAGCATTTAAACAAAAATCAAGTCGAGACTAACAGAGGGAGGGACAAAAAGGGAGAGTGCAAAGGTGTTAAAGGCAGACGGGTTTCGGGGCACAAGCATAAAAAATGATTAATCATTTGGCAGGTGGAAGAGATGCAACAAACGGTACTCGAAAGGGTTTCCTTTAACAAGAAACTATTTAACTTAATTTCAACGGTTTGCATTTTGGTTAAACTGTCAAGTGGACGGCGCGGCGTCGGCAACAACACAAAAGGCTTTAAAGGATTGCATTTATGTTTGAACTGCCTGAGTGCCACACCCACACACACACACACTCACACAAACAGGTAAACAAAAGGTGTGTTGTGTACGAGGCGTGGCAAGGACTCAAGTCTGACCTGACCTGAATCTGTAGGCTGGCCATCATTATATAATTTGACGAGAGACTGAGAGAAAGAGTTGAGAATCAAATCAAAGCGATGTCTAATGACGGGTTCAACTCGTGTTGCAGCTTGAGCTCATTTTGGCCAAGATCTTTAGATTTAATGGCTCTTTTGATCTTTTAATCAAGATTTATGACAATTAATAATAGGTAGCGACTTCCGCTCCCAATCAATTAAAAGAATTATAAACCCAATCTCTTTCTCTCTCTAAATTATGACAAACTGTATAAATATATATATAAAATAAATTTAAGCAAGATTTATGTTGACAGTTCGACCACCTTGCCTGTTACACTCCGAGCCATGACGCAATCATGGTAAGCACCTTGCCAAATCCTCAGCTCAGAGTTGGCAGCTGGCAGGCGTTCTGGAATTCTATTAGTATCTTCATCTCTCTTCAGATTTGTCAGCTGTCCTGCTACCCGCTTTTGTGTGCACATCTTTTTTTTGCGAATAATAGAAATAGAAATAGCGATAGGCATCGACTCTATAGAGTCCTAGGCACAGGTTCTATTCCTGACTTTATATAGTCCTTGTGTGGCATTCGACGAACAAAAAAATCGAGAGGGAACAAGATGTTCATCACCTGTCCTATGCTTACATTTTCTTCCTTTTTCTATTTTAATATTTCTTTTTTTTTTGCAGGTTGTCCTTTGTTTGAGGATTTGCTGACTGATCCATGGGTAAGTCGACCTGCAGCCAACACAATAAAAGTATTTTGCTATTGGCATGTGCCTCTATCATGAGGGTGAACTGCAAATTGAAAGTCCGACGAACTGTAAAGGAATCCGACTTTAGTATTGCAAATGTACAAGTGAAGTGTTCTTACCTCAATAAGATTTTACATCTATCAGGGGTTGAAAATAATCGCTATTGATCAAAATTCTGATCACGAACAAGTGCAATTTTTGTTTCAAATATAACAAATTTTTGGAGAATTTGTAACTTAAAAATCATTTTTAGGGGTTATTTAAATCTTAAATTTTGTAAATCAAATTTCATAATTATTTGTGATTTAATAAAAAAAAAATTATCAATAATTTTTATAATTCATTTTTTTCCCTCAAAAATATTTGTTTTTGAAGCCTTTTATTCAAAAAAAGTCATCAAAAACTCTCAATTAATTGTTAAAATGTCGTATGGACTTTATTTTATTCTTTATTAAAAACCCAAAGAATAAAATGTCCAAATATCGTATTTAAACACATTAAAAACAATTTTAAAATAAGATGATTTTTTTAGTATTATCTTGAAGACATTTATTTACACTTTGTTAACCCAAGGATAACCCATTAGATACCAAGTATTATTATCTTGTTATATATGTAAACAGAACCGCAAAACACTTGTTAAGCATTCGCCAAGTTGTTGGTAAATATATGAACTATGAACAAATATCAGTTCGAAGATCCGTAGGTCGATGGATTGAGATTTTGGTTTTGCTTTTGGGAATGTTTTTGGTAACCACATAAAGATAAATGAAATGTCATTTGGACACGCACGTCACGTTTAGCACCTGAATTTGTTTGTTATTTGCCAGCAGCGTCTGCTGCTGTTGGAATTTAATCTGAAATGTGGTTGTGATCGTGATTTTCGATGACATGAGCATATTTACCATATCAATGGGTTTATTTGCTTATACTATTTCGTTGACTGGTCAAGATGTTATGCAGGTGCTAAGCGAACAAACGCTTGATAAAATAGATATAGAGATAGATAAGTTATTACACGACTTATAAGTTGGACCACACCTGTTGGTTTCTCACGCTGCGTGTTATCTACTCCTTTCAACTGTCTTGTCACTGCGGGATCAGGTCGTTAGAAAGCCATACAACTCTGTTTAGCATTGTGTTACATTCGCATTGTCCTTAAACAATTGAAATCCTTGGCAGGCGTCTTCCTCTCTCGCTGCATGCGCTATTTCCATTCGATTCTGCGCACAATTCCTAATGAAACTGCGCATTGTTTTCTTTCAACCTCCTTTTGTTTCCATCCCAGTGGCTGTAGGTGGTGTGTATTAGTGCTGCCAGAACACGCCTTTTTCATCAGGTGGTATGAGCCTAGACCATCTGGCATTCACAGCTGGCAACTTGAATTGAGGCAAGAATTTTAACAAGTTATCTCTGTATTCATTAAAATTAATATTTAAACGTATTAAGCATAAACTCATTTAATTTATTAAACTACAGTATAGTTATACACATGATTCTAAGAAATTATTTTGAACTAGGAATGCAGATTTTTTTACGCATTTTTAAAATACGTAGGAAGCTGATTTATAAAAACTTGGCATGCCATTCAGCAGGTACTGATTATTTGATCTATCACTAGTCAAGATGCGATTACTGATCGAAAAAAACTGCTGAATGCCATTAAAATTAAATATCCGATTAGTTACATAATGTTATTTATGTAAATAATTAAAACTTGCTCACAGTATATTTAAGTATATGAATACCATAATTTTAACCAAGAGATAATAAATTAAATATAGGACAAATATTTAAGGTATTCACATTACGTAGTATCGTTGTATTTGTACAAATTTACTACAACTGACAACAATTTGTTTTGAAAAATTGTGCACAACAGAGTTCTATAAATATAGGTAGTTTAATGAGAGAAGTATAAAAATACAAATATAATACAACACAAATCACATGTGGAACATACCGTATTTTTGAAATTTGTTTAACAGAACTTTTCACAATTTACTCAATTTGTTCAGGTACTATTTATTGCGTTACTTTATGGCAAATTAAATAATTAATCTGATTGTCTACATTAAGTTTGTTATGCATTTTACGCCAGCACTCTATATAAAGGGCTACATCAGATGTAATAGCTGTAATCTGTAATTCTACAAAAAAAATCAATACTATAATAACAAGTACAAATTAATCTTGAAATAATTCTTCGATTGTGTCTGTCGTTATAATCTTCGCCTTGCATTGAGAGTCTCATTGCTCTTCGGCCAAAAAAAAAAGGTGCGAGATGTGAAACTGCATCAGGGCCACCAAATGGAGGACACCTCTCACCTCCCACGATTCCATCAACAGGACTAACAGTTGCAATAGCAGCAATATTAGCCAAGTGTAGGACATTCTCGTATTAACTAACTTAAAATAGTTTCACCAAGTTTTTCGCAATGAACTAAAATCTGAAGAAACTTCAAAACAATGCTAAAAAAAATAAAAACTTTTTGCAAATAGTTTATTAAATATATGACATTCAAAATAAAAAAATATATGTTTTCTAATCACTTAGTAATTAATAATTTTTTTAAATGCAATATAATTATAATAATATTGGTAA
This sequence comes from Drosophila kuntzei, assembly GCA_035042165.1. Classification (NCBI taxonomy): domain Eukaryota; kingdom Metazoa; phylum Arthropoda; class Insecta; order Diptera; family Drosophilidae; genus Drosophila; species Drosophila kuntzei. Next base: position 504,691 of record JAWNLU010001430.1, read on the forward strand.
CATTGCATCAATTGAATCTAAAACTCCACCAATTGTGTTGTCAACAAGACCTTCAGTAACAGGTGACTTAGCAACGGCCTTGGCCACGTTTTTGGCTGCCTTAAAAAAGGCCAAAAATCCCCTTCTCGGAATGACACCAGATAAATTTCTACAAAATTAAATCAGTATTATTGCAAATTACAAATTTCGAAAGAATATAATTAAATACCAATTAATATTTACCGAAAATGTCTTTCATTATTGTCATCGTCTTGCATTGATAATCTCGTTGCTAGTCGAGCATTGGAATATTTTCTACATTAATGTAGCAATAGAAATGTAGTTTTGGATAAAAAATTAGTTAATTTTAAATTTACCTCTGCCTATGTCCATGTGTGTGCCTGTGACAACCACTTCTAATATTTCTGCCTTCTGCCTCCCAGAGATGCATTAATAGGACCAACAATTGTAATAGCAGCAATATTAACCAAGAGCAGGTCATACTCGTATTAACTAACTTTAAGGAGTTTCAATAAATGTCTCGCGATCAACTAAATTCTCAACAAAGTTAACTGCTGTTTTAAGTGTTTTACACTGTGACGAATGTCTATCGGATTAGTTACATAAAATAATTCTACACATTAATTATAATGTATTCGCTGTATAATTGCTGTTTAACTATGAGCTACAAATTAAAGGGTTTTATTGTAAATAGCTTAAGTTATTTAATATGACAGTAGAGTGAAATATCAGATTAGTTGCATAAAGTAATGCCAAAAATGCATTAAAACTTATTCACAGAATTTTTAAGTATATCAATATATTATACTAAGTAAAATTTTACACAAATATTATATATAATACTTTATATAAAAATTTTTAACTGCAGTCAGAATTATGCAATTCATTTTCTAAATTTCTTCAAAATATGGACAGTAAAAATATTTTATTAATATCTATTAGGGTCATTTTCAACAGAATTATCTGGTTCAGGAGCTTCAGCAGCATCAGCATCATCAGCATCATCCTCAGCAGCGTCCTCAGCAGCATCTGCAGCAGCATCAGCAATTTCTTCAACAACATCCTTAATGTTCTTAACAGCAGAATCAACAGCTTTGTCAATTTCTTTCTTTACTATTATGTCTACTTCTATGTCCACTTCATCTTCCACTTTCTTGTCCACTTTTTTGGGCTGATTTTTCTCTACTTTTTTTTCTTCTTTCTTCTCCACTTTGTTGGGCTGCTTAATTTTGGGTGCTACTGGTTTGACTGCAGTTTTGCCAACATTCCTGCCAACATTTCTGCCAATATTTTGGGCAACACTTCTGCCCATAGTTCTGCCAACTATGCTCAACACTTGACCTAGCCATACATTCATCCTTGGGGAGGTGCCAGATGGTTTCCTACAAAATTAAAACAATATTATTGCATACTATTGCAGATTCCGAAAGAAAATAATTAAATATTTATTAATATTTACCGAATATGGCTGTCATTATTGTCATCGTCTTGCATTGAGAATCTCATTGCTCGTCGCGTATTGGAATATTTTCTACATTAATATGACAATATAAATGCACAATTAAAGAAATAATTAGTTAATTTAATATTTACCTATGCCTATGTCTATGTCTGTGTCTGTGCCTGTGACATCCATTTCTAATACTTCTGCCTTCACCCTCCCAGAAATGCATTGATAGGACTAACAGTTGCAATAGCAAAAATATTAGCCAAGTGTAGGTCATACTCGTATTAACTAACTTTAAAGAGTTTCAATCTAAATATCTCGCAATTAACTAAATTCTTAAGAATGTCAACTGCTCTTTTAAGTACTTTTTACAGTGTGACGAATATATATCCGATAATATATTCGTTATAGTTATATAAAAAATTGGTACACATGAATTAAAATTTATTCACAGTATAATTCAGTATATTAACATATACATATATGAGAAAAATACATATAAAATATTTTTTTTCACATGGTAATAATAAATTTCGCGAAAATAAAATAAATTAAGTTAAAATGCACGTTGTAGTATGATTTAATTTATTTATAAGTATTGGTTTTTCAAAAAAAATAATAATATAAAATAATAATATAATAATAATAAAATTTATCAGTGTTCAACTAGTTTAAACTATTTCAGAGTCTTAATAGATTCAACTAGAACGCATCTGGTTAGAAAAGTTAGAAAAGACTTGAATGGATATAATAAACCACTTCACTCCTCTGAAACTGGAAGAGAATCGTCTTCCGTCGAATTTTCAACAACATCTAGAAAATCATTAATAACTTGCTGAGGGTCAGAAACAACAGATTCAATAGCTTTGACAGCTTCAACTGCTTTGTTAACAATTATAACATTGACAAGAGCTTGTGCAAGTTTAGCAGGGCTATCAGGTACAGCTTCATCAGATTCAGTATCTTCAATAGATTCAGGAGCTACAGTCGTAGTTTTAGAAGCTTTCGTAGTTTCATCAGATTCAGTTGGTTCAGCAGGAACACCAACAGCATTGGCAATAGCACCAAGAGCTGTTTCAAACGCTAATGCAGCAGCTTCTTGAGCAACGTCTCGAGCAACGTCTCGTGCCACGTCCTTAATAACCTCGGGTGTTTTATTGTAAGCTGTCTGCGCTGCTTCTTTGGCGTCCTTAACAGCTTTTTTCACTTTTTTTTGAACCTTGGGTGCTACTGTTTTGATTGCTTTATCGGCTGCATCTTTGAGCTTCTTAATCTTGGGTACAATTTCTTTCACTTTGTTCACTTTTTTTACTCTTTTGACAACTTTTTTGGAAACTTTTTTGGCAAATTTTCTGCCAAATCTTCTGCCAAAAGCCCTTCTCGGAGAGATACCAGCTTTCTTTCTAACTGATTTGATTACTTTATTAGATAAGAAATCCAAAAACCTCGGGGAGATACCAGATCGTTGTCTACAAGGTAAAAACAATATTCCGAAAAAAAATAATAAAATACAAATTAATATTTATCGAATTTACCTGTTATTATTATCTTCATCTGCCACCGAGAATCTCAATGCTCGTAGCGCGTTTGAATATTTTCTACATAAATAAAGCAATATAAATGTAATTTTTGATAGAAACTTTAAAATTTAATATTTACCTATGCTTGTGCCTGTGATAATCGCTTCTAATATTTCTGCCTTCTGTCTCGCAGAAAATTACTAACAGTTGCAATAGCAACAATATTAGCCAAGTGTAGGTCATACTAGTATTAACTAACTTTATTGAGTATCACTAAATGTCTCGCAATCAACTAAATTCTGAAGAATGTCAACTACTCTTTTAAGTGCTTTATACTGTGACGAATATGTTATTGGATTAGTTACATTAAAATTATTTTGCAGATGAATTAAAATTATTTCACGGTATATCAAAGTATATTAATACACTACATTTAATTAGTCAATCAATTAGTGCTTATCACATTTAGAGCAAATATATAAAAACTAAATATATGTTTATAGCATTTTACATATAAACATTAGATTTATTTGTCTATGTGAGTTTTCTACAAATAAAAAAAAAATGCAAATAATTGATGTCTGTCTGCCTCTCCGTGTAACTCAATTGGTTCACGGACATTTTATTGTGAATCTCTGCGGTGTACTAATTAAATAATCTCATTAGTCACATAAAATTTGTTTTTGAGCATCTGCATTTTACTGCAATCCTTAAGTAATATTATGTAAATGCTTTATGCGTTTCACCTTACTACAATTCTAACTGAAGCATCGACAAATTAATTTTTAAATATTTAAAGATATTTCTTTATTTCTGCTGAGATTCGATGTATGTTACTCGTAATTATTTAAATTTATAACTTATTTATTCATATCTTTTATTTTTTGATATGAGAAGTAAGAAGGTAATGAAATATTTTTGTATGAATGTTCTTTAACATGACAGGTTGGGAATCGAACCCAGAACAAAATATTTACCGTTATCTATTTAAAATTTTTTTTTACAAGTATTCTCGTTTGCTTGCACAATTTTTGCATGGTCATATAAATAGCACATATTCTTAAAAAGGGAGTTAATTTCAACTTTAAAGTTGTTTTTGGTACGATTTCGCTGTTTTTAAGTTAAACCATTCAGGATTTTGTGAAATTCATATGTGACTTGCTATTATAATGCGCAAAAAGTATTGTTCTACAGACGGTCGGTACTTAATATATAAACTTAGGCAATATTGGAAAAAAACTTCGAAATAGTCGAAATAAGGACATTGTTCCAGGAAAATTTAATACAACGCCCTTAAATTTGTTAATAAAGTAATAAACATTTATTTGAACAAAAGTAAACTGAAGTCAAGGTTACAAAAGACAGATCTCGGCACCGATAGACCTATAGTCCAAAAAGTGAGGTTGATCCTTTTAAGCCGTTGCGTCGAATTTAGCAAGAAAATAATTTTGAATGTGGTATCAATGTGTTCAGAAATCGTATTTCAAGACGACTATATGATGTTTGGGTGCTTGGACGCATCAGCGTAAAAAATCTAGACATGTCCAAACGCGACATCAAGCTGAGACTGCGCTTTGCAAAAGGCTCATCAGAACAAAAAACTATATTTTTGAAATTATTTTCTCTGGAGTGATGAGACGACTATTAATATTAATATAGTAAGACCTGATTTGGCCAAGAGGCCAAATATAAAATTTCAACGACTCAATGAAGACCTTACAGCCTTGTGGAGAATGAATAATGTACTGGGGTGGCATTTCCTGGCATAGCGTGGCATGGCATGGTCTGGCTTTGCCGTATTTGTGACATAACGGATTGATTTCGGTATTAAGACATCCTTAAGTATCAAATGGAACCATATACGTTTGAGCATATGCAAATAACTTGGACATCTATGACCCAAAACACACCCTTAAGATTATTAAAAAGTGGCTCAAGGACAAATCTATGACGGCTTTCGACTGGACGATCCAAAGCTCGGACCGAAATCCCCCAGAAAATCTGTGTAATGATGTTATGGTTAAGCTTTCGAATCGGGGACTTGGAGCTCAATACGTTTGGGATTCCATTTCATAGGAGAGATGCCAGGATCTGGTAGAAAGTATAGGTTAAAGGTGCAATGTAGTGATTGAATATCATGAATATTCCTTCAAATACTTAAATAATTTTAATAAATAATAGTTTTAAGTATATTTTTTGAAGAAAGTCAGCAACTTTATGAAAATGTGCTATTTATATGACCACACATTTTTTCTTATATTTTGATTTTTTGCTTAAATTTTTTTTGTTATGGGAACATTACGAGTTTTTTTTAAATTTTGAATTAGTTTAATAGTTGGGCTATGAATTGGCATTAAAATTTTATTTTAAAAAATTTGATTTTCATTTAAATAAATATCTCTCACTTGCGCATTTAATTTGTGCTATTTATTTCCCCACGTCTGTACAAGAGCGTGAGCAATGTCTTCCGCATTACTAACAATCCATTCTCGAAGAAAAATCCTTGGGGAGATACGCGATGGTTTTCTAATAAAATTAAACAATATTATTGCATGCAATTACAGATTTTAAAAGAAAATAATTAAATGCAAATTAATATTTACCGAATATACCGGTTATCATTATCTTCATCTTCCATGGAGAATCTCATTGCTCGTTGCGCATTGGAATATTTTCTACATAAATAATGCAATATAAATGTAGATTTGGATAAAAAATAAATTAATTTAATATTTACCTAGGCCTATGATTGTGCCTATGACAACCACTTCTAATACTTTTTCCTTCTGCCTGACTGAGATGCATTAAAAGGACTAAGAGTTGCAATAGCAACAAGATTAGCCGAAAGTAGGCCATACTCGTATTTAACTTTAAAGATTTTCACTTAAAATTTCGCAATCAACTAAATTCTCAGGAAAGTCAACGGCTCTTTTAAGTGATTTACAGTGTGACAAATATAGTGTGATCGGATTAGTTACACCAAATTAATTTTACGCATGCATTAAAATTTATTTTATAATAACATATATTAATGCACTAAAAGTAACTATATTAACATTTAAGCGCAAAACAGAATGTGAGATTTATACAAATAAAAATAAAACAATACAAATATTTGATGTCTGTCCGTGTGACTCCACATTTTACTGTGACAAATTAATTTTAAAAAATATTTATACATGTTTCTTGATTCGTTGGTCTCGTGAATCATGGACGTAAATAATTTATAATATATTTAATACAAAAATAATAATAAAATACTTTAAATAAAACACTTTGATTAAATAACTAAAAATTGTTTTAAATTACAATACTAACGTGAATATATTGTGAATAGAAAAACTTTAAATTAGAAATGTCATACTTAGTCTAAAATTAAATCATAACACTGCGATAGTTTTTTTTCAAAAAAAAAAAGACATGACCAAACTCAACGGTTTCCCCCTATTTCGGGTCCTACGAATCGAACTGCATCAATACGTTTTTGAGTTTCAACCATGGTTTTATACAACATTTATTGTTAAGTTTATGGAAATTGTTTGGTCTCTATCTTCCATTGTGTTGTTTTTTTTTTTGGTAAACATGCTTCAGCAAAGTTACTTGGAATTTATAGAGCTAGAAGTTTAATGAACAAGTTAAGCTTCGAAAATGAGGTTTTGGCGTTCTTAGAGGTCAAGAACTCAAAGTAGATACGATACTTATCACTTTTTTTTAACAGAGCAAAAAATAGAGCAAAAATAGTTTAATCAAAGTGTAAATATTAAAAAATCCAGATAATTTATCTTAGGGTGTAGTATATCAACGATTTGGCAGTTTAACTTGGCAACATCTTCATTAGAATCGAGATCACTTGTATTGTCAGTTCAATGGGCATCGATCATTATGCACAAGGTGGGTGTAGTAGGTATCGTTCCTGCATCCTATTGTACGCAAATCTGCACCAAATTTATGCAAATTGAAATTCCATAACAAACACCTGGCCTGGCAAACACACACACACACACATGGATAGGTGCAACAATTGTTTCAATGGCAGACATAGGAATGATGAATGTGCTGCAAATTCCACTTACCAGGCAACGTCTTCGACTGCAGTTGGCAGACAACTTGGCGCGTCGCACAAAACTGTAGCAAATCTTCAAGAGGCAGGCAAGGTGTCAATTCTGAGAAATCTGCTCAGCGTGCTCAAGACCTGGCCAAACAATACACAACGCAGCGGGAGTCTCTTGGCCAAGCAGCAGAAAAAGGCAACAAAATTGTTATGGTGACAATGGCAATGACAATGCACTGACTATATGGCCAAGCTGCACATTAAGTTGGCAACAACAACTACAACAACAGCAACACGAAATACACAGACAACATTATTGTCATCTCAACATCAATAGGCAATATTCATTGCAAAGTAGTGCACTGGGCTGTGGGAGAATCTGTGAAAGATACTAAGACCTGTTATCGCTCAGACTAGCTATCAAAAAAACTTGGGTATTTTGTGATTTAGCTGCGAATTTGAATAACTATAAAAGAATTTAATAGTAAAACTAAATGATTTTGTAATCTTAAATCTGGAAAATAAAATCTATTCAAGAAATACAAATTTTAATTTCTCAGAAAACGTAATGTTTTACCATGTCTGCAAACCACAAAAAATTGGTAAGGATTCGGTTCGGTGGTTCGAGTCATAAAGCAAGACTTAAGAACGGTTTGCGGACCGGTTAATATACCCCGAAGCCAAAGGCTTTGGTTTGAAACTTGCTTCAGTTCAAGACCTAAAAACATTTTTATTGTAAACATTTTTCCTAAACTTTTTAAACAAATAAAAGTTTTTATTTAAAGAATTACACTTATTCAAACTCTTAAATAGTTGCGCAGTAATACAAAAGCATAATAAAGCGGTCGGTTTGTGGGTTAAATAGTTTCAAAGGTGTGGTACATAATCCAAAATCCCGCACTGAACCGGCTCTATGATGTTCGGTTCAGAACTGGTTTGCAGCCTTGATTTTGACAAAAGGTACTACTACTACTGTGGTACTCTTGATTTGACAAATTTATTTTAAGCAAGCCTTGCAAATTCAGACACTTTATCCCTTATTATAATACTAAATAAATATTCCAAATTTGTCGTTGAAATAGTTGTTAAACGACAAATTAGATGTTTACTCTGAAGAAATGTTGTACTGTAATTCCGCTAAAATGGGGAATGCTTTTTGTAGCCATCATCGATACATTTATTGGAGTGATTTTATACATAGAAGGAGTTTGTATGTTACTGATTCGCACCTATAATTTATTACATTTAATAATGTTAAACATAATACACAGTATTGCTTAGTGGTGTGGGGAAATACGTATTTCCCATCATTATGCCGCTTATGCATTTTATTGGATGCGTACTTCTAATAGTTTCAATATGGGTGGTAAGTCTGAAGTAGGTGTAAAACCCATTTAATAATAAACTCAAATTTTCTCATTTCCTAGCAAAAAAGTCCACTAATAATTTCTTATCTGATAACTGGAATTATTCGCATTATATTCAATATAGTCCAAATCATATTTGAATTGATTAATGACCTCGATTTATTTATTACATTATCTATCTTTATTTTGAGTAAGTATCTTAAACAGCAATTTTTTTGCATTTTTGAAATGTTTTCCCTATTTAACCACAGTCCTTAGCATCTACTTTTGGATTTGTGCCTTCTCCTGGTTCATGGAACTTCGACAAGTCGAAAAACAGAACTAAAGATATGCTAAATCAATCAAAAGACTATTTAAAATGATAGTTTACTGAATGTTGTTGGATGTGACTCTATTAATCAATATATATAATGTAATTCAATAAAATTATTTTATTTATTATTTTCTATTAATTAACATATGTATTTAAAAAATACCCGACTGAAAGAAAATAATGTTTTAACTTTGGAAATGTTTATTTAATAAACTATCATAATTTAAGCACAATTTCTGACAGTTTTTCTGCATATATCAAGCAAGCTTTTCCCATTTAAAGTAAACAAAAATAAATATATTCCAAATTTTTCTGTGAATTAGTTTTTAAACTGCAAGTTAAATGTTTACCCTGAAGAAATGTTGTTGCGTAATTTCGCTAAAATGGGGAATGCTTATTATAGCCATCATCGATACAGTAATTGGAGTGCTCTCATACTTTATGGGATCTACTAGTATGTTATTGAGATTCCCATATAAAATGTATTCTTTTTAATAATTTTGAACACAATACACAGCAAAATCCAGAGATGGGGGAAAATATCTTTTTGCATTAATTCTGCCAATATTTCATTTTATTGGATGTATACTACTAATAATTTCATTATGGGTGGTAAGTTTGAAGTAGGTCTGGGCCCAAATTAAGAATTAACTGAAATTTCCTTTTTCTCGCTTTCTAGCAAAAAAGTCAACTAGTAATTTGTTATCTGATAACTGGTATTATTCGCATTCTCTTTTTTTTAGTCTTTATAATATTAGTAACGATTCAAAATTTTGGATATTGGATTATATTCGATATCATAATTTTAAGTAAATATATTCAAACTACAATTATTTTATTAACTTTTCAATTATTATTCCTTTCTACTCACAGTCCTTTTCATTTACTTTTGGATTTGTGTTTTCTCTTGGTTCATTGAGCTGCGACGAATCCAAACCCAGAATTAAAAATATCCTGAGTCATTCATCCTAAATAAAAATAAAACTACATATATAAGATCGATTGACATTTTGAAGAAGGGGAACAAGTTGGGAAATGATTATTTGATATGCTTTAAATAAACACAATATCCGAAATCTATTGAGATTTTCTTTATATTATACCAAGCAAGCTTTGGACACCTAGACTCTAAATTTCTCGTTCGTTTTTTATCAAACAAAAATTTTTCAAAATTTGTTGCTCATAATAGTTTTAAACAGCAAGTAAAATGTGTATGGTGGAGGAATGTTGTTGGTGTGTTCCGCTAAAATGGGGAATGCTTGCCATAGCCACCTTTTATATCATTTACGGAGTGGGTGAATGCATTTATGGAATGCGTATGTGTTATTGATTCCCAACTAATATATATATATATATATATATAGATAATATATATATATATATATATATATATATATAATATTAAAAACAATACACAGTTTATTTCACTGAATGGAAAAAATATGTGTGTCTGATTGTGCCAATTCCTCATTTGATTGGATGTATACTTCTAATAGTTTCAATTTGGGTGGTAAATTTGAAAGCGTTCGGATCGCAGACTAACATTTAATTGCAATATTCTTATTTCCTAGCAAAAAAGTCTATTAGTAATTATTCATCTGGTAACTGCAATTCTTTACACGATATTTCAAATATTCTGTATCATATTATACTTTGTTGAAGGAGAGATTATTGAAGCTTCATTTCACATTTTCTTTGTCTGTAAGTATCTTCAATAACCATTATTTAAAATTTTTTTTTAATGTTTTCCCTACCTGCACACAGTCCTTTTCATTTACTTTTGGATTTGTGTTTTCTCTTGGTTTAAGGAACTTCGACAACGCGAAAGTGGGAACTGAAAATTTTCTGAATTAGTCAATTCAATAGTTAAAAATTGCTGGTTTACCGAATGTATTTTAACATAAACCTCTTTTTCGCTATTTATATAAAGATGGAAGAATCTGAATATAGTTACATTGTCTAAATATAAATATTATCCATTGATTGTTACAATTCTTTTGTTAACTTTTCAATTATTATTCCTCTCTACTCACAGTGCTTTTCAATTACTTTTCGATTTGTGTTTTCTCTTGGTTCATTGAGCTGCGACGAATCCAAACCCAGAATTAAAAATATCCTAAGTCATTCATCCTTAATAAAAATAAAACTACATATATAAAATCGATTGAGTTGTTTGACTTACTACATTGACATTTTGAAGAAGGGGAACAAGTTGGGAAATGCTTATTTGATATGCTTTAAATAAACACAATATCCGAAAACTATTGAGATTTTCTTTATATTATACCAAGCGAGCTTTGGACACCTAGACTCAAAATTTCTCATTCGTTTTTTATTAAACAAACTGTGAACATTAAAAGCAAAAATTTTTCAAAATTTGTTACTCATAAAATTTTTAAGCAGCAAGTAAAATGTGTATCGTGGAGAAATGTTGTTGGTGTGTTCCGCTAAAATGGGGAATGCTTGCCATAGCCATCTTTTATATCATTAACGGAGTGGGTGAATGCATTTATGGAATTCGTATGTATTATTGATTCCCAACTAAAATATATATATACATTTTGATAATTTTAAAAACAATACACAGAAAAAATCAATGGATGGGAATTATATGTTGGTCTGATTGTGACAATTCTTCTTTTTATTGGATGTATACTTCTAATAGTTTCAATTTGGGTGGTAAGTTTGAAGGTGTTCGGATCGCAAACTAACAACTAACTGATATATTCACATTTCCTAGCAAAAAGTTTATTAGTAATTTTGCATCTGGTTACAGCAATTATTTTCATGATAGGCACATTAGTCAGTCTCATATTATTATTTATTGGGGGAGAGATTATTGCAGCTATAATTCACATTTTCTTATTATGTAAGTATCGTCAATAACCTTTATTTTTAATATTTTTTTTTTATTGTTTTCCCTACCTGCACACAGTCCTTATCATTTACTTTTGGATCTGTGTTTTCTCTTGGTTTAAGGAAGTTCGACAACGCGAAAATGGGAACTGAAAATATTCTGAATCAGTTAATTAAATAATTCAATTCAAAATTGCTGGTTTACCGAATGTATTTTAACATAAACCTCTTTTTATAAAGATAGAAGAATCTAAATCAAGTTACATTGTCTAAATTCAAATATTATCAATTGATTGTCGATTTGTCTCCTTTTTGATATATTTGGTTATTAAAGTTGAATTGAATGATTTGGTAATTTAAAAAATATTATCCTAACTTATTTAAAATATTAAAGAAAATATATAACAATACAAATAAGATAATTTGTATATTAATTAGTTAACACGATGTGGGAACTGTGTTTCATTTTATTTCTGAGAGATCTTTGTCATACAAACCAAATCATATTCGAAAGCGTGTTAAATGATGATACGAGTATTTAAGCAATTTTTTTAATGTTGTTGCAACATGGAACATGGACAAACAACAGCAATAACTTGGTCAAGCCCTTGAGGTACTAATCCTATTTTGAAGCAATGAAACAGAAAAAATAAAACTCATTTATGAGTAAACTCTAAAAAATGAAGAAGAATAAAGAAAGAAAATGCGGCCAAGCGAAGGGACTTGCAACGATGCAACAAACAACAAATTATTAACGACATTTTAAATACAACGCCTTTTGGGACCGCAACTGAGTCCCGAGAGCGAAAGGGGTCAAGTCTGGGATTGTGACGAGACGGGCATCGGGACGGAGACTCCTTGCCATGGCATGCAACATGAAGACAACGGCGACAAGCGAAGACGCGACGCCTTTTAATGAGATTTGTCTGCTCCGAGAGATACATGAAAAACTCGTGTTTCTTTTGCATTTAAGCGTTTTAAGGACACGCAGCCACAAAGAAAAAAGAATAAAAACAAAAGACAGAATAACAGAAAAGCAACCCAAGTCACTTGTTGGCCAACGTGTGGCATTAACAAGTGTGTGCGGCTTGAAAGCAACTCTGTGCTGAGCTCCATACAGTTTCTGCTTTATATTTTATGCCTCAACTTGGGCTGTAAAAATTGAAAATTACTTTTGCCGTGAACACTGATCCCAGTGCCCTACCGCATTTGAAAGCTGAGACAATAATTGCACAGTGAAAATTACAATCGAGCATTTTTATTGACTCAGGGCCCCAAAAAAAAAAAAAAAAAAAAAACACAAAAAACCAAAATAAGAAGTTGCCTGACACGGATCTGGGTCTGTGGATCTGTGGATCTGTGGATCATGCACTCGATGAAAGTGCGTGTGGATTATGGGGATCCCAACTGAAGAATGCAACTGCAACTTGGACTGAGACTGAGACTGGGACTTTAGTATCATGTGCACCCGCGGCGTTTAGTTGCTTGTTGTTTGTTATTTGTTGCAAATGAAAGTTTCTTCTTACTCGTACATCTTTTTTATGGCTGCATCCAGGATATTATGTCCAGACTCCCAAACATGACAGTCAAAATTGTGGTAAGCAATTTTCTAAAAACTTATATGCCACCCAGAAGATAAAGAAAGAAAGACTTTCTTCATCGGACATTAAACGATGTATGCAATCTTGTTAACAATAATTTGGTTAATTAAGTTTGTCCGAGGACTTGTCAGCAGCATTTAGAGGAGAAAGATATAAACGTTATATCCAAAATTGCCTATGATTTTAAATTAATTAAAAGAGGAAAGATTCTTCAAAAGCTTAATTTAAAAAGATTTAGCATCAATCATAAGATTTTGTTTAAATAAGATTACAAATTATTAGATTAAAATAGCTTTTATTTTCAATATTCATAATTATTATTATTATTTTCTTGTAATTATTTCAATTATTTTCTTGTAACTTTAATATAATTGCTAAAATAACATTTAATACAATTTGTATATCGTAATTGCGTGTAAAAATATAATTTGTAAAATAAAATTAGATTGACAATAAAAGTCGTCCTATTACCCCTTTAACTAAAATATATATCTCAGATTTAAAAATTCCACCACATAATTTTATCGGGTATTTTTTTTCAGCTTTTCAGTTGTTTAATTGAATTTATAAGTTTAAAAAAATGTAAAAAAAAATAAAGTTCACGAATAATTATTAATTTCTGAATATTAAAATAAAAAATCAAAGATAATTCTGAAGTTTAAAAAAGACTCTATGAGAGGAATTGTCAACAGTTGCAGAAGAAGCTTCAATGAACATGTTCCTGCTTGATTTAATGTTGCTGCAAACTCAAACTAATTAACTTGCACAGCGGTTTGAGGCATGCCACACCTGTGGGTGGTCCAACCTGGCATAGGAGAAAAAAACGAAAGAAAATTAGTTAACAAGATCATTAAATCTTTGTTAACCGTCGTATCGAGCGTCGTCTGCTCCATTAGAGACAGAGAGTTAGAGAGACAGAGAGCTGGTTGCCACGACGGACCGATAAGATAAGAGCGCACCCAGAAGAGCATACGAGTACCTGCCTCATGGATATGCAACATGGCTTCGGGGCACAGTACGTGGTCAGTCGAGTCGACGTTGCACATGTTTATCTATTAATTTATGCTGGTGGTTTTGTGGATTTGGGCCGCCAAGATAGCGTATTGCCCAGCAACTGAACCTGGAACTGGACCTCATCCTGAACCTGCATCTCAAACTTGGCTTCTGCCTGCTTCCTGGGAATCTCAAATCTGCACAGCAGTGGGCAAAACAGGGACAAACATTTGATAAGCCCGCTAATTAAGTTAAATGTGCGCCTGTGTGGGCTGTGTAACAATATTCCAAGTACTCGGCGCAATTGGCACAGGTGTCCCTAATTTATCTCTGACGGATTTCGAATATTTGTTTAAGAATAACTAAAAAAAGGAATACAGTTTAAAGAATCGAAAATACGGTTGAAATACTAAAAAATAAATGGGAGAATTCTACTAACAAAAAAATGTTATAATTACTGATACTATGAAAATGGAATAAAAAAATAGTTTAAAAACAAAACTTCAGAAACATCTCTTTCAAAAAGAATTTTTAGTCACACTTTTTATGTGTCCTTTATACAAATATTTCTAAATGTTAACCAAAATATTTAACCACAGTAATAATAATATATCAATAATAATTTATAAGCAATCGCGCGAATTATAATAAAATATTTTTGAATTTCTTCAATCTAATATTGGTTTTTCGACTTTGTCTTCAATTTAGGTTTACTAATAACACAAGTTCCTATTTTAGTTACCTAATAGTTTTGTTTTTTATATTATCATATTCTGAGAATTGTTTACCAAAATATTTATGGGGAATCCATTTTTTTGCATTTAGTATCATAAAATTTTAACTCTATATTACAATTATAAATAATATTGAGTTTTAAACTATGTATGTCTTGATTTTATCTGTCTATTTTTAATTAATATTTGTTTTTTTTTTGTTAATTTTTTTCGGTTCGTCTTTCCTGATTTTCTAATCTATAGTTGGCAGCACTGATTAGCACAGTCTTCCCTGTATTTCTCCTTCCAGATTTATGGTGCCATCAGTAACACCTTTTTATCTGACAACACAACACTGAAAGTGTTTTGTGTTCTTGTTCGTGTTGTTGTTTTACAGGCTGCCACTTGAGGTCTCCGATATGTGGTTGTTTTTGTTTTAAATTGCTCACATGGCGCATGCGTGTGGCATCTAAATTTAGATTCGTGGATTGTAACCCTCTTGTTGCACTCAATCAACAGGCGGCACTATTTTTGGGGTAACACTTAAGAGTGGAGTAAGAGTCGATTTAACAAGCGCCAACAGAAACAAAATGGAAATGAAACAAGCAAATCAGGCAAAGAGAACGTTGTTTTAAGAGTAGCAAGCAGCTTAACTCTTTTGCTCTTATTTTATTTGCCATCTTCCATCCTTTGACAAATTTTTGTGGCTCTTTATGAATATTATCCCTGCTACCTGTGACGCCAGTTGTCAAGTCAATTTGCACGTGTTGTGCCCTTATTTAAAAATTACCTGTGAGTGGGTCAATCCATTAAGGTTATCCATGAACCTTATGACGAAAATAGCCTTTTTATTTGACATGGGTTTTTTCATTTGATGATAAAACTCTATGGAATATTTCGACAAAAACTAGTCAAAATAAATTTTAAACTGTATTTATATTTATTTATGCGCTTGTACTTCGATTAAATATATATTTGTCAAAATCTAAATAATCGATAACTATATAGATAAATATTTAAACATAATTTAAAATTAGTGCAAATCAATTTTAAATTGTATTTATATTTATTTATGCACTTGTACTTTGATTAAATATATTTTTGTACAAATTAACATTGCCGATAATCATTTATATAAATGTTTATCCAGCACTGCCTGAGCAGCCCTGGTTTATTATTGTGCAATCCCAGTGTTGTTAATAAAATGCAAATCGATTAGCATTCAATGTTATCGATAAAAAATATAGTTTTGCAGCATCAACTTGAAAGAACACGTGTTTGTGCAGAAAATCCATAAAAATCAATCAAATCTTGTGTTTTAATTATTATTAAAGATCAACAAGAAGTAAGAGAGCGTTGTATTGTTGCTGCCACATATTTATCAATTAAAATTGAAACCTCTCTCAATTGCAGTCAAGTTAACCGCAAGAGCGCTGCCAACGTTGTAGTTGTTGCTGATCTTGGAGGCGCACGCTCTCTCTCTTAGATTGGAGCTTTGCACACTAAAGCAAACATAACGGCATTTAGCTGCAGCGACGGCGACGTTAGCGATTGGTGCAAGTGTACGCGCTCCCGCAGTACATAAAACATATGTATATGTATGTATAAACAAGAGCGAAAACCGGTTTAAGCGCGCGCCGTTGCGATTGGCCGCATCGCCTGCTATCAGCAACAACAGCAGTACACACACACACACAGACAGTCGCCGCAGGTAAAGACACGCACACACAGGCAGACCGAAAGATATGAGAGCATTAATTTTGTAGCAGGTAAACGTTTGCTCTCTCGCTGCCTGCGTGCTCTCTCGCTGCCAGCGCTCTCCCTCGCTGCCTGCGCGCAGCGCTGAGCAGAGTTTGCCTATAAAAAGGCGCTGCCAGCGACGTCTTGTTTCAGTTCTTCTCTTTCGTTCATTGCAACAGCAGCACAAGAAAAACAACAACAAAAAAACAATTAATTTGTCGTTCGTTCAGTTCGTTAAGTTTGGTGCGCAACGCGATGTTTATGTGAAGATTGATAAATCGAGAAATTGAGAATATTGTCGAGTGACAATAAAAATATTGAGAATACAAGCAAATAAATAAATAAAACAATTAACAAAATGCATACAGTGGAGCATATGCTAGTGGAAAAGAACTACAGCAAGTGTCCTTTGAAGAAGCGTCCGGTTAATTATCAATTCGAAGCGGAACCCGAGGATTTGTGCCTGAAAAAGCTACAGAATGAGGCAGCTACAAATGCAGCAGCAACAACTATCACAACAACAACAACAACAATAAAAGCTGATTCGGCGGCAGAGGAAGAGCTCATCAATGTGAGCGATTGCTGCGAGGACGAAGGCGTCGATGTGGATGACGAACAGATGGAAATGGAAATGGAACAAGACGACGATGAGGATGATGTGGATTGTGTGAATGTGGAAGCTGATCCCAAACAGACACAAGCTGCAGCTTTGGCCGCTGCCGCTGCTGTGGCCGCTGCTGCTGTCGTTGTTCCCACTCCCACATATCCCAACTACGGACTACAGTGGAACTTTCCCATGACACACTATACCGCTGAATTCTATCGCACCATCAACCAGCCGCATCTCTCGGCAGCAGCCGCTGCTGCTTCGGTGGCGCCTCTGCTCTCGCCGAGCTCCCCTTCGGATTCGTTGGGTTCGTTGTCGCCACCGCCGCATCATTATCTGCATGGACGCGCCAGTTCCGTGTCGCCTCCAATGCGCTCCGAGATGATCCATCGGCCGCAGCTTGGAGTCCGTCATCAGCAACAGAGTTTTCTACCTTATCCGACATATCCTTCGGCATACACTGCTCTGGGGTATCCTCACCATCATCATCATCATCATGCTCCCATTTCGCCAGCTTACTCCGAGAGCTCTTACTACTCGATGCGCAGCATGACGCCCGAATCCGCAGCCAGTTGCTGCTCCGTTCCCGAGGATCTCTCACTGAAGCACAAGCAACCACAAATACAGACACAACAACAGCCTGCCGCCTCATCTCTGCCAGCAGTCAACACCTCCACCCCCACTTCAACTTCCGCCTCCTCCATCACTTCCTCCTCTTCCAACTCCAACTCCTCCTCGTCATCCGGCAAGAAGGACAAATCATCGCCGCCTCGTTATCAATGTAATGATTGCCAGAAATCCTACTCCACATTCTCCGGTCTCACCAAACATCAGCAGTTCCATTGTCCCGCTGCGGAAGGGAACCAGGTGAAGAAATCCTTCAGCTGCAAGGATTGCGATAAAACCTACGTCTCTTTGGGGGCACTCAAGATGCACATTCGCACACATACCCTACCCTGCAAATGCAACATGTGTGGCAAGGCTTTCTCCCGTCCCTGGTTACTCCAGGGACACATTCGCACCCACACGGGAGAAAAACCCTTCAGTTGCCAGCATTGTCATCGCGCCTTTGCGGATCGTTCGAATCTTCGTGCTCATCTGCAAACGCACTCGGACATTAAGAAATATTCCTGTGGCAATTGCTCCAAGACATTCTCGCGCATGTCTCTCCTGACGAAGCACAACGAGGGCGGCTGTCCTGGTGGCAGTGGATCCAGTTCCAGCTCCAGTTCCAGCGCAGCAGGCTCCAACTCTGAGCTATCCTACGGCGGCTATCTCGAGCCATAGGCTCCATTAATAGACCAGAAAACCAAGTTGTACACAAGCCATGTTCCACCAAAAATTAGTTCCTAAATAGCTCGAGAGTAAGCGTCAGCTCCAAGAAAAAATATAATATAACCCAAGACACACACACACACCCAGTGAAGGAATTTATAATTTTTTAATTTAAGCATTTTTATATTTTAATTTTTTTTCTTATTTTCTAGTCAGCATTTTCTTTGCAAGAGAAAAGTAAAAAAAAAATACAAACAAAAAAAAGCAAATGAATTAATTTGATTATTTTCCACAATTATTCTTATGATTTTTCTTTTATAACTATAACTATATTCAGTGTGTGTGTCACGATCCTAAACTGAACTATTGTAAAGTATTTGCAAGTGTCCTGTACATAATGTATTACGCCCCGGCGTCTAACTCTAGAGACTCTAAAGAGCACCCTGTATAACTACTATAACTGTATAGCTACAAACGACAGAGAAACCTTCTATATATAGATATACATTTGTATTTCCTTTTATCATAGTATTTTAGATCGTAATGCTATATATAATATATCTATATATATATATATTTTTGATATACCCAATGAAACTTTTTGCATACATTGAAAATGTTCTACACATATAAATTTTGATATGAAAATGTTTTATAATTTTAAGTAATTTATTAAACGGCATGAAGAATGAACAAAGCCGTAACAAATACAAAAACACTGAAAAAAAAACACAAAAACACAAACTTTTTATTTGCATAATTGAATTTCAGCTACATTTGACTTGTAAATGCTTAAATATATCTACAATCTGAGATAATTCTTATAACATTTAAGAAAATCTCATATAAAAGAAAAATCAAATAGTTGGGGATGCTCCAAAGACAGATCGTTTAATCACTTGGGAGTTTTTCTAAAGTATCTGTATTTTGAAAATACATTATTTTAAAACATTTTAAAGGTCTTTACTGTAGACGTTTCCATAGATCTTTTTATGTAACTGTATGAAAAGAAAGCTTCAGAGAAGTTTTTAATTATTTATGCAAGACTTGAAAAAAGGATAAATAGTTAAATACCCCATTAAACTGCAAGTGATTGTTGCTTTAAAGAAAATGTTTGAATTGATAATTAATGTAATAGTTCAAGGAATTTTGTAGACTTTCTTAAAGGATACATCAGAAGTTGTTCTTATTCGCCCAACTAAGGGATTTCTTAATGGAACGGGTAATCCAATTGGTATCTATCCATTTTATTTGGAATTGAAATTGGATCGCTAATATCTGCCTCCTCAATGGACTGTCAAGCGACTCAAAAGCAACTTTTTAGGTCATGCTCCTCTTTCGTAAGTTTCATACGGATTTCAAATAAATATAAACAAAATCAACGATCGATCGTTGGGATCGTTCGATCGGTTGATCGCTACGAAGCTCGCACAGAGTCAATCAACCAATCGCGACATTTTATTGCCTTTTTGCCAGAGATCCAAACATTCAACGTTTATTTTTTTTATATGCAACGCGGCTCATAAATTATATTTAAATTTCAGTGCACGTACTCAAGCGTACAATGTGAGTGTGATTGGATGAGGAGCGGTGTTGGGAGTGGGGAGTGAGGAAGGGGGAGAGTACGGTACAGTAGGCAGGTAGTCACAAAATGGCAGTCACTAAATCAAATCGAAACACACACACGATCCAATAGATCCGCCAGGTATTGCCTAGAGAGCTCCATCAACGTCTTATTAAACATAAACCTATTTTAATGAAAAAGATCAACACAAAATAAGCAGATATATTACTTTTCATAGGTGGAAAAGCAACAGATCTCAAGCGATCCCCATCCCGATCCAGAGTCATTGATGCGGAAAGAGAAATCAAAAGACGACGCGTCGCTCCACAGGCGACACTATTTCGGTTAAGTAATAGTTGTAGGTAAAGGTCGAAGCATTTGATACCCTACCATCTTAGATAGATAGAAATAATTATTATAGGTGATTTTATTAAAGTGCCAACCCTATTTAGGAATTATCTTTTTCTTGCGCACTCTGAAAATCATATTTAAGGCAAGATCTCAATTGTGATCTCTATAAGAGCTCCTACTAAATAGTAATGTCTCGTTTCTAAGTGATTTTTAAGGTGATCTTGTTCTAGCTTTCTTCAAAAATATCATTTGAGGTATGTTTTCTTAAAAGCTACATTTTAAAATGACTTTTTTTTTAAATATATTGTAGGAATGATCGTTTTGTAGCTGCTTGTGAAAATTATTCTTAAGACATGATCTCAATAAGGTTTCAACTAAAATACATACTAAGGGAGATTCTATCAAAGTTTTTATTTAAATCAATTTCTAAGGACTGATCTTAGTACAACTAAGTGCTTTTTAGGGTTGATGTTATGCAAGCTCCTCTTGAATATATATTTTAAAACATCTTCATTCATTCCTCTTTTTTGCACTGATGTTTTATATTATAAACGATTTTTTGTTGTGATCTTATTTTAGCTCTAGATTCTTAAGCAAATCAATTGATAGAATGAACATTTTGCTTAAATCTAAATACACAGCGTCGAAAGGGTATAAAATATGGGTGCGTTCTCTACTGCGAAGCAAACTCATTATCGAGATCAATTGATCGCCCAGGCGGGGACCAGGTTAGGCCAAGTCAGGCCAGGCCACATATGTGTGAGTGTCTGTGGATCTGCGCCTTCAACTGATACTTCCCGCCTTTCCCGATGCTCCCACTAAAAACCCAAAAGGTAAACAAACTGTCACAACAGCAACAACAACTACGACTGGTACTACGACAATTGTTGCCAAATTAGATCATCAGCAGGAGCAGCAACCAGTCTGGAAAGTCAAGTCTTGGAGCTGCTCACGTGTGCAGATCGTTTTTGAAAAACTCGACGTAAATATATGAAATTAATATGCACGCAATTCGTGGCTCGCCTCCGACAGTGTCGACTCCCCGCTATCCGCTATCCGCTAACCACTCCTCTTCAGTTCCCTCTCCAGTCCCAGGTGCAACACTCAGGTTACCAACTCCAAGCTGATCGTGCTCCTGCTTTCTTGCACAAACAATTTGCAAACGATTTCTAATAAGCGTCTTAAATTGTAACAAAATAGACGCGCATTTAGGGCCTTTTGTGGCCTGGCAACTGCCGATAACAAAGAGCCAACAACAACAACAACTACAGCTATGAAAAAATAGTCAAAAACATGGCAAAAAAAGACAGAGGGTATCAAAAGGTGGTCTGTCTCCCCCTTTATACCCTTCTTGTTAGCGCAGTTCGTTTTTGTGTTTTGTTGTGTGCCAAATTTCGCGCTTGATCGGCAAATTTTTGCTTGGGCCAATTGGCCAATGGAGTTGGCCAATGATGACTTTTGGCTGTCCACGATGATCGTTGCATATTCAAGTGATAGCAGTGGAAACAGTCAAAGTGTTGTGAGGAGTTATTAACTCACTGTTTAACTAAAAAATTTCAATTGGAAATGTTAGAATTATGTAAGAGGATCAGCATTTGAGACAATTCAAATTGAGGATCGTTAGTTAATAAGAGTTACTGACTGATCTCCTAACTGACTAAGTTCTCCAGGATATTTCAAGACGATCGCTGACTTGGACAAGAGAAATATAGAAATCTGTTCTTCGTCATTATATGTGTTATCATCAGGAAATTGAATATGATATCCATTTGAGTATATTTTAAAATGATAGATCATTAACTGATCCTCAGTTCATAATGAGAAGAAAAGATTTTAAAAAATATTGAAGATCATGAAGTGATCCTTACTACATAAGTAGTCCAGAATTCTACCCCTAATTTAGAAAGGCAGGATCAGTTTTATTTATTTATTCTAGTGATCCTCTGCTGATCCTGCAGTTATTAATTTGTCGTAATAGTTTTCCTCTTGACTTTGGACTATAGGAAAACTCCCTGTCCAACTCTAGCTCCATTTCCAACTCCAGATCGATGCTCGTAGCTCCTAAGTCAGCGATCGCGCAAAAAAGCACACTTCGTCGTGACAAACAAAATGCTCACGTTTATCGCAGACAAAAGATCTCAATTTTTACGCTAAATTTCATTCGTTTTTTTATTGTGTTTTCCGTTGTTGTCTTTGTTTTTTGTCGCTCTTTGGCAAGTTGCCTGGTTCGTTGGGGCTCCCTCATTTGTGCTGAATCTGCTCTGGTTCGATTGTTGGGGGTGGTGGCAGCTGAGGGGAAACTGTGCGAGAAGGGGGCTGTTCGTAGGGGCAGCCTTTTGTTTGGAAAGTTTTCAGTTTTTGGCTCGTTAAAAAAAATTTAAAATTCAAAATAAAAAAAATATATAAAAAGTGTTGTGCGCCCAAACAAAATGACAAACTGCGAAAGGGGTAGGGGTGATGAGGAGTAAGAGAGGGGTGGGGGGGGGCTGGTTAGGGTAGTCAATTGTTGTTGTTTAATCTTTGCATATTCATAAAGCTCGATCTGTTTACCAATTTCGCGTTGTCGTTTGACTTTTTCTGCTTTATTATGGCCCCAAAATCGGTTGTCGTCAGGTTTATCAGTGACATGGCCAATACTTTGGGGGATGGGGGAGGTTAGAGGGGGGATGTTGCAAGCAGCTGCAGTTGCAAAACATCAGCAAAAATGATATTAACTTATTGTATTACCAAACTCCTTTTGTTGTTAGCATTTTCGCAAGTTTTTTAACTGGAAAATGGTTAAGCCAATAAGAACTGCTGCTTATTCCAACTACAGAGCTAATCTAAGCATTTATCAGAGAGTGTGGGAGAAAGAGAGAGAGAGAGAGACGCGCAGCTCGAACTGTAGGCCAAGTGCATTTCACACAAAACGTGCAAATAATAACACCATCTCCATCTAGGCCTAATGATCTACGCCATGTTATTGTTGTTGTTGATGTTGTTGAGACTCACGCACACACACACACACATACATACACTCATACACACTCTTGGCCACTTGCAAGACAATAAAACGCGTTAGCTGCTGTTGTTTTTTTTTGTCTTTTTAAGTGTCGGACAACTCTGCCCGCTTCCCCTTTTCGCTTGTGCCAATCAGTGTTGCCAGTATAGCTTTTTTCCGTCAAATCTGGATATTATTGAAAAATTTATTTTTTAAAATATACTTTCATTTTTTCCGTACTTTTTTTTTAATTTTTTCAAAATTAATTTTGATACTTCGTGATGAATAGCTCGTCATATTTGTATAGCTTCATATTTTGACTCCACACTTTTAAGATGAACTTTTCAAAGAATTATCCAAATTTTTTAGATAAGATGTCTTTTGCAAATTCTACAGATTTTTCTCCTGAAATTTATTTAAAATGCCAAGAAAATAAATAATTATTGATATTATTATTATTATTAATTATTAATTCAAAATATACTTTTTGCCTTTTTATTCAATTAACGAAAAGATTTAAATGTAATTTAAGCAATTATAAAAATTAACAAATAGTTCAGAAAATATATTGACGTTTGGGGTCATCTAAATTTAATTTCTGAATTAACGATATTTGTTTTTGGGCTGTTGATAAACATAAAAACATTAGTTTAGTTTCTGAATTTTTTTGTTGGAACACTTTGATTTGTTTTCGAATTTCGTTCCTCTGAAAAATTGATTTTTTACTAGTCAAATGTTGGCAACACTGATGCCAATGCCAATATTGCACGCTACGCAGCCACAGCGTCTAACTAATTGGCGAAATAGCAGCAGCAGCAACAACAACAACAACAATGGTTTAGCCGCATTGGGTGAAAAGCCGCCAACTAGCCATGGCTAAAGTTAAACTAAAAGTCAGAGTTAAAGTTAAAGCTAGAGCTAAAATCAAGCAGGTTGCCTCTGTATGAGATGTGTGTATGTGTTTGTGCTTATGTTTGTGTGAAGATGATATCGTGTTGTTGTTCAGCTCACGCACTAACTATTACACTTACACACTCTCGCAGCTCTCTTTCTCTTGCACTCTCTTTCTCTGTTCTCTCTCTCTCTCTGCGCTTTGAAGCTTTTCGTTTAGCCAACCAAAGCGACGCACGCGGCCCCCACAAAAACACTTGCGCTGCTTTGTTGTTGTTGTTATTATTGTTGTTGTTGCTTTTATACTCTCACTAAAAGTTTAACTAATTTGTCAGAGCTTTGACTTGTGCATGTAATAAAATTAATAGTGCAATCCCGAGTGTAAGCTTCTGTATATTTATTTGTGTTGCCAACGGACTCCAAAAAAATTATAAATAATAATAAAAAGAATCCACGGAAATTATTAATGTAAACTAACGTTTTTTTTATGATATTAATACCAAATTTTATAAGTGAGTTAAATTTTTTAGACATTAAAAAACACGCATATTTTTATTTAAGAACATATTGCTTTTCTTGTTTATTTTTTAGTATTTTATTCTAATGCTTATGTTTCTTACCAAAATAGTCAAGTAACTATTTTAAGAAATACAAAATTAATATTTTAATTCAAAAAATATTTTTTATTTTACTTTAAAGTTGTATGTTTGTAATTTATTCTAAATAATAATGGTTTAATATATTCAGTTTTTAATTAGGTATTTCTAAGTGAAAATTAATAAAGTTTCACAGAGGTCAAAAAGGAAATTTTTCCGGATAGAGGATGTTTGATAAAAAAGGGCGCATCTTTCTGAAAAAAGTCTACTTTAGTAGTAACTTGAAAGAGTGTTTAAGCTTCGACTTTGAATGCTCTTATTGCTGCTTCACTCACACAAATTAGAGAAAATTGTCAAAACAAAATGCAGGAAATGAAGAAAAAGTGTTGTTGTCGTGCAGTTGTTATTGTTGTTGTTTTTGTTGTATTTCGTGCGTTGCACATTTTGTCTTATCTATGAACAATAAGATTTGTTTATGACAATAATTGCAGTTGTTTTTCGTTTAGAGGGTAGACAACAAATTAAATGCAGACAAGCACAAACATGTTCTCGTCAATTGTTATCCCTATGCGAGCCTAACCTCACTTTTTCACTTTTCCCACCTGGACTCTGCTCTCACGTCATAGGCTTGACCCCAAAACTCATCAGGAATCTCAGACCCGCTTCTCAGGCCCAAAAAAAAAAACTAGGTGCAGTGAACTTATCATACTAAAAAATTAAGAAAGATGAAACAAGAAAAAAGACACGATACATTTGAAATGACATTCATATATGAGAAAGATGCCGCTGCTCCATTTCCTACGGCTCAAATTACCAAAATAAAAAAGAAAAAGGAAAAATAACTAAAGCAGGAAAAGAACCTGTTCATCGACATGGATTTTCCGCTCTCCCTCTCATTCTCACATATGAGCGTGTGCATGCATAAAATAAAATTTAGGAAAAAAAAACACAAGCTGAAATTGGAATCTAGCTACCTAACCTAACCTCAAACATGTGAGCTCAGGAGGAGACAGGAGGAGACAGCAGGGAACATGTTGACAAGAGCAAATCAACGTTCGACAACTTTTTAGGGGTCATGAGAAAAATTCCTTATAAATCGGAAGTAAAACCGTTGGAGGAGGATGAGTAGGAGGTGGCGGGGGAAGACAGGATATGCTGAGAGAGAGAGAGAGCGTGTTTATTTTTAACTAATGCCATTTGCTCTTCTCATATTTATGTTAATTTTGTCAAACATAACAGGAGTTTTGATTAATGCAACGCACCTTGGACAGCTGTGTGAGAATCCATGGATCAGACTCCGCGATCGGAAACAGATTGAGAGAGGGGAGATCTTGTTATCTGTACACAGAACAAAAAAAAAACCAAGTATTAAATAATTAAAACTCCACTTTTGAGACTTGATTTCTCACTAAAATTGTAATTACTTAAGGCGAATATCCTTATTTAAGTCCGAAAATTAATCTAATTTTGTATTTTTAAGCTTAAAAGTAATTTAAGTACAGTTCATACTTTATTCAAGACCTTTAAATTCTGCAAAGGAGCATAAATAGATATTCTAATAATAACATTATACTTACTTTAATTCTTTCTTAATTAATAATAGTAAGTATAAAATATTCTTGAATTTAGTATTTATTATAAAATTGTTGCTAATAGAATTTTCTTGCGCATTTTGAGTAATTTGTACTTATATCAAGAGCTTTTTTTCTCTCTGTGTGGCACTTCTTGACACTCATTCAGCTGGGAGGCCACTTAAAATATTTGCTAGCAAAATAACAAACGCTTTGAGACACACACACATACACACACACACACATGGGGGCACATGTCCAAATTGATGCCCTGGGGCATTGCTATGCCTCCGATTGGAGTGACCATATCCAAAAATGGTCTCATTTGCGAACGGTAAATTCAAATTGTTATGATCCGTAAATGTCAAAATTGTATCCAAAACTTTTGTCTTTTGCAATTCAAATGTAAACTTCCCTCCCTCCCGCAGCTTCTTATGATTCATGCCACATGCGGGGGCACTTGTTGTTGTGGTCCATTCAAGGTCCATTATCCAAGTGCGGACCATAAATAACGCCAGCTCAGCCCATGGGCTATTCTTCTCTATTCTACTCATGGGTTTCTCTTTGTGCCTGCTTCTCAACTTTCTTCTTCGATCAAATGAAATGCTCCTTAAGCTTAATTGTCTCTCTTTTCCATCTTCTTCTTCTCTTTTTTGCTTCAATTTTATACTCATTTAGCAAAGCTGGGGGCGGGGTTGCGGTCATTTGCCCAGAGATATTCAAATGCTATCAAAATATGTTTGCTATTTGTTACTGCTCATACAGTGGTAAGAAATGCATCTGTTCTAAGTAAATTATTCTGAATTTTTGTGTGAAAATCTAAATAAAAATTAAGAAATTTTAATACTAAGTAGAAAACGAAGTTAAGAAATTAAAGATCATAAGAATGACCCGTCAAGCTAGACTGGAATATTAGTTGTGATTTCCTTAAGTTAAGAAAAATGGTTAAATTACCTTTAAATTAAATATAATATTCATATTATTTTTTTTTTAAGTGATTGACGACTTTTTATAACTTGAACTTTTTCTTTTCTTTACAGATTATTTAATTATTCCAAAATGGCAAAGGTATTTATATAAAAAATATATTTATATAAAATATAAAAATAATTTAATTTTAATTTTTCTCAAATATTCTATCAATACCAACCATATTTTAAGCAATTAGAAAAATTAACTATCTCAATTATTTTTTCCTTGCTAATTATGAGATCTATTTACACATACTTCGCCACACTGTGCGCTGTGCAAATAGCTTCAATATTTACACTGACTTTGACTTCATTTCAATCCAGAACAATAAAGAAAGAGGTAACCGAATGAAGTAAAGTTAAGATCCGGGGGCAAATCATTCGACATTTATTTTAGATTTTATTTCTTCTATTTATTTTTGTTTTTTGGGTAGACATGAAATTGGTTTGTCGATTGTTTATGCATTTTGTAGTCGCACTTGGTCAAAAAGAAATGCCAGAAGAGTGGACGACAAATAGGCGGTCGCATTTGAAATGAAGGTGAATAGAATTCTGGACCAAAAGCAGCACTCCATCATCATAAACAATAATAGAGACCATAACAAACTTTGGGCCTCAAGTGAGCGCGAGCCAAACACAAGTGGGAAAGAGAGAGAGAGAGGGGGTGGGGGGAAGGTGGGACATCAAAAACCGATTTCATTTACTGTGCACCCGTTGGCCATTTGACGTGAATGTGAATCAGTGTCAGGCAGCCAAAAAAAACAACTGAAACTGAAAAAATGATTTGAATTGTCTTGGCAGATGCAGCTGGGCAACGCATGAGGCCAGTGTTGCCAGACATTTTTAGTACTTAAAATAAATAAGTACACAAAAAAAAATTATTCTAAACTCAAGTTTTAAATACTTGATTTTATCTTGCATTTTAAAAGTATGTATTCAGGATATTATTTTTAAATTATGATAACAAGCGGATAGAATGGCAGTGACTTTACATGAAAAAGTCAAAGAAGCCTTAAAAATTTGATCTAACTAATTGTTGAGAAAATCCGGGACTTTCGTACTCTTGACATCGAATTGGATTGATTAAAAATTTTGCAAAAACAAACAAATATTTCTTTAAATTAAAAAACTGCTGAACTTTTGAAAAAATGCTAGATCTGGCATTAAATAAGCTAAGCTGGCAACACTGCATGTGGCACCCCCGCCAAGATGGCCAAGTTAAGACAAGTTAAGGCCAGCTGCCAACTGTCGATTGCCGCTTTCCAAAGCGACTGCGACTGCAACTGAGCATCGTTATGGCCCCGTTGTCATAATCAAAAGCGTTATCTGGTAGCTAACAGCCGCATAATTTCAAGTGGCTCTCGAATTCCCCTCCAAGTGGATTTGCGGTTGCCTGGAAATCAACACGTTCCGTCTCAGTCTTCAGTCTCCAGTCTTCAGTCTCAGCTTCAACTCTCTTCTTCTGTGTAGATGGTAATTATGAATGTGTTGGCTCAAATGAAGCAGCTTGAATAAAAAAAATGTATATACATATAGTGCTCGGTATGTATGTATATACATATAATAATGACAATAAAGAAATTATAACAATAATAAACTAATGGTGGAAAAAATGGTATGCGCCGAGACTTTCGCCTTTTGTGGCATATCCGATTACCTGCAGCACAGCCCTCTGGCATTGCCTTGAACATGGCTAAAAGAGAGAGAGACTGAGTGAGTGAGAGAGGGAGATGGCATATCAGATTACCTGCAGCTAGCTACCGTTGGCAGTTGGCCTTATATTCTAGCGTTTTTCGTGCTGCCGTCTTCAGTATTAAGTGTTCCACTTCGCGTATTGATTTGAAAGTTCTCCGCACTTACATACTGCAAATCATCCATATAATACTCAATATAACCCAGCTCATCGTAAAACGAGTTAACCAACATGAGCATAAGCGTTATCAAATCTAAATTCGAAACAAGAAATCTCTAATTAATTTATTTGATCTCAAAAAAATTATTTTAAATCAATAAAATTGTTTAGACACAAAAAAAATTTCTAAGTAATCTTCGTAAAGATTATTATTTAAATACGATTAATTATTTCAGGGTTTGTATTTTTTTTTTAATTCTAAGTCAAAACTTACACATGGGGACAAGCATAAAGAGAAACAATGTGAGATTGACAATCGCGACACTATGATAGGCAATATGAGCAACATTAAAGAGATATATCAGCGGCGATATCACTTGCCAAACCAGAATAAGCTTACGATTCCTCTATATACGTACAAAGATATTTTAAATTAAACGCATATTCTATAAAATAAATATAAATTGATAAATAAATTGGACTTACCTGGAATACGGCATAAATTAACATTAGAGTCATTATCGTCTCGAATATTTTCTCTGATATCGATAAAAGGACGAACCCGTAATGCATCTTTCTGTCGATAACCAAAGGAAAATGCAATGTGAATATTATAAAGGCCATATATAGTATTGAGACCACAAAACATCCTGTACGCAGCTCAAAACGATCCAGAAATGTATCAAAAATCATTTTGATTTTACAAATTGTTGTTTCCAGTGCTTTCTTGATCTGTTTAACTTTTAGACAACTTTCTTGTTGTATTTGAGAGTGCTCGACTAGAGCATACCCTTGCATTTATAATTGTAAATCAAAAATTTGGATGCCCTGTGGTATTATAAGCATTTCCGAGTAATTATCAACAATTTAACTGTCAAAAATATTTAAAAAAAATAATTTGAAGGAAAGAAATTATTTTTAAACATTTATTTAGCAGAATTTTTATAAAAAAGGAACTTTTAAATATATTTATAAATTTTCTTAAAAGTTTTAAGCATGTTTTAGAGATTAATAATTTTTAATAAGTTCACGCACTAAATAAAGTATACCCGCTTTGCCTATGTATAGGGTATAATGATATTTTGCACGTGAGGCGCGTGCAAAGGCGCAGCCTTTGTTGTTGTTATTGTTGTTGTTGTTATGGCAGCGGGCTGGTAAAATTTCACTTGGTGTTCATTTAAGGAAATGTCGAGAAATGTCCATTTTGGCAACGGTTCGGTGATATTTCCTTAAAAGATTTTTTCAACGCCATGGCAAATGGAATTGTGGGTGAAAAGTTCAAATGTCAGCCAAGACTTTCAAACAAAAGGTAAAAGTTATACAAAAAAAAGAAAAAAAACAGCAACAATGAAATAAAAACCGTAAAAGAATTGCCAATGATTTTTTATGCAAATCATAAATCAGGCATTGAGACATAGAAATGGAAGATGGAAATGTAGACGTGAAGCGAGCAAAAGCGCAAAGTGATTGGAATGACGGAGCGTTTGACTGACTGACTGACTGACTGATTGACGTATTGACTGTTCTCTCAGTGAATCATTCGAAAATTTTGCACACTTTCCAGTTATCCCGATATAATTAACACAAAGAGCGATCAGTGTTGAATGATGTTTGTCTGGGGCCTTAATTAATTTTAACATGGTTTAATTTCATGCACGCACAAAAGAAATCTTCGGGTGGTATTGCCCAGATCCATATTACAGTTCCATCTTCAACTCTCTACACTTGAGATTGAGACCTGTTTTGTGGTCTCCCCTACCTCTTTCTCTCTCTCTCTCTCTCTTTTTCATTGACCTGGGCATCATTAACACCCCAAGTTTCCCAGTCTCAGTTCGAATCGATCTCGAACTCCAACTCCAGTCAAGCAGCAAGTGGGTTTCAATAGAAATTAGCAAATGTGTCGCATCATTAGCCACAAAAGCCATAGCCGGGTTTCAACTCAACTGCTGGAAGACTCTCAAATGCTGTGGCATCTTCCTCTTCCCCCTTTTGGAGTTGGAGAGATGAGAGTTGATGTTGATGTTGATGTCGTTGTCATTTCACTTCGTCTTATTTGCGGTTTTTGGCGCCGGATTAGCTTGAGGATGCGGGCATCCAATATTATTGTTTATTTATTTATTTATTTATTTTGACTTGTTGTCTATCTGCGCAAAAATTTCACCTGAAGTCTCTTTTTTCTTTCGGGACTGTTATATAACTCTATTTGGGTTGGGTAGGTGTTAGCCGTTGATCGTTGATGATTTATTGAGTTATGACAGTGGGTTAAGTTGTGGCCAAAGTGTTTATTTTGCAGATGGAAGTACCCAAAAATATGAGAGGAAAAATATGCAAAGCACTTGGCGCAACTGTTGAAATCTGCATTACGAGAGAGAGAAGTGAAGATTTTATATTTAAATAAATAAATTAAAATAAATTTTAAAATAATACTCTGGAGAAATAATGATTCTTCTAAAAAAATTCTTAAGAGATGATTGGAATAAAAGCAGAATTAGTTTTGCTGTTCATTTAAAAAAAATAGCATTGATGATTATTGTTATTGTTTTATTAAGTTTTGGCATATCCCAATTAAATTGTTTCCTTTTGAAAAGATTCTGAAAATAATTCAGTCTTAAATATTTTTGGCAATTTAAATGTGAAAATTGTCTTGATGCTCATATAAATTAAAATAGATAGTTTCTTTTATAACAAAATTTCTGGAAACAAATCAGCCTTAAATCAGAAATAATAATTAAGCTGTTGTTTTCATAGAAATATCTAGACTTGATTATATTAAGCGAATCCCTTTCAAAGACTTTCGCCATGGCAAATGCTTGACAAAAGCTGCGGTGAGACTCGTCAAGTTCCTTTCTAAGCGTTAATCCCATAAATCTCACCTCTCTCCTGGGCCAATTTGGAAAAATAGTTTGCTATTTGATCAAATATATTTTCACACTTGCCTCATATATCAAGCGGGCAATGGGGCAAAATTTGCACTACAAATGATTTCAACACCAAAAGGCCGCCAAGAGCCAGAAACAACAAAAACAACAACACCAACAACAACGGCAAGAGAAGAAGAAGAAGAACAACAACAACTAGACAATGCTGAGTTATGGGAAACACCGAGCGCATGTTGTACAAATTTTCTAAGCCCCCACAAGCAACAATAACAACAGCCCAGACAGACCAGATAGACAGTCAGTTAAACGCCAACGGACGACGCAGAATCAGAACAAAAAAATAAGAAGAAAATAAAAGCAAAACTAAACAAAATAGCGCGCAAATCTTCAAAACTTTACAGCAAAGCATAAATCTCCTGACGCCTTTCTTTCGGGGGCGGAACGGTTTTGGTTCCCGGTTCCCGGTTAACTTAAGTTTTGGTTTAGTTTGGTGCAAAAACAAAATGCTGCATAATTTCCGGACCCCAAAGACGCGATGCGAGCTCTGCAATTCAAAACGAAAAGAAGCTGAGGAAAAAATAAAAGCCAAATGGATTACAATAATAATTTTTCATATGCAGATTTTGCTACAGTAAATTCTGCTGCTGCAACAAGTTGCCAAAGCCATGAATAATATTTCATTTCGTTGAGCATTTGGGAATTCTGTCTAGCCTACGCCTGAGCTTTGGAACTCAATGTGATGGGTTAGCAGATACCCTGTAGTTATTACATTGTGGGCAGCTTAAGTTTTTGTTTCTGAAAGATTCTTTTTTAAATAGAAATATTTTTATCAGTTTAAAAAACTAAGTAAAATATATGAGAGAAAATAAAAGTTTTATTTTGTTTTAAATTGAACCAATGTTTGGTCTTGGCTTTAGGGGTTTTTAAAAGCTTGCATCCATGATCCTATATATATTCTGGAGTTGATCAAACATTATTTTAGCTAATCAAAATATAATATTATTATGATGTCAAATTTTATATACTACACATAAAAGTAATCCTTATTAAATTTAATTATTTTTTATTTTTTGCAGATGTTTTGACTAGTTAGACAAGTTTGAATAAGTTTTAAATGTTTAATTATCATGCACTAAATAGATTTACTAAGTTGATAAGCTGCATGCTAAATTTGCATTCTTAAGCTTTCAAAATTCAAGAGATTATTCCTTATAAATCCGTACTATGCTGAATTACAATTTTTCGAATTTTTCTTACTCCGCTTTCAAAGTTTTTGCATTTTTGATACAAATAAAAAGCGCAGTTGCTTATCCTTTTCGTGTCATTTATGATTACAGGGTATGAAAAGGGTAGTCGAGTGGGCTGCTGCTATTTGATGCGCACTTCTGAAGCAACTCAGCGACGCCAATATGTTGCAACAAATTTGCATTCGACTGCGAGTTGAACTTGCACTCCACTTGAGGCAAACAACCTCCATCTTCACTTCCTTCACATTCAGGTCTACATGGAGTTAGTTCTCCACTGTCGGGTTGTAGGCCGTGTATCATTGGCCATGCAAACGCAAAACGTTATCAACTTGAGGCTGCAAAGAATTATTATGCTCTCTGCTAAATATAATAAAAACAAACCGGGCATAGTTTCAGTTTGAGTTTGAGTTGGAGTTTTGCGGTTGGCCACAGGCCAACTCCACTTCCACTTGATGGACTTTAGTCAAAGTCAAGTTGGAGTTCAAGTTCTTGGCCGACAGTTTCTGCATAATGCAAGTCAACGATGTTCGATGTTCGATCGTCGTTGATCGTCGATCCGAGGCAGTCAGAGCCTCATCATCATATTGCCAATAACGCATGGATTTGTGCAATAGATTTATTGAATTATTGCTTTGACCGTGGCAGGTACATGGCTCCACTCCACAACAGTCTTGGGACCTCAACGTCATGCCATAGCTATGGAAAAATGCATTTGAGTGGGTGATAAATTCAAAGCGAATCGATCCATGCAATTCTTCCCCTTCCCATCACATACTCATAGTCATTATAGCAAACGGCCATAAAAGAAAGCTGCTGAAGTGCCTGGACTCTGATCCAACTCAGAGTTAGAGTTAGAGACAGACTTGGAGTCCAGACTTCATGATAAGTCCAATTAAAGTTGCCATTGCTCGATTGCCACGTGAAAAACATGGAAAAAGAGCAGCATTCAACAATAAAACGAACATTAAATACACTATATGAGAAATTGTAGAGAAATCATTTCAAGCAGTTGCAAATTTAACAATTTAATTATTTAAATATTTATTTATTGTCAACTGGAAACAGTCTAAATCAGTTTTAAATTTTAAATAAATTAAATTCTTAATGGATTTGTGTCCGTTGGGATTTTTTATTTATTTCTTCTATTTTATTTCGTTACGTAAATATGTATTCAAATAAATAGTAAGTTCTAATTTACAATAAATTTAAAATCAAACGATTTAAAGTTTAATATTTAAAATGCAGATTAATATTATATGTAAAATTCTACTAATATAGTTAGTGCACTCGTTTTGACCACTCTGTAATCAAAGAGCATATAACAATAAAATGATTGCCTTAGTTTTTGGCCTAAACGCTGGCCAATTGGCCTGAATGGGGCCGGGCCATCATAAGCAAATAATCAAGCCATAAATCTCACTTGGCAATGAGCGATTTACGTTTTCAGCCAGTTTTTCGACATATTTTTGAAAGTAAAAACTATAAAAATATTCTGCAATTATTTGGCAATTTGTGGCCCAGAAATTTCTATGATTAATTGCCTTACAGTCACAGTAACAGTCACAGTCACAATCATAGTCATAGTCACAGTAACAGTCTGCTGCCCTCCTGCTCTAAATTCTCGATGCTGATATTTAAATTTCAAAGACAACGTCAACCTGCTGCGAGATTCGAGAGATTCGAGAGATTCTCGCACCGTTAAGTGCACTTCAACTCCGTCTCCAACTTGGAGTCCAACTCCAAAGTTGATTGCTTCAGGCGCACGGGCTCAAGTGCTGTGTTGTTGTTGTTCTTGTTGTTGTTGTTGTTGTTGTTGGCCATGGCTTAGAGTCTGGACTGTCTGCCCTGCAATTGCTTTGATTTCTCCCCACAATTACAAACGCTGACAGTAGCCGACCGATCTTCAACTTCATTAGAGAGATTTCGATATTGTTTGAATGCCACTGTATGAGAAAAGAGTGTAATATACATACCGATACATATTCATGTATGTATATAATTGGTAGTCAGTGTAGCAGGCAGGCTGGCACTTCACTTTCCAACTATGACATGGCAATAATAATTGCGTTGGCCAGGGGCAAAGCGGGATGGGAGAAATAAAGGAGTCTGCTTTTCGGTAGCGTTTTAATCACTAAGAGATAAAGAGGGAAAGGAAGAGTGGGGAAGCAAATGAAGCTGTCTGAGAATGTGGAGCACATTGTGAGTCATCATTGATCCAGTTGTCTCAATTAGCTGTTACTTTGTTACTTTGTCACTTTAAAATCCATTAATTTCTGTTCACTCAGAACTCTTTGATTTTCAAAAGAAAATTATTGTAAATTCATCACCTCTAAAAATAGGATTCTTAAAATACAAATACCTAAAAAAGGAACAAGGCTAATTGATTTTTAACTGGCAATTGACTTGATTGCATTTATT
Organism: Drosophila kuntzei; assembly: GCA_035042165.1. NCBI lineage: Eukaryota > Metazoa > Arthropoda > Insecta > Diptera > Drosophilidae > Drosophila > Drosophila kuntzei. The sequence goes on from JAWNLU010001430.1 coordinate 540,494, forward strand.
AAGTTACCAAAAAAATGGTGGAGATAATTAAAAACACAGTTTGTAGTTATTTGATCGACCAACAAATTCATAGATTTAATTAATGCAAGATTGTAATAATTATCGAACATCATTAAGATATCAAATCTGAATGCGTAAAGTATTTTAAAAACGGCAATTAAAGCTATTAGTAATTAATCCATAAGTCAATTCTGTAATTTTTTATAAAAGGTAATAAAATAAGACTTATTATATTTTATTTCGTTATATTTAATTGTTTTTTCAAATCAAATTTGACTTTTTGACTCGTGCTCAAAGTAAGAAAATGTACCAATTTAATTGTTATGATTTAATAAAAATAATCATTAAAAACTATAATTAAATCTATACACAAAGTTTCTTATTACAATATTTATTGCTTATGTATATAAATTTTATTTGAATTATTTCAAATCAAATTTTTTTTATTAGCTAATTATTTATTTTTATAATTTATTTTCTAGTGCGTCTCTAAATTTTTATTTAATAGCTGCTATTAATATTCTTTTAATTTCGTTATTTGTTTGCAAATGCTGCGCAATTTTTAAAATTTAATAAAATTTGTTTGCGTAAGTAATTAAATATGTGCGTGCGAGTCTGAAAAGTGAAGAAGTGCAAGTGAAAAATGGCATGCATTAAATGTGAGTGTCTTTAGTTTATGTCCAAGCAATTTGGCAAGGTAAATGAACATTTATTGCAGTGCATTAAAATGCACTTATTCATAACAAAGTGAAACTATTTGCTGGGGTCAAGTTGACAGGTACAAATAACTTTTCAGAGGCCATTTACTAGTACATTGTAGCCCCCATTTTTTCCGCTGTTCCAATGTCCCCCTGTCTCTCTTGTCCCCCTTGTCCATAGGTCAGAGCGTCACGCTTGATTCGTGCGCTGTTATGATATTTTAATAAGATCTGGCAGCGCCGTAAAGACGTTGCCATTTGTTTGGTTATTGGCAGTTTAACTGGGCAAATATGCAGGCACAGTTAGTTACCATACACGACTAGACTATATATAATAATAGTTGTTTGCCATCTACAACAATAACAACAACAGCAACAACAACAATCGAGTGAGATATTTAGATTAACAGGTTGTTTTCATTACAATTCGTGCTTTTTAACAAGCAAAACGTGCACTTTCTCCGCACGCAGAGCCAATAATTTCAGTGCCTGGCTCTATGACTTCTTTGCCTCCCTGTAACTCCACCGATTCCTGCGATTCAAATTCGATTCGATTCCAACTTCGACTCCCAGACTCCTTGGCGTGGAACAATAGCCACAGACAGAGACAGAGGCAGATATAGAGACAGGGACAAAGACAGAGGCATCGACATTAACATTGACTTTACACGACTTTGGAGCGATCGCGTTGGTAGCTTCATATTTTTATTGTTGTTTCGCATTGCGCATTGTAAAGAATGTTTGTTTGTTTTTTCATTTTTCTCATTTCTTCTTCTTTTTGTTTTGTCTTGGATCGTGCCTGCGTCCTTAAACTCTTGTTTGGTAGCTGGCATAACGCATCTTTTTATAGGCATATACAATCTGAAAGGGTATTTTGAATGCATCAAAAGACTTGTAACTTTTATCGATTATCAAAGAAAGAATATTATTTATTTATCTAAATATGTAATGGATAAGACTGCAAATTAAAATTTACTAATATTCAGAAATTCGATCAGATACAGTTAAATTTCTAAATTATTATTATTTCCAATTAGCACATTTTTTCAGTATCTAGTGCAGGTCTTAACTAACTTAAATATTGCAACTATTTGATAAAGTTTATACATTTTTTCATCATCAAATAAAAAAAAACATTTGTTTTCATTAATTTATTTTCCTATATAATTAACGATTGTGCAGAAATTAGATTAAATAAATGCAGATAAATTTCAAAATTATTTATTTGGCATTAGCGCATTTTTCCAGTGTCCAGTGCAGGTGTTAGATAACTAACATTAATATATTTTAACACTTTTAAAATGTGTTGAAATGAATATAAAAATTTAAATTTAACTTTCAATTCTCTCCCAGTTCTTGGCACTAATGTTGAAATAATTAGTCAAAAAATTAAGTGTATGGTCACACTTGATTTATTGATTTATTTTTATTTATTCAGTCGAAACAACAGTTTATACTTAAATGAAAGTAAAACAACTGTCGATAGTTTAAGCATGTAAATTAATATTAATGATCTGATAATTTTAATAGGTATAAAAGGGATTATTATAGGGTATTTAAGCTTCATTGCTTGGCCAACAAAGTTGACTTTGGGCCATTCTCAGTTGCTGCTTATGCAAATAATGCGGCGTTGGGTCACGTTTATGGGTTGTACGTTGTAAAGTGTCAATTTCTCAGATGCACAATCCGCAAACATACACAGATATGTACATATATACATATATATGTATGTACATATGTATGTATCTGTGTAGGAATGCAGAACGTGCAGCTTATGTCATAATCGTTGAGAATCCTTGCCGCGCTCTGTTGGGTGTTAATGTCCAAATCCTCCAACGATGTGGCCAACAAGCATCGCGTCGTTTTTCCCACATTTCGCGTTTGCCATGTTTATGGCCATTTGTTTATGGAGTTTGGCTACTGTGCACTTGCTGCTGCCAACTTATCTTACTTCTTCTTCCTCTTCCCTTTGCTCAGCTTCGACTAGAACAATGGATAGTTTGTAGAATGTAAAATCTTGACTCCCTTTGCGATTTCTTGCTGCGATGTGTGTGTGTGCAGGACATGGGCAAAATAAAAAGAAAAAAAGAGGAGAAATAATACAAGAAAACTGTGTGCTCACAACAACATGAAAACACTAACAACAATCACGTATCTTGTGGCAAACGAGCGAACAGAGCCGCCAATGAGGTAGCTAAATGAGTGCCGCTGCCTGAAAGTTAACAAATTGCGGCTTTATTACCAACATCTCACTTAAAACTCAACTCACTCCAGGCCCAGACCTGATAGATGTGCCCGCCAAAAAAACAACAACAACAACAACAACTAAAACTCTAACGAAAGTCGGACCCATTAGGATAACTATCGCGTGAGAGCGGAGGCGACTCGATCCGCGGTGTGTGAAATGAAAAGAGAGGGCAGATCGCCTTTTTGCAGGGCAACCCGATGCTGATCCTGACTTGCCGATGCTCCACCACAGCTAAGTGGGCTAAAGTAATGAGCCGACGCCGACGCCGACGCTCTTCTCTGGCAGCACCAACTCCAACTCCAACTCGAACTCCATCTCCATCTCTCCAAGTCCAAGTCGAACTTCAGCTGCCGCTCCGCCAGATCTCAAATGCTGCGATTGCTGAATGGCGCGCATGCGCAATAAACAAACACGCCATGTTACCGTTGTCTGACATCCGATTTGAGAGCACTGTGGAATCACAGTCCTTAAAAATCCGTAAAAAAAGAAGGGATTTAAGGATTTGATTCCAACATTCAATTTCATCTCTTACTAAAGATATTTCAAGGTTTTTAAAAACATTTTTAAATCTATTTTTTTTTGTGATACATTAATGGAAATGTTGATAATAAGTATTGAGAATGTTATGGCCATTTGAAGAATTTGAAAAGAGTTGGCAAAAAGTGGAATAAAAATGGAATTTTGATGCAGACTCAAATTAGATGTTAAATAATGATAAATTTCATATTCTTCATAGAAATAAGTTAAGTTTTGACAAAGTTATGGGAGTTAGAAATGTTAGATAAACTGAATTTCCGAAAAAAATGGACATTGATGATAAAAATTAAGTTTACCAATTTTGAATCGATTGATTTCCAATCAGAAATCCGTAAAGAAATCGGTTTTGCTTTGACGAAGTTATGACAGTTTGCAGTTTTTTAAAAAATGGCAAAGGGGAAGTAACAGATTCATATCGATTTAAAATCCTGTCATATAAATAAAGAAATTTTCTAGAATTTATTTCCAAATTTCTGTAAATATCGAAATATTGTTAATCTTAGCGAAAAGAATATAGGCAAAACAGAAGAAAGATAATCTTTAATATACCCTTTTAATTATTATTATTATTACTTAATATTCATTAAATATTGTCAATACAAACAAATACCTTATAATGGTATAAGAAATATCGATATCACAAAACAGATATAAGATTAATAATAATAAAAAATCTTCAATGTATTCTTTTACTAATACCGCATAATTTGATAATATCAAAATATCGATAATTCATATAAAAGAATAATGAAATTTTATGATGCATTCCTCATCAAATTTTAATTATTTCATATTTTATTTGTACTATCCCATTACAAATATTGCAGATATTTAGCAGATTCCCGTGGGTTTTGTGACCATTGTGAACAATATGGAGTGTTAGTTTGGACTTGGAAGCTTATTGTTTTTGGCCTGGCTTTCAGTTGGTGTCAGCTAGTGGGAGTTGCGCTTGCCAGAAATGAAATAATAATTATTATTAACTATTAGCGTTGGCTGGTAGCCGCTGCAACAGTTGAAGCTGCAAGCCGATGCCGACGCCGATGCGGCAATTGCCACCATTTGGGATCCCAAAAAAGCTGGACTTGGAAGCAGTTGGAGCGGCTTTTGATTGTTTATGACCTTAAGTTGTCGTGCCGCAGTGAAAAGGTCATCATTAAGCTGTGTCTTAGTTAGTTAGTTGTTTGGTTGGTTGCGACTTTTTGGGGAGGCGGTGTCTAATTTGTGGCTAGAGTCTCAACTTCTGTTTGCATCTTTTATTATTTTATTTTTTGGCGGCATTTTGGCCATTTCTTGTTGGATCTGCCTTTGATTTTTATGATGTTTTAATTTGTTGCACGTTGCAGTAAATTTGTTTCTCTTGGCTTAACGACTATTCGATTATTCGATTATTATTGGCATTGGCTTGGGAAAAAATGGGCAAACAGGTTCAATTTCCATTGTCAATTTGAACTTTGGCCAGCCAATGAGAAAGTTGAAAGGGATTGTCTGTGACACAATTATGCATCTATTTATAATCCCCAAATGACCAAAAATCCATGGACAGTTTCCCATCACTTGTCGGCTTGCCATCAACAGGGTCGAAATCTGTTGTTGTCGTAATTCAAAGCGATTCGGGGCCAAAGCCGACATACTCCCATTTCTCAAAAGTCTACGAAGCTCTCAGGTATTTGATCTTGTACCGCAATAAATAAATCCCCAAAGCTAGAAACTTCCTCAAAACACACACTTGAGTGACCAGCACAACAACAACAACAACAACAAATTGGAACACAAACAACAAGTCAAAACTATCCTATCTACAACACATGTCGCCGCCAATTAACAAAAACCCAAAACAACATTTAAAAAAATATTTACGAAACGAGAAATTCGCTGCCAGATGAACAAGAAATCGGAGAGAAAAAAATACCCAAAAAAAAAAAGGATTAAAAATCCAAATTGAGAAAATGCTTTCAGGCTAATCCCAGCGACATGCGCAACGTTTGTGTCTCATGTTCTCCAACAAAAATATTGTTTTTGTAGCTGCTGGACACACACTTGTCGGTTGGGCTCAAAGCGACATTTCCCACATCAAAAAGATTTCGTCACGCATAATATTTTGTTGTTTTTGTTGTTTTTTTTTTTTTAATATCCAAGGGTTTCATTTGAAAAATTTGTTTCAAACGAACAACGAACAAAATCAACTGAAATTATTAAGTCATGCAGAAGACAATTGGATCATTTGTTTATAAGGTGTGTTTTCTTACTGTCGCATGTGCAACAGGTTAAAATGAGTGACGTGTTTCATTGCTGTTGTTGTTGTTGTTTTTGTATTTGTTGTTTGGGTATTTGTCAACGGTACCGTTTTTATTTATTTTTTATTTTTTGACTTGACTGAAAATCAGCTTAAATATTTATAATTAATGTCTGGCATTGGCCATTGACAAGTCCATTAAAAAAGCTTTTGCGGAATCTTGATTGACTTGCCCAGGGATAACACGCTCGATTGGAAAGCATGATAGAATAGTTTGTGATTTCTATAAAAATCTAACACAATTACAGAACACGACTTTGGAATATTCTAAGAAAGATAGTTATAATCGATGTTGATTATTTATTCATTTATTGAACGTTAACTAAAAGCAGTTGGCAAACATTTTTCAAAAATTAGAATAGTTTTACAAATTAAGAAATTAAATAAATTATTAAAAACTTAAGGAAAATAAACAAAAATTTTAAAAGTTATTAGGTCTGGGGGAATAAAAAATTAACTGTGGCATTTTATTATTATAGTAGTAGTAGCGTTAGCATTTGATATTTAAATAAAAATATAAAATTTTTCAAAAAATTCTTATAATTATTTTATTAACAGTAAGAATAGTTAACATTTTTAATTTAAAATTTTAACTATAACTTGTAAACTCTTTTAAGTGAAATGTAGACTTAAGAGAATTAAAAACCTAACTTTTAATACTTATTCTTCTCGGTTAGAAGAATTTTTATCTTTTTCGAACATTTCTATAATATTATATTACATTTATTTAATTTAAAAATAAACATTCTAGACATTTGTTCTGTTAAAAATAAGGAAATGAGCTTGCATAATATTTATTATATTCGTTAGACAAGTCATGCAATTTTTTCTTTTGTAGCCCACGACTTGGTTATTATGATCCTGGCCAAGTGCGCAATTTGAAAGCCTTAACTGAGCTTTAACCCATTATGAAGCCTGCGGCAGATCTCTTAGCTCTGTTTCATACTGCGTTTGTTGCTTTGTTGTTGTTACTGTAGTTGCTTGTCTTTTGCTGTTGTTCTTGTTGTCGTTGTTATGACTAATAAAATGTTAACATGCAAAACATTCGCGCAGCCAAACAAAAAAAAAAACACAAAAAAATGTCAAAAGCCAACAACACGTTTTTGATTATGGCCCACACGTTGTTCCTTCAGTGGGACAGAGAGACAGACGGACAGAGAGTCAGTTAGTCAGTTTCAGTTCAGTTCAGTTTCAGTTCTCGGCATCTGCTGGTGTTTGGTTTTTGGCCAAAAGATCAATGGTCAACTTGTGGCAATGTTGTGATTGCGTTCCCCGTTCCTTTCCTTTCCTCTTCTCACCTCCCATCGCACCTTAACCTGTTGCATGATTCATTGGGTTGAGTTACGATCTGTGTTGTGCCAATTCTTTGATTTGCGGGGCGCGTGCCTGTTATCAGTGGCTGGTGCAACGGTTTCTGACAGTTCAGGCCCAGACAAAGGGCCCCCCTTGAAAGGAATTTCAATTCCAGGCCAACTCATAAACAAAGTGTTTTTGGCTTTCTCCTCTCTTTCAATATTATTTTTCTTTTTATTCAACTGCATCTATTCCTATCAATTAAACTCATTAAATTTATAATTTTTTTTCCTCTGCTCAATTAAAACTCATTAAATCATTTACAATATTCATAAAAATAACAATAAAAATGTGAAAAGAAAAGAAAAGAGAAACGAGAGGAGGAGATAAAAAGCCGCCATAGAATGGAAAAATTGTTGGAAACTCTAATGCATTTGTCATGAACCTGCCATGGCTATAACGGCGGCGACTTTAAGCCAACTTCCAAAGTCTTTGCAATGACCGCGACCTGCTCTCCATTGTGCACATGATGAGGCTGAGGTTCGAACAGAGGTTGAGGTGGAAACCTCGGCCCCGTTGGCGGCCAGCAACTACACGCTAATGGTCAACAACTACAACAACAACAACAACAACAGGTAATAATGGAAAAACTTGCAGCGCACGCTGCCAACATTATAAAGAAATTGTAATAACAATAATGGCTCAATAATTTATTGATAAAGCCTCGAAGTTGCAGTTAAAGTTGTAGGCAGAGGTCGACTAATGTGTGTATATGTATAAGTGTGTGTTTGTGTGTGTATCAAACGGTACTTAGCGAGTATTTTTGATTTTTTGGTAACTTCATTTCATGCGAGAGTCTCGAGTCCACAGAGCGCGTAGTGAGCCAAATCGCTAGCCCCACAGAATCGTGACTCCCACATTTTAACCCTTGACCTCACCACGAGCGAATGAAGTTAACTGGATGCCAACTCTTACCCTCTACTTCCCCCTCTCTTGACTCTCCCCCACATTCCATCCGTTGCCTGAATTGTTTGTTGTACCTGCTTTCTTCCAAAAAAAAAATAAAACATAGGGGAATACAGTTGAAGAGGGGGAAAGGGGTTAAACCGAAAATCCACAATAATCATACAATTTATTACCTTTGCCTTTTTGCAAATTCTCGAACTCAAAATGACAATAAATCATGTGCACATTTTGATTTTGGACCCTTATGTAAGTCGCTGCCATGGCACGAGTCGGTGCATTGTTATGGCTAAAAGGATATCGAAATGGCCCAAAACCAGAGACAGACTAACAGACAGACGGACAGACAGACAGACACACGGGCAAGTGGTTGTTGAAAGTAAAGTGTGCACCAGCCCTGAGGGAGAAATGCCAACATAAAATGCAAATATTGCAAATGTTAAACTCCTAACCTGGTAAAACATTTACATAAAAAAAAAGTGTACTATATATATTTTCTCATTAATTAATTTCTTAATGTTGACTTTACTCTATTAAAATTTTTAAACACTTCAAATTTCAACTGGTAAAGTGATGTTTTTTAATTGATTTTTTAAACGAAGCATTTCCAATTTATTATATTTCCTTTTTCACTCTTGTAGATTTTATATTTTAATTGATTTCGTTTCTACTATGACTTCTTAAAATTATATTTGATGTTTTTATCAGAGTATATTGATTTGATATTTTTCGGTGGTTTATTCTCATAAAGTATTCGCCTTTTTGGGCGTCACTGGCATCTTTATTATTGTAATATTTCATATTATAAAATTTACAAGAAAACAAAGTTATTACCATTGAAAAATGGTGTATTATGTTATCTTGCAATTATATTAAATATATTATTATATTATATTATATTAAATGCAATAATATATTAAAATTATGTATTTATTTATTTTGATGCATAAATATGCAACATAAATATATCTTAACTTTTTTATTATAATTTTATTTTAATATTACCAAATAGATATCTTAAAATTTTTCGATTTTTCTCTCTGGCTTGATAAGAGCATTTACTTATTTTTGGCCCATCTTCTTTGAGCGCCTCGTTTCAGTACTATTTCTGCTCTTTGGAATTTTTTGTTGAAATATTTGAATTCCATGTGAAATTCGAAAATGATATCGGCTACTTCAAACGCAACCCTCGAAGGGATTCCATCAGGAGGTTGGCCAGCCAAGGTGTAAATGAAAATCATATTTACGCACCTTGGCTAACCAACAAACTCACTCACTTGTGTTGGACACTTGCCGCAGGTTATCACATGGAACAACATGGGCAACAACAACAACCACAACAACAACAATTATTCTGTTCAGCCTCGTCACGGATCCTGCTGAATTTTGGGTTGTAATTTTGGTACCACATTTGGCATGTTCTAATTTACAAGCGAGAGAGCGACGAATATTGAAAAGAACTGAAAGGAACCCCAAAAAAGCAGCGCCAAATGTAAACCAATCACGTCAGAGGGGAGAGAAGTTCATCGGAGGGATCAGGGCGAGTTACGTGCTTGTAAATTCAAATTTTTGGGGCCAATTGTATCGGTGGGTTTTATTCGGCAATGCCTTGGTCGGTTTTGCTTGTTTTCGTGGTTCATTGAGCCGCGTTCCGTGCATAAATTAATGAAATATGAAAAGGAGCTTGTTCTCAGAGGGGTTTGCGGGGTAGGGCGGAGTGGGACAGCTACGGGGAACAGGAGACCGCACACAATGTCCAACATGGTTTATTAATTCAATTTGTGCCTAAATTAACGTGTAAGTGCTTAAATATTGAGTTACCGGCAACGTCACATCAACCGGACTCTCAACTTCTGACTTCCTCTTCTTTTATTTTCTGCTTTTTGCGTGTGCCAATGCCATTGACTTTTCTTTCCCTCTTTTTCTGTTAATTGTTGTTGCAATTAATTATAATTTAATTTTTTGTAAAATATATAGACAAAAAAATATTATGTTTGCAAATTAACTATTTTTCAATAAATAAAATAATATAAGTAACTTTTAAGCTGTTTTTAACACAAGAAGTCCATTTTTATTATGACGAGTTAATGTAAATTTGAATGGTTGGAAAAATGTAATTATTGCGTAAAAGTGTGAGTAGGAACTGTGTTGAGATTGTACATGATTGAAATCAGGAATTAAAACCTTAACCGAAACCGTAACCCTTAACCGGTGAAAACCGATTGAAATTTGTAACCGTAACTGAATTTGTAACCGTAATAGCTACTGAGCACCTTTGATAACTTTGAACTGCCATAACTTTGTCAAAACTCAAACAATTTACATGCGCGATGTAAATTTGAGCATGATTTTACTTCTAAATTTATTCTGTGTTTAAATTTTGTTCATTTTGAAAATTCGAAATTTTTGAATTTTTTAGAAATTTTACAGTGTTACCCCTTATCATTTTTCGAAAATTTTCGACAAATTCGAATTTTAAAAATGAACAAAATTTAAATGCAGAACGAATTAAGAAGTAAAATGATGCTCAAATTTACATTGCGCATGGAAATTGATTGAGTTTTGACAAAGTTACGGCAGTTCGAAGTTATTTAAAATCAGTAAAATCAAAATAATCGAAAGTTTCAAACTAATTGAACCAAATATATGCGAAATCAAATTATAACAAAATCGACATTACACTGGACTTTTTCAGTAACCAGATAACAATATTTTTCAGGCTAAACCGAAACTTACAAAAAAACGATAACCGTTACGAAACCGATACTCCATGAATTTGCATAACCGAAAACCTTAATTCGAGCATATTTTGAAATTTTTAGATATTATAAAAAAATATGAATGAATACAAATGTAATGAAATTCTGGGAAATAGAAAATCCACAATTATAATAAATTGTTTTTATTTTTCAAGTCTGAGTAAGAGATTACTCAATAATATCAATCAAACATTGGCAGGTCGTTTGCTTGCCACCACTTAAGCCACCGGCTGGCGTCATTGTGGATCCACCTTATCACCACTGCACCGCATGGGGCATGAGTCCCTATCATTGGCACATCTGGCGTTGAAATTCCGATTCCAATTCCAATTCTGGCGATAGTTAAGCCCGCTTACGCCTCCATAAGCTTTGACTAATTGGCGAGGAAATCGATGGTCGATAAAAAGCCTCTCAACTTTAATTTATGGCGCCTAAAAGAAACAATCATATAGTATATGTAAAAATATTGTAACTGATTCGCATTTTAGTCATGCAATCTCAAACAAATGTTGGCATAAATTGTAGAAAATTTAACTGTTCTCTAAACATTATTAATCGACCACTTTACGCATTCTGAATGTGCAAATCATGCCACAATATTGTAAAGTTGCAACGTGTACGCGTTGTATGTAGTGTCGCTTGTTTAATTTATTTTTTTTGGCGATTTGAAATCGAAAGAACAACAAGCATTTTGTCTAGACATGCCATGTTCAATTTGGCCTTAAATTGCAGTCTGATTTTTGGTGTCTTCTGAAAGAAACAAGAACAAAAACTCTATAATAGTGACAAGGCTCTTAAAGACATATCAATTAGAAGTAAATAAATATATATTTCAAATAGGCATCCATGAATGATATAAAATTCAACATGCTCTATAATGTATAATAAAACAACAAATTAAGATAGAAGGCCTTAGATTATTCAATTCTGATATTCCAAATAATATTTTAATTTAATAAATTAATTACATATATTGCTTAACTGACGTCAACTAAAAGTATGCAACATTTAACATTTAAAATTAAATTAAAAATTAATTATTAATTTAATACAAAATATTCCCAGCACAATTAATAATTTCTGGTTTAATATACATATAAATAAGTGATAACTAATTTTTCTTATTTATTTTTTCTTTTTTTTTTAATTAAATAAGTATTGTCACATAAATAGAAAAATATCTGGGTTCGATTTCCCGTCTTGTTATTCTTAAGGTATAAAATTCCTTAGGAATGAAACGCAGTTCACATTACGTATATTTTTTCTGACACTAATAAAGTGCAAATTATCTAATTTAGTTTAATTACTAGATTAGGTCTAGTTTTTTGGCAAACATAAATTTGAGTGTGCCATTAGTTGGTATCGCTTAAGTCACGAATTAATCCATTAGTTAGCGCCATGTTAACGATTGGATATCCGAGCAAAAGGCGGCAACCCTGACATCTGCCAAGCCCACCCAAAAAACAATATCTAAGGCGACACTCACTTAGCATTTGATTCATGGACCTATCAGGCCAATCACCAAATCATTAACAACTAATTAAATTATATAAAACAGTCATTAATTAGACGCCAATAGCAGAGAACGAAACTAACTTGAATTCTAAGGTAGAGTCTGTAGATTTATATATTTCTAGAGTTGCCTTTCACTTTGGCTTTGGGTTGTTTTACACGGAAAATCGAAACGAATGGAAACGAAACAAACTGCATAATAATGACAAGAAGTTTGTGCTAAACTTTTGCACTTTGACATCCCGTTTTGACCCACCAGGTGCACCACAGAACCACTGAACCACTGCACCACTGCACCCACAATTGGCACGCTTTATGCGGCGGCAGTTGTAAATATTTAATAACTACATTAATAACAGCAGCAATGACAATGACAACAACAATTGCAACACCAGCAACAACAATCATAATAACACGCGCTGTTTTTGTTTTTTTTTTTATTCTGCGATTGCAATTTGCCAAAGCAATAAAAACTACCGTTTGAGCCACGTTTTGGCCACGTTTGCTTTTGCCAATGGTATGAATTGAATGAATGTCATTAATTTGACAACAGCAACCGTTAAATCAGCAATTCAATCACCAGCAACAACAACAACAAACACTCGCTGGCGACAAAAGAAACGGTTCTCGATTCTCAGTTTGGTGGTTTAGTTTCTTTTTTTGTTTTGTTGCTGTTGCTGTCGCTGTTGTTGTTATTTTTGTTGTTGTTGTTGGCCTCTCGCGGCGTGAGTCTTAAATTACCAACCTTGCCACAATTTTCAATGCGCATTCGCATTCGAATTTGTTTGCAGTAATTGGCCGGCAAAACTGGGAACTGACGACTGTTGCAGTTGTTGCTGTTGCAGTTGCTGCTGCTGCTGCTACCGCACCCATCAGCAACAGTTGCTGTTGCTGCACCACCCAAGCATTCATCGTTCGCCTTTTGCCTTTCAACTTCTGTTACAGGTGTCTCTCTTCTGATCGTCTGAGCCAAGTTGCTGCCGTGTCAATGACAGTTCAATGTGCTCGCGATTTGTTGCTGTTGTTACTGTTGTTGCTTTTGTTGTTATTGCTGTTGCTGTTGCTGGCAACAGTTGTCGCACATGCAAATCGTGACTGTTGGCCAACCGACGTCCATCACAAGTTGCCAAACAAACTTGCCAGTCAGTCAAGTCGGTCGAGAGTCAGTTCAGTTAGTCACATGCCACGTTTACACAGACACACGTTATTGTGATCTACTTATGTTACTAAGGCTATTATTACATATGCAGAATTTATTATTATCTATTATTAAAATCTAAAGATCCGAAATTAATAAACAATTTTTGCGCGAAATCTTTATTTTTCGATCTTTTGATCAGAACTTTAATACCATCGTTTATAATCTTTTTATTTATCCAATTTCTATTTCATTTTATTTAATTATTGTTTAAGTTTTAATAAGTTTTTATTTAATTTTTCTTATTGAATACAATTTTTTTTATATTATTTACACCTCGTTTTATTTCATTTCTGAATCTGCATTTTACGATTTGGTTTTAATTTTTGTTGATGGAATAATATTTGTACGTAATTTTTCTGACTGTATCCTTGAGCTCGTTCTTCAACTCAGCTTTCTTTATTATTATTTTCATTAACTTAGTAACATCTTATAATTTGATGGTTTACTTATTTTCTGCTCTTGATCTTTATGTCTTGTCTTTAAATTGTATTCTTCGTAATAATGATTTTATTTGATTTTTCTTATTAAATACTTATTTTTATTTCTTTATAATTGATTCATATTGTACTTTCCTTTTTTATTGTCTCTTTGTATTATATATTTATTTTATTTAATAAATAAATCAAAATATCTGTTTATAATTAAAAACTTGACTAATCGCGATATGCACTTCGTGTAAACGCTCTGAGGCTCTTTCAGTTACTAAGAGTACTCAGTTAGTGGCTGGCTCTGTAATTTTTCTTACGTTTTTGGTAGTTGAAATGCGAGTGATTTGCTTAAGACATTTTGATTGATTATATTTCTTTTATTTTGTTTTTTTTTTTGCTGTGCGCATGCGCCAAAGCGACGACAAAACTGCGACCGCCTTTTGCCACCACTTGCCCCCCTCCTCACTGCACCTACCCCTCCCTCTTAAACACCTTAACATTATCACGTTCTCCTTTAAGTCGTAATGCTTCCTCAAGTTTTGGCCTGTCAAAATCGCGTTTTGGCCACCAAAGCAGGCGACTGAAATAACGTTTGCTTTTTGGCCAAGTCATGCGCACAAAAGTCGCTCGCTTTTATTAATTATTTTGACCCAGAAATTGTTCGATTTGTGTGTTAAGTATTATATATATATATATGTACATATATATGTATCGGAATTGAGTTGAGGAACGGAATCTGACGATCCAAGTGCGGATCTGTTTTGGGGATCGGCGCGCGTTTGTTGTCAGTTAAATTTACCACCTGTGATGAATAACGTTACATTTTGTTGATTTGTTGTTTTTCATTATGTTGCTGTTGTTGTTGCTTATCGTGATTTATCGCATTTATTAAGTACCAGCGGAATCTGGCATCAGAATCATTCGGTTACATTACGACTTTGCGTTTTGCCATGCCCACATTAAAGTTGATTACTCAGGTGTCTCTGAGTGCGTGTCTCCCCTCTCCTCTCTCTCTCTCTCTCTCTCTCTCTCGCTGTCTCTGTCTCTTTTTCTCTCCTTTCCAGCTTTGTTTGTGTATGGGGGCCATGTACCGTTAATTAATTTACAAGTTGTTTTCTGGCTTAGTTTGAATTTGTTTAACAGTGTACAGTATATGCGCCTTGGGGGCATGTGAAGATTTCACATTTCTAATAGATTTATTTAGGTGTGCAATTCATTATCCAAGTATGTAAAGTTGTGCAAATATGCTAAAGCAAAATTGATTTGATTAAAATATCAGTATTTTGACATTAATGCAATTTTTGCATGCTTTAATTTCTAAATTAATTCAATAACTAATTGCAAAATTATTTTATTTTGTAAAGTAAAATGTTTTCGACTGTTTTTTTGCCAAAATTTAATCCCATAATTTGGTAGAATATTGAAATTCAAAAATGTAATTTTTTTAGTAATTTTGGTTATTTAAAAAATAATAATAATTTACAGTTGAATCTCGTCTATTAGAATCTAGATTATGCTTTAGTTTTTAGCTCAAATTCCAATTATTCTTTCTAATTTTTATATCGAAGCTTATTGTTATTATTTTAATTTTTTTATTTAATTTTTTTTTAAATTTAATTTTACTTTATGATTTAAATTTTTACTCATTGACTGTTTAGTTTCAAGCAAAGTGATTTTTAAAAATATCTTATTTTTTTTAAAATTAATTATTAAATAATAAATATTAAATATAAGTAATAAAGCGTATGTTGATATCATGAATTTGTGAACTTGCAATATCTATTGACAATTTTGTTGCACTC
This sequence comes from Drosophila kuntzei, assembly GCA_035042165.1. NCBI lineage: Eukaryota > Metazoa > Arthropoda > Insecta > Diptera > Drosophilidae > Drosophila > Drosophila kuntzei. The sequence goes on from JAWNLU010001430.1 coordinate 556,228, forward strand.
GTTAACAGTGCAGTTAATCAGACTAATGTAGAGTATTAAACACAAAATAAAATATGAGTGAAGTAAAAAAGTTTGTCTTCTAATTTTTCAAATTTTTTGGCTTATCGGCCATCTTCAGTTTGGATGTGTGTGGAGTGGATCTGGTTGAAGTTCTCAGAGGAGTTGAAGTGCTCGGAGCGATGGTGGCTCGGGATGAGGGCGGTGCACGTGGTAGATGCGGCAAGGAGGCTGGATATTGCCTACGTTTCAAAGTGGTTTTTGGATTGCTTTTAGTATGCTGCACTGGCGAGGACTTTCTCTCCTGCGTTGGCTGCTCCTCCGGGGATGGCATTATGGCCGGAACCTCGCGATGCATGCGGGGAGAAGGTGCAGCGGGATTGATGCCATGGGAACTGATGCTGCGACTGAGAGCCTCCAGTTGTTGTTGTGCCTCCAGATTCGTATCACGCATCAATGTCGTAATCCTCTCGCGACTTCTGCGCTCCTGTTCCAATTGATCCCGCTGTTGATTGCGAATCAGCTCGAACTCCTGCCAAAATGTCTGACTAATCCGCCGTGTATTGCGATTGAGTTCACGGCGTAAAGCATGCACCACGTGTGCATCACGTGGCAACTCATCTTCGACAGCGCGTTTGGACATGATTTTTGTGAAAAATTTGGATATCTCTGAAAATGATTATGAGAGAAGTTGTGTATATATATATATATATAAATATATGACGTATGACGTTTTAGCCTTTAAACATTTGATCGATGCGAGTTTTCTAATTGCTTTCTTCTCAATTGTGGCGAGAAAAATGAGGCCCGTATCGAAATGGCATGAAAAGCACCACAACACATGTCAGTCTGGGAGAGTGAGAGAAATTGTTGGTAAGAAGCATATTTGTTCTGTGTGTGTGTGTTCAGTCAATCAATCATACGATAGAAGCTTGAAAACTTGGCCCAATTGGGTCTTGGCCAAACAATGGACTCAAACGATTGTCTTTGATATAATCGCAGCAACCTCCACTCCACTCCACTTCACTTTATTTCAGTTCTTTGGAGTCGACTTGAGTCGAGTCCATTTAGCCGAAATGAAAACAAAATTGCCAACAGCGCCGCCTCCTTTTTGTTTCCTGGCCAAGATGCCCCCCGCTGTGCACTTGTCGAAGCCAAAAGTTCAACGATTGCCTCCGACTGTTTTAAATGCGGCTACCTAACCAAAGCAAAACAAGGCACAAGCCGAATCCCCAGTCCCCAATCCATTGCCAAATATTCACAATTTATCCTTTATGGCTTTTGTTTCTGCAGAAGTGAAAACAAAAGATTGTCATCATCATCTCGAGAGAGAGACTTTGCTGTTGTTGTTTGTTGTTTGCATAAGATCAACAGTTTCTTGATAGTACAGAGCAAACAGAGTAAACTATATTATATAGTGTATGGCATATATTTATGTATATGACTGATCGCCCTAATTGGGTGAAAGTGCTTAGAAAGTGTGACAGTGGTCCCAAAAAAAAGAAAAAAAAACAAGAGCTCTCTCATCATTACCGATGCCCCCTGTCAAATCAATATCTATGGCCTTTACCTATACCTGTAGCTATATAACATACATCACCCGCATATATAGGCATCCTCAGCAATCAGCTAGCAAAATGACTACAACAAAGCTCCGTCTGTCCATTTGTGAGATATTCCCAGGCCAGGCAAGAAAACTAGAACTCAAAATCATACATCACAAGCAATTACCGGCTAAAATGCGGCAGAGTGAGCTTCGACAACAACGACTAAGGCATTGACTAACCTTGGCCGCTAGTGAGGAAAACAGATAAACACAACAACAACAACAAGCAAGGAAAATAAAAATAAAATAAATATATATGTATATAAAAGAGTGGGCTGTTGTTATTATTGTTGCTGTTAATACACTTCAATTGATTCAGGTATATTGATAATACGTGCCAAGGAATCTTTTGGAACATTTTAACAAGGATTCGATCCTTTTTAGCTTATATTTGCAATTTTTAAGAACTTACACTTTACTGAAGCTTATTTTTCAATTACAAATTCTTGTTAGAGAAATTTCGGAATTAAAAAGAATTTTATTTTAAATACTGGCCTGGCTATTAAAAAATAAAATAATATAAAACGGTTTCCGGCAAGAAATTTACTGAACAATTCTAGATGCATTCGATACTGTGTTAGTTTCAAAGGTAAAATTGATTATAACGCATTTTGACTTATGCTTATAACTAATCTATTTATCTACTTCAGTTAAAACAGTCGACAAATAATAAGAAAAAAATAATTTAATATTTAAACTAAGACTATAAAAATATATTCAAGCTGAAACTTACCATATAATAAATATATATTAAATATCATTAAAATTTAAAATATAGAGGATGAACAATCTTTGAATTGCTTTGAATATATATCTGAGCTATTCTTCCTAAACAGACTGGATTTACTTGCTGTAAATGTGTCTTAAATAAAATATAATAAATCATGTACAGTTTAAAGTACATTTCTATACGCTTCATAGCGTATCGAAAATTCGTTGTTTGTTTGCTGAGCTCGTTTGATGTTGCTGTTTTGTTGGGATGTTGTGTATGCCGCGCATGCATCATCATACCATCATCCCATTATCACATACCACAAGCCAAGTGAAGCCAAGACAAGAGATGGTAAGGCAAGGTAAGACAAGGCTGCCTAGTGGTGCGGTGGTGCGGTGATGGTGGTGCGGTGGTGTGGCTAAAGCTTCGGTGGCTGCTGCTCCTCCTTTTGCTGACCGACTGCGGCACTTGAATGCTTGGTATGAAATAAATCGCGTGTTTATTGTGCCAACGGCGATCGCTTCAATGTTGCACATGAAAATTGAACGCAATAGAATGCCACTAATCGATCGGTCGAATAGTCTTTCTCTCCCTCTCTATCTCTCTCTCGCTGTGTTGGATGCCGCTAGCAACAAAATGAAATGTTTCAAGTTCAAATGCAAGGTGCGGAGCTGGCCAAGAGAAGGAGTGCCAGACTGATTGGACGGGCTGGACAGCTCAGCTGGCTGTAAGTCTGTCTCTCTGTCTGACAGTTTGTCTGTCTCTCTGTCTGCCTGTTGTTGTTGTTGTTGTTGTTGTGGCAGACTGGCGCAAGCAATCTTAAAATAATCTAAACGATTTGGCGAAAATCACGTTGCCGTCGCCATCGCCATCGCCATCGTCGCGGCTTCGGCATCGGCATCCACCTGTTACGCCGAGCTCATTTTTAATGCCTACCTCTTGAGCTTCCCCAACCCACCCCGCTACACCCACCCAAGTAAAGGCGGGTCTGGAGCAACTGCTGCGACGGCGGCATTGAGAGCAAATTGCAAAAGCCAAATTCAACGAATGCCGGCGCACAGTTTGGCATTAATAATGAAGCGCAATCAACTGACGGCCGCCGGCCGTTGGATGGTTCCAACTTCGACTTGACTGAATGGAATGGTATGGTATGGATTGAAATGAAATGGATGTATGTATGGCCAGGTGAGGGTGCCTTGATACGTACCATTGGCATTGGCATTGCACAGATTAAACATTTTTCCAACACAATGCATAATTTCTCGCTGCTGGGCTCGTTATGTTGTATGTTGGTTGGTGTTATTCTAAACGGCTTTTAGACAAAGCATCAGCTCAGTCGTCTGCCCGCTGCCCGCTGCTCACGCTGCCAATCAATCAATCACGTCGAGACCTGAACTGAACTGAACTGAGTCGCCTAGTCATCTGAGCATCTGCCGACGCCATCAACGTACCCGGAGCGCGTCTCTCTGGTCAAGTGTAATGGTTTTGTCATGATGCAGCATTTAAGCTGCCGCCGCTGATTGATGCCGCGTTCGTTCCACAAGAAAGTGCCAGTTAGGAATTTCACACCACAGACAGCACCACCAACACCACCAGCACTACTAGTACCACCAAATACACCAACTGGCTATGGAAATTTTGTGTGAGCCACTTGTCAGTCAGTCAGTCAATTTTCTAGCAATTCCATATCCAAGTTCGTTGCCTAAGTCTTTTGTTTGATTGCACTCGGTTTGATGTAGAATTTTTAAAAAAAATAATATTGGATCGAATATATTAGTTTTCAGTTGATATTGTACGTTTATTTTGTGTGAGAAATTTGTCAGTTAAATTTTCAAGCAAATTTCAATTTTCCATCCACAAGTTCGTTGCCTAAGTCTTTTGTTTGGTTGCGAATTTTAATTTTATTTATTACCAATTTTGATGTAGAATTTTTAATAAAAATAATATTGGATCGAATATATAGCTTACAGTTGAAATTGTTATTTTATTTTGTCTGAGAAATTTGTCAGTTAATTTTCTAGCATTTCCATATCCAAGTTCGTTGCCTAAGTCTTTTGTTTAGTTGCATTCGGTTTGATGTAGAAGTTTTATTTAACAATATATTAGTTTTCAGTTGAAATTGTTAGTTTATTTTGTGTGAGCAATTTGTCAGTCAATCAGTCAATTTTCTAGCAATTCCATACACAAGTTCGTTGCCTAAGTCTTTTGTTTGATTGCATTGAAGTAACTATTTTTTTAGTTTTAATTATGAAATAATAAATAAAACATTGACAGTCGCTTAAACTTTAAGTCATAATCGAAATTCCAATTGTACTGGAAATCAAAGTATACACATAATTGTAATTTAATTTCTTATTAGTTCTCAATTCAAATTTCTTGTTATTTTTAAAGTATTCAATGCGAGAAACTGAATTAATATAGAGCATTATAAGTAAATAGTTATCTTTAGGATTATTAAATTTTCTTGTGTTTTAACACTTTAGTATTCATGATATCCCTCTATGCCTTCCATTATTTAGTTATTTTTTATAACATATTTTTTTTAGTTTTTCTCTTAATCAATTCTCGATTTGCATGCAAGTTTTGAACTGATTGGTTGAAGGCAAAATAAAATTGGAGCTACAAATGCCACCTGCAGGGCGGCATATCGAATCAGCGAAATCAAAGCTAAATTAATTGACGACAATTGTTGTGTGGCAAGTGGTCAAATTGTGTGGCAACATCAAAATCAGCCACAACAACAACAGCAACAGCAACAACAATTGTAACAACCGTAACAACGGCAAACGTCAATTGTCTAATCAACAAATTTAGTCAATAAATCGTAATTAATTAACGTTTGCCGCTGCGCTTTGCTGGCAGTTGCAGCTCAGTCAGTTTCTGGCAGTGGCAGTTGCAACTGAAAGAGTTTTTCAAATTTATTTTAAAGCTGAAAATTCAAATTTGTGGCAAATGAAAGAACAACAACAATAATAACAACAACAATTACAAAAGCGGCGAGCAAATATTCGTGAATTGCGACTAATTTTTAGTGCAGCAAGCGAAAAACGTTAACAAAAATATTGGTAACAGCTAATCAGGCGAATATACGCCCCAAAAAAAAACAGAGGTGTGTCTGGCAGGTGGTCATACTGTGTAAATGTTGTTGTTGCTGTTGATAACATCGTTGCAATGTGTTTATTGTCAAAAAATTGACTTGCAATCCATGAACAACCTTTTCGATCCCATTGCAATCAAAAGACTTAGGCAACGAACTAGCTGGTGATATGACTTTTGAAAGTTTTTCAAAAATATATTATGAAGCAGTTTACATATAGAACAAATTAGGAATTTAACTCCATTTCCTCCATCACATTTTATGCAACATGTTATTAAGGATATTGCCAATTTTGAGATTCTTTTTGCCATTTCCGTTAGGGAATTCAACAGAAATTCAACAGCTCATCGTTTTGGCTTATATCATACTCTGCAATTAGCTGTAAAGAACTTTTAATTAATAATGTTTAATGCTCAATGGTTGATGCTTAATGCTCATGATATATGTGTGTACTGACATCGAACTCTACTGTGGCCAGATCAAAGGCGCCCATAAAACCGCAGCCCCAACTTGGCAGTTAATCAAATTAATTGCTTAGAAAATCAACATGTTGATTTGAACTCCAAATAAATACGAGTAAAAAAAGGCGAATAATATTCACAATCGAAACGAATTATGGTTATATATATGGGTATTATTATGCATATTCAAGGCCTCCCCCAAACCCTAACCCACAATGGACATGTGCAACAGTTTTTTTTTCTTGTGTAATATATTTGGATTGTAGTTTTGTTAGGTATTTTTGTTGGATTTTTGTAGTGGCTGCGTGTTTATATTCTTGGAAGCGCATTATTTAACCGCAACACTGAACTAAAAACGAAAATTGGCCAAAAACGAGGCACATAAATCACCAAAACACACACTCACATATCGGTTTTTGGGGTAGAATCATTGACAGCGCGCCGGAAGATTTCATTGTTTCCCAATGGGTCCCAAATGGCGACGGCGACTTCTCGGTATTTTATTAAGCCACACAAATCAAAAACCCAAGGCATCCAGCAAAAAAAATAAATAAAAAAAATCAAAGGAAAAAAAGTATATATATATATTTATTTATATATATCTAAAGAAGCCTTCGTGCGGTAACTTGACTCATGAATTTGGATGCTTAATTCTACTTAAACTCTGTCTGTCTGGCCTTTTTGTGCGCTTTTAAATGCCTTTCATATTGGGGTCTGAAATCCGAGCGAAGCGACGATGCTGCCGCGATTAGCTGGGCAAACAAGTGTTAAAGTTGTGGCAGCCACCGCTGGAGATACTATTGGTGGTGCTGCAAGAGATGGAGATGGTGGTGCTGGCGATGGTGATGGCAGTGGGTGCACTGATTGCTGCGCCGCTCCTCTAAGTGAGAAACAAAACAAACGTTATTTTTTTTTATACTTCTTTCTTTCTCGATTTGCCGCATTTGTTTTATCGCCATTTTTGGGTAGCTTCTTTTTTCCTTTAGTGTTTTTTTTTGTTTGTTTGTTTGTCTGTCGCATTGCATTGTGCAAGACGATTTGTGCTTTGTTTTATAACGCGTTTGCTTGTTTATTTATTTGGTTACGTTTCGTTTTGGCAAATCCACAGATGAAAACAGTTACCAAGCTGTTGCATAATCTTCCCTTTGGCGTTATCTTAGTTACTTGCATGCTGAAGACCTATAAATCGGAAGGGAAGTGCTGAAAAATTTAAAAGATTCTTGAAATGGATATGTGATTCTTTTCTTAACATTTGCTGTCATAACATAGATTCTTACATCTTTATAAATGTAGAAAAGTAAGATAAAGAAGACAGCAAAAAACTAAATAATCTGATAAAAGAAAGAGACATGGAGAATACTGAGTTCAATAAAGCAAATAATATGAAAAGTTTGCTTTTGAATTAAAGAGATTTTTTATCTGGGGATTTGATTCATTTTTTTTTTACAAAATTAATCAAATAAGATCCTTAGATAATGCGAAGGTGGAAAAACGAAAAAAAAATGTAGGGATATTAATAGAATCTTGAATAAGAACCTTGTAAATTTATTTGGGGGGAGAAATGTGATTTAAATTTTCTACAATTTATAAATTAAGATCTAGACTATAATCTGTTCAGTTTCATCTCCAACTGCAGCTCACAGGAATAGCTCAAGAAAATCTACAAATTTAAAGATCAAAAAATTAAATCTTTAATACAGTGAAGTGTGAGCCTTGAATGTGAGTTGTGTAATCGGAACAAAGTAAAGTGTCTTTGGGCTATTAAAAGGATTATATAAGCTTTCATGAATGCGTTATTGCTGTCAAATTCTAGCATTGCACCTGGTGAGATATTTGCATATCAGCAATCATTGTCCAGACTGTTCATGTCATTTGCAAAGCAGCTAATCCAATGGACAACAAACAACAGAAAGGCAGAAACCCCACCCCACTTGCAGCCCACACAATAACACAGAGAACAACAACAATAACAACGCACACCCCTCTAAAGGAGTTCGAGTGTGTGTGTGTGTGTATTTGTGTGTTGTCTGCCTGCCCAGTTTGTCTCTAATTTAATTTGCATTTTAACAACTTTTTGCGTGTGGCTTTGGCTTTGGTTCCTACTCCAAAATAAAAAAAAATGCTGTCCAAATGGACAGCGGGCAACAAAAGGCGTGACTGCAACATGCGCCAAGTGCGTGAAACGCCAAAATAACACAGCAACCTGCCAGTGGAGTCAGTGGAGCCAACTTACCTGCGGGCGCACCACGAATGCCGCGCACAAATTAAATTAGTTTGAATAAACAGCGAGAGGTAACCAAAAAAAAAACCAAAAAAAAATAAGACATGAAAAAAAGAATAAACGAGAACAAAAAAAATATATACTCGTACATAATAAATGAACGAGGACGCGGGCGCAGCCTTTAAATGGCAATGCAACAGCAGCCACAAAATAATAAGAAGAAACCAGCCCCAAATCAAAGCATAAGCAAAGCAAAAGCAAAATAAAACCAAAGCAGAGCGAAGCGAAGCGAAACGAAACGAGAAGCTGCAGGCTTCAGAGGCAAGACGAGAATTGTGGCAACTGAGAACTGAGAACTGAGAGAAGGCTGCGTGGGCGCATGCCTGCGCAGGTGATTTTAATCGCATGCCAGGAATCTGGCATAAACAGGTGAACCTCGTATCCAAGAAGACGAAGGTAGCCAACAATCACAACAGCAACAGCAACAGAAACAAAATTAAATCAGAGACCACAAAACGTAGCAGCTACACAGAGAAAAAATCCAGGATTCTAGCAAAAAAATCAAATTTTTTAATTTAAGCTTCAAATTTAGATTCAAAAATAACAGACTATATTCAAACCTTTATTATCGTTGGTGGTATAAATTTTTTTAATTAAAAAGCAATAGATTTTTATTCAAAATGCAAAAGACTGAACAAATAAATATATATTTTAATTTTAATTTTACATTTGTTAAAAACAAATTTGATAAATTATTCAAGATTTTTTTATAAAAGTCAAATATAATTCTTAAATTTGAAGTGTATTATAAAAGTCCTTAAATAACAATTAAATGTGTTTTTCTTTACTTATTCCTTAAACTGTCTTAAACTTTTTTATCCGTGTACGAAGCGTATTCCAAATGAGCCAGAGTCTGAATCCAAGCCTGTGTTGGAGACTGAGCCTGGGCCAGGATGAGGCACGGCAAAAACGAAACGAAACGAAAATTGTAAATCACGAATTTTTGCTGCAAGATATGCAAAAGCGGCGCACATTTTGTAGCAAATTGAATTTTCAGCAGAAAACCAAAAACGGGCCAGTTGTTGTTGTTGTTGTACGCCTTGTTAAAGGCGAAAAAATAAGAATCAGCGCGCTTGCGCATAAATTTCACAAAGAGCATTTGCAACTGCGACAGGTTGCAGGTTGCAAGCAGAAATCAGCAAGCGGCAAGCGGCAACAAACAGTTCCCAGTTCGCAGTTCTCAGTCACCAGTTGCCAAGTTGCCCAGCTTCCAATCTGCATATACAAGCCATAAAGCAATTTCCATTGCTGGAGCACAAGCAATGCGAATGACGTTCCATAGTACACCCCACACCCTACAGTAGGAGAAGAAACATGAAAGAACAGCTAGGTAAAGTCCTTAAAAAATATTGTAGCAAAGATGTAATACTCTTGTGCCGGTTCCAGCTAAATAAAATATTTCTGTGGATATTGAGTGAACTTTTTTAAAATTTGTTTTCAGTTTATTAAAAGCAAATATCAATTATCAAAATTAATTTAAATTAACAACGACAACGACACGTTGTGCGAGTTAAAGTCGTTTCATGAGTTTATTAGATCAATTATTTAAAATAAAACATTTTTGAATATATATATATATATTTTAATTTATTGCTAAAAATCATTTGTTCATTATTTATTTTGTACATCAAACATAATTATATTTGAATAAGATGTCTGTAAAAATAACAAAGCTTTTAATAATAGAAAACAATTTCAATTCTTCAAGATAACTTATGAAATAATTTTATTTATAATTAAAAAATATGTTTTTTAAATATCTGCAAAAATAAATAAGTTTTTATAAAGAATACTCATTTGTATATCTTCAAGATATCTGTAAAAATGCATTAACTTATCAGAAAATGTAACAAAATGATAATACCCGCTGTGAGGGCATACAAAAAAGAAGAGACAAAAATGAAGATCAAGAAGTTGCCCTTCCCAAAAGCAAGTTGCAAGTCCGCAAGTTGCAATTGCCGATGCCTGTACAGGCATAGGTACAGGTAGTGGGGCACACAACCTTGATCCTTGTCAAGTGCAGCCTACAACAACCTCCAGCAGCTTCAGCAGCCGCCAACAACTTTAATAAGTTCGCAGCTCGCAGATTTTGTCAAGTTCTGTGTTCTGATTCTACGAGTTCTACGCCTTGACTTTAACCAAGCATGCGTATTTTATTTACTTGATTTTTATGCAAATTTTTATTTTATTTGTTAAGGAAAATGCCCAAGCAGCCGCAGCGGCAGCAGCAACAACGACGTATTCATTTCGTTGTTGTATGCAAAAAAAAAAACAAAATAACAAAAAAATTGTTATGGCTCGTCGTCGTGAGGGAAGGAGTCTCTACAGTCTCCAGTCTTGCAGTCTCAGAGTCTCATAGTCTCGTGGCTGTTACCATTTATAGCTGGCGGTTTTTCGTTGCCAAATTAGTGAATTTACATGTTGAACAATGATCAATGTTTTGTTAACAAATGTTTGCTTTACAACGCTTGTTACATACGTTAACCGAGACTCATAACAACAAAGCACAGCACAATCCAAGAAAACAACAATGCCAACATTTTCTCTAGCCATTCGGAAGCTGTGACGATGAGCATTTTTTCTCATGTTGTTGTTTTTTAACAAGTGTGTATGTGGGTGTGTGGAAAATAGTTATTCTATAACGAGTACAACAGATAATGTGTATCTGATCCGAGTATCTTAACTACATAGAAATAAAGACAGGGACCATAGGACATAGGACCGGTAACTTTTAGAAAATATAGAAATTATGTTGAAAAGGTGTTGATCAATAAGGAATCTGTTTCTTACAATTGGCATTTATGATTCAAATGTGAGGAAATTTTTAAAAGATCAATCTGGAGATAAAACTTTAACTTTATTAAGTTGACTTAATAAACAATATAATCTCAAATATTCCCTTCGAATTTAGTTATAATATTTAATACTACATTATACAGAATGAAGAAGAAGAATCCTGGATGCTGTTGAATTAATTATTTTATTTATTTAAATTTTTTAACAACATTATGACTTCTTTAGTTAAAAAATTGTTCTGATTTTTAACTCAAATATAATTGATATTGTTTTTAATCAATATCTTGAGCCTTCTGCCTCATTAAAATTTATATATATTGTTTTATTTTTATATTTAAAATTATTTGTAGATATTCCACTCGAATTTAGTTACAAAATATTAACCTATTATTTTATTTTATAATACTGTTTTTATTTTAAATTTAAATATAATTGTTATTGTTTTTAGTTAATATCTGGAGTCTTCTGCTTTAGAAAAATGTATAAATAATATTTGACTTAATTTTTTTTTAATATTTTAAAATATATCTAATATCTAATCCACTCGAATTTAATTATAAAATGTTGTGCATCAGCTGTCATTCCCTAGTCAAATGGAAGGTCGATTTCGGTGATCATTTATGATAGATAGACCTGGTCCATAACAAATTAATAATAGCCTCGACATGCTGCCACCCTCTGCCCGATTCCCAGAGAATTGTACTGCAAAGTAACAGTGTGTCTAATGCAATTGTGTGTGGGATATTGTTAAGGGCAGGTCATTGTAGACTGGTAGCATCCAGGAGTTGGTAAACATTGAACTGTTGGCACTGTCAGGCATTCAGCCGTGGTCAAAGTTTACCATCAAATTGCTAAAATAGCAAATAATGAAGCTGACAGCATGGATAGGCTAAAAGGGGATGTGGATGAGCAGGACAACAAGGGATGATCCGGCTGTTAAGCTGGTGCTGCTGCTGCTGCTGCAAACAGGGGCGGCAATTAAAACGGGGCGCAACTTCCCTCCCCCCTTTTGCAATGTTGTTGCTGTCAGCACAGGGACATAAGCAACACTTTCTGGTCGTGGGAAACCAGAGGGGAGAGAGACCTGAAGTGCCTGTTGGCGGTTTGACGATGCCGAGAAAAGATACATTTGTAGCCTGTGGCAGACAGCGAGCGTCTGTTGGCCATCAATTTGGTTGGTAATGCCCGTCGAGGGGGAGAGAAAGTGAGAAGGGAGAAGTGAGTGGCGTGCTGCGCTTTAATTTCTCAATGCATATCTACGCATTATCCTTGCTGCTGGTGCTTGTCCCGTCACTTATTATCATCTGCATGGTGTGGCGTGCCCAGAACCACTTGAGTTTTACAATCGAATTTTGGTGGTTCGTCAATAGGCCTGCGATGCGGGTGTGGGAAGCGTTTCCTTGTGAAGCTGAGCATATGCTTTTACCCGCCATCTTCTGCCATCCCCTTCCATCCCTGCACTTGGCCTTTAATGGCCACGTCGCGACGTGTGCACTATCAATTTGAATGGCCAACGGCATCTTCAATTTTTATGCATATTTGCTGTTGGCCGGTCACGTGCCGTTCCAGGATTTTCGACAGTCAGACAGTCGTCCCTTAGCTTTAGTTTTGTCTCAACTCTGTACCTGTCACAATCACACTTGGCGGCATGCTGCAGCATTGCAAATAATATAAATTAATATTTCTAGTCGACGAGTGTCGTCTGCAACCCCAGACCAGGTCTTCTGTCTCCTGTCTCCTTTTCTTTAGCCCTGGGTGTGTGTGTTTTATTTGAGGTTTTGTCTGTTTATGAGATTGGGATTTTGCTTATACGATTGCCCAGACTGATGTCCAGATTTCGGTTTGCTCTCTGATGTCTCCCTCGGGAGGAATGTCACGGGCTACACTGAGAACTCTGGCTGCGGTTTCACATAGAGTCTGAAGCCGGGGTGGGAAATTGGGCTAAAATTGTAAGGAAGTGACAATGGAAATTAAGTAAAGCATATAATGTCATACCTAAAGAATGGGAAAAACGAACAAAAGTAAACTCTTTATTTTATTGAAAATTGAATGAACGACACAAATGTTTTAGCTGCATACAAATCACATGAAACGATGGGCGGAAAATAACAGATATTCGAGGATTGTATGCCCGACAATATATGTATATATTGATTTACTTCTTTACATGGAGAATAAATTCATTAAGTTTCCTATGAAACTAAGACAAAAATGTAGAAAATTAAAAACAATTTAGATGAATTGCTAGAATATTTGTAAATACTCGTATATAATATCTTAAACTATAAAATAATAATTTTTAATTTTACATTGTAATCTAATAATTGTATTTAAAATCCAATTAATTATTTTTTTTTTCTGTCGACTTCTTTTAGTCCAAGTTGAATGAATAAATATATAAGTAATGAAATAAACATTGAGGATAAATTTAAAAAAATATTTCAATAGAAAGATGGACAAAAATGAATAAAACACAAAGATGTGTTGCGAGAAAATAAAAATAAACACTCGTTTCTCTGTCTGTGTCAGTTCAGCTTCATAATTTCGCCAAGTGCACAAGTTTTGGCAAATATTTGTGAAATCCTTTACGCCTCCCCATATCGAATTTGATTTTGATGACAACAACAAATGCCGCTCATTTCCGTTGCGTCTTAAAGACACGTGTCCGGATGACGGGCAACTGGCAACTAATAAAACTGCAGCGTGCAGATTTGTCAAAGATTTGAGAAAAAAGGTACACAGGGATGAGGGCCACTTAATGTTGGCATTTGCTGCCCGAAAAAGGGGAGTTTAATAGTTGCTGGTGTGGGAAGTGGGAGAGGGAATATTGTTGCCACTGTCAATGGGAGTTGATGAGCCGCATTAGTGCAAATTGTTGTGGGTGTCAACGGCAGACCATATCGAATGACGGCAGAGCACTTGATACATTTAACAGGCAGCAAATCATCAAAATAAATTAAATGCAGAGTGGAGGTTGCAACATTTACACTGATAAAAATCATCAGTTTATAAAATCAAAAATTTGTATTTGTTAAATAAGACATATTTTAATTTCAACTAAAAATATCAACTATAAGAACAAATGAAATTTGCGTTTCAAATTTAACATATTTTTTATAATTAAAAGAAATTAAATCAAAAAATCAATAATAATTATTTCTAATTTAGTTTTTCTAAATCCCAAAATAAAATTTTTAACTTGGTTTATAAAGTATAAGTGTATAAGTATAATAACCAGGAAAATAGATTTTTGTGCGATTATTCATTATAACAATTATGGAATTTAATAGAAGAAAGAGATCACCAATTTTATTCTTATGTTAATAATTTTTAAAGTGGTCTAAATTAATATTTTCTCACAAAATTAAGAATTTTCTTGTAAAAAAATGAGAACTAAATATAATTTTATCAGTGTATGTGGAAGAAAGAGACGCCAACAATGGAAAGGTGGCAACTAATGCCTCGACTACAGTGTCCAGGCAAAGTTATGTACCCAGACATAGATACAGAGGAGCGCCAGGTAGGCGCATAAACAAAGGCATTAGACGTCAGTTGAAGCGACGCAAAGTTGATTGGTGTCAGCCATAAAGTTGCCACGTCTCCTGCTCCTGCATCCGCATCCGAATTCGCATCCTGCTGGCGCCAAAGGCTTTGAAGTTGGCGTCAACTGATCTTGGTACTTCGTTAGACACGCAGGCGTTGATGGACATCTTGTCGCTAGTCGCGACTTGCCGACCAAGTTGACCAGACCAGAAAGTGTCATATATAGTCAGTCCGTCAGTCAGAGTCAGAGTCGGAGTTTGGAGTTTGGAGTTGGAGTCACAGTCGGCATGTGCAAAGATCTGGCTGTCTTTCCCGACTGGGACTGGCGTCAAATGGTGCTTAGCGGCACCCACTCTGGTCCAGACCAAGCCCGACTCGGGCCTCCATCTCATTTGCATAGAAATGTGCGCGGGTGTTGGCCCAGACCCAGGCTAAAATACAAATACAAAAAGAAAACAAATGCAGGAAACCTATTGTCTTTTCGGCCTGGCTGCAAAATATGCAAAGCTTAAATTTATGAGAAATTAAAGTAAATTTATTGCATCGCATTTTGGACCTCGACAGAAACACTTTCTGTGGTCTGTCCTTTTGTCCCTTTTGGCTTTTGCTGATTGTGTGATCGATGGATCTTATATGCATGTTTTCTAGATAACTTTCTCCCTCCAATCGAAAACAACAACAGCATGCCACAAACTTTGATCTAACAAATTAAAATGGACTTGGAATATGTAGCTTCAACTTCAAAAGGAAATTCAGTCAGAAAATTTCAAGTTGATCTATTTTATGAATGACAGTTTGAATTAATTTTAAATTTGAGGCCATTTATCCTAAATTTATATTAAATTATTTCAAGTCAACTTCTCTTTGTCGACATTGAATAAATAAATAAATAAAAGTGGATTGTTTATTGCTTTAAAAACTATCTGGAAAACTTGATATATTTCTTTTTTTATTTTTAAAGTGAGGAATTCTTCTAGGACTTTATGAATATATTTCCGTTGAACAACTTGCATCTTTCTCTGAATCATGCAAGATGCTCTAATGCTAACGCTTTCAAATGTCAAAAGCGTAGTCACTTAAAATGCCAGAGATTCAAGTCGGCCAATGAAATTAGGTAATAAGCTGGCCATATAGAAACCCATTTATATGCGGTCCACTCCAAGTGCAACTCACTTTTCATTTTCAAATGGCAATGGCAAGTGCCGTGCTGCACAGACACAAACACAAACACAGACATATGTAGACGGCGAGTCGATGTTGCAGTTGCAAGTCTTATGGCTGGAGTTAAAGGCAGTTATAATTTATAAGACTGGGACTCAGACCAGACGACCATAAAAGTCCTGGACTGGCGGCCTGCAGGCGGCTCTGTCAGTCGGACTGTCAATTGAGCGCAACACTTCGAGGCAAAAGAAAAATAAAGGAATAAAACGAGCGCAAACAAAGCCACAAAAATCGGACATGCGGACACTAAAATGAATTGAAACTAATATGCCAAAGTGAGTGGAGCAACAGCCTCTGACAATGGCTTCATGATTCTGAAGACAGCGCCACGGGGCGAGAGCGAAAACATTGCATTGAATGAAAGAAAAACTGAATATACTCGTACTGAAACAGGCTAAAGGATACACACAATGGACACAAACTATGCATGATTACCTAATGCCACAAGCAAGTTGTTGTTGTTGTTGTTATTTCTGTTGCTGTTGTGGCAACATGAAAGCCTGAAGCCTGTGGAGCTCTGACTTTAAAGTGTAATCCCGATAAGTGGAATATTACAGGTACTTTGAGACGAATTCCAGTTGATTGTCGATTAAATTTGAATATAATTATATTATATCAAAAATGTAATTAATTTTAATTAACTATTGTAATTATTAAATGCAGATTATACTATTTAATTATGATAATTTTATATATTTCTGAATTTTCGCTTCTTAAAACCAGACACATAATTCTAATCGCGACCAGTAGAATAATTTATAAGTCTAAATTTGCAGATATTGTTAAAGATGTTGAATAGCTTTTAATTCATTCATATCATTTATATAGTGTACTCGTTCATCTCTTTCAATTTCAATAGTTTGACAATTTAATAGTGCATTCATTCTGCGACTTTCGACAAAATTAAATATTTCCTGCTTGTTATCGCTGCATTTTGAGTTGATTTATTGTCAGCTGATATAAATCATTTAAAAATTGGCCAAGCAATGCGAGCTGCACTTTTAATTATGTAGAGTCAAACAAAGGTGTCACGAATGCCAAGCAGGCATAAATTAATTGAAAATCAATTAGCCACTAGTTTGCGGGCCAAGTCGGTAAACAACTGCTGGCTCAATGATATGCCATTAAACGCATGCATTGAGCCATTGAATTATTGTCAACTGCCAATTGGCAAATGGTTGGCAATTGGCCACCAATCCAAGGCGACATTTATGGCTAAATGCGATTATTAATAATGCGCCAAACGGGAAACCACAACAACTCCAAATACGCTACACAGAGTGTAGTTGACTTGCTGATGCCCTGCAACTGAATATATCGATAGTTGAAATATTCAATGCGAAGTATCGTATATATTAAAAGACAAATTTTCATAATTTAATCAGTCTTTTTCCATATTTTCAACTATTAATTTTATTTCAATACATTTTATTGTTATTGTTAATTTCCACTTGAATAAATTGCTTGAATCTTATTTTAGATATTTTGATCTAGTTGACGAAAATAAATAAATATAATAAATAATTGATCGTTTTGCAATTTTTTAAATAATTCGCTTTAGATTTCGATGAATCATGATCACACCATAAAAATTAAGATAAAAATGTATATATTTGTAAATTTATTATATTGTTAAAATTCTTTGTTAACTGATTGTTACAACTTGGTTTTATTGTCTACAGGGTATTAAAAATCGACAATTAAAATTGTTGAGCCGCAGGTGAAATAGAAATATGTGAGCTAGTAAATACTTATGAGTTTGAGTTTGAGTTTGACTGTGAGTATGACTATGACTATGAGTACTTATGTGTATTTATGAGCACTTGTATCTATGTAACAAATATATATGAACGAGTAGATAAGTATTTATGACTGGGCCAACAAATTCAAAGTGCATTGCCGTGTATGGCCAATAAAATTTTATATTTGGCTTTTTGCATATGGAGTAAACTTGGTTCGGATTTATTAATTAGAAAAAAGGAAAACCTGCAACGTTCCAATAGCTTGTTTAAAAGGCTTGTATATAATTTTAGTTGCCACGTCTACGATAGACGCTGAGGTGTTAATTGCACAGTGGGTAGCACCACTCTGGACTGTGGTGCATTTTCATATATTCGATTGCCCGCCGGTTGCAGTTTTTGTATCGATTGAAAGTGTGAAATTGCTAAGCAATTGTGATTGTTGGTCTGTCGACTATCGATTGCCGAATGTGTTTTTTTTCGGGTGTTTTTCTGAACTATTGCAATTGGCAAATTACGTCAGGTGTTCACAAAAAAAAAGAAGGAAAATAAGAGGGGGGATTATGATTTGTGTGTGTGGTGATTAGCTGTGGGTGTGGTCCAATGATTGGCCACGTTAACATATTGTGAGTGAGATTAGACGGCAGTCAAGTGGTTGTTAGTTACTCGAATACGTATTAAATGATGCAATGCCCCTAATGCTAATTAAAGTAGACCGATCAATTGGAATTTACTGATTTACTTTCACTTAGGTGATCCATAAATCTCAAAAGTAATTTCGTAAAATATTTAATCATACTTAAATCATATTTTTAAATTTTTACATTACACAACTCGTGAATTATATTTTTAAATAATCAATGGAAAATTGATTTTTATTTGAAATTTTTAAATGCCAATTTTTAATTTTATATAAATTCAACATACATGCTTAAGTTTTAAATAATTTATATTTTTTTTTTTGAATCCTTAGATCATGTGGAAAATCAATTGCATCTTTGGTAAGGTTTCCTTGTTTTAAGCCAAAAGGTTAAGCAAATGCAAATGCAACTTATGCCCATATTCTATAAACTTTGGCGACATCATTAAAATGCCTCACATTTGCCAGGCCAAGAAAGTACTTGAAAATTTTCAAATTAATTCATTTTAATAAATCCGAAAAGCAATACAAAAAGCCAAACTTAAGCTATGGCCCAATGTTGGAGTCAAAGTCGAAGTCCATTCGTAATGCAGACCATGGATTCTTCCGCATTGGCCAAAGGCACAAATATTTGAACAAAGGTGGACCAGAAAGTTGGCTTTACTCCTCACCTGGACATGGATTGCATCCATATTCGTTTGGCTGGCGAAATTCGGTTACAGATTTATGTAAATTTAGAGCATGACACACACGGCACAGGCTCAGATTCAGACTGAAATTCAGGCACGGGACAAGGGATTACTGAGCTCTTGCTGCTGCCGATTGGAGGTCAAAGTGAATCACGCTTTCCTACATGACCATTAGTAGATTTCTGCCCGGGTCTGGAACGTGCAGCGGCATGCGAAATTAATTTCCTTTAGTCTATAGTTTGTTGAATCTCTCAACTATGCACCTGGCTGCCAATTAGCGTAAATATTAAAGATTCCATGTGAACCGCGCCTCTTACTCCTAAACTACCAAACTCCCTGCCATCCTACAATTTTTCTCAATCCCAAAACAAACGACAAGTTCCAGATTCTTGGCGCGCTTTGTCTTGCAATAAAAATTGCCATTTTCATAATTGCCAAAGCAGATGGTGCCAGAAATGTCGCCTAATTGGCTGCTGGTGGGCTGAAAACCCCAGCGATAAGCCAGCTCTTTACCTGGTCTTGGTCCTTTCGCATTGCCTCTAACGGCTGAACAATAGAACGATCCTAAACCCGGGACTCTTGGTCAGGTTTAACTCTTCTCTCTCTTTCTCTCTCTGTCTACTCCTGACAATATTTTGTGCTGCGTTTTGCTTTGCTGGCGAACGAGCTACTATATCATTTATCAGATGTAAGTTCCATAGTCGTATTGGCATTGCCATTGAATTTTAATACTCTCACAGAATACCGTGGTTATTCAACTTGAGCCATAATGCTGGTAACACGAAAATACACCGCAAGAACATTTTTTACATTCGGGAAAATTTAGATAAGTCTGACTTACTAATAATATTAATTATACTCATATGATACATTCGGGGACTGAAAAATATAATTGCCATTAAAGACTTTTATTTAAAAAAAGCATCAAAAAGCTCATATAAAATACTGAAAAAATAAAAATCAATAATAATAATTAATTTTAATATTTTATTAATCACAAATAATTATTAAATTTAGTTTATAATATAAAAGTCTTTAAGTAACCATAAAAATTAGTTTATTTTACTTAATCCTCATATCATGGTCCCTAAATACATTACAGTGATGTATGATGCATTTTTTAAATTTTAATTTTAAAAATATTTGAGTTTAATAAAATTTACAAATAATTGTTTAGTTGTACTTTCGATTTTATTAGCTTTTGACTGTAAATAAATTGAAATATTTGGTAAGAACAAAACATACGGGCTTTATTAAAATATCTTAAGATGTTGAACTGAATTTTATTCAATTTTATTAGCGTATTTTGACTTCGTTATGTCTCTGTTGTTAATTTCTTTGTTGTTAAGCTTCTTTTATTATTTTTATTATTATTATTAGTATTGTTGCAGTTGTTATTGTTGTTGTCTGCAGTGTGTTAACATGATCTTTTATTACGACTATTTGCAGCGTTTGTTTTGTCTCTGTGACTCTGGCTGGTAACTACAATACTAACTACTGCCAGCAGTAAGGTAAGTTTATTTACCGCTAATAATGGTCATTTGAGTTGATAGTTTCCCCATTTTATTATTTCTTGTATTTTAACCACGTTGACGATGGCGTGTCTGTGATAAGGCAGAGCCTTGGTTTAAGTTTAAGCGCTTCGAGAGATCATGAGCAATGCCAAATGCATTTTGATTTCATTTGCAAGAAATTTGTAAAACGCGATTTTTGAATTTGTTCGGCAATTTGCTGGTTAATTGACAAAACACACTATGACGGCGACTGACTGACCAACAACCAGCGGCGTTTTTGTGTAGTTGTAGTTCAACAATACACACACATACACACACACACCAACAGATACTCGGTAGACAAACTAATAAAATCATATGTATGCAACAAATAGTGGCAGACAAACTGCAGAGACCCCAATGAGTCATACAAAAGTTGGCAAAAGCTTTTGGCCCAGACAGCTGCGCAGACTCTGCGCCCCAGTTAACTGGGTGAAAAGGGGCAACGAGGGGGACTGTGGAATCGCAAAGTGATCTGTCTAATGCTACGGGGCGTGTTTCTATGAATCTATGCAAAAATATCATATATTGTATATGCATACTCGTATATAAAATGTGCAACACTTTTAACAAACATGCACTGAACGCTTTAAGGCAAATATTCATATCGTTTAGACAACATGCAAAGTGTCTTTTGAGAGAAGCTTAAACAAAAAATTTGAGATTTTAGTGATATAATGGAATATGATGATATGATATAATAAAAAACCTTATGATTTGATATAAGCTAGTGATGTTTAGATCTAAACGGTGATTCGAGCTTAAAATCGATATGATAAAATCGAAAATACAGTAGAATCAAGTTTTCAAAATTTATTTTATTTTTTTGATAAATGTATTATAATTACAAAATATTATGAGTACAAAATATATTGATGTAGAATCAAATTGGAGGCTAAATAATAATGATAAAATTGAAATTTCACATGGAAATCGGATAAATGTTATAACAAATTAAAGTCTTAAATAAAGTAGGAGTAGATATTGAAAAAATGGATAGCGTTGAAAAAAAATTTTATTTTCCAAGTGAATAATTTTTGATGCTGAGTTACTATGGAGAATGACATACATATTAATATGATTTCCAACAGCATTATTTCATTTTTTTAGTTAATCATTTAGTTTTATCGATTTTTATGTGGTTATTTTAGCAGCCGGCATTGTGTCGTTTTCTGAAACACAAAATATTAGTATATTAATTTCTGGTAATTTAGAAAAATATTTACCGACTCCTCCTCCTTTTCAGTATATTGATACCTCTGATTTTCAAGCTACGCTTTCTTGAGATATTAATTTTTCGGCAGGTGCAGTTGCAGCAGTTGTGGTCACAGTCAGAAATTCCGCAGCATGGTGTGGGTCTGGTTAAATCGGCACAAACTAACCTTACACATATTCCATGACCATCTTCTACGCCATGGAATTCCTCGCACGACTTGTCTTTAGGTATTGTAAATTGCATAGCCTTCCTCTGACAGCATTCTCCGTCCGCTTTCCACGGTTGCATCGATGTGATAAGCAGTTGAAATAGCGATAATATAAGCCACTTGGAGGACATACTCGTAATAACTAATTCAAATGAGTTTCACGGTCGACTGGCGTCTCAAAAAAAGTCAACATCTATTTACACATTAAAGTGTGTCGGATAAATTATCTGATTAGCTATAGATATTAAGGCTGCAAATAAACTTATGAACTCTAAAGATATCTACGAAAAATGCTACAAACATGAGTTTAAATAAAAATTGCATTAGAAAACTACGTATAGAATAATTTAAGATCGATTAAATCGATAAAATTTGAATTCCAAAATCTGAACAAATTTTTCACAAAGACTATAAAGGATTTATTTGTAGCCATCGTTACAATATTATATTTGTCTGCCATTAAAGGTATTGTGCATTATCTTATCAGATGTTTTGAATAGGATTCATAGAAATTTTCATAATTGACTCGATTTTGAATAATGAATAATAATGAATAATAAATGGTGTATTAAATTTATAATTTTATTAGCCAAGCTACATTAAATTGGTTGCATCTTACAGCAACATTTCAATATAACCCACTTACTATTTATACAATCCAAAATTTAAAGCTTCTCTACTGCGTTTAACAATTTATTAGATATAATTTTTAGTTGCATAAAAACTTAAATTTATTATACTTGCTAAATAGATAATTATAGGTTAAGTTTTTAATCATTAAAATTTTATTTAGTTTTGGTTCGTTTTAGGGACTTCTAGTTTATGGCCGATCCTAGAAAAACAAAAATTTTAATAGTGTAAAGGCAAAAATATTACCGATTACTTACATATCATTAGTTTGTAATGAATATCATACGTTGTTTTTCCATGCTTTCTTTTGAAACGCTGTAGAATCGTATTTTTTGTTGGGATGCATCCGCCTTTGCAGTGACAGCATTCCTTATCACAATTTTTTAATCCGCAACATGGTGTCGCTCTTACAAGACCTCCGCAAAGTTCCGCTTTACATTGGTCCCTGATCCAGAAACGTAGTTTCTTCGCTCCATAGTAATCCATGCATCTATCTTTTCTATCTTTTAAAGAAAAAACTATTTCTGTCGATAAGCAGCAATGATTAACAGAATCTTTTTTATTTGCCTCGCACGGTTGCATTGTGAGGAATAAAGTGAACAATAGTTCAACTAACAACAATATGAAGAACATAGCGTCCTCTTATGGAGCAGTTATACAATGAACTAAAATTGTGTCATGATTGACTGCTATTTATAAGATTGAGAAAACGAATTTATAATTGTTTTAGTCACATAAGAAAGTATGTCAAATTAATTTGCAGTGAGTGAGGGAGAGCTGGAGATACAGAGAGTGAAATGTATATAGAGAGGGTTAAAAGCAAGAGGGAATATGGAATCGATATACGTTCCAAAGTAGAGTCATTTGTATAGCCATATCTAATACCAAAATCGATCCAAAAATGTCAACATAACAGCATTTATTCACTAACTCGTACTATCTGGATCATCTAACACACATTGTCATGTAAATTCAGGTACCATTAGCTTAATGCAATGCCAGCATCGCATTTTTCACAACTCAAAGTGTCCCTTTTGTTTTGCATGTGTTGGAGGAAATAGAGGAGAGTAAGGGGCTAATGGGGGAGGGAGAGAGGGTTCAGTAAAAATTGCGCCTATTAATTTATGACATAATAATTCTCAAAGCGCAAACAAAACCGCTCATAAAAAGTAAACTCTGGCCAGACAATGCACCGCATTATGCACTTACGGATTGAGATTGGAGTTGGGGTTACCCACATGATCTGGTGGACAACTGGACACTGGACTGCATGGGTGGGATGAAGTGGGGTGTAGAGTGTGGGTTAGACCGATTGCAATTGCAAATCAGCGCGACAAAAGTTGAAAGACCAACAACTGAGAAAACGGAGCGCCAAGTGGTTGGACCCAAAATGTCGTCTCGTTGTTATTGTCGTTGTTGTTATTGTTGTAGTTGTATGGGCCAAGTGTCCATGCAGCTGTCAGAGATTGCCACCGTCGGTCTGTCGAGTGGCAAATAAAAATAAAATGCGACTTTGGGCCAGGCTAAATTATTTAATATCGCATTATCTGGCATCATAATTATCCACACTGTGCCGCTGCATGACTCACACAGTGGTAGGAGAAAGGAGGGAGGGGAAATAAGGACGCAATGTGCAACAACTATGAAAAATCACTTGCAATTTGGTTTATCAATTTGTGAAAATTATAAAAAATATGCATACGTTGAATATTTTGGCGAAATCATTTGTAACTGCAACTGTCGCCCACGCCAGCGATTGCGGCGATGTGGCAACGCTGTGCATAGCGCCGCTGAGTGGCAGCCGTCGTATCGCGTGGGTTGCTGCAACAGGCGCCAAAAGACCAAAAGACCAAATCTATAATCTGTTTATGCAACTGATTATGTACTCTTTCTTTCGCACTCTTTCAATTGTAGGGTATCATTCCGTTTTAAGGTGTTATCCTAACCAATTTTGAGCGTTTTTACATCTTTACATTTTATACGCTCTTTTCTCGTCTCTCTACATTTTTATTTAACTTAAAAAATGAAGTACATTTGTTGCCTATGCAATTTTCAAATAATATAGATCTTTTGTAATGCAAAAAATATGTTAAGACTATGTAAAAAATCCCCCAAATTTAATGTAAGCATTCAGTTGGTTGTTAAATGTCATATTATATTTTTTTAATGCCATCAGTCTTCACAAAATGTTTTTTAATTTATTAATATTTCACATTCTACATAATATAGTTAAGCATTTATATGAACATTTATCTTACGCGATTAAATTTATATTGTTAGAAAATACAATTCGTAATTTTTAATATTGAGTAGAGTATTTAAGAGTCATCGATATATTGATTAATTCTCATAGTTGTTGTTGCTGTTGCTGCCATTCGATACACTTGACGCTGTTCGTTGAAATTAAATATATATACCGAGTTTATATAGAAAATGCGTCGTGAGTCAAGTTTAGGATTTCTGGTTACTGTTGCCATTCCCTCTTCTCTTCTTGCACTCTCTCATTCCCTCTCTCACTCCCACTGTCTACGTTTGTGAAGGAGGAGAATAGGAAGAAAAGCATTTGTACAGCAACTTCTTGAATTTGTTGTTGGCAACAGCAACAGCAGCAGCAGCAGCACAACAAATATTCGTGATTCCTGATAAGCATCATTTGTTGTTGGCCGCTGTGGTCCGAAAGTCTCTGCAACATTGGGTTAAACAAATGCCGCTAAAATGCGGAAAGCTAATCAAAAACGCGTTGAGACGACGACGACGACGACGCCGCCGCTGCTGCTGCCAAGTGGCCCCAAAAAATCGATGCGAAAAACGTTAAGTTCCAAGAGCCAAGTTCAATTGCCAAACAAATTCGCGTGAATGAGCCAAGAAACGACTGCTGGTATTTTTACCTCGTACTTGGCAGGCAAATTTCGGAAAAACATTAACCGTTTTGTTCGTTTGGTTTCGTTTCGTTTTGCTTTGTTTTGTTTTTGTTTTTGTTTTCGTTTCTTGTTTGCAATTCTGTCCTGTCTCGTGGTCCGTGTGACTTATGTGCGACATTAGCGCAACGTTCTTTGCTTAATTACGTAAAGGTTTCCCTTCCATCCTCCACCCAGTTTCTTTTCCACTCTGGTAGTTCGCTGTTTGGCTTTGTATGTACGACAAGTTCGTGTCTTAAGTCTTTCGTTTTGCGCCTTGTTTGCAACTCTTGTCGCAGTGCCGTTTTTTCTGTTATGTTCTTTGCTGCTTGCAACAGGTTGTAACTCGAAATTAAAGAATTTGTTATGTTGATTTGTCTCCTGACTTGTCCCTACATTGGGTGGCAATGCCAAAGGTCTATTGTAAGCACATTTGTTGGTTAATCTACAGAACTTTCAGTACTTGACAAAAGGTTGCAAATCTTTTCTCTCAAAGTACATTCCAAACTGTATTTCATTTGCCTTATTACATAATTATTATATCATTTCACAGATGTAATTAATTCCAGAATATATCTTCTTTTAAAATTATAATCAAATTTAAGATAGTATAAAATGAATTCTAATAAAAGTAAATTTTTTACAAAAGATTTAAATTATGTTGTCTGCAAGTATTCAAACAATATTTGCTAATTTTCTTTTGGATCGCTTTATTAATCATACGCCATGTGAGACCCTCAAGCCACGCAAGGTGCTTGCAGAATTGTTTTTCGTTTTTTAAAAAGGAAGAAAAATAATAACTTTTTCTCACGCTCCATTAAAACATCATTAATCTATGCCCAAATTGAAGGCACATGTAGATGGCGAAGAAGAAGACGCGTCTGACGGCGGCATTACAAGAAAGTCGCCGATCGCATTTTGAACTAATTTTAATATTTATTTCGAATACAAGGCGGACACTTCAAACGATGGGGAAACAAGTACACACACTTGTTGTGGCGCGCTTGTAAAGTTGTTGAACTCTGTCGAGCCGAGAAATTGAAATGGGAATTGAAATAGTTGTTAGAGATATTGACAAATTATTGACAGACGGCCCACTGCTGTTCGAAACTAATTAAAATCTGTTTAAATGTTACAACAAAAGAGAAAACAAAAAAATAAACTTAACACAGGTCGATGAATTAACATAAAATTTGATTTATTTTCATTTGTTGTACTGCGATTGGCAATTTTTCATGTAAATCTGGTAGCTGGTCGTTCATTTGTTGATGTTGTTGCTGTTGTTGTTGTTGCTGCCATTAACAACATAATCTAAATGAGGCATATGGAGCTGGGTTGCCCATTATTCATAAGCAGGAGAAGGCACAGCCGTGAAATGATCAGAAATGAGCGAACGCTATGACTTAATAGGCCCTGGCTTTAAAAGTGCCTCTTGTTGTTGTTGTTGTTGTTGCTCTTGTTGTTGTATTGGCCACCCAGTCTGACTTGGCTTGGACTCGACTGTGAAGTCAATAAAGGCGCCGTTGGTGGTCAACTCAAAATGTTGCCAACTGCGGACTGTGCGCCAACTCAACAAGAGACTTGGACGTTTCTTTTGGCGTTGCCACTGCCTCTGCCTCTGTCGCTTTTGCTGTCGCTGTCGCTGCCTCTGCCGCTGCTGACTGCGGACTGCGAACTGCGCTTTGCAAGACAAGATCATTAAGGTGGCATATAACATGGCACTAAAGACACACAGACACTTGCCGCTGTTGAAGCTGACTAAAGTACCTGTTTCGCATGGGGAACACAAACTGAGTGCTGATGTAAGCTACAGTAGAGATTGCCTATAGAGAGCAATCTAAAAATTTCACAAAAGATAAAATATATGCATACAAATAAGTTTTAAAAAATCTAACAACTCAAAAGCATCGCAAATACAATTGAAGATGTTATTGAAAACAAATTTCGTTGTTTTGCTATGTAAAAATTGTTGATGAAAGTTGTTATTAAATTTACAATTTATTGGATAAACTGAAATTAATTTTTAAATTCTATTTAAATTAAAAATTTTGGATGAGAGTTTTTATTAAATTAAGAATTTATTAGGTGAAATGAAATTCATTTTTAAATTCTATTAAAAGTATACATTTCTTATGAAAGTTTTTATCAAATTAACAATTTATTGGATAAAATTAAATTCCTTATTCTATTTAATTTAAGGCACAAATTTTTAATGAAAGTTTTTATTAAATGAATAATTTATTGGATATAATGAAATTAATTTTTCTATTCGATTCTATTTAAAGCTTTACAATATATTTTAAATCAATTTATTTATTGTTTCAAACATACCAATCTTATTTATAAAACCTGCTTGTCCTGAACTGATTCAATTGAAAGTACAACCGATAAGAGCAAGGAGATTCAAATGACTCTGAAAATATGTCTGAAACAGGAAAACTCTTTTCAGGAAAATATGCATTGCCTTTCCTTCTGTTTTCTATCGATTTGTAGAACCCACTTGATTGTATTGTAGTGCGCTCTAAGCGAATGCATACTGTAGTTGCCTAGTTAGTGCTATTGCAGTTAGAGATGTTGTGCCGGCGCTGACACTTTTGATTGAATTCCCAGCAGCGTGCGTTGGAGCTGCGCCTGCGTCAGCGCCGTCGATTGTAATCAACGCGCGGAGATCAATCAACTAACTTGAAACTTGGACGCCACACAGCAGCCAGACTCGAATCAATCCATCAAACGTATCAATCATGATGACAGGCGCAGATCAGAGCAACGTCCTGCTCCATGATCCATGGTTCCATGGTCCATAGTTCCATGGTTCATGTCCAGTTTCAGCTACAGGTAGCAAAGTTTTCCTAACATGACTTGGAATCGTTGTTGCCTCACTTGTGAAGTCTCCACGCGCGTTGCGCCCATTAAATTTGAATAATCTTAGTTTCTTTTTTCACTCTTTTTTTCTCTTTTTTTTTTTGCAACTGTTGCAACTGTCGCATGCAGCTGGACACGGTCCGAGTCCGAGTTTGAGTTCGAGACCGAGTCTTGTGGCTTGCGTGCCTCGCTGCAGGCCATCAACAAACTGATTTGAAATTCTAAAGTGATTTTGATTACTTGAGGTGTTGATGTTTTGACTTGTACGTTGATTAGATAGTTGAAGGCTTGTTAGATGCATGTCAGAGGAACGACGGTAGACTGTAGACATATCAGAGTCTTTTCGAGTTGTCTGTGGAGTCTGTGTGTGATGCGCCTTGATGTTGATTATAATTTAATTATAAGCAATCTGTAACAAGTTAATGGGCCGCAGTCTCACTTGCCGCATAATTTAGCGGGCAGGTGTGAAATGGCTTCATTAGCTTAGACGCCTCTCAGCTCCGAGCGAGTGGCAAATGTGGCAAATGTTGATGAGGTAGCGCTGCATGACTAATAATAGTCATGGCCCTGTCACACTCTTTCACATTTGCCAGTGGCAATTTCCCCTCTCTCTCTATCTCTTTATCTCTTCCTAAAGGAAAGTTGCAACTTGAAATTGTGGTTGAGTGACTGCTGCAAGGCAACAGGCGATAGATACGACTATTCATACGTACTCGCTGCTAATGGTAATGAGTGCTCAGCATTTTAGCCCCTAGTTGTAAAACAGCTACATCTACACTGAAAAAAACACCAATTTCTAAAATCAAGAACATTCATCTTAAATATTTTGTTCTTAAAATAAAACCACTTTAAGACCAAATTAATAAAACTAAGATTATTAATCTAAAAATTCGCAGTTCTTAATTTAAGAATTAAAAATCTTAAATTGATAAGAAAATATAAATATGTCATATTTAATATGGAGACCATAAAGACACTGTGGCGCTCTGGTTAGAGTCGCCGCTTCAGTTTGGTAAGCAAGTCGCGGGATCGAAACCCGCTCTAGGCCAAGGAAAATTTTATAAAAAAAAATTAAATCCAAAAAGTATAAATATCAAAAAAAGAAAAATATAAGTTTAAAAACAACTGCCTTTTTTTTTATTTTTGGTTTGAGAATTTAAGACTGTTTGGTCTTAAATTAAGAAATTATCTAATCTAAAAATCAAGATTTGTTTTCTAAATTTAAGAATTTTTTGATCTCGAAGCATTTTTTATACCAAATTCTTAGTTCTGATACCAAAATCTTGATTTTCGAACATTTTTTTATCAGTGTATTGTCAAGCTTAATTTGTAGCTTTGAATTCTGCAAAATCAAAAAATATATATCTAAGAAAGAAAAGTATTGATATTAAATAGAAGTCGTAAGTAAGCTATCAAGCTTAAATTTTTATTAGACTTAAACATAAATATACTTATTTAGTATATTAAGTTTATTTACTTACTTCTACTAAAGCAGTTGACAAAAAAAGATTTATTTATTTCAAATATGTTAAAAGAATGTATACAAAGTAATATTAATTCTAAAAGCGTTAAAGGGTTTGGGGGATATTCAAAAAATGTATTTGATTCATCATTTCTATTCTAAAATTTTTCCATTTTGAGGAGTAAGGTCAAACTCTGCATAATACCTAGCTCGTCAGATTGTCCCTTAATTAGTCAAATTTTATGTGTTTTGGCTGTGATTTATGAGTTGAGTTTCAAGTTTCGAAAACTGCCGACATCAATTAGTGTTTCACAGGCCGTAAAAACAATTCAATTTCCCGGCTTATCAGCTGTTGCTCTGATAAGAAAAGACCACCTAGCAGTGAAATATTCCCCTTGAAAGCGAATAAAACTTGGATTTGTGGACACTTTGGAATCATGTCATGGTCACTTGGTCGCATTGTTTGGACTCATTCTTGACTTTCGACTGACATTTGTTTATTTTGAACATCTTGAGGTATTTCATATATTGGGGGGGCCCACTCTAGTCAACTTATTCTAATGCCGTTTTGAGGCGCTCTAGGCTTTTGTTTATTTGCTTGGCATTCGTTGTCGTCTTTGTCGTATACAATATGTCAGCAGTGTGATTTTTTTGGAGCTCATTTAATTGCTCCGGACAGAACGGAAGAGGCAACAGCAGTTGTTGATTTCATGTGTGGGCCGCATTTTCTAAGTACATTCACATATTTTGTTTACATTATTTGAAGTGTTTGCATTTCGTAATTGGAACGTCAAAATGTCAAGTGACGCTTAAAAGGGTTCCAATTTGTTTACTAAGCATTATTTCAATTTCTACCAAATGGAAATTGAACTACAGATACATATCATTTGGTTCTCCAATTTCAATTCCGAATTCTTATTCTATAAATTTATTATTTCTCAACCAATTAAAATGTCTACCGAGTTTATATCAAATATTTTATTTGCCTATTTTTTTATATCCTTAAACACTTGAGTTGAACAATTTCCATATGCCGCTTAGAAATAAATAGTATGGGGAGTGCTGGCTGTAGTTCACCTGTACCAGCATAAAATAATGTACCTGCTGCTGCTTTAGGCTGCCCTGCATATGCTTATAATAATAATATTATTACCAACATTAAGGCGAGCGTGTCTCAACGGGGTCTAAACAAAAGTTGAAGTAGACGAAGAAGGGCAAAAGTGGTCGATGAAATCAACAAGAAAAGATCAGAGCCAGCAGCACGTTCGCTGAGGATCGGAGACCTCAATGTGAACCTGCAACAACATCTACAACTCTCTCGACCACAACAAAAGCAACGACAACAGGTACTTGCAGTCGCCTCTAGGCCATGGATGCGAGAACGAACCAATAATCCACGCACAGCCACAATGCGGCTGCGGTTTCTATGGAACCTAAACAACATCGTGCGCAAGTTCGACTTTGACTCGGAGTCTGTGCACAGTGGGACAAATCAATCAATTGATTGTGCAGTTGGTCAACTGATTTGACTCCAGGATCTACATATAACGAGTTGAATTTTAACTTGAAATGAGGAATTTTTCGTTAAATTCTAAAATTAAAAGCGAAATTTATAAAACATTAAAAATATTCACTTAGTTAAGAAAGTGTTTTGGTAAAATTAAAATTCACACATTGGTTCTTTTATTTTTATGAATCAAAATCGATTAAAAATATTCATTTTTTTTTTAACTTGTTCTACGAACCATAGACAAAAATAGAAAAATAAGAAATAAATTAAAAATCCACAAAAAATATATATTTTTTGCAAGCGAAATTGTGTAAATATATATTATAATATGATTTCGTCAAAAAAACTTTCTTGATTAGCTTTATTTTACCTTTTATTTGATACGTTAAAATTAATCTGAAGAACTAGAACATTGTGAGGGATAAGACCAAATTAAATTATTAGTACAAGATTTGCACAGTGGTGATTTTAAGTATTTTTGTTATCAAAGTAATGTTTGGAACAATCTTTGATTGAATCACTGCATATCTTTAAAATCTTTGCAACAAAAATAAAATTAAATATTTAAGGATACAAGAAAATATTTCCAAATACTTATTTGAGATTTGTTTAGTGTAGTATTACATAAATATATATTATAAGGAAAGTATATAAGGATATAAGTATATTATGGTAAAAATTTAATTAAAAATAGTGTTTCCTTTTGTCATAGAATATTTTTTGTTATCGTGACTAATTGATTTTCTGTTGAATGTTTAGTTTAGTCCCACTGTGCAGTGGCTCCAAGGGCGTATGGGCAATTCTCGCGAAATGGAATTATAAAAGAATGCCTCGACCCGGGCGCGTTTTAACGAGTTGAACAAAATCGAAAACTCGGAATGGCTGAGCGTAGGAGAGCTCTCCTTGGAACAGAAAATAAGTTGAAAATAAATAAAAATAATAAATAAAACTTGAGGCCGAAGAACAAAAGCCAGAGTCAAAGCCAAAACCATGAACGTGAGGGTGAGGGTGATGTCGACGATCAGAGCCAGAGAATCGAGAAACGAGAATCGAGAACCCGGTTGCCCACAATGAGAGCCCGCAAATGAATGCGTAGACTGAAGTGGGTGCCCCCAGAGCCCAAGAGAAAAATAAAAATAAAAAATAAAAATAATAAAAAATAAGGAAAAATGAACCGAATTGCGAGCGGAGTGGCGACCGCAAACCCGCAGCAACAAGTGTATAAGTGGCGTGGCCAGAGACAGAGAAGGAGAGAGAAAGAGAGATATAGAAGTGGACAGAGACAGAGGCGCGATCATTGATCGCGGCAATCGGTTGAAATGATGTGGAAGTGAGAAGAGAGAAACGGACACAACTATCTGTTCAATACACTCAGAAGAATATGCCTTCCTAAAATTAGGTACGTCCATCCTTGAATTTAATCCATTTGGTTTTTATAATTTAAAGATTGCTGTGTACTGAAAATCTTAAATTAAGCATCGATGTTAAATTTTAAATTCTAACTGCTATTTGAAATAATAGTCCGATATATAAAACCATGACAAATATAAAAATCTGTGAGTCTCGTTAAGATACCTTTAAAAACAACAGAGTTATTATTACGAAACAAGTTTAAGCTATCTAAGTACTTAAAATAGATTATTTTAAGATTGAATTGAACTTAAAATGAGAATGTTTTGTGTTCGAATCAAGAACCTTTTGGGAATAGATCAAGATTTTTGTGTACTTAAATTTTTCTTTTTTAGACTTGAATGAATCCCAAAACGTACTTAAAGTATCCCTAAAAAATCTTATTTCAAGATTTCCGGAGTTGCAAAAACCGAACTTTAAATATGATTTTTATCCTCAGTTTTATAAATTCCGAACTTAGACAGCTTTTGAGATCGTTTGTACTTGTCTATGTCCTGTTTAAGTGGGAAAGTTTTGATTATTTTTCTGAGTGTAGATAGAACAGAGAAAAAACCCGACAAACCCAGGACAGAGAGAGAGAGAGAAAGAAAAGAGGAGAGGAGTGAAGAGAGAAGTGAAGCAAGTGCGATCGATGGATCGATGGGCTGTTGGGATGAGGCTTTATGGTGGCAATTGTATTTGGCTAGAGATCGTATGGCGGCTCAATTGTTGTTGTTGTTGTTGTTGTATGCCCGTACATTTATGCAATTCATTGTTGCATGGTGTGAGGGAGGCAACAATAATAGAAAGAGAGAGAGAGAGATAGTGGGTAAGACATGATCATCTTCAACACCTTGGACAGGTTACAAAACAAAAGTGGCAACATTATTGAACCTCGTACATTATTCCCTCGTCGCTCGTTTCTCTCCTCTCTGTTATCGGTCAACAGCTTGTGGTCGATATGCGTACGTGGTTCAGTCTTTTAGCTGCAGATTACGTAGAAGCTCTTGGCATCTGTTCTCTGTCTTCCCACCTCATCCGTGCTCATCTTCATCTTCCAGTTCGGTAGTTAGTGCTTGATGTATGTAATTCGTGTTGCGCCCGCATGCAGCTACCTGCGGCAATACGTGGCCCAAGTTGACCATCAACATCCACAGCTCATAGTTGTATCGAGTACGAGTACGAGTACGAGTACAAGTATGAGTATGAGTATATTTCATAATGCAATGCAATCTTTATGGGTTCATCGCAAAGGTGATCGGAAAGAAGTCCAGCTAAATGCAACCTGTTGAGGCTAGGTTTATCCAGAGAAAGCCACAGCATTGTGAGAATGCCTTCAAGCAGCCACAGCAAAAATCTTAATAATGTGCATGAACAACAGAGAGAGGGAGATAGGTAGAGAAAAAGAGTGAGAGAGATAAAGTATATGCTTCTACATAACTCAAGAACCTTTAACGCTTAAGAACAATTTGTGTGTAGTAACATAATTATTTATTTTATTTAACATCAACTAAGCCAGGGAATTTCTGAAATTATTTTAGCGATAACGTTTACAAGTGTTGAGTTAATATATATTTTTAATAATAAAAAAAATATATATTAAAGTGGAGACAAAACCTTTTCTTTAAGTTATTCGATTTAAAATAAATTTGTTTAATATATTTTGGCATTCAAATAAAAGTTTTTAAAACATTGGATAAAAAAATTAGTTAAGTTTGAAAATATAAATACTTAAAAAGAAATGAATAATAATTTCTAAAGTAACTTTCAGTTTTCATTTAACTTGACAATTAACACAGAGTCGCTTTATGATATTTCACTTAATTTGCATTGAAACTTGAGGTGAATGCTTAACTTTCCAAAAACTGCTTTTAAAAATAGCAAGTTGATAATCAATACATAAAGTAGTAGGATCCCAAATGGAACTGGCAACCTTGGGCTTATCTGCATCCTTTAGGAGAGAACTACGAGTATAACCAGAAACTGAACCCAGTCGGTCATAAGGAAGAAATTAAATTTTTGTTTTTGTTGCTGTTGCTTGGAATTTTAATGATAATTTCCTCTTCACGAATTTATGGTATTTTAATTAAAAGTGCCTAAAAGAACAATTTGTTGTTGTTGTTGTTTCGAGCCCAAAATACGAGTTTTAGCCACGTAAATTAGCCAAGTTAATGCTTTTTGGCCTGTTGCTGTTTGCCGCTTCCTGTTGTGCATGAACTTTGCCAACTCGCCAACGAAATGAACACTGTCAATGGCATAATCCTGACCATAAGCCGGTCCAGTCTCAAGATCGAAAGATTCCAAGTCCCAAGTCGCACATAAACGTCAATTTGGCCAATTATGGAACGCACCAAAAACTTAAAAAAAACCGGAGCTGAAGACAAGTGCATTGGACTTTCGATTTCTTGTTCTCAGTTCTCAGTTCTCGGCTTTTGCCATTGCCACTTGCCACTTGTTTGGGGCTTGATTAATGCGCCCGCTCCCGCTGCTTCAACTCCAGCTTCAACTCCAACTCCAGTTTCAGCTCCAGCTTCAGCTCGTGCCCAGCCCATCCCCAGTCTGGGCTATTAATTCTATAGCCAACTTTTTTGTTGTTGTTGTTGCCGCCGCTTTTGGCCATAAAAGGCAACGTTTGTCGCCCCGACCCGACGGCTCAACAGGTTGCTGTTAATGAACGCCCGCGCAGACTTCGCTCTGTAGTAGGAGTAGAAGGAGAGAAGAGGGAGGCAAGGAGGGAAAGGGAGGAAGGAAGTGGTGCCAACGCAAATGGTTAGCAATTACTTTATGCGTTTTCGCGTTTGTCAACTGATTACAAGTCCCTTTTGGGCAACACCGCACCTTCATCTCATCTCATCCCATTCCCTTCCAACGTGTGCGGTAAAATGCACGAATGCGTTCAATATAATGAAATTCATTTGTTCAATGTCTGTCTGTCTGTCCGACTGTCTGCCTGTCCTGTCCTGCCTGTTGCTTAGCTCCTCTACCATTCCAAGGGCCACTGCAATTCAGTCTGGGCACGGCCTGAGGTGCGTGGCAGACCTGTCCAGACAATCTCGAGCGTGCCACGGCGGCTAACCTTGAATTTTGCTCAGCCAGGCACAGCATCTCAAGTAGAAACGAGAATTGTAGCGCTCAGTTTTGCATACCCTGTAAAATTGTTAAAGCGGAAATGCCAAATCAATCAGAGCGTACTTATATATTTATTTATTTTAAAGACAACATTAATTTGAAATAAAAATAAACTACACGTATATAGTTTAAGCATTTAAATCATTAATCGCTAAAAGATAAAATGCGTCCTTTAAGTTTAGACATGCATGGAATTTAATTCGTATAAAAATCCTATATGTAAATTTATTTTAAATGTAACATTTTATTTAAAATACACGATCTATAAAAATATAAAAATGAAGCGTAGTGTATGTATTCGTTTATTTAAAAAACAAAAAAAGGCTATTAAATAAAATAATTAATTAAAATTTTTAAATCATAAACATTATGTTTTAAGTTAAGACATGTATAGAAGATAATTCTTATTCAAATCTTATATGTAAATTTCTAATAACATTTTAAACTATTTACTTTAAATATAAATTAAATAAATATTAATTGATATTATCATAAAACAAATATTAAGATACACAATATCTACTTGTCGAGCATTCCCTACTAGTTTGCTCATTTTATTTTTGTTGCTGGTTGACTCCTCCGCTGTTTGTCACTGAAAAAAAACTTGTTACACCGCAAAAATTCATATGAAAGAGACTCCAAAAAATAAAAACATACACGATATGTGTCTACAGTTGAAGCTCGAGACGCCCTCGCCCTCCACTTGGACCCCACTCGACTTGGATCTCAATTCGCGCCTGGTTGATTCATAGGTTCAGCCCCAAAAAAGATCACAAAAACAAAACCAAAATTTTAAAAAATATATAAAAAAGTATACAAAATAATTCGCCAGCGCGTTGATTAAACGATTCGTATGTTGAGACGGACAGACGGAAACTTAAAATCATTGTTGATATTATTAATAAACGTAAATTTCAGTTTAAACAGTTGTTAAATAATCGTTTTTAGTGCCCATATTGACAGTCTCAAGTGGGAAGAGAACTACGATCGATGCAACTCAAGGATATAAAGATAAAAGGGCCCTAAAGGTGACATGTGGAGAACTGAAACTTTAAAGAGTCAAGTGTCCTTTAAGGGGGAAGGAATATTAAGAAGATAGGCTGGCTTAAGGTGATATAGGATATGTTTTTGATGAAATTACTTAATATCTCCTTTCCACTACAACTCTTTTCAATATATTTTTCACTTTCGCGCATTTCTTTGTAAATAAATTAACTTTTTTTTTAATTTATATCTGAAAAAATTTATGTTTTTTCGCTAAAGAACAAATTTACAAATTTTTTTTTATTTATTTTTTATTTAATGTCTAGAATAGAAAAGCTGAAATAATTTTCTAAAAAATTGTGAAATCCTAGAATTAATTTATATCTAAAAAAAAATTGTGTTTTTTCCCTAAACAGCAAATTTACAAATTTACAAATTTTTTTAAATTATGTTTATATTTAATATCTAGAATAGAGAAGCTGAAAAAATGTTCTAAAAAATTATGAAATTCTAGAGGTGTTTCACAATTTTTTAGCTAATTTTTTGAGCTTCTCTATTCTAGACATTGAATAAAGTTGATGGTATTATTTAGGATGATACAGATAAAGTAATGATTTTATTTAAAATCCCTAATGAAGGAATAGAAGCTGATAGGATGGACTTTGATAAGATATCAAGTTTAATTAGAGTTGGATAATTTATAAATAAAATTAAATAAGGTATCAAGTAGAGACTGAAATTGATATCTGAATGATAGAGAGAAAGTTGTATATACAAAAAAACTAGTAGAGTTTGTAAGTATACAAGTTAAGTATGTACTTAATCTAAGGAACATTCAATGTGAATGAAAGTTAAGCAACAGCCGAAGTTGTTTCATGTAAAGTCTCCAGTTCATGTTCATATCCTGCTGTTGTTCTTAACTCTCAGCGCGAGTACAAAAGGCATAAATCAAACATCAAACAGTGCGCCAAATGAGAGGAGTACCAAACGGAGAGAAGCTTTCACCCATAAATGGTGCGAGTTGGCCATAAAGTCTTGACGGTGAGTCTTGCCTGTTGACGCAATGCCTCCTAATGATAACATTAAAATTGTGTTAAGAAATTAGCTAAGCGCAGCAACAGCAACAACAACAACAACAACAGCAGCAGCAACTATGAGTCGTAAATCATGTGAAACAACAAGTTGTAGAACAGCTTGCAACTTGGACAAGATGAAGAAGCTAGTTGCAACTTGCAACTGGCAACAGCAACTGGCAACAGCAACAGCAACTGGCAACAGCAACTTGCAACCAGCAGCATTTTCACATTACGCGATAGCGAAATGTGCACGTCAATTAAGATACGCCAAGGTATGCCAGACAGGTGAATCAGCAGGTGGTAGACAAAGGGAGTGAGAAGTAAAGAAGAAGTTGCAGATGAAGCTAAAGCTAAAACTGAAGCTGAAGCTGCTTGTTGTCTTTTTACAGTGGCTGGGACACTTTTGTCAACAGAGTTTAACAGTTTCTACGCCTGTCAGCTCGTAAATCTCTCTAGAGTTCTACACTGAAAACAAAAGACCAACTTCTAAAATCAAGAACATTAATCTTAAATATTTTGTTCTTAAAATAAGACCATTTTAAGACCAAATTAATAAAACTAAGAATATTAATCCAAAAATTCGCAGTTCGTAATATTAGAATTAAAAATCTTAAATTGTTAATAAAATATAAATATGTCATTTTTATTATGAAGTCGCTTCAGTTTGGTAACAAGTCGAGGGATCGAAACCCGCCCAAGCCAAGAAAAAAACAATCCAAATAATAAAATAAATAATAAATGTTCTTAAAATTAAGATGTGTTTTCTAATTTTAAGAATTTTATGTTTTCGTTGCATTTTTTAGACCAAAATTCTTAGTTAAAAGACCAAAATCTTGATTTTAGAACATTTTTTTATCAGTGTACTCTTCTCTACTCTGTACTCCCTCTCTCTCCCTCTAGAATCCACGATGTTGTCTGTCTGTCTTTCTGTTGGACAACGCCCGAGTTTCGGTTGCGTTTAATAAAAGTCAATAAATTAATAAATTATCGCATTAAAATAAATTGCATCTAAATGTTCTAAGTTGCACATTAATTAAGCAGATTGCTTGATTTATTGGCGTATCAAGTGTCGCCTCGACTCTGTGTGTGTGTGTGCCACAGTCTGTGGCATGCTCTGTGGCACAGCGACTGTGCACTTTAGCTGATTTTTATCATCATCGTTGGCTGCCGTTGCAACTGTTCATATTGCAACAGCAACAAGTTGAACGTCTTGCTCATCAACAGTTGAAGTTGCCCCTGACCTTCCTTTCTCCCTCTTTCCACACACACTCTCTCTCTCTCTCTCTCTTGGCCAGAACACATTTTATGTGTCCATTTACGTAGCTCAAATTGTGCGCATTCTAGGCAACGACAACAACAACAATAATAATAATAACAAGAACAACATCTTCTGTCCATTCTGATTCTCATTCCCATGCCCATCCTCATCAACTTCATATACATTCTCATCTTCATCCTCATCGTCATCCACATCGTCATCGTCTTCGTTTTCGCACTTTGTTGTCATCCGACTGACTTCTTGTGCGTGCCAATTTTCTCCTTATTAATAAAGATAAATAACTTAATGATTATTACGTTTAAAGTGTTTAATTTGCAGACGTTTAGGCGCTATTCGCAATTCTTTATTGCTGTTGCCACTTTGTTGTTGTGTTTATTGAAATTAAGTTATTAGCTCTTGTTGATTTCTATCTGTCTATAGCAAGTGCTTCATCATCGTTTATAGTTATACATATGTGTTGGAAATATAATGATATATTTAAGCTTAATGTTAATGGTAAACATTTGAAATTCAATCAATCATAGCAATATTTGTTATATGTAGTCTGTGTTGTGATCGGATATTATTATAACTAAATTATCTACTAATTCTTATCAATTGATATTTTCATTTTATGTGATCTTTGCAATTAAGAAAATATTTTCTCTTAATACAATTATAATTCATTTATATAAAGCATTTGTTTGTGACTAGTTAGTAGTGAATTGATTTATAAGAATATTCTTGTAGCTCAAATGTCAATCTAATAACTCAAATTGAGTAGAAAGCCAATAATTTCTCATGAGAGAAATTTTTATAATAAATCAGATTTATTTTTTAAATTTTTTAAATAATATACAATTACAAATGAATAAATTGACAGTTTATGCATACAATTTTTAAAAATAAGAAAACATTTAAAAAATATAATATTTATTTGATGAAGATTCAATCATTTAAAATAATTTTCTAATTATTTCTGCCCTATTCTAAATGAATAGCAGATACATATTTATGTGTTTCTTGATATACATTTTTCTTTACATTCGTTCTGATTGATTATTTCATTGTTGATCATCCTACATCTTAGGGCAGCTATTTTCTTATGGATTGGTCATGTTAACAAGTGTAGTTGGTAGTCAGAGTACCTGTTTAACCAGACGGTAACAACAACGGCGACAACGCTCTGATGACAACAACAACAACAATAACAACAACAATAAGACAACGGCCCACAGTTGCCAGAGTTGTAGGAAATATGGCACACGTTGCCATGTGTAATTGTAATTTCTCTGGGCCAGACATGGGCAACAACAGCATTGGGATTCTCTCTCTCTCTATCGCTCTATCTCGCTCTCTCTCGCTTACACTCTCAGTGTGTCTCTTTCATACTGTCTGATGGCAAAGGTGTCAACGCGCATGCGCGCACGAGTTGTCAGCACATTAATTTCATTTGCATTTCCGCTCGGCGCTGGTTTCGCATTACAACTCGAACTTAAAAGCTGGAAAAACTAGTGCGATTTTCCAAAGCAAAATCAACTGCAAGTGCACTGAAAAAATAAACATTTTTTAAATCATTGAGCGAAAAATTATTAATTTTATTATTTAATATTTTGTATTATAATTTAAATTATAAAATAAAGCTAAATTGTGGATTTTAAAAAAATAATTTCAGAATACTTCTTATATAAAAAATTTTTTAATAATTATTTAATAAATATTTAATAATAATTAAATTCAATTTGAATTTTATAAAACAGTTATACACTTATGTATATTATATTTCTGCAGTGAAATTTAATTCTAATAAATAATTTTCTATTTAAAAAATAAAATTCACCCAAAAATGCAAGTAAAATTCCAATAAATGTGATTTAATATTCTTGGAGTTGTAATTAAAAATTGGAATTAAAATTTTATCCATTTTCAAGTATATACCTCTTATTTTGTAATTCATTCAGATCGTATTTATCAGTTTTATTTTTGTAAAAATTCATTTCATAATAAGTGAACTCGATTTTGGGGCTTTCATTTGCTTTTCTCAGTGTACGGCAAGTGTTGCCCACTTGGCATCGGCTCGTGCCTAGTTTTGTGGCTGGCTTTCGGGGTCTGCCTCTGGTGCTGTCGCTGGCTTTTGGCCTGGCCCACTCCTGGCTGTTACCAACTGCACAACATGAATCACACACGCACAACGCAGCGAGGAGGCATTTTTTGATTATTTACATAGTTTTGCTATTACTACAAATTTTTATTTGCCGCGCACATTCAAAGTCCTGTTTTAACAGTTGTTACTACTCTTGTTGTTGTTGTTGTTGTATTGGCCATCGTCAACTGTCGTCGTTGGCTCGGTGTCTGGTGCTTTTTGGGCCCCACTGTTTAATTGTGGCTTAAAGTGGTAATAAACAAGCCTGGCGCAAGAATATTAATAGCCCATGTTATTGATGGCAATTGCTCGTTGAATTTGGCGTAATTAAGTCGTTGTCATCAGTCTCTCTCTCTCTCTGTCTCTCTCTGTCTCTCTCTCTCTTTCTGTACATGTGTGTGTTAATTTATGCATTACCATCTTTCACACACAGATTTCTTGTTTGGGCTTCTTTTGCCTGTGCCAGTTAACTAAAAATAAACAAGTGCAGCTTTGAGACATTAAACCAAATAACTCGGCTCGCATTTCAAATCGAATAAAAATACCATAAAATCTGTAACAACAGCAGTTGGAATGATTTTGTCGAGAGAGTGATCAATAAGCAGATACCCTCATAATAATTTAAAATAAATTATATATTTATTATGAAAACTTTTCTATTTAAACCTAAATTTAGGAAGTTTATTATTTCTTTTATTTTAAGTTTATCTAATTAGTTTTCCCCATTCTCTTCCAACACATTTTATGGCTACAGAGTATATTAATGTTAATCATATACGATGTTATAGAATTTACATAAATTTTGTCATTTTTAATAAGATTTTAATAAGCAATTATGTAATGAGTTCCAGCTTCTTATAACTCTCTATAAACGTACTATATCTTCTAGATTGATTTGAGCAACTCAAATTGAAAGTAAATACACAATTGTACAATCATATTGTAAACATTTTCCAATGGGGAAATGACATAAATAAAGGGAAACTTGCGTTGCAATTGGATAATCTCAACATAACTTAGCTGCTGTTTCTGTTGTTGTTGTTGCTTTTGGCCCTGTGGCAAGAAATTTTCTCCCACATTTGGTTGACTGACATTTGATGGTTTCGTGATGCGGCCTGTTGCCATGTTGCCATGTTGCATGCCGCGCCAAACATCAAACGAACGTCAAACGCCCAATGGTCAACAAGTTGAAAGTTTCTCCAACCAATATGGAGACAGCATAGATCTTCCTTTCTCTCCCTTCCCTCTCTCTCTCTCCATCACACTCTTTCTCTAACTCTTTGACTGTTATCAGGCTGGCCAAATGTAACCGAGGCTTACAAATTAGCGCGCTGCCAACTGCAACTGTCCGAGTTGGCCCAAAAGGCAGCCTCCAAGTCAAATGACACTAACAACAACAATAAACTACTGTTGACATTTGTTTCTGTTGCTGTTGCTGTTGCTATTGTTGTTGGAGAGTGCAACCTCCTACTACAAAAAACAAGTAAGAACAAAACAGTCGAGGTGCTCGACTTTTAGATGCCCAGTATGCGTACCTTAATGTTTGGAATTTTTTATATTAATTTGCAATATTTTCAGACGAAAATTTATTGAATAATAAAAATGTTAGGTAATTAAGATATAAAAAAAATTAAATAATTTGAAACTAAATTTTCAGCCAACATCCGTAAAAAAGCAAAAATTTTACAAATTAAAGCTTAATATTTCTAATGCTATTTAATTTTTTTCATATGTGTCTAAAGCGTTAAACAAGCTTGACTTACAGGGACAACAAAGAATAATTAACCCCAGGGATTGTAAATATTGATTATATCTTATAATTTATATTTTATATTGATTAAAAAGAATAACACCATTATGATTCTTTCAAAGAAACTTCTACATTTTCGCCATGATCTTAAAGATATTTTTTTTTAGATTTTCATCAACGATAATGATTAATTTTTAGTAGTTTTATAAAAACCTGACTATAATCAATATATTTAAGCGAAATAAATAAAAATCACATAAGATCATAATTTCTGAATTTTTGTTTATTAAAATTAAAATCTTTTTTAATTGATTTGATAGTTTGATTTAAAAAAATTAATAAATATTACTCATTATTATTGAAGAAAATTTTTTAAATTTTATTATAATTATTATTATTAATATATTATTATTAATATATATATACAACTTTTATAGTTTTCGAGATCTAGGTGTTAATACAGACAGACTGAAGGAATACTTATAAGTCTTTGTATAATTGGGGTACTGGGTAAAAAAAACTACACACAATGGAACACTTGCGTCTTGGTCTTGGACTCCACGTCGGACTCCGATTCCGATTCCAATTCCGATTCCTCTGGCGCTGCGTGGGGGTGAGCTCTGTATGGCTTTGTGCCTGGATCTGTCTCTCACTCTTGTGTGTGTATTAGTTAGTGTGTGTGTGTGTGTGTACTTTATGGCCACGCACCAGGCTGCCATCCAGTCCAGTCCAGTCCACAGTCCAGGCCAGGCCAGGCCAGTTTCCATAACTCGACGGTGACTCTCGTGTCCATGTCAGCATCGTATGTATTCATTTCCAAAGGGAATAACTTATGTACGCTCTGGGCACAATAAATTCTTGCGCTGAAAATGTCAATTAGGCGCAGATTTTGTTGTTGTTTCACCACATGTTGTTGTTGTTATTGCTGCTGCTGCTGCTGTGGAGCGTGAAAAATCTAATTGGCCAGCATTTGTTTTCGGCGAATGAAATTGAATTGTATCAGAGCCAAACTTCAACCACAGCCCCAATCACCGCCCCAGTCTCAGTCCCAGTTTCAGTTTCAGTTGCAGTCTTTGGGCCAAAACAGAAGGTAGCCAAGTTAACATACAGAAGCAACAACTATTTGAATTTACACTTGCTGAAAGTTGAATCCACATCCGCAGTCGGTAGCTGCCACTTAGCTGTGAAATGATGACATAAAAGAACATATGCGCTGACACATCAATGGAGGAGACACTCGACCAAGTGGACACCGTCTCTCTCTCTCTCTCTCTCTCTCTTTCTTTCTGTCTCTCGCTGTCTCTTTCCCTTTGGACTAATAGGCACAAGCGTAACCAGTCAAGGACCG
This sequence comes from Drosophila kuntzei, assembly GCA_035042165.1. Lineage (NCBI taxonomy): Eukaryota > Metazoa > Arthropoda > Insecta > Diptera > Drosophilidae > Drosophila > Drosophila kuntzei. Next base: position 600,425 of record JAWNLU010001430.1, read on the forward strand.
CAGACAGTTTGCAGTTGTGTTTGCTTATTGACAGCTTTTACCTAGCGATGGTCATGAATTAAATTCCTTTCGATAGTCAGATTAAGATAAACAATTACGTATATTTCTCTATTTGAATCTAGATAATTCTTAAATTAAATTTTAATGTAAACTTATTGGGAGGTTTTAGCAGAAATGTATTAGTTTGAAAGTTAACTAACAGCAGTAGACATAAGGGATTATCTAAAATAATATTTAAAATTTAAATTAACTGACAAAAATATATAATAAAATATACAAATTTACAAATATTAAAAAAAATTAATGTAAAAATTTAAAACATGCAAGTTATCCAAATTTGAAATTCGGGTTAAGGCACGGATTAAGGAAAATCCAGAAAAAAAAACCCTAATTTAATAATTTAAAATAAGACAGCTTTGTATCTGTAGCACTTTTCCTAGTTAATTGTATGTAGTTAACTAAAACTAAAAGATATTTTAAAGCAAAATATATTTTTATCATTAACAATTTAACTGGATTACGAATTATTGAGCCTTAGAAAAATACAAAAATCGAGTATTTTAATTTTAGGAAGTTAGTAATTCATTTTAAAATATTTGTTACATTATTGGAGAATCCCAAAAGTCAATCAATATTTTTGGTGGGTTTATCCATAACAATTTTTAGAACATTTTATACAATAGTTATTTTTTTAAAATTACATTTTGATTATTTTTAAAATCAGAAATGTTTTGTCCTGCTCAAGTTGAACGATAAGTCACATCACGCGCACATCTCTAGCTACGAGTATTACGCACATCGAAGGTGGATGTGGAAGCTGGCCAAGTGCCTGGGCAAGTGTACAATGGCCAAGTGCGTCTCTCTTCACTTCAACAGCGACTGCGACTCCAACTCCAACTTGGACTTCAACTCGTAGTCGAGTCTTGGGCGCAAAAATCGCAAAAAATCAAAAATAATTGCCAACACCGGGCGACGGCTTGAGAGATGCGTATGGTGTGATTATATTGAATTTTTGATACGCGCTGGCCAAAAGGGCTTCAGGATGGAACGTTACGACGTTGTGGCGACATTGACAGGTCAATATTGATGGAAACAAGATTTATATGACAACGGCGGCTATATTTTCAAATTTAATGAGCAGGAAGAGCGACCTGGACCGACCAAGTACCAATCCACAAAGTGGACAGCGTGATCTTCTCGTCTCGTCTCGTCTCGACGGGAAGAAGTGTCGAGTAACTCGCTTAAATGATGTGCTAATAAGGCGCACATAACTGTGCAAAATATGATGGGTTTCCACTTGACCCTCCACCTCTTCCTCATCCTTCTCCTTCTCCACCACTGTCAACTCCAAAGGCATTGAATGCTCGTCTGTTGGGATTTTACACGCCGCATATTTGGTTGGAGTGTGGAAATTATGGCAGATATGATGTGAATTTCTGTTTAATGAGCAGGTGACTAATGAATTTGACCAGCGGGATAGAGAAGGAGACTGAGAGTGGAGAGATGGTGCACTTAAGTAGGTCAGAGGTGAATTGCTAATGAAGAATGCAAGTGAGATGAGAAAAACTGAAAATTATATACAGATATGGTCATAGGAATAGCACAATTAAAAGGTTATACTAAATTACATTTTTTTTAATTCTTATGCAAATTGATAAAAATTTAAAAAATAATCAAATGAAATTATAGCTTAAATAAAATATTAATTTATTTAATTTTTTATCACATTTTTTTATATTTTTGCATTTTTGTGTCAAAGCAGTTTAATTTAATAATAATTCCAATTACAATGTTTTATTGAAAAATTTTGTTGAAATTTATGTTTTGTTTAAATATCACAATATTCAAAAAAATGTCTTTACTTAATAGTCATAATATGAAACAACAGTTTTGAGTCATAGTTAATTAATTAGAATATAGCAGAATTTTAAATTAAAAAAAGAAAATAGTAGTATTATTAAAATTTAGGTAATTTAAGAAATTTCCAAGCACACTGCTTATTTATATTTTACAATTTTTGCAAAAAGTTTAGTTTTTAAAAAGTTAGAGTAGTTTGATGAGTTTTTATGAGTTTTATTTCTGACACAAAGAGATCTTCTTTGTGATCTGTTGATTGGAGAATATTCTCTGCTAATCGAGTGAAATCTTTGAATAGAATGATTAAAGTTTTCCAAGTTCAAACTCGTAATTCTTTTAATTTACTTACATAAGCTGGTAATCTTCTAAGTGTATTCTTCTGGCCAACTCGTCTCATTGGCCTGTCAACACATTTTTTAAATGCCAATCCAGATGATCTTTAAATTTCTCAATGGTCATCACTTGAGCAACAAGGCAACAAGATTCTTGCACAGACATCCTTGACCTCTGAGCTTCATCAAGACAACAGAGACAACAGAAAAGAAAAAAAATAACAAACGCCCAGACAAGACACCTACAAAAAACTCAAGTTGCAAGTTGCAAGTTGGCTGAAGTCAATGCCACAATCTACACCCACAAGCCTCACTCAAAGTGGCAACATTCCTTGCGCTCTCTCAGTCAGAGTTGCATTATCTCCACACGTCATCATGAGAGTGAAGAGGGAGGAAGAGAGAGATGCCAGAGGAGGGGAGATGCGTGTACCGCCCGTCGTCACTTGTCTGATATATCACCTGTGCAACAACAAGTTGCAACAACATGGCATAATGCACGGCAACAACAACAACAACAGCAACAACAACAACAAAGACAATCGCCTCTCTATATGCATGCCAAATTGGAACAATGCAAAGACTATTGTCACATTTCCAGACTGAACTGTGGATTGTGGACTTGTGGCGTCTCTGATTCTGAGCGAATCAAATGCATTAATCCAATTTACGCATGCCACAATGCCACAAGCGTCCACTTGCTCCAGAATTTTTATATGCTGTATGCCCCCGCCAAAGCTGTCAGAGCAAATAAAAAAAGGCGACTCTCCTCGTTCTCGGTCTCGCCCTCGTCCTCGTCCTGGACTCTGAACTGGACAACGTGCAACGTCTGTCTCCCAAAAAGATTTCTGTGTAAATTTGCAGATTTTTCAAAAGTTGGCAGCACAATTTAAGAGCAACGCAATCAGCGTTAAGAAATCTCTTCCCTTCTCTCCTCTTCTCCTTGCTCCTCCACTCTCTCAACTGAGAGAGCAACTCAAGTGCAGCGTTGTTGACAATTTTATTTATTTACAGTTGGCAACTGTCTATATAAATTGAGGTACCAGTAGGATGGAAGGTGCTCCAGCTAGAGATGGGGCATCGATGTGATGATATCGATTATGTATCGATACAGAGAAACTTAAAGAAAATTAAAAAAATATATATTCAAAGTGGTATTTCTATTTTATTTCTAAGAATAGCTCAATAAGTAGGTCATCTGAATTTATTTTTTTCAATAAAATCAAAAATATTAGTCTTAAATTTTTTTTAAATAAGCCAACTCAACTCAATCAAGAAGAATCAAGACAATTTTTAAGTTGTTTACAGAAATTACTATTTTTCTTAAAAAAACTGGAATTTTCAACAAAAAAATGCGTGGTTTTTATTACTATTTATTGTACTATGACATAAAACTTAATGTGATATTTTTCCGAAGTAAATATCGATAGATTTGAAATAATACCCATCCCTAAGGTGCTGCAGATTTCCTTCTGCTCCTTCTCCTGCTCCTTCTCCGGCTGCTTCAGTTGGACAATGTCAACATAGTTGCAATTAATTTGTAACCGATTATCATCTTGAGGTGCCAAATAAACCTCTCTCGGCAGGCGGAGGCTAAAACGTGTTGAGTGTCCTCGGTATCGGTATTTTGCATACAACATTTTAACTTGCAACAGAGCAAGAGCAACATTCGCATCTCTCGTCTGCTTTATGTGCAACATGGATACATAAACAAGATCCCAGCCCAGTTACACGAGAGGAAACCAATGTGCGATACTCTCAAGTTCTCTTGAGAACGAACGAACTAGAATTCAGAGCTGACAGGTTGCCAACACTTGACGGATTTAATTATTTCAATATGTGTTTTTTTGCAACTCGATGTTGCACTGTTGCGTGCTGCATTCCACATGCATCATGTCCGATCGTAATGAGAAAATATGGCATTTGTGTGACAATAAAGTGTGCTTCGCACTTATGTTACCCACATCTCGCAATTGCCATTCCCCATTCCCCAATCCCATTTCCAAACTACGAGTACACTCAGAAAAAAAATAATGTAGGGGAATATTCAAGTACAAACGATCTCAAAAGCTGTCCAAGTTCCGAATTTCCAAAACTGAGAAAAAATCTTAACTTAAAATCAAATATGATTTTTCAAAATAAAATTCAATTTTTCTGGCATACTTTAAGTACGTTTTAAGATTAACTCAAGTCTGTAAAGGATACATTTAAGTACACTAAAATCTTGATGTGACCCGAAAATTTAAATGTTTCTAGTACAAAACATTGTAATTTTTAAATTAATTTCAATCTTAAAAAAAAACTATTTTAAGTACAACAAAATCTTAAAGTTATTATAAGAATAAGTAGTATAAGAAACTTTATTGTTTCTGGAAGTATCTTAACCAGACTCACAGTCGAAAGTTCAAATTTCAGATCGATTCATAAATAATTTATTTACTTATTTTATTATACAGCAATTTTAAAATATTAAGAACAAAAGCGGTCGTTTCTAATTTTAGGATAGCATATTTTTCTGAGTGTATGTCTACAAATCCAATCCACAATCTCGCCCAGCATTTTGCATGCGCCTAAATTATGTTGACAACTGTCCGTAGCGTCTCATTGCAACGGCTGCTACTCACTCATTATGCCTGCAACATGGACTCGCACTCGTATCATATCATTTCGCTCGCCCGCTCTCTGCCTTGCAACTTGCAACTTGCAACTGGCCACTTGCAACATGCAACGTGCATGCAACGAGTCGTCGCTCTAATGCCTGCACCATTTATTAAATGTCTCCACGGTGCGACAATAACTTTATCAGGCCAAAAACGAGAAGAAGCTGCCACAGCAGCCGCTGCAACAACAGATGCGGCTGCCACCAGACACGGGCCACAAAACTGACCACTGGCCACCAGACACGAGCCACAAGTACGTGCAACGTGCAACATCTGCGACAGAAGACGACTTTGCATGTCTGGAACTGAGCTCCAGTTCTGGACTTGTTGCTCTGCCAAGTGCACAGCCTTAACCCATTGATGATCACTTTATTGTGCCAGTTAAATTTATCCCATTCGCTTTATAGTACAGTAGTTAACAAGTGAACATGGAGGACGTTTTAAAAAAATATAAACTGCAACTGCAATAAAAATGCGAAAATTAAGTTACACTTCGTGCTGCTTTCGTCACTAACGCGGACTACCGTCCGCAGTTATATTTTCAAATGTTGTCAGTTGTGAAAAATTGATTGTGGAGGACGAAAAAACTTATTGATATTTAAATTAAGTTTGGTGAGATGGTAAAAATGCAGGAAGTGTAAAAGGATATAGAAGCTATGATTTGGGTTTAAAGTAAATGGTATTAAATTCAATTTTTAAACTTAGTGAGATGCTAAAAGATGAAAGGATTTAATAAACTATGATTACTTATCATTGATAAATATGTAATTAGCATACAAGCTTAATATTTGTGATTGAATGCTTAAATCAAGAGCACATGAATAATTATTAAAAATAATTTAAAAAGTATCTACACTATGATTTTATAATTGTTTAATTTATATTATTTTTTAATTTATTTTAAAATAATATTAAATATAATCAATATTAAGATACATAGAGAACCATGGGTTAAAAGTTGGTCAGGTGTAGTGTTACCATGGATTGGATTGGATTATAGCGTTATAGAGTGCAGCAACAGCCACATTTACCAGCTCATTAAAAGCCACTGCACCCACCATGAGTTCCCTCCACCCGGCACCGCATTGCGTGTCCATTGACCCACCATCCCATCTCGCTCCTGTCGCATTTCCTGCCCCTTTTCGCCAGTTGAGATCCCAAAATTGGCATGTGGCGGTCTCATAAACCGAGAAAAGGCCAAAACAGCAAGCGGCCATTTTGTGTGCAGGCCTTGTAAATTTAGAATTTACACAAATTAGTCGAGAAGCTGCTCGCTCATTGTAGAAATTTTAAACGAGTTCGCGATCGCATTTGAGGTTGACAAACCTGTCGGGGAAGCTAATTTCAAAAAGCCCAAAAAAACTGACAAAATAAAAATGTCAATGGCGCTGTGCTGGCATACGAAATCACATTGAAATAATCATATCAAAAAAAAAAAAAAAAGAATTTCTGGTGCTGATTGAAATAATTTTTTTTGGGGCGCCTAATGACAATTTCGTGTTTCTCAAAGCAGCTCAACAAAATGCCAGCATGCAAATTGTTTGTGTGCGTTGAGGGCTCATAAAATAAATAAAAGCCTCGGCTCAATGTGCCATAAATTCTAAGAGTTTATTTTCATTTTTATTTATTTTATTTCAAGAGGTCAATATTTGCGTTAAGTCGCCATTTAATGAATACACGCGCTTAATTCCACTTTATTCGACTCGTTTCGATTAAATTCCATTCGAGCATCCTCCGAGCACATTTAAGCATTTGACAATATCATTTAATGTGACTGCTTGTTTTTTTTAATACATATATTTTTGGCAACAAAGTCGCGGCAAGTCGCATTTTGAAGCTCGTAAAAAGTAGCTATAAACATGTCAAGCAACCACAACGACTATCGCTGAGAACTCATTATACCCTGTAGCCATTTTGTAGTGCTGGCAAAAAGGGTTAAGAGACAGGTAAGCAAAGAACGAAAGGAAATATCAAGTATAAGTTTTTTGTACATTTTGATAGACTAGTCAATATAATAAATGACTATAGTTATTTCGTTTCATTTGTTTTTATTTATTATTAAATCATACATTTACTTATCATCCATTTATTCTAAAAGTTTCATATTTTTGTATCTATAATAATTACAGAATTTATGAGAAAGTATTTGACTTAAAAATACTTAAATGTTCAAGCTAAAACTTCAATTCATTTGCTTATATTTTTAAAATACATATTACAGTCTATTAAATTAATTGATTGCTAATATCTTTTCTTTATCTTCACTTTATTTTGTAAGTTTCTTAATAATTAGAATGCCAATTTTAATTTATATTTATTAAAGTTAAGACTTGTTAACATTTTATTATCTCTGTTTTTAATTTTTATTCAATTTTGTGTCTCTTGTTCATGATTGATAATAATAATTTAACAAATATCTCCTAGTTGATTAATTTATATCCTGTCTACAGGGTAACTTTTATTATCTAATCAAGTCTTCTATCTTACATCTTTCTTTTTATTTATCTAAATTAAGATTTGTTAACATTTTATTATCCTTGTTTTGTAGTTTAATTCGTAATTGATAATAATAATTAGCAATAATAATTAATATCTCCTCGTAGATTTATTTATATATCGTCTATAGGGTATCTTCCAGTGAAATCTTGTCAACTATTTCTTGCCGAAGTGCTTTTTAATTAGTTGTCTCGCTGACGCTTGAATATCGAAAGCTCCACACTTGTCGCTATAGTATCGTGTGTTTATAGACATGATCCAAGACAGCATTGGAGACAGACCGCCCTACACATAAACAGACAACGAATCAGGTGTTGGCTATTTCCATTCCATAATGGAGTCGAGTCTGGGGATTGTTGTCGCATGTTGTTTCATGGCCAAAACGATTTCAAATGGCGTCTAATTTGACTAAATTATGCATACAGCCACCGATCAACTTGTTTTCCCAATCAGTTTTGTCGTTGGTCTGTCATAAAATTTGTATAATTTTTACGGTATCATAAAGTGACAGTCATGAGTTTTTAGTTAGTTTGTTGAAGATCATGAGGAGATGAGAACTGCGCCGGCCTTTTGTCTCTTTGATTTGTATTTGTAAAATAAATTTTTTGATTATTTTTTTTTTTTCAGTTCTAGTTACGAGTCAAACACGTATTTGTCGTCTCCTCGCGTTGATTGTTTTTTAATGAAGCTCCGCTGGGAATGTGTAACGCAATTTGATGATTTTAATTGGTTACAGATAACAGGCGACGTAATTATCGAATACTATCGTATATTTATCGAGAGATGCAACTTGACACGGTCGGTCGGCTTGTAAAGATCTTGTTTGTAGACAGATTTTGGAAACATCATGCAAAGAGGAAATGAACAAGATTAGAGGCTAAATGAGATGAGTTGAGATTGGAAATTTAGTCAAATATGGCGTGGAAAATTAATTTTACTATCAAATGAACGAACTGATTGAAAATTTGAATAGATATAAACCAGAAGAAAAGGGCGGCTTGTTAATATTAAGTTATATTCTATTATCTGTAATAATGGTTTCAAATTCTATGAATGAAGTCTGATATTTGTTGAATTTTTACCTTTTCTTTCAACATTTTTCTGCCTATTTTCCCAGTTGAATTAAGTCTGATTTTTTGTGAATGATTCTCATGGAAAGTGGGGAATTTTCCACTTTTCTTTTAACATTTTTCTGCATACATATTTTCCCAGTTTTCTTAATCACAAAGCAAAATCCAAACTGACAACACAATTCAAAACAAACTTCTCCATCAATTTGGGGACTCCCCTTCCTCGACAGCTTGTCAGAGCTTCCTGCTGTTTGCTACCTCCCCCCCTTCTGCCTGTCTCTGGTCACCAATTTAATTGAAACGCCCACGTCATAAACTCTAAGGCTGTTTTACCTGCCATTTTGCCCCATTGCGTGTTCGAATGTTTGCCATTTGCACCCACGCCCAAAACTCCCAAACTCCAGCGGCAGCTTCATCTCTGCAAGCAGAGAAAGACAGACAGACAAACAGAGAGAGAGAGTGTGGAAGAGGGAGAGAGATACAAGCATTGAACCAACTTCGAGCGGGCACTAAATTTTTTGGTTAAAATTATTGTTATTACACAGAAATCGTTTATTATTAATTTTAACGGCCAGACGTTGCTCGTTGTGGGCAGGGAATTATGAGGGATGAGGGGAGACACTCTTTGCATGTTGCGTGCGTGACATGGAGGATAGACCGACCAGCCCATGGACGCGTGCAGTGCGCCGTTAATGCATCCAATTCCCCTCCATCTCCAACTCAATTTCCAATTCCAACTAGGCAAAAAATCCGTAGCAAACGCGAATGCGTCACGTGACTCACACCCACACTCTACTTAGAATTCCACTTCCACATTCAGTTTCGGTTCGTCCTGCTGTTGTTTTTAATGGTATTTGGCTGGTTGTTATTGTTGTGCAGTGTATGTGGCAAAGGATGTGCCCGGATGGGCGCAGCACATCGGTTTACCAGCCAGGCAGGTATCCTAACAAAAGCCCAACTCCATGACGAGCACGCGTCCCAATAATAATATTCTCAACCCTCATCGAGGACTCTTTCCTCCTCTGCAAGGGCCCAGGGCTGCAACTTTTACGCCTAATTGAAACGACTCGGAGGCAAAGTTTTCACCTTCTGACGTGTGCACAGCTCGTGGGCTCATTAATTATAATTTTCATGTCGAGTGGGCTGCTAACAGGTAGAACAACAGGCAGGCACGAAAATTCTGCAGAGTTCAAACTAACTTTAAGTTCAAATAAAAGGTAAATATCAGTTAAATTATATTTGTGATCAGAAGTTTATTTTAATTAAGTTGAGTTGTCATTTTCAGATACTTATTTATTTAAAAAATTATTGATTTTAAAGCAACCATAAAATTTATGAATTTTAATTATATTTTAAAATTATGTGGTCGGATATATTTTCAGAATAAATTATGCTAAATATCTGATACTTTAAGTGTGGCCATATATCGAAGAATTACATAAGAATATCTTTAAATTTAATTGCTGAAAAACTCGACCTTTTATTTCTTTTAAGAAATACTTTGGGTTACAAAGTTATCTCAAAATTTAATTAAAATTAATCTTAATTTTTTGCACCTCATATTTATGTTCTAACTATTTTTAAATTTAATTATATTAATTTGTTTATTGCAATTAAAAACATTTCCCAATTTTATTTATATTCTAGACACATGTTAAACGCAGCGTGTAAACGCAGCATAATCTACAAAGGGTTGCATTTACAGGGTGTGTTGTCAGTGCTTTGTAAATGTGACAGCCATAAAAAAGCTGATCCTGCATAAAATGCATAAAAATGTGCTCGTAACTCCAAATGAAAATTAAAAATGTAAACTTTAAATAATCCACATTTTGTTATTTATTTTTGCTACGAGTACAAGCAAAACATTTAGTACTGCTGCAATTTTCATTGCACTCCACAGATGATGATGAGGATTCGCTCAGTGAGTCAGCGAGGGCTCAGTTGTTCATTGTCTGTCTTTCTCGCTTCCTTCCTTCCTTCCCTTTGTCTGTCCTTTGATAGATGCGCAAAAGTACTTAATCATTGTGCGGGCTAAATTAATCAAGTGGCTTGTACTATGTGTAGTAGCTTCTGTCTTGTTATTCAGGGGGTCGGACTCTGTGTTTTTAATTTGTGCAGCTCATGGAATATTCAAACAGCATATGGTGGGACTGGGCTGCAATCCTTGAGGCTGCATAAAATTAGGCAAAACAAGTAGGAAATTAAAAATGAGAAAACATTTCTAGTGTCATATGGCCAGAGAGAAATGAAGAGAGAGAGAGAGAGAGAAATGCGGTACGGGGCGGTACGCTTTGAAGGACTTGGTTATTTTTTGTGTTCGTATCCTATGATTAATTGAGTTCATCTGTTGGATTGTTTACCATTTCTTTAATTTCTTTGCTCTGCTCTCACTTTAATATGCGTAAAGCCATAAAAATTTCACTCCGAGCGCCGCATAGTTCTCGTTGATTTCGTCATGGTTAATAGTTAATGGGTAATACGAGGGAACAGCTTGGCCGTAACCGGCAACAGGTTCATCGAAAAGGAAAAAAACAAAAACCGGCAGCTGGCATTAAAGTTGAGGAATTTTAAATCATGGCGACAATTTTCACAAATTCCTGGCAAAAGTTTTTGGTAAGCAAATTGGCAGAAGAGAGCTAAAGAGTAGCTGCCTCCTTGGCCAATTGTTTCTTTGGTCTTTGTGGCATTTGAGCAATCTTAAGTACGCCTACAAGAACATGTAAATAGACTTTCGGTATCGAAACAGGAACATGGTATGCAATTTGCTCGTTTGACACTTGAAATATGTGGCAACAATACGAGTACTCTACGACTCAGTCGAGTTGCAAATGCATTTTCTATATGCGAGTCTCGAGTCGTTGTTGTTTATAGGCAAATGTCAGACGACGACGTCGTCGCAGGCGGTGACAATGACAAGCCAACAGAGAGAGAGAGAGAGACAAAAAGAAACTGACAACTGGGAACTTGCAACGTGCCACTTGCAACGACAAGTGGCCAAGTAGCTGCCTCTGGATTAAAATCCACTAAACAGAACTCTGTCTCTGCTCTAAACTGAACTGGACTGGACTTGTTCAAATGCCCAACTGCCTCTCCGCCTGGTTGACTGCCTGATCGGCCTCCCTGGCTGATCGTTGGCTGAACTTTGAACTCGAACAAAATATGCGGCCAACTTGTTTTCGATACCCGCCCCAAAAGCAGCTGCAACGCCCCCAACTCAGCGCAGGCTCTGGCAGCGTCTGCTCTACACTCTTTAAATGGGCATCAAGACTTTTTCATTTCCTTTGTCAATTTAAAAATTATTCTGATCAGAGAAAATAACAATGAATATTCTGAAATATAGTCATCAAAATCCCTTCATAAGATACTCCTTAAATACATTTATTTACTTAATAAAAATGCTTAAATAAGTTTTTAAACTCCGATCTTAAACTAATAGTGAACTGGAACATTTTAAAATAAAGGGTAAACAAATATTTTAAAGTAAATATTTTTAATTTAAAAGTTGACACAAGAGATTATTAAAATAAAAATTTAAAAAAAAATCTTTATTTAAGAGTAAATAATTTAAAGGCGACAACAATTGTATATTTTATCAAAAAATAATAAAAATAAAATCGTAATATTAATATGAAGTCATAAAATAAATAAATAAATTACATACGCACAATAATTCAAATTTTAGAATGAATATAAAATGTGCAATTTTTAAGTATGTAAAAATAAAGGGCGATATTAGGGTATTCATAGAGGAGTTTTTTTAGGGTGTTGTAAAATCGGCAAGTTGTGCAGTTGTTGTTAAGGTTGGTTCTGATATCAACGCTGAGTGAATTTGTATGTTCACAGTTTAAAAGAGCAGGCGCGAAAGTGAACACTGATCCGGGCGCTGGCTTAAGGCCCAAGCCATGGCCATGTTACTTGGCTTTAAGCTGCTGCTGCTGTTGCTGCTGCTGCTGTTGTTGCCGCTGCTGCTGCTTGGCTTACAATAGCTCAAGAATACCGCTATCATTATTCTTAAACTTTGCGGCGTCGGCGGCGACTCCTTGGGGCAAGACTCTAGACTCTAGACTTTAGCCTGAGTCGATTCTCATTTTAATGAACCGCCGTTCTATTTTTCGCTGATCTTTCGCCACTAATAGGAACGTGTTCACGTCGTCGTTGTTGTAGTTGTTGTCGTCGTCGTTGCGGGTTTTGCTCCTTGGTGAGACAACGACACCAACAACAGCAACAACAACAACAACAACGACAGGGAGCAACTTTAGCGCATGGCAGCAGCAACGGCTTAAATCTATGAGGACGCCTTACAAACTATGCTTAAGTGATTGTCAAGTTAGGCTTTTAATTTATCATCCATAGACAAGAGCAACAGCAACAGCAACCACTCGGACTTGGGGGCTAAGTAGAGGTTATGCCTGGGTTAGGCTACCATTTTTCTTTTTTTTATATATTTTTTTTAAATATACTCCTTTTTTACTCTGTAGTCTTGTGGCGGGCAAAGTGTTTCGCATTGCATAATCTCGCGCTTCCTTGACGCGACTCGAACTGAACTCCTGTACTCTCCCGACAGGTTCTGTGTTCTTTTTTTTTTGGACCCTGCTTGGGTGTTCGATCGTTCCACATTCCGGCATAATTGATTTTAAGCACAGCCTCGCTAATAAATCGCAACTTTATCGCAGTTCTTTTGGACTCGCCTGGTTTCTTTGGGATTTCTCTCCAGATTTCTACTGGCACTTGCCGCCATTTTCGGGGGCGGCCAATAAATAATGATAGCAAATGTTGTTGCATGTTGCATGTTGCATTAGAAAAGCTTTTCACACAGTTTGGCCCTTGACCGTTGACTGCCACTTGGCGGCCAGGTACTACATTATCCAAATTGTGCCCTGCACTTGACGATGTGGCTGCTGCTGCTGTTGTTGCAGCTTAACAAATTTCAGCTCGTTTATGGTCAAATGGCATTGCACTGGCCACTCCGTGGCAGACACAACGGCAGCTGCATGGCCGCCAATTATCCGTACAAGATGCAGCAGCAGCAACGGCCCCCGCAAAAAGAGAAAAAAAACCCAACCAAGAGATCCCGAGATCCCGAGCTTTACAAGTTACTTTACCTTGCCGGTCCAGTCAACAACATCAGCTAAAGTGCTTCACTAGGTTGTTGTTTGTTGTTGTTGTTGTTGTTACTGGTTGTTCATTCGATGTCGTTGTTGGTGTTGCTTTGTCGCCTGCTCTTTGCTATCTGGCATTGCTTGTCCCAGGCTTCTTTTTATCCTATGCGTCTGCTATCGTCTCTTGTCTGTTCAGTATTCGCTGTTCTCAGTTTCCTTCTCCTAGCTCCTCTGAATCTGTCTGTGTTCTGTTGTATTTTATCGCAAAAATACTACTTGAGTAGCTTTATGGCCCATGTTGGCCAATAAAAAGCTGACAAAACAATATTCTCCTGTGCAAATTTTGAACTGAGCACCAGAAATGGGCCACCAAACGAGCTGAGCAACAGCTAAAGCTAATTTGCTCACTTTATTCCTAGAAAGACACAATCATGTGGCGTTTGTTTTGCAATTAAAAATGTTAGGGAAATTTAGTGCTAAAATGGGGAATAATTATACAGGAAAAGGAACTCAGAAATAGATAAATTAAATTAAATTAATAGAGGGATAATGGTGATAGATAAATAAAGATTTAAAATAAATAATAAATAAATAAATATTACTATAAATATAAATTTTCAGAAATATGTTTGAATTTCTCAACTGTTGAAATCACTTCAATATCGGAATAGAAAAGGAACTCAGAAATAGATAAATAAAACAAAATTATTAGATGAATAGAGGGAGTTGTGATAGATAAATACAAATTTAAAGTTAAAATAAAAATAAATAAATATTACTATAAATATAAATTGTCAGGAATAAATCTTCAATAATCTACAACATATTTCCCGGATTTCCTGAATTTCTCAACTGTTGAATCACTTCAATATCGAAATCGAAAACTAGTTTAGAAATAGATAAATTAAATTAAAGTAATAGAGTATATCGTTTTGGCGATTGAATATCGAATAATAATGGTAAAAGATTAATATAGATTTAAAAATTAAAATTAATTCTTAAATAATCAACAGCATATATCCCTGGTTATCTGAGTTTCTCAACTAATGAAATCAGTTCAATATCGAAATGATGTCAAAGTATTTAGCTTAAATTTTTTGGTGTTTGATCCCGAAGTTTGATCTTTTATTAATTTAATATGCACGCCCGTTGGAGGCAATAAAGTTGCTACATTTTACGCTGATGCTGAGAAACTAAGGCAGCTACCACAAAAAGTTGTGGCATTGCGGGCGTGGCAGTTATTTGTTGCCCATAGATGATGCTTCTGTTATTGTTGTTGTTGCTGCTGTTGCTGTCTGGTGCGGCTTAAATCAAATAAAAAATGATATTCGGGTTTTGTAGAGTTGAAAAGGCGCTGAGTTTTTGAGAACAGGAAATATAATTTAGCTGACGCGGCGTGTGGTAATTAAAAGGGCAAAGCAGGTACCCAATTGTGGGCGTGTCCAGTTCGGTAGCGATTAGTTTAGAAAAAAACGAAAGAAAAAAACCACGAAAAACGAAGACACAAATCAAAAGACTTAGGCAACGAACTCGAAAGCAAAATCGAAGCTCCTAACCAAAAAAAGTTCCCACATAGTTGCAAACATTGTCAATGCTATCGACAAAGACAATAAAATTAATATACATAAAACGCCTTTAGACAACGAGAAGGAGAGGATTGCCAGTTGAAGACCCAAATCTAAGACCATAAATAAAAAATAAGACGAAGGGTAGCGAAACATGAAAAACGCGTTGGCTTTGGCTGCTTGTTAACAAGTTCACCAACAGCAACAGCAGCCTCAAGTCCAACTCCCAGCAGAAGCAAAATCAGCAGCAGGTAACAAAATAATAATACAAAAAAAAAATACTGCCAACAACAACAGGACAGCAACAACAAAGTATCATCTCTACACTTGGCCCAAAGATCAAACGCATACATTTTAGCGGCAGCTTTTGATAATTTTTTCTTTTTCTTTTTTTTTGCTGAAATGCAACATTTTTCATATTGTTTATTTAAGTTGAGATATTTTTTCTTTTTTTTTATATATATATATATATCTTTTTCATTTTGCGCAACTGGCGCTCGCCCCCCGATGTCGGCATCATTAAATTAAAACGAAATTTAAACAATTTCACTGAAAATTATACACGATGAAGAAGCTGCCGAGGAGGAGCAGCAATGAAACTGAATGAAGCTCCGACAACCTGTCCAAAGGTCTCAGCAGACATATACCAAAGTCAGCCTGTCAGTCAGTCAGTCAGTCAGTCGGTCCCAGGGTCCCTTGTCCAAAGAAGACGACGCATTTGGACTGGACAGGTTGATTACTGTTAAAATTATCACTGATTGTGATAAGCGATAACTGTGAGCACGTCAAGCCGAAGAAGACGACGAATTTTGATGATGATGATGATGATGAGAATGAGGATGATGCTACCCAATGATGGTAGTACGCCTGATGAGTTTCGGGACTGTTTTGTTTGCTCTCGCCTCTGGGGCCAAAAAGTTGAGGTGCATAACGAATTGTTACAAACTTAAATGGAGCGGCTCGTTAGTCCAACAAGTTAATGTGCCTCAAGTTGCAGTTGGAGATGGAGTCTCTTGTGATATGTTAATAAGCATTTGCCACTTGTTTCTCTGTCTGTCTGTCTGCCTGTCTGTTAGCTAGGCATACAAATTATACGAAACCAACTAAACTTTTACCCATGTGTGTGTGGATTGGCGCAAGGTAACAAGTGTTTGGTAACACCTACAACATCAGAGAAAGTTTTGTGTGGAATGTTTGTGTTAGATTCAAGTCCCCTTCCACCCTCAGTACACCCCTCAATTTGAATGTGTAGCACACGAATGCATTTTGTACTGTTAGCGTGGGAAATGTAGTTGATTTAAATCTTTGCTTTTGGCAAATCATAAAGAATTCATTGAAAATTGTTGCCTGACTTAACAGATTTTCCTTATCGATACTCTATTGAAATATGGCGGCTAATAAGAGACTTTTACAGCCTAAAGATCTTTTTTGATGTCTACCAATGGGAGTTAATCGGGTGAGACAAAGCTGAGCCATAAAATTAAAATAACAAAACGCGTCAGGCAAACAAAATAATCATAAAAACAAGTTAAATAAACCTTTAAAACGAAAACAAAACTGTAACAGAAGATGATCGGGGCAACGGCAGCCTGAATTAAAATACAAAATGCCATCATAAAAATTCAAATAACAAAAATTTAAATTATTGATTAAGATCGACGAAACAAAATATTAAAACAACACAAAACTCAAACTGAAGCGTCAAAATAAAGCCAAGTGAAATTTGTTGGACAGCAACGTAAAAAGCTGACTAATAGATACACTCCAAAGTAGTTATACTTCTTGGAAGGTGAATCATTAAATTGATTTCATTTGAAGATGAGTATAGGAAGATTTTAGCATAATTAAATTGATTAAATTAAGAAGAGAATTCCCGAGAATTTACACTGTTACAAGCATGACAATAAAATATCTTGAACTCTGTTGTAAAAGTAGAGTATCTTCAACTGACTTTCAGGGAGTGACATTATTAATTTATTAAATTTATTTTAATTACAACTGCAGCTTTTAGAAAAATGCCGCCATTGACTGGACTGAAATAGAGAGTCAGCAGCCATAGAAAATGTGTGCTCTGTGTGATTGAGCGATGCTTTACGATGATCATTGTGGCATTGAGTCGCTGAGCTTTTTGTTTGGGACTATTAAAAGATCCATAGCTGATTATATTGGGTAGCTTAGAGTTTAATGCATCATCAGATATATATCTTTATGCGTTGGGGATTTGTAACATTGTGTTGAGACTCATTTCGATGCGGTTCCGCTTTGAGTGGATTAGTGGTTGAGACAATGGTCAAAAGACGTTAAAGTGAGTCATAAACAAATCACACATTGCGTATACGCGATTTTTATTGGGAATTGAAACATTTGTTACGTTGAAGGGATTACTCAGTTAGGTAGAGAGATTTCAAATATATGGGGCACACGAAACTCTCCTTTATAGCCTGATTGTTGTTGTGGCTACCCACAGTGCCCACAAGAAGTTTCGTTTCTTGTGTCTCGACGGGCAGCCCACTTGGGCCACATTTGCATATGAGTTCATTTAGCAGTTTAAGAACTTGGCACAAATAAACTGCTTCTAGCTTTCAGAGTATGTTTAAGCCACGAAACGTGTGCTAATTTACATGAGATCGCATCGGACCACATCCTCAAGCACATCCACATCGACATCTATGTTTTCTTTTTGGGTGTGCTCCCAAAAAAAACCAAAAACCAAGAAAAATAAGGCAGCAAAATTAAATCAAAAGCGCGATACGCCAACGTGAAACCGCCAACCGCCAGCAGCCCACTCGATGATGATGAAGAGTCTATCGTCGCCTGGCAATCGCTATCGAGAATGCCCCATACATACTATATGAGGTTATCCTACTCCACTGCAAACATTTTTAGAGTATGCTAAAATTGGGAATTTAAAAGAGATTTTTTAAAGTAACTGACGTGACGAGAACTTCGTATGAAATTATAATTCAGTGCAAAAATTAAACTGAGTTAAAATTTAAAATTAAATTAGTTATTATTACACAAAATCCACTTTCAGCACAGAAATTTCTGTAAGTGTTTTTTGCCCTTCTTTAAAGTGGACTCAGAAGAAATATAGGCTTCGACTGAAATTTTAATTCAATTAAATTACGTGAAAAGTAATAATACAATTTATTATCATTGCTTAAGTTCGACATCATCTTAAGGGATTATTTTTGGGTACTTTACAGTTTTCGTCCTATATTAAGAGACATTGAAGGACTTTCGGCTGTGAATGAGATTATTACTTATTGCAGATTTGACTGAATTGTGTGTAAATTTAAATTAATTAACATTAGTTAAATTGTGAAACTGTGTAACTGTGAAATTAGTTTAATTATTTCTAGTTAAATTTGAACACATCGGTTTTGAATGATCGATTAAAGACATTTTTTCAAGTGTATTTTTCCGGCGTCGCCCTGGTTAAGTCGAACCTATTTCACCCAGGCCCAAGGCTGCTATATATGTTTATATACATATAGTTTTAAATTTTTGTTGGGCTGACCAAGTGGCAAGTGCAGATTGCGAGCATTAGATGAAATATTTATATTGTCTATATGAATTGAGCTGGCGATCTGCAACTGCAACTGCAACTGAGGCGAGCCAAAAGTTCTCGCAGCGGGATGCCAGTCATATCGCACTGTAGACTGTAGATGGAGATGGAGACTGGAGTCTCTCTCCATGGGCTATATGGCAATGGCAATGGCAATGGTTTCTCGCATCAGGTAGCGGTAGCACACACAAGTGTCCAGCAAAAACGACAGGAGATATGAGCCCATTCTGCAGTCACGTTTTATTTAAATATATGCGCGTGCGGGCAGCTGCTTCCTCTGTTGCCTGTTGCAAGTTGCCTGTTGCAAGTTGCCAGTTGCAGTAGCTTTGGCTTTGGGCCGCCTTTGGGGGTGCCAATGAGTTTTACCAGCCGATGTCGTTGGCTACTGTATGTATATGCCATATATATTTGAGATATGGAAAAAAGTAGCTCGAATGTAGATGAGTTCAACTGTACTGTACACAGAAAAAAATACGGGATTCCGGAATAAAATCAATCCATTGCGGTGTCAGAAGTATAATTATACCGAATTTTCTTAAACCAAGTAAAAAGACTTGATAAAAGCCAGGGATTAAATCTTGGACTTCGAACTGCCATAACTTTGTCAAAAGACAATCAATTTCCATGTGCAATGTAAATTTGATCATGATTTTACCTCTTAATTCGTTCTGCATTTAAATTTTGTTCAATTTGAGAATTTTAAATTTTTCGATTTTTTTAGAAATTTTACAGTGTTACCTTATCATTTTTCAAAAAAAAAGAAATTTTGAAAATTTTAAAAATGAACAAAATTATAATGCAAAACGTATTTGGTGGTAAAATCATGCTCAAATTTGCATGGCACATGGAAATTGGTTGAGTTTTGACAAGGTTATGGGAATTCAAAGTTATCAAAGTTGCTCAGTACCTGTGACGGCCAGAACCGAAATTAACGCTTACGGCTTATATATTTTCAGTTACGGTTACAAATTTCAATCGGTTTTCAACGGTTATGGTTTTAATCCCTAATTAAAGCACAATTTTTCTCAGCAATATTTTGTTCTTCGGAGTTCTGCACATTTATTTTTAATTACATAACATATTTTGGAATTCTTTGTTTTTAATGTTGATTCGTTTTCATGTTATCCGCATATTGTCTTAATTTAACAATAATATCCTGAATGCAGACTTATGCATTATAAAATTTAATTCTATAGTTTTTTTTCACCGTGTACTTGCAACTAATTTCATTCGATTCGATTGCCTGTCATTTATTTTGGCCCTGGCGGCGACAAGTGTGCTCAAATTATGACTCAGGATCTTTAATTGCGAATCGTCTTTTGTCTTCTGTCTTTTCACCAATTTCGTGTACTGTAAAATTTGAAATTTCAATTACTTGAACATCACGCGCAATCAACAGCTCGGCCCAGAGATCGTCGCCTTTTCTGCTCTATGCTCTCAGCTCTCAGCTTTATGGATGATTAATAACCAGCTCAAGCATCCAATTCTCATACACTTCTTCCTGGTGCATCGCGTGATGATGCTACTACACTGAGTCAACCCTCAAAAGCAGTTGCCTAGACCAAATTGCAATTGTTTTCATTTTGGCAAAGGGAGCTGAAAGTCAAATAACTATAACAGGGTTTTGGTAACACATAGAATAGCATTAGTTTAATTTAAAGGTGAGAAACATTTACTAGAACTTGAAATGATTAGGAATAACATAAATATGTTTTTAATGTAAGCTAAAAAATCATCAACTTATAAAATGTTTGTCTAGATTTTGGGAATGATTTAATAAATGCGACTTTTTCAGTGTTCGTCATTTTATTAAATCTTTTTAATTTGCATTTATAAAATGATAAATTTATCTTTTTCGAGTCTATTTGCGCCTAAGCCTATTCCTATTAAGAAACTTTCCGATATTTCATATTCATATTTTTCATATTTTGTTTTTGGTTTACAAAATCAAAATAACTATTTTCGATTTGTATTTTTTGGGCAACATTTGTTTTAAATTCTCAGCATAAGAGCATTTAGTATTCGTTTTCCTATTCTTAATATTAGACCAATAGCTTGTTGCTGGCTTAGTTTATTTGCCAAGCGGCTTTTGACACAGTAGTTAACCAGGCACATAATAATAATGGAGCACTTCGTGCCGGGCTAAGTCCATTTGGCAAGAAGGAAAAAACAGGTAGCTGCATCTCTCCAGCAATTGCAGTCTCCCATTACATTTATTATTTATTAATAACATAATTTATTGTTTCATGGCATTCATGTGAACTTCATGAGCTGTGTCGGCTGTGAGCTGTGTCGGAAAGGGGAAGGGATAGGGGCAGGGAGTAGTCTTACCATTGAATTAAATGCAACCTGGTGGCGACTTCAGCTTCAGCTTCGATTGCCAAACGGGGCATTAGGTCGTCGCCAATTGTTAGACGAAAAATTGGCGCTAGTTTGGCGCGACGTTTGCCGCACAGCTTGGCAAAGTATTTTTTTCTTTGATTTTATTTTGTTTTTTTTTTTTTTTTTTGGCCAACGTCCCTCCTATTGCCGCTTACGAGTAAATTGCGCAAAAGATTCTTAAAGTTAACGGCCCTTCATAAATTTTGTTATGAAATATGTGCGCGCTCGTTTAATATGCCATCCGTTCAGCTCCCAGGCAACTGGCAACTGGTAACAGGCAACTGGCAACTTGCAACCGACAACCTCTGGCGTCTTTGTCGTCTGTGGTTGGTGTTCAGTTTTCCCTCGAGAAAAGTTCTCAGCTTGGCCGGCATTTTCCCTCATTGTGGCTGCTGGCAAGTGGCATGACAATAACAATTTACGATTGCTTTTATGGATTTACGAGGTTTTTGTTGCCGTCTTTGCCAGCTTCTCAACCTCCCCCACCTGACTGCCTGATGTCCCGTCACCCTGCATTCTCAACCCGCTTTCCCCTCGACTCGTGTCTATCCTTTGCACGCGCTGTAATTTGACGCTAATGAGTGTCAAAGTTGATAGTTTGATTTTGGCAAATGGCGTAATTGTGGGCCACAACGTGCAACCAATTGATGGACAGAATTACGCCCACTGGGAGAGATGGGTTGAACCATCAGAAGAACACCATTTGTGGAAAACAGAGACAAGTCGAGAAATTTCTTGTATTTCATATTTAAGTGAGAAATATTAAGATGTTTCAAGGATTCGAACTTTGGAAATTAAAAAATAGCTTCCGTTTTCCATTTTTATAAATTTTAATTGTCCGATCAATTTTTATAAATTGAAAAGTATTCCTAAAATTACAATTTACCTTTTTATTTACATCATTTCATTTCAATGTATACAAATTTTTTTTAAAAATGTTCTTCCATCTATTTTATCTATTTTGATGATAAGGGTTCTTGTGTTTTTAAAAAATTCAACATCATTAAATTAATTAGTACAAAACCGCACTTTAAATTTGATTCTGAGACATTTTATTTTCCCGTAAAAAATCATGACAGGTTGAACAAAATTTTAGGCTTGTAAAGTTGTTAAGTCAAATGTTCGACCAACTTCAAACTTTCAAAACTTTGCCAAAACTGGTCCGATTTTCAACCGGAATGTCATTTTGATAATGGTTTAGACTCTTAATTCATTCTGCATTCAAATTTAAAAAAGAAGAAATTTTATTCCTCTTGATCTAAGTTTTGATTCGAAAATTTTAATTATCAATTCAATTTTTATAAATTGAAACGTATCCTTAAGATTAGAATTGTTCAATAAAACCGTTTTTATTTTCAATTAATTTAAATATATACAAAATTTTCCTATACCAATTTTATTATTTCAATGATGGTTTGACCTCTTCATTCATTCTGCATTCAACTTTAATAAACATTAAACCAGGTGTCACATTTTCCGAAGTAATATTCTTCAACCGAAGAATTCTAGTTCTTACTTTAAACGACTCTGTCTCATCAAACAGATGCAAAGAAATATCTTCATCTCAGCTGACTTACCAACCAGGCTCTAATCCTAAAGCAAATACTAATTTTTGCCACATATTGTGGCAACAACACGTTGCTCAGTGAACTGTAGTCGCTTTCACTGTTACCCATCGCTTAAAATCAATTTTATGACTTTGCCAAGAAAGGAGCAAAGTATAAAAAAAAAGAAAAGTAGAATGAGAAGGAGATGATGATGAGATGGAAAAAGAAAGGGGAAGCAGAAGAAGTTCTCTACACGGCCTGCTGAACTCTGGCCTGGTAAAATTTTCACGCCGCTGCCACAGCGACTTGTGGAGTTGTGGACTTGTGGCACAACCAATTGAGGCACTGCATAATTTCACCTACCGAAGCAACGAACAAACGAATCTTTGGGGCATTGTCGTTGGAAGCACGCACGCAACTTTCATTGAATTAAACCCTAAAAATATGAAGCTTATCACAAATCAGGCAGCATTGGAGGCTTCATCACCTACTTTGAATGTTGGCTACCGCATGAGTCGCTGCCACACGGTTTGACCTACATTCGTGCCACAGACAGACAGACAGACAGATGAACTAAAAATGCAATATACAAAATATGTGCCGCCACAGCCGCCAAAAACAATTTACCAATTTATGTTGAACTGCTGCGGTTCGCGTTGTGATCCTCTGCAGTCCGTTGATGTTGAAGTTGCAACAGTTGCAACAACTCTTCTGCTCATGTGCATCCTCATCTTTATCCCGATTCCAAGGTACTGGCTTCCACTGACTTGGCAAATCACTAAATTTATATGTTTTCTGATTCAAAATATTTATTGCCAAACCAAAACCAAAAGCCAAAGCAACTTGCAACTTGGCCCCAAAAAAGGGCAGCAGCCCAAGTGTTGACTGTGACTCCCCAAGACACAGACAGAGACAGGGACAGAGGCACAGAAAGAGACAGAGACAGCGCTCAAATTGCCTGAAAAATGGGAGGAGGACATTAAAATTCAGCAAATGTATTTATTACGGCACCAAAAAGCAACAACAGCAACTGATGCGTCGACCGCAGCCCACATACAAAAATCTGTTGGCCAGGACTGTGAAATTCAGCCAAAGACTGAACTGACTCTCAGTCCCCATCTCCATCTCCATCTCCATCTCATTCAGAGTCGAAGAGAAGAGTCGGCACTTGGACGGCGGCATGTTTGCAGATTGATTTGCTGCGCCTGAAGATACCCTGAAGATACCCCAAGCCAAACACTTGCCACAGACTCAGACACAGCTACAGACTCAGACTCAGACCGAAAAGCAGAAATCAATTGTGAGCAAAAAAGGCATTTAGTGTGAGCCCATCAGCCATCACATGGACTCAAAAACTACACTCAGAGAAATATATCAATTAGATATAACACATTCGCTAAACCAACGAAAAAATCACCATTATGGAATTCATAAAACAATAGAAAAAGGAAGCAACGATGATAAAAAAATAATAACGGAGTAGTATGAAAATAAGAATAAAGAGATATAAATGTTAAAGTAAATAAAGCGACCTTTTAGGATTAAATAAAGCAAACTTTCAATTCAGGTGATTTACTAGATTGTGTTATATTAACATTCCATTTAAATTCAATTAAAAAATGAATTAAATTTATTTAATGAAACTAAAAATGTAGTAAAATCTCTAAGTAAATGTTTTTTTAATTTCAGGTGACTTTAGAGGAATATTGGTAAGTTACATACTTTAATAAAGAAATTAAATATTATCAATAAATTATGAAAGGGGCGTTTGTTAGATTTTTATCGTACTTATAATTTTTGAAGAAAAAGGATAGGAAAGGATAGGAAAAATATGAAACTGATCATATTAATAATTCTATTAGAATATTGACTAGTGAAAGAATTATAAATCAATGGTAAAATGAGAAGAGAGAGGTGTGGAGGACTTATTGTCGCATTCTAATTATTATTTAATTGTTCGCAATAATCACACAATTATTTGGCCAAGTGTGGCCAAGCT
Organism: Drosophila kuntzei; assembly: GCA_035042165.1. NCBI lineage: Eukaryota > Metazoa > Arthropoda > Insecta > Diptera > Drosophilidae > Drosophila > Drosophila kuntzei. Next base: position 624,997 of record JAWNLU010001430.1, read on the forward strand.
GGCAATGAGTTCCTGGCATGGCGACGAACTCACAACGCGCTACAAGTGGCCGCCTAGACGATGTGGCATACAACTAGATTCAAGCCAAAGTCGGCGATTGAAAATTTATTTCGATGCCCTGCAGCTGAATTATTTAAACCGACGAATTCAATTAGAGACAGTGACTTGGTTTTTGCGCGCTAATCCAAGCCAGGGCAAGGGACTGGGGGCAGGGACAGCAGCTGCAGGGGAAGTTAAAACCATAGTCAAAGCTGAAGTTGGAACCTGAAAAGCGTTCGTTGAATTTGCGTTGGCGCTGAGCTGAACTGAACTGAACTGAACAGAGCTGAGCTGAGGGCAAGTCCAAGCAGCGGGTGCGGCCCCAACGACTTCACGCAGATCTTTTGAGGAGGCGTCGATTGAGACAAGTGGAACTCTTTTTTTCACTTTTCTTCTTTTTTCCATCTTTTTATACCCTGCGCCCATTGAAAATGGACAAAAAAAGGTATAATAGCTTTGTGAAAAAGAATGTAATCGACTCTATAAAGTTTATATATTCTTGATCAGTAGTTAATTTAGTGCTCTCCATCTATCTGGATCCGTTTCTGAGTAAATCGATCTAAAAAATATTAACCTATCAGCTAAAAATGATAGTTTAATAATTATCAACTTTTAAATCAACCTTTAAATGTAAAGATTAAAGGTCAAACAAAAAACTTAATTATTTTTAAAAATATTTAATTGTTTAGCAGTTTTCTTGACTATAATTGGAGCATAATGCTAAAAAATATTGTGCTTTATTTTATCAAGTAAGCTTTGCTCATTCAGACACTTTAATCCCTATTATTGTTATTTCAATAATTTAAAAATTAAGAAAATGTTCAAAATTAAATTAAAATTATTAAAATGTTTACCATGAAGAAATTTTGTTTCGTAATTCCGCTAAATTGGGGAATGCTTTGTATAGCCATCATCGATATATTACTAGGAGTGATTGGATGTCTCGCATTATTAGGTATATTATTGATTTCGATATTTGATATATTACTAATGTTAAAAATAATATGCAGACGTTGAAAAGAGAATTATAAAGCGATTTTATATATTCATTGTTCCATCAATTCATGCTATTGGATGCATACTGTTAATAGTTTCAATATGGGTGGTAAGTTTAAAGATGCTCTGAAACCAAGTTATGTATAAATGGAAATTTTGCATTCCACAGCGAAAAAGTGAACTAGCATTTTGTTATATTCTCACTTCACTTGCTCGCTTGGCGTTCGCTGGTTTGGGAATTGGCTATGGATTTTTTAAATCTTTAATTTTTATCGGTGTAAGCCATCTCATTATTTTCGGTTAGTACCTTCGTTTCTAATTTAGCTTTTTTTTCCTATCTTCATATGTGTTTTCTCTTTCTGCCCACAGTCGTCGGTCTTTACTTTTGGATCTGTGCTTACTCTTGGTACCTTGAACTTGAAGAACTCGAGTTTTAGAACTGAAAATATTCGGAATCTCTAAAAAGATTAAATAATATCGAACATTTATATTTTCAGACCTTACGACATTGAGTAAACTTTGATAGGAACTTCACTTCTATTGAACAATGGCATTATGATTAGAATAATAATCCATAATGCAATAATAATAAATAATATAAATATAAAATATTAAAAATGTATATTTGTGTTACCAGACCAAAAATCGTGAAGAACAATAATCATATAAAAAACATAATGATTTACATACAATTTTTGAGAATTTTTTAATTTTTGTTATAATTGGATTTAATCAAGTGAGCTTTGCTCATCCAGACACTTTATTCAATATTATTGTTATTTCTATAAATTCTACCTATTTAAAAAATAAAAATATTTTCAAAATTTGCAGCTGATATATTTTATATTTCAATTAAATTAAAATGAATAAAATGTTTACCGTGAAGAAATGTTGTTTCGTACTTCCGCTAAAATGGGGAATGCTTTATATATCCATCATTGATATAATACTAGGAGTGCTTGGATCTACTGCAGTATATTTATGTATTTTTTTATAATATTATTGACTCCCATATAGTATAATTTGTTCCTAATGTTCAACATAATACACAGACGTTGAACAGAAGATGAAACAGAATATTTGGTCACTCCTTATCCCATCAATTCATGCTATTGCATGCATACTTTTATTAGTTTCAATATGGGTGGTAAGTTAAAAGTTGCTCTGAATTCAAATGAAAATTTAATTGAAATTTACGAATGCAATAGAAAATAAGTAAACTACCATATTGTTATATTATTACTTCATTTATTCGCTGGGCGTACGCTGGTTTTAGAATCATCCATGGTTTTATAAATTGTTTGGTTTTAGTCGCTATAAGCCATATAATTATTGTCAGTAAGTGTGTTTGAGCATAATTCTTTTTCCTTATTACCAATCTTCTCTTTCTGTCCACAGTCGTTAGCATTTACTTTTGGATCTGTGTTTGCTCTTGGTACCTTGAACTCAAAAAACTCGAGTCTCAGAACTAAAATTATTCTGATTAATTAATTAGAATAAGTAATATCGAACAAGAGGGTCATATTTAACGAGATTAAGTAAACTGTTACAGAAAACTTACTCATTACAATCATGTCATTATTATTATTAGCTTAGTTACTTACTTCAAAATACAAAATAGAATACTCATTAATTGAGATTCCTACAGGGAATTATCGAGTCGCGTTTGCTCGACTGTTTTCTTTTAGACTTGTTTTACTTTATTTAGTTTTTATATTTTTTTTAATGTGTTAGCCATCTTTCACCTTTGGAGCAGCATCTTAAAGTTGGCAGGATGCGCGCTTTTATATATTTATTTTGTTAGTTCTTTTAATTGGATTTAATTATATGCGCGGGCAGTGCAAACTCTCTTCTCTTCCCTTCCCCTTTCTTCCTTTTCCATCACGTCTGCAGGGGGCGTGTCTATTGAGACTGTGCCCACTTTTCGCTGCCACAATATTTCCACCTCCCAAATGTGACGTATTTTGGGTACAGGGTGCGCTTGAAAAATCACCGCTTTCAACTTTTATATTAAGTATTATTGTGTGTGATGATCATTTCTTTTATTTTTCCTTTTTTTTTTGTTCGTATTATTTTATTTCTGCTTGATCGCATTGTTGTTGTTGGTTGATCTTAGGAGTGGCTTGTTAAATTTCACTTGCATGTCAAGCCAAAGTCTTGGTGTGAGGTGTTGGGCGTCGATTTATGCGCTTTTCACTTGTCTGGCCTTTGGGGAGGAGCAACATCTTACAGAAGAGAAATCGTTTAGAGTGGAAAAAAGATCGCATGCAAATGGCAAAAGGCTTGAGGTGAGAGGCGGCCTAATGTGGGAAAATTCTTCTAGTAGATGGGGGAAAATGGAGATTGATATGACTGAAGAAATTATTGGAAACAAAAGCTTTTATATTAAGATATAAATAAATATCAGGAAAAGATTTGTAATAGATCCTATATCAAACTTTATTGAAAAAGAAAAGAAAATAAAATAACTGAGCTAAAAACATTTCTCTGGGAAAAGTCCTGTTAAAATATATAAAAATAATTATGTGAATTATTTTGTTAAAACTGCTAAAGAAGAACTTTACATAAGAGTTTCGTAATTTTGAATCATGTCAATTTCCGACTGATCGACATAAATCTCACTTAAACATTTCTTGAATAGGTTTCTGGTACAAGACATTCAACATAATTGTAGTTGAAGCAACACGAAGTTCAACACGAATCAGCAGCCAAATGATTTATCACCAAAAGCATAAAGTAATCAAGCAACGAGTACAAAAGCATAACAGAAACAGATCATTGAGTACATACATACATATATGTACAAGTGCAGCCCCTTTAACATTGGCACTCCCCACTCGATGCTCGATGTGGATGTGGGTCTCCAGTCACTTGGTCACATACCAGAAAAGGCCACTAAACCGCATAACTGTCCATGTCGTTCAGTATCTGAAACAAAACCCCAATTGACGATGACGATGACGACGACGACGACGACAGGTGATTAATTGTTCCAAGCGCGTAGACGTTACTTAACGCTCAGTCTTTGAATCTGTTTCGGTTTTTGAATCTGAATCCGACTCGGAGACTCGTGATGTCAAAATCTGTGATGTGAGTTTCCATATATGGGGATATACACCGCTAAAAAAAGGTTATAAAATCAATATTTTGGTCTAAAACAATCGTCGAGAACATAAAATTCTTAAAGTTATAAAACATATCTTTGTTTTAAGAACATTTCAAATAAAGCCAGGGATTAAAACCTTAACCGAAACCGTAACCTTTAGCCGATGAAAACCGATTGAAATTTGTAACCGTAACTGAAACCGTAACCGAAAATATTTTTTTCCACTGTACCGAAACACATAAACCGAAACTCTTTTAACCGAAATAACCGTTTAGTTACCGATTCATTTATAAGGGTTAATTTCGATTTTGGCCGTCGCAGCTACTGACCAACTTGGATAACTTTGAACTGCCATAACTTTGTCGAAAATCAATCAATTTCCATGCGCAATGTAAATTTGAGCATGATTTTACCTCTTTATTCGATCAGCATTTAAATTTTGTTCATTTTGAAAATTTGAAATTTTCGAAATTTTTCGAAAAATGATAAGGGGTAACACTGTTATATTTCTAAAAAATTCGAAAAATTTTAAATTCTCAAATTGAACAAAATTTAAATGCAGAACGAATTTAGAGGTCAAATCATGATCAAATTTACATTGCACATAGAAATTGATTGACTTTTGACAAAGTTATGGCAGTTCGAAGTCCAAGATTTTGCATAACCGATAACCGAAAACCTTAATTCGAGCATACCCGAAACTGAAACCGATATTCGTTTCCCTGAATAAAACCAAGGTCATATCAATAAGATCATAAATTCTTATATTTTCAAGACAAAAAATATAAGTATAAGAATAAATATTCTAATTTATTATTTTTTTTTTAAATATATTTATATGTATGTTTTTTGATTTTTTTTTCAGTGTATATATACAATGCATAGTATATTTTGTAGTCAGTCGCAAGTGTCGAGTCGAGGGAGAGAACAAAACAAGTTGCATGTGTGGCTGCCTCTATGAATGAATAGTTGAATAGTTGAATAGTTGGCCAAATGACTGAATGATACAAGCACCTGAAATTCAAAACAAAACAAAATCCAACACGACGACAAAACAAATACAACAACAACAACAAATCTCGTGCGCAATGACAGCAGTTGAAGTCATGTATTTTTCTTATTTTTTTATTTTTCTTCTTTTTATTTTTATTTTTTCTATACGTTTTCTGTAGATTCGAGTGCTTGAGAGATCTTGGGTTACACTTTGCTTCCATTCCATTTGGTTTGGCGTGCGTCGTGGCTCACCTAAGAGTCCCCTTAACTCTCCTCCCCCTTTGTCACCCCTCGAAACGTCTGTGATCCACTGATTGCTTGATTATTATTTTGATTAATTAGCTTAGATTTGGCTAGTTCAAACTGTACGGCCCACGCCTGAAGCAAAGCAAACCAAGATCGGCTCTGCTATTGTCTGGCTCATTGGCTCATTGGCTCAGGTTCATGCGTTTGCCAATGATTGATTGAAGTTTTCGTTGATAACAGCTTACAATTGAGAAATTATTTACATGAGCTATAATTAAACTTGTTTGTTGTTGCCTGTCATTTGACGTGTTCACTGTACACGTCACTGTCTCCATCTCCATCTCCATCTTCATCTCAGTATTTACTCTATTCAGGTTCAGGTCCAGGTTCAGGTCTCAGGTCTCAGTTTTCGGTCTGGTTTATTGAACTGTCTTCAATTGAACTAACCAAACAGCGAGTGTGGGCAGAGCTGAAGCTCAAAGCCGTTGGCAAGTGATGTTACCAATGTGCATAAATAATCAGGAAATTGCTTTAGGGCCTGTCAGATGCTATGAGTTGATTAGCCCTCTCATAATGTGTTTAGTGCGAATAATCAGCAAAGATCAGTGCAGGTCGTCTAACGAATGCTTCAATGCTTCAAGCGAAATGCTAGAAAGCGAACAGTGTTGTAAAGGAATGCAAATAAAGTTTGCTTACAATTAATATTATTGCTAGAGAAAAAAAGACGCTTCAAATTCAAATAATTGTTCATCTCATCTTTAAGCAACTTCTATGGAAAGCCCAAAAATATATTAGTATCTATAATAAGTTATAGCAAACTTAATATTAATATATTTTAAAATAAATAAATTAAATAAACTTAAAATTAATGACAAGGTTTGTTAAAAATAATAAATACAATTATGGTTTAAATAAATAAAAGTAAATGATTATATTATTTACCTGTATTTTTATGAAAAATAAAAAGTAAAAACAATTTACATAAAACAAATTTCGATCAGTTTGAAAAAAGCAGTTGTCGAGGAAAGATCAAAGCAGAACTGAAGCTTCCTTAATTGGATCTGAAGTTGAACGAAACCTGTCAACCTCTAGTTAATTTGAGATGGTTGCTGGCCATTGGCATTTAACTAATTTGCTGCCAATGGAAATGTGTCAACTGTGTGTCAAACTGGCTATCGTCATGCTCATCCATATGCCCGCCACTAAGTCACGCTCCAATAGAAAGCTGTGTGCCCAAAAATAACTGAAATAAACCCCCTCAGCTCCCCTTCCAAAAAAAAGCTGATACGGGCGCCCATCGATCGTTTGTTGTGTGGCCCAAAGTTGCGTTGTTGTTGTTATTGTTGTCGATGTTGTTATTGGTTGTTGGCTGTTGGTTGGATGCGTGTCGGGTCCGTTGAGCTTCTGCCTCTGATTCGGGCTGGAGTCGAAGCGACACGACTTTTTTTGTTGGCAACGGGGCATTGTCCAGCTGAGCTTCACTTGCCTCAGTCTCAACTCCATTTGGGGGCAAGCGAAACATGCAAAGTGACAACAATAACAACAACAACAGCAACGAAGACTCTCTGCCATATTTGGCCAAATTCAAATGCCATTAACACGTACGCCATTTGTCGAGTATTGGTGAAGGGGGTGAAAACGGGGGACTTGTGGGTTCATTTGTCCACTTTCTGTGTTGGCCATTTCCGTGTTCGTTTGTGTCAAAGCCGCTGCACGCATTTCCCCCAATTCGACATTTAACACTTGTAAATTTCTTGGCCAGCAACGTCGCATTTATGGAAAGGCCGAGGATTGAAAGCCTTTTCAATACCCTTGCAGAGGGTATTATAAATGCAGTTAGTGAATAAATTCAATTAACAAAATATAAAAAGACCAATATTATTTTAAATTTTTTGAATATATTTAAATTATTATTAAATTGTTCTTTCAGACAAAAACAAATTAGTACAGATAAAATACCAAGAAAATCGATCTTAAATAAAATATAAGAGATCCTATAATATGTGAACAGTTAGTCAAGAAATTTTATTAACAAAATAAAAGATGCATATTTTAGTTTTTAATTTTTGAACAAAGTTTAGCCCAATACATCGAATTAATTCATTTTTTAACTTGATTTAAAAAACAAAAGCAAATTAGTAAGAATAATAATAAAATTCCTAGAAAATCTATGTGAAATAAAATATATACAGTCCGTCAAGAAATTTTATTAACAAAATAAAAAATGCATATTTTAGTTTTTAAAAATATTATTACCCAATAGAACTTATTATTTCCTTTCTTTTTATCAAAGTAACTGACATTAAATGATCAATAATATTTATTTATTTTATCAATTCAATTAGCAACAATCTTTGACTAAAATGGAATTCGTAAATAGTCAAAAATATAATAAAAGGGTATCAATTTTTCTGCGTGCTGAATATAACATTTCCTTCTGCTTTTTTTCTGTGGTTGTTTTTCTTTTCGGCTGCTTCTGGCGGCAAATCGTGTGTTTCTCCTGGCATTGGGCTCGCATGGTAACCTGTCGTGATTCTTGTTTTAATTTGCTTTGACTTGTGCGCCTTTTTGGGCTGCCGTCGCGACGCGTCGCTTTGGCTTTGGCTTTGTCAGTTATTAGGCCTAAATGCAAAAGGTTTCCATTTGCCTGGTTGTTTGGCTCATTAGCGGCCTTTTGTGCCGGCTTCTTCTGCCATCAGACTTCTCTCTCTTTCTCTCTCTATCTGGCTAATTTGGCTCGTCTTGCAATTATCGTTAGCACTACGAAAAAAAAGGGACCAAAAATAAAAACTAAGTACGTTGTCTTAAGACAAACAGAAGAAACTGTGGAAAGATCTAAACTTAAACTGATTTAAACATGCCAAAATCTTGTACGCAGACATAAATTTACAAAGTTATCTGAGTACGCGAATCGTGCGCTTGTTTTTAAATACCCTGTACACGTACATATGGGTCAGAAAGGGTGGTACAGACTGTTCACAATTGATTTTCATTTAGTTAAACTTAGATCAGGATTTTATTTTGAGTCAGAGTTCAATATTTAAAGCCTGGATTTAAATGAATCTTAAAGTGAACCAAATATAGTATCTTCCAGTCGAGCTGTCGCGGATTAGAGCACTCTTGTTTTTGGCTGAGTATTTTTTGGCATAGATTCAAGCGTTGCCGCCGTCGCCGACGTCGTCGTCGTCGCAGCTGACAACGCTGACAAGTGTTAATTGAATTCATGTCTCTGGTAATCATAATAATAATAACAATATCATGTTGTGCCAGAGCGCTGAAGTGCCTCAAGACAACGACGATGACGATGACGATGACGACGACGACGACGTGCGCTGCGAGCTTTTGATGTTCCGTCCGTCCGTCCGTCCAACTGTCCGCTCGTCGTATCTGTCGTTCATGTCCGTCTCGCTGGTTGCCTGGCAGCACCGACGCCGCCATCGTTATAAATTACTCAATTAATGTCAGCGTTTATGTCAGCGGCAGCACCCAAAGCACCACCACCAGAGCACCACCGTAGCACCACCAGAGCAGGAAGATAGGCACATGGGCTTTATGCAGATAGTCCAACATAGATATGACATGGGGGGACATGATAATGGGGCATGTTTAGTGGCTGTCGTCGTCGTCGTCATCGTCTGTTTAATTAAAAATCTTTTGGCCCAGGCCACAAAAGTACAGTGAACACCGCGTTGGGAACCTCAGGCTCTAAAGCTTCAGCTTTCAGGCTGATCTGAGCTGAGCTGAGCCTTTAAACTGCTGACAAGTTGCGCAACTTGACACTTTGCATGTAGGCCCTTAGCAGCAAGTTCGTTGCTTAAGTCTTTTGTTTTCTACAACACAAAAAACGTGCAAATTATGATTTTTTCTTGTCGTTTTGCTTCGTTTCTTGCTTCTTTTGTGGCTGTAACTGCTGCTGAAAGCGAAATGTCAATTTTTGTGACGGGATTGCTTTTGTCTTTTAACGCCCTCAATTTGCGGCATCAGCGCCCCCACACGACACGCCCCCCTAAATACACTAACTCACCGAAAAGTCAAGTATTAATGTTGATGTTGAAATTGTTTAAAGTCACAAAATATGATATGCAGTTGACTTCTGTGGCGATAAATGACTTTGAAGTGAGATTCAAAAGTGCCAAAGTCGATATAAATTACAGAATATAAATTTGTGAATTATTTCATCAGGTATTTAAATTAAAATTGCTTGAACTAAATTTTTCATTTGGGTTTCAAGAAAGAGATTGGAGAATAATTTTGAATAATTTGGAAATTGGATTAGAAGTAGCAGGAAATAATTTTTAAATTAAATTAAATATATTTCTTAACTAAAGGGAAACTAAAGAGTAGTATTATAAAGAACTAAAGGGTATTATTATAAAGAAAGAGATGGGAGAATAATTTTGAATTAGTTGGAAAGTGGATTAGAAGAAGTAGGAAATAATTTTTAAATTAAATTAAATATATTTCTTAACAGAAGGGTAACTTAACGGTATTTATTATGTAAATTGAGTTTTAAATTTAATATTTTTGCTTAAATTTAAAATATAAATGAAGTGTTTTTATTAGAATGGAACTAATATCCAATTACTATGACAGTGTGTCCAAGTTTCGTTATTGCAAATAATGGAACAAGATTTGTTGCTCTTTGAAACTAAATACGCGGCACGGGAATAATTAAATCTTTTGACTGTCACCTTTTGTGTGTATGCTATTTGTTGTGTGTGTTGTAATAATAAGATAAATCCGTTTTAGCTGGTGAACAGGTTGCTCACGAGTCCAACACCTTTGTATCTAGTGTGTTATGTTGTGTTGTGTTGTTCTTTGTTGCTTTCAATGGTTGTGCGGGTTGAACGCCCAACCGACAGGCGCTAGAGAACAATGCTCGCAGTTTGCCATATTATAATACAATATACAATATATATATATACAAATCTGTATATATTTGTATATGTAATATTAAAAAATACTTTTTTTTTATTATTTTTACTTTTTTTTTGTTTTTTTATCTGACTATTTTTCAAGCACTTAGCGTGCTGACAAGTTGAAGCTTTTGCGTGGCCCGTCAGTCAGGTGGCTCATAAGAAATATAAACGGACTTGGACCTCTTGCAAAATAGACTTGGTACCTTATTATTGTTGCTCTTGTTGTTGTTGTAGACACATTTCAGTTTTGATATGTGCTGTCGCCCATTTGAAGCTTGCGTCTCTCGCTGGTTGACGGGCCGCTTTGGTTTTAGCCATGGCCAAGTCTCTGGTGTGGGTGGCCCACACACACAAAGATACACACTCATAGAGTGCCAAGTCAGAGAGTTGGACATATACCTGGTGCAATTGTTGTGCCGCCGGCGCCTCAGTTACCAAAGAGTCTGGAGTCCGATTCCGATTCCGAGTCCAACTCTCGGACTGCGTATTAAATTTTTGAAATTGGTTTTTGTTGCGGTCGTTAAGCTTATTTCCGTATTGAAGTTTTCAGTCAGCTCTTTGCTCTTTTGCGGTTTGAATTAATTAGCCTGCAACGAACGACGAACTACATTTTGTTCTTTTGCATATTAAAAAGATACAAAACATTATATCTTTGTGTGGCCCCAAACACAAAAAAAAAAACAAAACAAAACGCCAACGCAGTCCGAACTGAATCTCTGAGTCTGACTCTGAATACAAATCCGAATCCAAATCTAAACCGAGACACAATGGTAATTATTAATAATGCAAATAATTATATCGATTTCATTCAGGGGCGTTGCCTGTGATTTGTACAAAGGTTCTCTTCGTGTTCTTTTCGGTTCGCTTTGATCGCCACCAGTGTGGGAAAATACTACGAGTATAAGCAACAAACTTCTCATTTGCCACTTGAGCTTAGAATTCTCACTAATCTTAGTTTATTTTTTCTACGATTGTTCATTTAATTTTTTTTTTGTATATTTGGCTAATTTACCTGCGTTGCATTTGGTTGTTGGCTTTTGATTAATTTGACGTCAACGAGTGCATGGCAATGGATTTATGGCGTCTAAAAGTTTTGCTGTTGAAAATGTGCCATGAATTATGAGTAGAGTCAGAAAGTGATCAACACAGTCTACAATGACACAAGCTGAAACTCAGCATAGACAGTAAATAGCTGCCAATTAATCAATCTTTTAACTAAAATATAAATATATTTTATGTTTTAAATTTCCAAGTAATTTTTAAATGAATTTATTATTTATTATAATAATTACTTTGTAAATCAAATCTTAAAACCTTTATTATTTATTATTTTGCAAATTCGTAAATAAAAAGTTCAAATAATTTTATGCGTATAAATAGATTTATTTATTTAACTATTATTTTCGGTCTCTGACTAAAACATTCAGTTAATATCATTGATTTCTAAACAGAATTTGTGCAATAGTTTAAGCAATTTTTGCAATCACAAAAGCTCACATTAGATTGCTTAACTTAAGATTAACCATAAGCTGGTAAATCTCTTGCACAACTTTTGCACTGACTTCACATTTTGTAGTCCATATTAAAGTTCGATTAGATCTGAAAATGCCGAAACAAGCGCTGCGAAACAACCATAATTAAATATTAATTTACACCCAGCGCGTTAAACAAACAACACGTACTGCCTACAACAACAACAACTAAGAACAACAAAGGTGACTACAACAATTGGTATCTGCATCAGGTCTCGAGTCAATCAACAGCTGCGACAACGGCAACGACGGCGCCTGGCATATATCATATACTTCCATAATTTGTATACCCTGTATTTGTTAAAACTGAGCTAAAAGGGTAGCTTGCTTGGATTTGGAAAGCACAAAAATAATAGCATCTATTGACGCAATATCTAATTGTGTTTATTACAGCTTTATTTATTTATTTTTTCGATTTAACATACAAAATTGTAGGATATATACCCAGTCGAGCATTGTCTACTTTCGCATTTTCGTTTGTTTCATGCGCATTTAGAATTATTAAATATTAATAACAACGAGCTGGAAAAACGTGGCTTGAATTTTAAATTGAAAATATTTAAATTAAACACGAAAAAATTAATTTCGTAAACTGAAAAAAAAAGGTATTTAAAAATACATTTTGGCGATAAAAGATTAATTTTAATTGCCAAAGCGAGGAAGTTCAGGCTTGAACTAAGGCCCACAGACCCCGATGACGGGGTTTGGCCCCCAACTACTAAGTAGACCATAAGAATATAGGCGTGTTTTTATTTTTTTTTCTTTTCTGTTTTTTAGTGGCAACAACGAAATGCCAATTAAGCGCACATTGCACGTAGCTGCAATAAATGAAATGAAATTCGAGCAACAACAACGTTCAAATATTTTTGTTCGTTTTTTCCGGTTTGATTTTTATTTTATTTTTTTTTTATATTTTTTTTTTCGAATTTTGTTGGTGCCATAAATTAAGGCTCTAAACGATTTTGTAGGCAATTGCGGCGTGGCACTTGTCACCAGTCAACGAGTTTGTGGTGAGGGGGACGGTCGTCTAATTTAACCTTTGACCAAAAGCCGCTACCACTAAATTGCTTGTGCCACATGTGCGTTGCCCATTTGATTTAGGGCGTGGCAACAGCAACAGCAGCAACTGCAGCACGCGCAACAAGTCAACCTCTAATGCGCCTACAAAGACAACAAACTTCCATGGTGACAGTTAAGCGTACGATGGAGTCAGACGGGGAGCGTTGTAAAAGGGGGGGCAACATTGTCCTAGGTTCTTGGCAAATGCAATATGACTTTCCTAGTCGCAGCTTCGGGGCCTGTGGTGTATTTCCTAATAGACCAAAGCTACCGCCTGACAAGTTACAATTCGTAACGGAAAACATGGCCGTAAAGTCACAAAGCACAACGAACATGCTATACTCTATAAAAAGGAATCAACAAAGGAATCTGTGCCTTAAAATAATGAGTTGTAAAATAAAAACTTCGACAAAACAATTATTTTTACATTTTTTTTATATTACTTAGGAAAAATACACACAAATTTGGATTTGTAAGTTTGGGTCCTTTCAGATAACATGCAATGAAGAATTAAAATATAATAAGTACATTTTTTCGTATACTTTTCAATAATAATAGTTAAATAATTATTAATTTAGATCAATTTTAATTAGAAGCGGTGTGTCTAATAAACATTTAAAATCTAAAAAAATGGAGGCTAATTTTTGGTTAGTTACAGAATTATTTTTTTGTGTTTTATTTTTTGATAGTTTTCCATCGCCAAGAAAATCATGGCACTGCACTTCTTACAATAAAATAGTTAAAATTATCACAATTTTACAATTATGATTTTATTTTATACATTTCGAGTTAAATCATCAAAATCTTAATTTTATAAAACACATGACATATTAGCTATACTCCAATGATTAGGGTATTATATTTGGTTGAGGTTCAAAAGCAAAGACAATGCCGAAAAACAAAAACGAAACTGGAAGTTGTGGAGCGTAAGAAACTGCGTGGACGGCATTTATAATAATGCGACTTGAGGCAGCACCGCATTGACTTTGGGGCAACAAAGTAAGGTGCGGCTGCTGCAGTGCGGAAAAGCTGAAAAATCGCAGCAGCAACAGCAACAAAAACAACAACAATAATAATGAAAATGAACTGGAAAACGCGTTTAATTGAGCCAAAGCCTGATGACTGCCCACTAGCGCCATCTAGCTGCGTGCGGCTGAACTAAGCCGGCTTGGGGCCCCAAAACGTGTTGTTGTTGTTATTGTTGCTGTTAACTTGTTGCTGTTGTCGTTGCTGTTGCTGTGGTTGCGGTGGTAGACCCGAAATCGATGATTCATCGGGTTGTTTTGTTGTTTTGAGTGGTTTTCGCCGCCGTGTCGCAGGTCTCCAAATGCTCCAAAAAAATTGCTAGACGTTTGTCGTACTTTGTTGTTGTTGTTGTTGTTGGCGCTTGCCGCCTGCTGTTGCCGTTGTCGGTGCAGTTGCCGTTGCTGTTGCCGTTGCTGGTGACGCAGTTGCAATTGCAGTTGCAGTTGCAGCTGCGCCAATTCTCCTTCGATTGCCCGTTTGGCGCTTTACGTTCAAAACAATTATTATTCTGGCAATTAATTCTGATTTAAGCAGCGATTTGATATTTTGCTCCACTCGTCGTACCCACCAACCAAACAACCAACCACTGAACCACTGAACCACCCACCACCCGCTGTTAGCACCAACAAAATGCGGCAATCTTTTTTTGTTGCCGGCGCTTTGTGATACGCTAAATTTGCGAATCAGCTGCAACTTTTTATGCGATAGATAAATAAAGAGACACCTACGAGTCTTGGATGGTTTTCAATCGATGCTCAACAAATGAGCATCCGCAATGGCAACATTTCGAAAAAATAAATTACAAAATATCAGATAATTTGAAAGTGGGAATTGCTTTTTTTTCATATTCAATCGAAAGTGAATGAAGCTACAGGATAAAGTAGGGGCTCTTTAAAATTGTATTCATTAATTGAGCACAATTTAAAGCAGAAAAGCTCTTTCAATATATAAAGAAATTACCTAAACATTTTCTATTTAATTTTATCAATATTTATTTAAATGCAAATTGAGCTTTAGAGTTTCAAAAGCGCCTCTTAGTATCTATTAATATGATTTTAAAACTTTCAGTTCATTCAAAAATATCTTCTGAAATCCAGAAAACGGTTAAATTAATTTAATTTAATTAAAAGATCATTAATAAATCCTACTTGTTTCCCAACATAAATTCGAAAATTATTTCAGCTTTTGTTCTGCTGTTTCTTTATTTTATTCCATTAACTTAAAATATAAACATAAAATTAAATATATAAAATATTTCCAGCTAAAATATAAATATATACAGAATAATTTAAATAAATAAAATTATAAATTAAAGTTAGCATACATAAGTTAATTAATTATTAACTAAACTATAATCTCGCACCATTTCGATTTGTACACGATGAGTTTCAACAAGAAATATACAAGCATAAATTTAAACAAACAGGAGATAACAACAAATGGTGGCTTAAATAAAACTAACCCTTGACTTGGCCTTATAAATCGTTCAGATGAATATACAGAATTGAATAGTATTATTAATAATTATATCTGTTACATAAACTAATGATGAACCTAACGAGCAATAAAATTGCCTTGACTAATTTTTGGCACTGAATTCCTGATGTGATAAACTGACTAAGATCGATTAATTTTAATATATACCCTGTCTGACCTGGGCGGGCATTTGAAATTCGTGTGCTTCCTCTTCCTCTGCCCCGCTGCTGCCAACGCTGCCCGCATAGTAGAGTTGATGTGACGCCTCCTCGTAGCCCTGAAGATGTTGTTGCAACTGCTGCTGATTGAAACCTGCCCCCTGCTCCGATTGACAGCCGGATTGCAAGTGCTTGGCCAGCAGGGACATGCGGGAGAAGGACTTGGTGCAACTGGGACACGAATATTTCTTCACATCCGAATGGGTTTGCATGTGAGCCCGAAGATTGGAACGATCCGCAAAGGCGCGATTGCAGTGCTGGCAACTGAAAGGCTTCTCTCCCGTGTGGGTGCGAATGTGACCCTGGAGTAACCAGGGACGGGAGAAGGCCTTGCCACAGATGGGGCACTTGCAGGGTAGGGTGTGTGTGCGAATGTGCATCTTGAGTGCCCCCAATGAGACATAGGTCTTGTCACAGTTCTTGCAACTGAAGACCTTCTTCACTTGATTACCCTCCGCAGAGGGGCAATGGAACTGCTGATGTTTGCAGAGACCGGAGTAGGTGGAATAGGACTTGCCACAGTCCTTGCAATGATAACGTGGCACGCCCACCGGCTTCTGCATCGACTGAGCCGAGGCGGCATTTGCCGCTTGAATCAGAGCCGAGGCTTGATCCGTGCAGAATTCAGTTTGATCGACAATGGGAGGTGCTCCACTGGCGGGATTGCTGCGAATGATCTTGTACTCGGTGCTCTCGTAGGCGTGACTCTGTTGATGCTTCACGAGACCCGCGTAGGTGGCATAACATTTGTTGCACTGCTGACACTGATAGTACAGATCATTGCTGCTCTTGATCTTCAGATTCAGACTCATCTGATTCTCCTGATTCTCCAGATTCTCCTGATCCTCAAAGTCTACATTCGGCTTAAGCTGTTGTTGTTGTGGTACTTCATGTTGCTGTGGTGTCATATGTTGCATGCTGAGCAGCGCACGTGCCACATTGTGCAGATTGACATTGTCGCTCAAACCACGACGTTGTCCCAACTCTGCTCTCAAACTCAAATCCTCAGGCTCAGCAGGCAACTGATAGCTGACTTCTGCTGCAGCTCCTGCTGCCCCCGCTCCTCCCTGTGGCATCTTCATGCAATCCTCATAGTCTGCAATGCTCTTCAACAAATTATTGTTGTAGTTGCGCAGACCAAAAGATTCCTCTGCATGTTGCTCCACTTTGAGCATCGTTCCAGGCACCAGGGGTGGTGAAATACTCGCATAACTGGTCGCCATTTCAGTCTCCCTTTCGTGCTCTGGCTCCATGACCTCATCCTCGGGTGGCAGCTCAAAGTCGCCATATCCCAGGCGAGCCAAACTCTTGGCGATCTCCTCCCTAGTGAAGACGTCAGGAAAGGCACGTGCTATCTCACGTGTCTCCTCCCAAATGCGTCGAGCTAGTTGCTCCTTAGTTTGTGTCATCGCCGCATCGAAGCGTCGTCTCAGCTCTGTGGTCACTGGTTGTGGTTCTGGCTCCTCCTTGATGGCCCAATGTGGTGGATCCAGAGGCACTGAAGCTGCTGCCACGCTCAGATCAACGGGTCCTTCATCTGCAAAAGGCGGGAATGGAATGGGAGAATGTAAATAAATATATTCTTTTATCATTAATATATTTCTGTTAGGTATGTTCCACAAATTTCTAGAAATATCAAAGTCACATAAATTGCTCGTCATAAATTTATTTAAAATTTAAAACATTTAAATTATTGATTAATTTTATCATACTATAACAAATCTATTAATGAGGAGTTCACATAGGGATAAAAGAGTTTATTTACTACTCTTAATATCTGATTACGTTTTGTGACGAAACTTTTTCGACTAATTCTTGAATTTACAAGTATTTAACTCCCAAAATTTCACATTTTTTACAATTAAATGTTTAAAAATGCATTTTACCTCACTTTATTCAATTTAAAAATTATTTAAATTTTTGCATTTAATTTCAACTATTAACAAATATCTAAAAAAAAACAGTATGAGATATGAAAGCAATCAAAGTTGGTTTAAGGAATCACTTTTGTGGACCAATAGTTGTAGATTCCAATTGTATTCCCATTTGTTTGGGGATCATTAAACGTACCATGGCACAACTGATCCTCCTGTGGCGGCTCCTCGAGATGTATGGGTCGCTTTTTCAGTGGACATTTGCTGTACTTGAGTTTATCCATATTCACAATTTGTTTATAACTTTACTGTAGATCACACGTAGGAGGATCACTTGGTTTTTGGCCACTATTAACCGATCTTTACACTAAACTTTACACAGATCTGATCTGACCATTTGCAGCTCGCACGCGTCTCGATCGCTTGCAGTTTCGTATACGAATGATGCAACCGCCGAGGATCAGTTTAATTTTATATGAACGTGGACGGGATGAGGATCGAGCAACCCCCTAGTCTCAAAAATTTAGTCAGAGCAACCCCCTTAAGTGGCAGAAATACTATAAAGGATCTGCTACCTACATACTTCCGATTCATTCCCTACATTCGCTAGGGGATTCTGTACGGAAATCAACCACCACGAGCCACAGCAATTCAATGATCTTCCACACACACCCCTCGCTCCTCGCTCCTCTGTCTCAATTCTCTTGTACTCTGATTGTCGCCTGCCTTAACAGCTGTGACGTTCATTGAACGTTGCTCCAGCTGCAGATTCGAGTCACAAGAGGCACCGCCAACAAATCTCTGTTCAAAAAGCGAGCACGTGCCACACACACAAACACACACACACCGTTTACCGGTGACTCTTTCTCTCTCTTTTGCGCTCTCTCGCTCTGGCAGAGCAGCGCAGCCAACGATCGCCACCAGCTGCCACTGAGATTTAATTTTACACGCTCAAACTTCCCCTCAACTCGACTTGTGATCACTGTGCGTATAGGTGTATGTGTGTGTGTGTGTGTGTGTGGCAGCTGTCGAGCTTATATACAACTTGCAACGCAAGTTTATTTTTAAACCCAACTCTTGCTGTCTCTTTCAACACACGAGGATCGGCTTTTCTTATATACACGACACGAAGTCTGCTCTCTTTCTCTTTATCTGTCTCTCTGTGAGCAGGTGAGCTTCTAGGTAGTTGCTCTTTCGTTGTGACTAAGAGCAGCTTAAAGCTGCTGAGAGAGCGGGAGCGTTTAGCCAATTGGCGCTCTGTTGATCGTTGAATTCTCTTCATGTTCCAAATTTCATTTGTACCGCTGCAATTTTGGGGGCAACTTTAAGAGCGGAAAATAAAGACTGTCAATTGATCTTCTTACAAGTCTCTTTTAAGTTTCTTTCGTTAAGCTGCTTATATCAACGATCCTCAGTCAGTTTCAGTTAAAGCGTGGCTTCGCTTAGCTCCCAATGATCTTCATTAACGATCGGCTTAAAGTTAAGTATTTACACTCAATTGAACTTGGTTTCTTAATGATCAAAGCTATAAGTTGAGAGGTAGACAGACTTTTAGTAGCAAGAGCTTTTACTATTTGATAAAGGATCAACTCTTTATTTTATTTATTTTTTTAATTATTATTTAAAATAATTACGTAAGTATGACTAAAGATAATAACATAAAAATGTACTATTTAAACTATAATATTGAAAAGTTCAATGTAAAGATATTATAAATAAGATATTATTACAAACTAACTTTCAGTTTCTTTAGATCGTATCTATTGCTTTGAAAGTATCTAAAATTAAACTTAACACAAACTATGGTATTTCATTATATGATCTTCATTAGTGATCAGCTCTCAAGCTGCTTAAATTAATAGATCGGCTGCTTTCCAGTCAAGTCAAGCAAAACTTGTTAGATATGAGAATCTCTTCAAGTTAGAGTTAAACTCTTCATTAAATGATCTTCATTAGCGATCAGCTCTCAGAGGATAGTCCTCTAAAGGGTTATAAGACGCTTTAATAAATAGATTTGCTGCTTTATAGTCAAGTCAAGCGAAACTTTTCAGATATACGATTTTTTTTGTAGTTTTTTTAATCTCTATATTCAATGATCTTCATAAGCGATCAGTTATCAAAGCTTATTCCTCTAAAAGTTAGACAGCTGGACGTGAATGGTAATCAAATGGAAATTCTATCAAATTTTTAAGGGCATACGAATAATCAGTATAGTAATCAGTGAAACAAACAACCAGAAGATCTGCTGTATAAATCAACATCCATTGTATGTGATGGCTTGTCCCTCGCTCCTTCATCTAGGTGCAATCCCTAACGGCCGTGAAATGTTCAAAATTGTTATTGAAAATGTTGGCAGCCAGCTGCCAGTTTCGAATTGGATGGAGATGGATTTTATGGGGTGGTTGCGCCGCCGCATTTTACCTGAAGTTGAAATGCCTTGGAATGCGCCAAAAGGTATGTGCAAATCTACCTGGCGGCACATTCAACACATGTGCCCCGTGTTGCAGTTGTCCCACCCCAAAAAATTGAAGCGCACTCAGAATCATGAGCATCACCAGCCGCCTGGTGGTTGATGGTGTTGTTGTTGGTGGTTGTTGCTTGGTTGCTTGGTGGTTGGATGGTAACTGCATTTGTACGTTACTTTCCAACAGGCCCAACCCTTGGGCAGCGTCTTGTTCTTGATCTTGGCAGAAATCTCAACACAACAACTGAGGGTTGTCCCGTGCCCCTCACTGCCTCGCAGCTGCCTCCTTGACACGTACCATGCAACTGATTTTCAACGACTTTCCAGAAATTGGCGCCAAACGTCTTGTAATGAACCGGTGTGTCCTGCTGATCGCTCAGTCACAATAACAATGCAAAGACAGTTGAAATAAATAGTTTGCTTGATATTATTTCTATGCCCCGAAAGTCCTCAGTGTTTTCAAATAATCTAAAGAGCAGTTGGCTAACAAAGAGATGCTAGAATAGTGATTTTATTTAGGAAAAAGGTTTATATCAATCACATTTATTTTGATATAAATATAATATAAATAAATATTTATGGAATATATTTAGACATCCAAAGTCTCAAATAAAATAATTAGAAATTGGCTTCAAACTCACTTCGAATAAGTCAAGTTTGAATAAAAATGAGCAATAATAATACATCGACAATTTAAGAACTTTAAATAAACAAAAATAAATTTGGATTTCAAACAGAACAAGAATAATAAGACTTTACCCAAAGCTTTTTATTCTATTATCAGTAAAGTTGAATGTGAAGCAGACATTATAACTAATTGCGATCCTCATACGATCACCTGGTAATCTATTCTAGAAAGTTAATGGCTGAGAGAAGATTATTGCCGAGTTCTAAATTTGGCTTAGAGATTAAAAAAGATTCTTCATTAGATAGATAAATGTTGCAACTTAATTTTAATCATGCTAATTCAATTTGTAAAAAATTTCTTTATATTTCTACGTGATCTCTGACTATTGCTTCAATTGCTTGCTGATCGCAAGAAATTAGAGACTTTGTATCTTAATGATCACTTGTAAATACTTCTTAAAAATTAAAAATCTTTTTCTAACGCTCTGAATATACTATTATTGGTTGTGCCTATGATAACATTTCTGTGTCATCTTTGACCAAGTGTAGCTCCAATTGCCTGCTGACAACGGACACCAGAGATCGGAGCATTCAATGGCTAACTGCACATCACCTGGCAGCTAAACCGCAAACTGCAGCTTTATATGGCATGCCCCAGAGAGAGAGTAAGGAAGAGATAGAGAGAGAGACTGTGATACAGCTGAGTGCCTCACTTCAAAGTGTCAAAGAGCCGCCAAAGTCGCATAATGAAGTGCAAAATGTCATTAATTTGCCATTGCTCTGCAGCTGCACAGCAAAACTGACAACAAAAGAAAGTCGCAGTGGATGTTAGGAAAAAGTGTAAGAAAAGTATGCAGAAATGCAAAACCCAATACCTCCAGAGGGGTACACTGAAAAAAAGACCAACTTCTAAAATCAAGAACATTCATCTAACATATTTTGTTCTTCAAATAACACAATTTTTAGAAAAAAATCTTTTATACTAGGAAATTTGATAGTAAAAATTTTAATTTTTTAGGAAAATCTGAATATGTTATAATTTCATGTGTAACCGAATTTGGTCAGATTGATAATAAGCGCGGGTTCGAATCTATTATTACTTTTACCACTATTTTCCAAGAAAAAACATCTTAAAAGAATATTTATAAAAGCACACCAAGACAAAATTATATTATATGTATATATCAAAAGATAACTACAATACAAATATAATATTCTAAATTTATTTATCTTGAGTATTTAAAACTTATTGGTCCATAAATAGGAACATTAATTCTTCAACTTATATTTGCGGTCTTGAAAATATTAGAATTTTTGACCAAATAATAAGGACTTTATGATTCTTAGGTACTCGACTAATTTCTTAGATCAAAATTCTTAGTTCTGAGACCAAAATCTTGATTTTAGAGCCTTTTTTATCAGTGCACTGAAGAGCTTGGTTGCATGCCACACGCCGTTGCCGTTGCTGCTGTTGTTGTTGTTGTTGTTGATGTTGTCACGAGTTACAGATTTCTCAAGCCACTGAGCAGACACTGAGCAAAAGAATGCGCCGACTCTGGACGGGACGGCAATCAAAACAAGATCTTAGAACTATTGGCGCCTGATCTGCAGACAAAGAGACAAAAGAGACGAAGGAAACGCAGAGAGAAAAGATGCAGATAGAAAAGGAGACAGAGATGGAGACAGAGACCAATGGACTGAATGTCCAGGTCAGTGAACATAAATGCCGCCGACTATTGAAATCTGATATTGTTATCAAAGCTAACGGTAATTATAAACAAATAAAAGCACAATAACAACAACAAAATATGTTGAAACGTAAAGAACACACACATAAGATAGTTACGGGTTGGGGGGTCGCTTCCGACGCCGCATAAATTAGCCAAGTTAGAAGCTACGTCTATAATTCAAACTAATTTGTTTTATTGACAGCGTGTGCGCTTTAGTCGATAAGGCTAACACACACACACACTCACACACACACACTCACACACACATATACCTACACACACAAATTGGTCAATTATGAAGCAAAGTCAAGAGTTTTTTTAAACTCGGTTTAGACGTGTTTCATTAGGGGGGCCCAAAGTGACAATAAATTAAATTTGTTGCTCAACTAACTAATTAAAATGCGCTTCTAGAGTCTAGAGTCTCTCGGCTCTTGAGATATTAATCTGCTTGGGAAGCTTACTGTCAGAATAATAGCTTCACATGCTTGGGAATAGACAGAGAGAGAGAGGGAGACAGACCACCCGCTCAGTCAGCGACATATTCAACATCCATCGGTAGCTCTCATCTTGACTAATATGAATTATAATTATCAGCTGGTGATTTGATTTAATTTTAATATTTCTTCTTTTTTTTCATTTTTGGTCTTTTAATAAATGAATCATGATAATGAATTGTTTATGCTGCGGCGAGTCTCTTCTCTTCATGGGAAAAAGAGATTAGCATCAGCATTTATGTTAATACATGTTGAAATATCATAAAAATGATATATATTTTCAGCTTTATTTTTTTTACTGCTTTGCTGATTCACTTGCAAATATTAATATGCGAATTTGTGAGTATTTTTATGAATATTTCTGCCAAATTTGTACAAAACTCTTTGCTTGTCTTTAATTTGGCTTATCAATGAAACAAACATCCTCATGATTATTTTGAGTGTTTGCTTAAGTCAAGTTGAAGGGCGCGTTGAAGTTCAAGTTCGGTTGGGGTTTGAATTGATTGGACTTATGTTATATGGTATAAATTATAATCTAGAATTCCAGTAATAATAAAATTATATTTAGATACATTTAAATATAACTTTTCTTTTACTTCAATTTCTATTGAATTAATAAAACAAAAAAACTTTTTAACAAAGTAAAAGTCTAGTGACGAAAGTCTTTCCCTGCCCCAAAATATCTGATATCCCATTTTGTGACGAACGATATTAAACTTAATATATAAATAATTATAAAATAAAAAGTTTGGCATTCGGAGCATTGCGCATAAAGATCTTGATTCTGTATACCTAAAAATAATTTTAATGCGCAGTGCCGAATGCCAAACTTTTTATTTTATAATTATTTATATATTAAGTTTAATATCGTTCGTCACAAAATGGATATCAGATAATTTTGGGGCAGGGAAAGACTTTCGTCACTAGACTTTTACTTTGTTAAAAAGTTTTTTTGGGGGATATCAGAAATTTTTGGAATTTAATATGATTCTGACAGTGTAATTTTGCTATAAAATTATCAAAATGCTTACTTCAAATAAAAAATAAATAGGGCAGCTATATAATATAGTAAACCGATTTTATCCAATGTTGGTCAGGATGTATAAAACCAACCCAGATGCGTATGTTGACAGTGTGATCAAGATCTGAAAAAGCAACAAAGTTTTTTATACTAAAACTTGATTTTTAACCGATCGTTCCTATGACAGCTATATGATATAGTGGACCGATTTGAACTAAATTTGGACATAATGTGTAAGACTAACTTAAATGCATACTCTGTCAAATTGGTTGAGAAACCTTAAAAAACAAAAAAGTTGTTCATACTAAAACTTGATTTTTAACCGATCGTTCCTATGACAGCTATATGATATAGTGGACCGATTTCAACTAAATTTGGACATAATGTGTAAGACTTACTTAAATGCATACTTTGTCAAATTGGTTGAGAAACCTTGAAAAACAAAAAAGTTTTTTGTACCAAAGCTTGATTTTCTATTTAGTACCATATAGTAAATAGTAAAATGTATATATTCAGTTTACCGTTAATATCTTCCAAACCTTATGGCTGAGACACATCTGTCATATATCAAAAGACGCGAAATTTTATATGTTACAACATATTGAAATTTAATAAAAATCGTCGGAACCGTTTTCTAATAAATCGCCAAAGTTTAAGCTAAAAATTCTTTTTTTACCTGTAGCGTTTTACCTGAGCACTTTGCAAAAAAATATTCAAGGCACGTCTGAAAGCCCTCTAATATACCTTTCTAACGACATATAGAACACATCTCTAGCTTTCTTGGATTGGAAGCAATGGGTGTTTCAAATTTATCACGTTTTAGCTTTTTCCCGCTAAACTAGCTATTTCCCGCTAAAGTCGTAGAACAAACATTTCTAGATTTCTGATAAGAAACAATTCCTCATCAGAAAAATTTAGCTTTTTCAGCGCCTTCGTACAAACAAACAAACAGACAAACAGACAAACAAACTTTTCATCTCATTTTGAGAAGGCCCTTAAAAACTTCAAATTAATATATCTTTTGAACCAAATGTCGGATTGAAATGATCAAGGTATCATTCGACGCGTATTTTTAATAAGAATTTTTAAAAATTATAAAATTTTACCAAAAGGCTCCAACGGCCCCACTAGCTGCAATCATTAAAATTTGGCCCCTCCCACTTACACCCCATATCTTACGAACCAGGTGAGTTACCAAAAGTCTTAGTATGCACTTTTGTTAGGTAAAGTCATACCTTTCGATCGGTATATAACTCAATCCGATCGGACAGTCATAGCAAATTTTCCATTCTGCGTGTATATATTGCTAGTCGCCTTTTGCACACTATGTGTTGCTTTCGTCACTAGCGCGGACTGCCGTCCGCAGTGATAATTACTAATTGATTTTTTAAAAAGATATGCAACCAAATTGATCGTTTTATTTGTAAAGATAACAAATATTAAACTAATTTAATTTAGACTAAAATCTTAGGAATCCTTTTTGATAGTTAAATTTTATATTTTCTAAAATATAATTTATAATTAGTAAAATTCTTAATTTATAGTAAATTTGTTTATGGATTTTTTAATATATATTAGGGAACAATTAAATATATTTTGAGAGTTCCCATACATTTAAACTTTTCTATCTGACAGTTGTATATAATTTATTTTAATCGTTAATTTAAAATCATAGCTTAAATTTAATTTAAGTTCTATATAACTTTTGTCAACTTCTCTTAGTTGACGGCACATAATTAAAAGGGAATGAAAGTGATCATTTGATCACCTCATTTGCTTAAAAAATTATTTAATAAAGTTATGAGGGAACTTCTGAATGATTAGTAGACAGTTCAAGTTGGCATAATATTCTTAAAAAATGATGTTGTATTGCCAGAACATTTCCCAGCAAATTGAGTTTAGTAGATGCTTTAAGAACACGCAACCCCTGTGAGTAACGTACGAGTGTTGTAATAAATTTAGGTCATTATCGAACTGAAAGTGATAGCTGAGGCACTCCTTGCACTTCAAATAATCAATTAAAAGCCATCAATTGAGTGTCTAATAGAACAATTCAATTGTGTGCAAATGTTCCCATGACCAGGCGAATTTACACTTGCAGGGTAGAGTGGGAGGAAAAGGAGGCGAAGGGTGGTTGATGACTGGTCACAGAGTCACAGACTCAGGAGGATTCGTTGACCAATAAATAAAAGGTACCCACGATAGCAAGTCGAATGTCGAATGCGGGCGCGGATTTGGATTCGTATTACACGAAAGGAATGGGAAAGGAAAAGAAGGGGAACAGGAGCTAAGGGATGATCCTTGATGCATTATTTGTTATTTGAATCACGTGACAAGTTGTTCCCTGCCCAAAGGGGGGTTGATGAGAACTCGGCACAGAAATCATCCCACGGGATTCAATTTATGCGTGTTTGAATGTTTTTGATTGCGCGTTGCTAATTCAAATAAAATTCAACTGTGACTCAGATTCACTTGACTATTGTTGTTGTTGTTGTTGTTGTTGTTTTTCCTGTGGTAAACTGAGCTGGTAGAGCATTTTCTCTACTTCCACTTTTACCAGTTACTTACTAGGTAAAGTTGTTGTTGGTGGCGATGCAATTTCAGCCTCATTACAAAACATTTGCTTTTGTTCTCTGAACTTAACTTACGCCTTTTTGCTGGCATTTGCGAGGGTGCATCAATTTCAGTGACAGCTTGCGCCTGTTGGCATTAATAAAGTCAGTGAAAGCCATTTGTATTTCCCATGCCCAGGGGATTTGTAATTAAACAAATTAAGCAGCAGTCTCCCTCAAGAGTTCAAATACCCCAATTTCAGTTCAGATCAGATCAGACACTTTTGCCGTAAAAATAGCTGCAAATGTCTTGCTAATTATTACAAATGATTTCATATTTCATATTTTTTTGGTGTTGTATGTTAATTTCTCTTGTTGTCAGCATTGTTTTTTGGTTTTATATAGAAATCTCTGTGCTGTAGAAATACTAGAAATACCTTTTATTCAACAAAAATGTAGAGTAATAATTACAAAGGAGAAAGGTAACGACTTTAAGTTATCCATTACTTTATATTAATTATATATATATTTTGGTTATTATAATAGCGTTTATAATGATAAATATTATGCAATAATCAGAAAATTTAATTTGTTTTTTTTGTAATATTTATAAAACCAAAAATATATTTAAACATTTTTATATAATAATAATAGATAATGAATAAAAACAAAGTAAATGTTATTCTACACATCATGGTTATTATTAATCGGCTATAATAAAGATTATTATAATATTTTCAAAATAATAGAAATAATTTCTTTTTTTTTTAAATATGTAGACAATCCTTAAAAGCTTTTCATTTTTTTCAAATTTACATGAAGTTTTGAGCACTAAGAATAGTTACATATTTTTAGAGTCGAAATACATATATATTTATCGAATTAATAATTTTTAAAAAATATTTATGTTTTGAATCTTTTAAAATTTGATATTCACTTTATATTGTTCTTTATAGTAAATACTTATCTATTAGTTCTGGTAAAGAGTGGCACTGACATTTATGAATACAGGGTATAAATAAGCGTCTTTATCTCTATAGACATGCACCTGAAGTAGCCCCCAATTTACAGTAGCTGCTAGAAAAATGTCTATAGTCAGGCATCGAGAAACCATATAATTGATTTATGGCCAATGGATTGTTGGGTTGACTAAATTTAGACTCAAGCGAACAACTAAAACAACTAATTTAGTGAGAGATGTGAGCTGCAAAGTTTCATGTTCTTCACTTTTGTCACGTTCATGGGCATGATTTTCCAGTAGTTGCATGTTATCTCACTCTCCCTCTCTCTCTCTCTCTTTTTCTCTATATCTCTCTGTCTGTCATTTGTGATAGCTACTGTCAGTGTTGAACGTGTCCGTTTGTTTGTTTTTGTTTTGTCAGTGGAGCTGAAGTTGGGGAATGGGAATGAGAATTGGGAATAGGGAATAGGGAATCTTTCGTCTGGCAGGGAACTGTCACAATTGACACTGACGATGCGGCAGGTACATGAGAGGAGACGTGCCGTTAAGTTGTCAGAGATACGGGGAACAATTCTCAGTTCTCTTCTCTGCTCATCTAACGAAAGATTAATTGAACGTGCGCCAGAGAGTTATTAATCTTATCGAGCTTAGTTGGGAGCAACATTGTTTCTAAAATATTGTATGCTCCACTCGGTGTCAGCTAATGGGACCGCCACTTGAGCCCAGATCTTTTTTTTTAGTGCAGCTGCCCTCGGTTTGGGCTTTATTTTACATTTTTTTTAAGGTCTCCCCTCTAATTTGTTTATGACTCTGATAATGCAATTTTTTAGTTGCCCCTCGACAAAAAAAGGGAGTGGGGGAAGGAACTGCAATAACATAAATATATCCGCTGATCTGGCGGGAGCAATTACCGGGTGAGCCATATTTTGTCACATTTCGCTTTGCTCTGGGTGAAAGTTGAGGCGTTTTTATGGCTGCCCATAACTCTGGAGGCTGCACTGAGCGATATCCATGTGTAGCGTCCAGAGATGGAGCCTCTGAAAGGTGCTAAGGAATCGTTTTAGAATATAATTGGATATATCTGGTTGGCAAGAAAGTCATACTGCAATTATACTTTTCTTTTGATAGAATAAACATTGATAGTTTTGATTGCCTGTTACACTTCTTAGTGTTTTTTTAATGAGTCTAGTGTATAAAAAGAGAGAAATATAGATCGATGAAGAAAGAAGGAAAATAAGACAAAGAAAAAGATAAACAAGAGAGATAGACAGAGATTATAAATGTGAAGAGTTAAGATTAGGAAAAAAGAGAGTAAATTGATTTTTATTAAAAATCGCTAATAAATAAGTTATACCAACATTTTTCAAGGAACTAAAATTAAAAGGTTGCTTGCTAAATTAAACATATTGTTTATTAATTGTATATTAATATGTAGTCGTAATAATTATATTTTAATTTTTTGTGTAAGGAATACAATTATTTTCGTTTACTGTATTATTAAATGTAGAATATAAACTAGCAATAAAATTAGTTTATGGAATTGATCAAATTTCTCGACCTGCTTCGGAATTTTGGGTTCTACGGGGAAACTACCCCCTATCCCGAGGAAAAGTGAATCTATTGCGCATTGTTGAGCACATGCCAAAAGTTGCCACAAATATTGCGCAGCTGCTGTTGAATTTCACAAAGCAACGCAATTGAAAGCATGACACACATGAAAAGTAACGACTCACAATTGAGCACCTTGAGAAGCAGAAGAAGAAGACACACATAAGTATCTAGAAGATAGTCAGTCCAGTCGGTCGCACCACCAATCGCACCACCATCGGCAAAAGTTGAGGAGACACAACAACCGGTATAACACCGGGGGGAAGTTTTCAGTTTATGTGGAACACCTGGACGCAGTTGAAGGCATCTAAGGTGCACGGTCTTAATGAGCTCAGTTAAAGGCGCAACTTTTTCTGTTTTGACGCAGTTATGTCTGATAGGGATTGAAAAAGCAGTGACAGTGGAAAGGGAATGGGAAGGGGTAAATCCATGTGTGTCATGAGTAAACAACATAAAAAAATCATATCAGTAAGTTTCGAGTTTGATTTGGTTACCTTTCCTCTTGCCAAATCTATAAAGAACACTTGCGTCATCCGCAGTTCATGATATGGAATATAATAATAAAAAAAAACACAAAATTAAATGTGCAGAGTTCTCGAGGGGTTGTCAGAGGAAGTGCACACCTTGCCCCATTAGCATAGCATTAACCTGAGGTACCTTGAACCATTTTCAGGCATTTCCCATCGCAGTCTTCTTCTGAAACTTGTTTATTAACATGTGACAATTATGGTAAACACATGCAAATTACATTCCGAACAGAACAGAGCATCAAATGCAATGCGATCCACTTCCTTGGCCCGAATTTAACCCTTTCGCTATGATTTTCCCTATCAACCGGATGACAACACGCAAGTGTTATCCCATCTATTCGAGAATTATGCTAATTTCATTTGGCATTGAGAATGGTGTAAACTAACCTCGGACATGTCCGAACACCTGGGCAACGGAAGGAAGGAAGGAAACAACGACGTATCCCTAAGGTTCCGATCGTTCCCACAGTTCTTAAGATCACATTCCGGATTACTAATCACTATTTAAATCACTTGTGAGTTCTAAAAAGTGATTGAAATGGGAAGTAAATGTGAAGGAATAAAAAAGAGCTGAATTTGTAATGATCAGTGAATGAAATGAGATGAGATGAAGAAAAATTAAGAAACAGATTGGCAATACAGAAAATATATAGTCGAAAAATGAATTAAAAAATAAAATAATATAATTACATTTATGATATTATTGTAAAAAATTAGTTTTAATACACAGCTGTTGCTCACATTCAATTAATTTTTAATTATTTTGGAATTTAAACTGCAGATGAGAACCAAAAAAGTATATAATGAAAATATTTTGTTTAAGAACTTAAGAAATAATCCAGAAAAATCCACTGTTGAGAATATATTCTCTAGTTTAACTGTTCAGAAAAATAAAAAATTACAAGTAACTCAAACTATGTAGCATAATTTCATAAAATCAAAGCTTAGCAACTTTGCTTAACTAATCAAAATTCTTAGAGTATTATCCAGAAACCAAGACATTATCATTCCTTGGCTCTAGGCACCAAATTCAAGTTGTAAACCAGAGGAGTCTCAGATGTGCGATACCATCAATCTCACCCCAAGGTCGCAGGATGAGGGCAAGTAAAACATCGGAGAATTCGGAACTTTTGGATGTGGCAACTCCACGTCACTCGCTGCTCTCGGGAAGATTTAAGCAGAGTTTTGCCTATGTGGCACTACAATCCCGTATGCCGGGAATTATGCAACAAGTTGTGAATACGTTGCACAGTAATGAGCAAGAATTACTTAAATTATATGGCCAGGAGGTCTGGAAGGATATTCATATGATCACTCACTCTATCGAAAGATTGAAGAGGGAACTGAGTCGTGATCAGCAATTTGCATTGTTCTATGGCAATGAACCAGATAAAGCCGAATGGAATGCATTTCTATCGGAACTTCCGCATCCAAAAAAATCATATTTTCGCGCCTGTTGGTTGCAT
Source organism: Drosophila kuntzei (assembly GCA_035042165.1). Taxonomy (NCBI): domain Eukaryota; kingdom Metazoa; phylum Arthropoda; class Insecta; order Diptera; family Drosophilidae; genus Drosophila; species Drosophila kuntzei. Next base: position 655,934 of record JAWNLU010001430.1, read on the forward strand.
GCCGAGTGTTATCTCTATAGACGTCTCTTTTCCTTCTTCGAGAGCAGCAAACATTTGACAAATTTTGATTACTTTATGGATCTGAAGCAGGAGCATCTGAAGATCAGTGAACGTGCGATCATTAGTCTAACCGAGGCCACTAGAAACCTAAGCAAGGACTTTTCTTCCTTTAGCAAATTGATGCACATCAATCTGTGGAGCAATCACTTTGAGATGCAATTGAATGCGTATCCCTTGAGTGCCCATGAAGATAGTTGCAATATCGATGTATTAACCAAGGTTGCGAATTTGGATAGACGAATTCTCGTTGACGAATCCATATTAGTGTGGAATTGCCTGATGAAGGTCAAGGGTCAGAAGGAAATCATTGTGGATTATATATGCGATAATGCCGGATTTGAATTATTTAGCGATCTCTTGCTCATGGAGTATGTGATCGATCATCATATGGCGACCAAGGTGCGAATGCATGTCAAGGCAATACCCTGGTATATATCGGATGTGATGCACAGCGACGTTGAATGGACTATCCAATATTTAATGGATCATTCCAACTATTTAATCTCCAACATGGGACATAAATTCAATAGACTCATGATGGAAAATCGCATTGTAATATCCCCAAAGTCATATTTCTGGACTGGACCACAGTCCTACTTTGTCATGGTTGACTCCAGTCTAAGTCTGTATAAACTGTTATCGCAGGCCGAGGTGGCGATCTTCAAGGGGGATCTCAACTATCGCAAGCTGCTTGGAGATTACATCTGGGACTCCACGGAGGAGTTTATCACCTGTTTGCGCGGATTTCGACCCACAAATATATGCGCGATGCGTACTGTCAAATGCGAGGTCATCTGTGGATTACCCGAGGGTACATCCGATCATTTGCTGAGGATCGATCCCACCTGGATGATCTCGGGCAACTATGGGGTCATCCAATATACGGACAGCTTAAAATGCAAATGCGATTGCTGGCAACATCCATCCAACTCAATGGAGAGGACAATAACTACCTCCTCCAAGGAGGAAACCGTACCTGAAACGTGTAACAAGTGAAGTCAAGTTTCACTTGTAAGCACTCAGTCTTCCTCTTTCTCCTACTTCTCTACGTTTTCTTTGCATTTTATTAAATTCACAAAATGCTACTGGCGAAAAGAGAGAGAGAGAGGGGGGATTTGGCAATGTCTTAATTTGCATTACGCTGCCAGCGTAGAAAACTCACAATGCCCAAAATAAATGATGCCAAATTTGTCAGCGCATTTTGTCCAAATCAAATCGCATCGTTACGCCCACCGACTGCTTCCAAAAAGGAGTTTATTTGGGTTGTGCCTTTGGGTGTATTGTGTGTAGTATTGTCTGTGTGTGTATGTTTGCCACCTGCATTTCTATTTCAACTGCAAACTGAGCTTACTCTGGTCTAATCTGAACCTGACATGGCCTGCAGCTCGATCTGGAGCCCGGCCAATTGCCGAGTGACTAATGCTGTTGGTTTTATTGATGTGGCGCACATGCGCCGCAATTTGTCAGCGAGGGGATCTGCCCTCCGGCCTCGTGATCAATTGAAAATGGAAAGTTGGGAAAATCAGCAGCGAGCTGCATTATGTGTACAGCGATGATCACACAAACATGTGTGGAAAAAAAAGATAGCCCAACGAAAGTAAAGAAATGTATTAAAATATATGCAACAAGAGATTTATTTATTTATTTTAAAAACATGACAATGTTCAGTGATGCTATGAACAGTAATAGAATCTTAAATATATCATAATAGATTTTCTTACAATACAGAACACTGAGAACAAGATACAAGTTATTATAAGCTGAACACAGTACATAAAATGGTTCATGAAGAGCATAGTTTACGAAATAATGCGTATAAATTAAATATCGGTAAGTTTTTTTTGTCGAATTTCTATAATTACGACTAAAATAGAAATAGCGGCGCAATAAATGTTACCATAGCATATTTCCTACACATTGTTTCATTAAGTTTATTTTCGATCACTCTTTAAAAAATGTTTGAACAACCTTTATCGTCATGATAATTATATATATACCCGCAATTTTAATTTGAATGCATACTCTATCAAATAGTTTTTCCTTTAAATTATTTTAAAATTCCCATGAAAATTAGTTTTCTTTGACTGGTCAATTTCTCATATTGGAGCTTTTCCCTATTTCCCAGACTTGCAGTCGAATGGACATCAATGCAAAAACATAGCCATAGGTGTTCTTACATTGTTCTCGTATTTCTCAGTAATTCGAAACCATTTCAAAAATGTATTAAGAAATTATTGAAATCTGACTTCAAATCAAATTCTCTTAGATGATTGAGCTTGAACCAAAAGAAATGATTTTAAATGAAATCAAATTGGAAATCACAATTGAAATATTAAATGCGCATTCCCACAACTATTAAGATTTTGTAAATTGAAAAGAGCAACATGAGGCCGATATTCAAAAAAAGAAAAAGAAAAGGAAAAAAAAATTCCGATGCACATAAATCTCAGGTACAGTTCTCATTCCCAAAATTGAGCAATTAATCAGCAACATTGCAATGTTGCTGTCGGGATACGAAATGGGAAATGGAACACAGGAAACGGGCCAAGCGAAATTCTATTTTATTTTTTCCCACCGATAAAAAGCCACCCCAAATCCAGACGATCTATTGCGCAGCTGCGGAGTAAGCAAAAATAAAAACAGAAAACTAACAAAAGCAAAACCAGAAGCAGCTTCTCGAATAAAGAAAGCAACTGGCTGTTGTCCACTTGGTTGTGTTTTTGGGGTGGGGTTTAATGTTTCCCACTCTGCAGATGCGCCCTTGAAAATAAAATACCACCCCGACTCCTGATTTTTTCAGTCACCATTCACAATTCACCAGTAAAATCACCAGTTACCACTCACCAGGTTGCTGCTGGTGCTTTTGTCGGATTCACAGCAACTGGGGAGGGTTGAAAACTTTATCAACAGGACAGGAGAGGATAGGAGAGGCCAGGTGATGATTGTGGCTTTGATTTCCACCACCCAATTTCAATGGCTTTAAGCTGTGCGCAGGTATGCAACATTGAACCAGCTGGCAAACAGGAATCCACAACAACAATAATTTGTTCGCTTTTGATATCGAGTTGAGTTCCAGCTCAAGCTGCACTCTCATGCCTTATAAGCAAGGTGTGAATATTGAATCAATGAATATATTTATATTTATGTATATCCATCACATTGCTTATCGAAATGTTACACCCCAAAAAATAAAATGATTTGACCGGATGCCGAGCTACAAGTGCTCACAATGTTTGAACTCAAATATTGAATAATTATCGGAGGGGACAACTATCTCAACTATCAAATGAGTCATACAAATAGTTTTGAAATAAGACAAACTAGAGATGACAATAAATGGAAAACGGTTTAAATGCAATTCAAAGTGATCAAGAAAAACACAATTAAATTTGAGTTATACATATATAAATAAGTATTATAATATTCTTCAGATATAATTTATTTATTTATTTAACGTCGACTAAAAGCAGTCTACAGAGAGAAAAAATGATTAATTAAATTTTAAATACAATTATAAAATAAAAATGTAAAATCAAAAATTAAATAATATTATAATAAATTTATTATAATAAATATAATGTATAATATAGATCACTTCATGTCAAAAATTCAATTCAAGTTTAGTTACATTTAAAAAAGTATTATAATTGCTTAAGACATAATTAATACAGTTAAGAGACTCAAGTGACCATGGAGGACTTATAAGTATGTAAAAATTGAAAAAATAAAAATATGTCGCATAAAAAAGCACGAGGCACGCTTACATTTCTAATAAAAAATGCAGAAACTAAAGCTTCGATTGGATTCTTGAATCCATTTGATGACTATGCGAAGTGTGTGTGATGGTCTATAAATAATTGTGCGATACCCTATAAATATCTATGGAAAGCACTTGGCAACAATCAGGCACTCAAAGAGTTGATCAGGCATTAGGCAAAAGTAGTGTCTAAATTATGGGTCAAATTAAACGAACTGAGTTTCGAGTGCAATTACGAGTATCTCAACTCCTTTGGGTGCTGCGAGCATTTGCCAATTGGCAGTTGACATAAACCTTTCGCCAACAAAATGCCGCCAAAGGCGCTGACAAGTGGCCAAGAGGTAACGGCAAAAAGGTCAACATTTCGTAATCAGTTTATACGTAACCATAAGCATGGAACATGTCATCCTATATTTCAGCAAGACACCAAGAGACTGGAAGACTGAAAGACTGAGGCTGGGTTAGGCAGGCGAATGGCACTGTCAACTCACCAGCAACATTTGTGGAACAACAACAACGCAACACATTCGCCAACTGACCAAGTGGCCAACAACAGCAACAGCAACAACAACAACAAGAAGTAGCAGTTATAGTAGTTGTATTAGATATTTATATTCAAACGACTATCACCCGCTAAAATTCAAATTCAAATTTGCTTAAAACCCAATGCCCCACCACCGAACCACCGAACCACTGAACGACCACAAAAATTAGCCATCGACTTGGGCGCTAATCTGGTTTTAAACTGCGACCAGGCAACCGCTGCCACGATGCGGGTGTGTTCCACAAAAAACGCAGCCTGCCTCAGTCCGAGTCCCAGCCCAGACCATGCCACACCACACCACACACCACACCACAGTCAACACTTTAGACCTAGGCACAGTCTGGTCAGCTTGGGCACAGTCAAACCAAGAGACAGTGGGACAGACAGATAGACGGTCGTTTGGCCATCGCTGACCAACCAGTTTGTGGCACCCGCACCTGGCCAACTGCCCAACTTACGACTTGCAACTAAACAACAACAACAACAACAACAACCAAATTGTGCCCCTGCCCAACCAGCTGCCTATCCTGTCCCTGTTCCTTCCCCTTCCCCTGTCCCTGCCCTGTACAGTCACCGTCTCAATCGCACTTCCATACATTTTCTTAGTGGAAATGCGTTAGTTGCACATCTTTTATATTTTATTTATTTATACAAAAACATTAAAATATAAAGAAAACGAAAAAGTATATTTAAAATTCACAATTAATTTACTATTAAATTTATATTAAAAAACTGAAATACATTAAATACATTTAATCGTTTTCTAATATTTAGATTTGTATTTAAATTCTTTTTTTTTAATACATAAATTATAATGCACATCTTTAAAGTAGCTTTAGCTTAATTATACTTAAAAGTTTTAAAATATTTCGATTTATATTTCAATTCTCTTTTTTTAAGTAAACAAATTATTTCGTTGCACATATTTTCAAATTTGTAGTTTAATTACATATAATCATTTTACTTTTATTTACATATTTTCTTTCCTTTCTTCTATTTTAGTATATACCGATTCAAAAATTAATTATTCAAAGTAAGTTGCATGCTACTTAATAACACTTTCAAATAGGCAAGTTAAAGACTCTATATTTATATTCTAAGATAAATATTCTTCATAACAATAGTGATGTTTTAAAGTTCATTGATGAGCGTTTCTAAGCAGAAAATGGTTTAATCACTCGCTCGATATAAGGAAACACTTTTTAAAACATAAAAATGAAGTCTGAAAGTAAAATATTTAAATCGAATTTTGCTAATTTTAGAAACCTTTTTTTTCTCAGTGAATATATGTATAAACTATTTAGTTTTTATTATCAATTCAATTTGTCATTAACAAATCTAACAATTTTTTGTTAAATCTTATTTAAATTCCTCTCAAATTATTTCTTTATACATATTTATTAAACTTGTTCACTTGCTCACATTAACTCATAGAGTTTTAATAGTCTCCACTTCTAAGGATATAAAATTAATTTTATATTTGCAGTTAATTGCTGTTGTTTATGTTGTTGTGCCTGCACTTTGATTAGCCAAGTGCCTCACGAATCCCATGAAATTTCACTTGAGTGGTTTTCAATTTTGTTAGTTATTAAATAACGCCATGAAGATATGAAATATGGGTTTATGATCTTATGGATTGCATTTCTTATGGTTGAACATTAACTAAAGGAGTTGCAAAGTGCACGAAAAGCACAAAGCACATAAGAAATGCAATAGATTGAGGTTTATTAGCCATATACCTGAAAACGAAGAGCAGTTATTGACTTTTAATTGGTGTTTGGATAGCAAATAAATGAATACAAATAAATATTCGATGTGCAATAAAAACTTATAAACAATTCGACACCTATTTGGTCATATTAACTGAACAAGTTGTGAATTTGCTTAAGCCATTTGTCTAAATTTGACTGCAAATAAATCAATCGGTCGTAAATTTAACTTTCATCGCCAATTTTTACCCAAGGAGGTTTATTTTTTGTATGCATTTTAGGCAACGATCTTTGAAAGTGAGTTCAACTGAATAGGAAACTAGTTTCAACAAGTGAAATACTATAGAGTCCTCTTTAATAACCGAACCTTTCCTTTTTTTTGTTCTATAAACAATTCATCTAGTAATTGTTCATTTTTCCTCGACTACCTGGGAGACACAGAGACAGAAACAAACCCGTGCCATAGACAAAAGTGCGATGTAATTCGTCTACTCAACGCCAGAGTGCGATTTGCTGATTAGCAACACTCTTTCCGTCATATTCTGAAAGCCCAATTACAACGGCCAACAAGACAAACGGCCAAACAGTTGCGGCCAAGTCTCTGACGCTTACTTCTTTATGTTGTTGTTGTTGTTGCTGTTGTTTTCCTTTTCATTTTGGCCACGTGAACACCCTTATGCAAAACAAATCAAAACAGCATTAAAAGTCGTAAATCTGTGCCAAAAAACTTACGCCGGCCAAAGACCATTCGACCAAGTCAATTCAACTCGACTCCTTAACAACAAAAGCGGCTATGTGCAGCATGTGCCATAGACCAGGCCCAAACCGAAAGCCGAAAACCGAATACCTCTTGGCCAAAAAGAGACACTTGGCCACTCGAGACGCCGACTGCCGACTGCTGTGATAAAATATGAGACACTGGGGCAGACAGTCAAATGGGTAGCTTCAGCTATCGAGGGTGTGAAGGGGGATTATGCCATGATTCAGTGGAAAAATAGGCAACAAAAAAATAATACAAAAAAGAGGAAATCGTATATAGAGATACTCGTATATTACTGACCAGACTCTGACGTTCAGGAGGTTGTTGGTTATTACTGCATTACCAATGACAGGCAGCCACCGCCGAGACGCCACCTAGCGGTACGAATGAGGCAACTAACCTACCTGTCAGCCCAACATATGAAAAGCCTTCGATTTTGCCGGCAACAACTCTCATATGCAGATATTGTAACACATACATATATATGTGGGTTCCTTATACCGGGACTGGCAAAATGTCATGGATTTGTTGTTGGCTTCAATATTTATTTATTTGCGAGTGCCGCGCTCAATGCATTAAAGGCAATAAAATAAATAAAAATTGAAATTGACTACGTCAGAAAATTTTGGCATTCATAATGCATGAGTTTTGATTTCTTAGCGACGTCAAAAAGCCAAGAAAAAAGAAAATATATTGCAGAGAATAGGCCATGGGTTAGGCTATAGGATACTCCGTATACAAGTCTTCAAAAAAGAATACTTCTAATATTTCTAAAGGGGTATTGACAAAGATGTTTGCCTTTATAACTCATGAGAGAAAAAAGTTTCTTTTGTAACTTTTAAGAATATTAACGGACTCTTCTGAAATTTTCAGAATCTATAATTTATATATAATAATGAAATTTTTTTAATTATTTAAAACTAAATTTTAAAAATTAACGCGTTAAAATTATTATAATAAATTTATACCAGCTCAGGGAAAAAAGCAAAATTTGGCATATGGTTTATAAAATGTCAATAAATTCGACACAACTGTTGATTACACATGATATTAGTTCATCAGACCTATTTGTAGTCAATTTACAGGGTATCCGAGCCTAAGTAAAGTGCAAAAAATCACTTAAGTTTGCTTTGAGTTCATTGCAGATTTATGTTAACTACTTGACTTGTTATAATTGGTATATTAAATGATTTAAAAGCTTGCCAATGCGCCAACACAAACAGAAATCAATTGAAAAAAGCAAAAGCCAGAGTTAAAGCTAAATCTTAAGCAAAATCCAAATCCAAATCCGCAGCCAACCATTTATATGACTGTCTGACTGTCTCTATAGAGAGGGTGTAGGCAATTGGGCACCGAAATTCATATTCAAAATGGAACTGTGACTGTAAATGTGCCTGGAATCCCCCTGCCTGTAATATGGGATATGAAACTGGCTTAATATTATTTATGAGCCCAATGTGCGCGATATCACGTAATAATCACGCACATAAATGGCCAGTTAAATGTTGGAGACCTCTCGGGCTCTTAAGGCTTTGAAGCTGTGGATGTGGTCGAAACTGTTGACCATGTTGCATTTCATATTTCATTTCAAGTGTTATTTGCAAAACATGTGCGAGTGGGGCGCAAATAAAAAATTAAGTAATAGATTTTGTCGCTGCGATAACAAAAAAGTGCTAAAATATTTTAAAATGCGTCAAAGTTAATTTATAGGACACATTTTAAAGCGAATTGGACCACCACGAGATCCATTTATGTGTCGATGTCTGTGGACTTGATCAGGCAATTGACTAAAACGAAAGTTGATCTATCGATTATCAACTGGAAGCGATAATCAGCCTGCCTATCATATAGGTAAATAAGTAGGCAATTAGCTGATTAAGAAGTTGAAGAACTGAAAGGTGAAAAACATTTACAGTGTTGAAAAAAATTAATGTTTAAAATGAATACAAATTTGATGCAGAATCAAATTAAAGGTAATATAATGATCAAATTTACATAAGGTTTTACTTATTATTAAACTTATGACAGTTTGAAGTTTTTAAGAAAGTATCAAATTAGAAATAAAATAATGATAAAATTGACATTTCTCTAGGAAATCGGTTAAGTTTTGACAAAGCTATGTCAACTTTAATTTTTTGAAAAACTGTCAAGTGTCAAGGAAAAATGGACAATGATGGAAAGAATTAAGTTCTGCAAACTTGATGCAGAATAAAATTGTAGCTTAAATAATGATACTTTTTTCAATCCGCAGAAAGCTTGAACTTCTTCTTCAAGTCTGTCAATTATTTTTTGACATTTACATCCTAACTATATTTTAGATCTTTTCTTATTAGACATTCTTAAAATACACACAGAATACTTTAAATATTATAGAGCTGAATATTATTAAGTATAATAATCGTTATTCAAATATTCTCATGAATCTTTATGCAATGCAAAATATTGTGCCTGCAGTTCACTTGGATTTTCTTTGTATCTGGCAATGTGTTTACATTAATTTTTAACATGATTCAGCAACAGGGCAGGCAGATGGCCATTAAAATGTACTCACAGGCAGATCGCTTGTCAATTGCTCTTCAATAGCAACAACAATGCGAGACAACAACAACAAACAATTACATGAAAATTGCCAGCGATTGATGTTCATTGGCATTCGCAATAGGCCGTCATCATTCCAGTTTGTATCCACATCCACATCCATGTCCAATTTCAAGTGAAATGCAAGCCGTGACTGCCACAGCAACAACAACAAAAACAACAACAACAACAGTAACAACGAGAACAACCACAACAACAATTGTTCAAGTCCAAGTTAGAGTCAAAGTCAGAGCTCAGGTCTCTGATGCTGCGAATGACAGTTGAATCACCTTCATTTTTAATGGAGACAAGTGTCAGTAATTTATGCACAAAGGCAGCTGTGTTACCAACAAGAGGGGTTACTCAGGGGCGTCACAAGGGGGCATTAAAAAAAATGGGCAAGGGGAGGGGGATGGCCGCAACAAACAAGCGCAGAAATTGATGCACAAGTTAAACAAATTAAAATCCATTGTCGGCTCTAACTACACTCGACCATAACTGTGAACCTGAGACAGAGAGAGAGAGAGACACAAAAAGAAAAAGATAGAGAGAGAAGTACACTCATAAAAAGGGTTCTGAAATCAAGATTTTGGCCTAGAAAACGCGTTGAGAACATAACATTTTTATAGTTAGAAAATACATCTTGATTTTAAGAATATTTCCAATAAGACCAAGTTCTTATTTACAGACCAAACAGTATCAGGAAAAAAAAACTAATGCAGGTTTCAAAATTTATAATTTTTTAATTGCATGAAAATTTTTAAATATTCCTTTAATACTTTTTATCCTGGGCAAGAGTGGGATTCGAACCCGTGCTTGTTTTCAAACTGAAGCGTCGGTTTTAACCAGATTGCCACAGGAGCACAATTGGTAATACATGAAATTATAACATAATCATATTTTGCTAGCTATCTAAGATTTTTATTCTTATAGTATTAGTAATTTGGTCTTAATATTGTCTTATTTTAAGAACAAAATATGCAAGATGAATGTTCTTGATTTTAGAAGTCGTTCTTTTTTCTCAGTGTAGAGATCACTGAGACCCAGCCTTAACCAGGGTCAGGTCCACTGCGCGGGGTCAATGTGAATTGTGTGAAAATGACCGCAGTCACTAGAAGATCAATTGACCACGACTGGCCTGTGGTCTCTCTATGAACTTCTCTATGGTCTACCTCTGATCTATCTTCCTCTCTGTCTCTCTCTCCCTGGAGTATAAGCGATCTTGGCACTTCATTATTCACGCGCGTGCGCCGTTCAAGGCTCGCGGAAATGTCAATAGCAAATCACTTAATTTGTATGGCAATTTTCGCCCCAAACAGATCTCAAGAGAAACAACAAAAAACATAAGCCGCAATCCAAGAAACGTGTAGAAAATTGTAGTTGTTAGAGAAGAAGAAGAAAATGAATAGAAAAAACGAGCTCACGATGCCTTCAACTTGGACTTCACTTGGGCAAATTTGGTCAAATAATGTACAAACATTATCCTTAGCCGGTACTTGTACTTTTGGCTGTGATTATTTTGTTGACTGCCCGTGGGGACGAATGTTTCGTGCTTTGGGTCAATCGGGTCAATAAAGTGCTGCAATTGCTGCAAGCTCCATACCGCAAAGATTTATGAGAAGCACATAGAAAGGCATATGTACGAGGCGAGTGAGAAATGAGCTACACTTGGGGAATTAATTACGGAGATTTTAAGGAAACAAGTCAAAAAAGGCTTATAAATAAAAAAATTCACATTTCTGCTTGATCTTAATGTTAATAAAAAAGGACATGCAAAGGCTCAGCTCAAGATCAGAAATCGGGATCCTTGTAAGTATATATTTATAAAAATTGTGAATTTTATCGAAGGCAGAATCGCCTGAAGAGTTTTACAGAAGAAGATGTAAGATGTAAGAAGTATCCGGAGCATCGGAAGAAAAACCTTACGGAGTAAACTTTTTTCTTTTTGTCCCATCTTTAATTAAAATGGGTTACAAAGTCTCATAATTCTAGATGAGAATCACATTAACAATATTAAAGTACAACCGATCTTAAAAGCTGTCTAAGCTCGGAATTTTCAAAACTGAGAACACAAATCTTATTTCAAGTTTGGTTTTCACAAGTCCGGAAATCTTAAAATGAGGTATTTCTGGGATCATATGAAAATAAATAACTCTGATGACTCTAGACGTGTTCATACTTAATTTAATATTTGTAGTAATCAGTAATCTTCAAATTTAAATAACAAAAAGGTTTAAATTCAAGTAAGAATGTACCTAATTTAAGGATGGCATATTTTTCTGAGTGTAGAGATGCGCTCGGACAGTACTAAAAAATTCAGATGAAAGATCAGCATTGCACCACCAGTTGGCCACATGTCGTCACACACTCACAAGCTCGCACACCGACAACCCTAACAGGCACACACTGTACTGTACTGTACAGTGTACACCCCTTAACCCTCACCCACATTACAATCGCAATTCCAATCCCAATCCCAATCGCATGTCGCGTGGCGTTGGTCAGCCCACAAAAGAGGAATGAAGAATGGAAGCCAGAGATGGCAGCAATGCGATAGGAAACGCGTGTCAGGGAACAACAAGTCAAAAAGCGGAAAGAAGAGGAGTTAACAACCCAGCGGGAAGGACCTGCATCTATGCATATTTAAACAGGAATGCACTGCACACTCTGGTGGCAGGAAGGTGGCGTCAGGAAGGGAACGTGCAACGTGCAAAGTGTGGGTCACGTGTCACATATTAAGAATTGAATGCTGCTCAAAACGTATGTCAAATGGCAACTGAGTAAGGGTCAGGTCATAGGACGAGGTACAGGGTGAGGGTGTGCAGACAGCCGTGACGCTTTCCTAATGCAACCCTCTCTTGGTAGACTAACCCCATTCCAAAGACTCCAGTCTCATTGACTTTCGACCAGTGTGGCCAGGCAGCAAATTACGCGACTTGGGACAAGTACGAATAAAGTAAATAATATCATCAGCGTTTGTCGCTCATTAATGGATCGACGTCATTTTTAGCCGAGTACACAAAGGATACATAGACTTATGAGTTTGTGATAATGTCTGTCTGTCAGAATAGAACACCACGATCTCAGAGACTGTACAAGCTAGAGCAGCCAAATGTCATTATTTTTAATAATAATTAAATTTTCTTAAGTTTTCATAAAAAATATACCTAATTCCTAATAATTTAATCATTGTGGTCTTCGCTTGCAAACCGAGCTCGAATTCAGAAAAGATTAGCTCTTTAATATATTTTTATTTTATTTCTATAAATATTTATTTTGTTCTTTTTGTTTGTCTTATTTTTTATTTTTTTTTTAATTTTCTTAATTCTTAAATATTGAATTAATTAAAGATACTGCTTGGTATGGGCATCTAACAGTCGAGCACTTCCACTGTAGCCTTAATACTTGTCTTTTTAATGGAAGGATCTGGAACCACCCTTAGTAGTTCCGTATACTATTGACAATAACTCAATGTTACCATTTAATTTGGCCTAATTTAATTTTGTCGAATGGTAGCTCTCTCCCTCTTCCGATTCTTCGCGAATTCATCCACGACATTGTGATTTGACAATTGTGGGAATCATTGTTGCTGCAATATGCTTGATGTCATCCCTTCATCCCATCCCATTATGTGTTCACCTCCCTCTTTTCATGTGAAACATGTGCAATGATGCGTTGTGGGAAAGTAGAAGTCTATCAATCTCTCCCTCTTTCTCTATTTCTCTTTTTCTCTATTTCTAACTATCTATCTAACGTGCTGTTTGCATTTGCCAGTCAACCCGCAACATTTCTCAATTGTTGACATTCATCTATTGACGACTCGTAATAATTGATAACTGTTTAGTCACTGTTTGATTCTCGACCCACCCACCAAGTGAGAGATGGGTCAATCCTAATGACACTCGGGTATCGTTAATTGTTTTCTCTCTCTGTCTCTGTCTCTATTTGATCTGTTCTGTAAGTGAAGTGTTTTTATGGTTAATGCACAGCAACTAGAACAAATCATTTTTGCTTCCGAGCGTGGGAAGTTCATTGAATTGTTCTTCCATAACAGTTCAACAAATATGAGTTATGGATGAGAACTTTGAAAGGTGCAATCAAAACATGGGAATTTTTAGAAAATATTACATTTTCGGGATGTGAGATTTCAAAGTTCCCAAAAACAAGTCAAGCTGAAAAAAGTCCGAGAAATTGTTTAATCGATAAGTTGAATTTAGGAATATTTGCTTAAAATATTTTATTTATAAAATAAAAGATCTACATACATATAAGAGAAAAAAAATGGTCTTACAAGAATTACCTATTTTAATTTTTAATTTTTTTAATTAATTTTTTAAAAGAATGACCCAAATTTAATAAATTTCAAAACTAAGAGTTGTCAAGAATCAACATGAGAGTTTTATGATTGAAATTGTTCAAATTTGATCTCAAAGATTGATAAACTCAAAACTTTTATGGATGTTTTCTATGTAATACAATGCAAAATCAAAGTGGTAATAATGTATCTTCTGAATTGTTCACTAAATTGCATTTATCGATGCATTAATCTCCTCCAAGTGTTGCCATTCGAATTTTCACGCCTCGGTTTTTATAGCATTCCTTGACCTTAGATGGATTTAAAATCAATCGGCATAAAATTAGCACTTAATGTCACAGGGTTGAGGACTCATTAGAGGCCAAATCTATGCATGCAATTGGAAATGGGAAAACCTTAAGAGCCTGTCGAAGTTAACAGCGTCAGACCGAGGGCACTGGCTGAGTTAAATGGGTCCATCTGAAAGTTGAAACCATTACAAGCCCATTACGAGCACAGTCCAACTAACAACAACAACAACAACAACAACAACTGCAAATGGAGCAACTAAGAAACAAAGCAACGGGTTCAAAGGAGAAGAAGAAGAAGCAGAAATGTTTTAAGCCAAGTCCAAACTAATTTCAACCACCCTCAGGTGATGAAGACAATTAAATATTCGTGATTTAACGATCACTTTGCAATGCTCCAACTGTCAGACGACGACGACGACGACGGCGGTCGCCAAATCTCCCGAAAAACGCCAAACAAAAAATAAAGGAAAAAAAACGCTACAAAGTTCGAGCCTCGAAATTCCCATTTGAGCCAAATGTAAATGACTAGCGGACGTCGATGGAGCCCTAAAAATTTCTGAGACCAGATAAAGATCACACAGTGGACGGAGGACCGAGGACCGCAAGAACTAAACCAAAGTCAAGTCAAATGAATGCTGCGCATCACGAATTTTCCAGCAGTCGCAGCTGAGGAAGTTAGTTCAAAGGAAAAGCCCCCCACCCCCATACTCCTGATGAAAACAGGTTTTTCCTCGACTGTCTGTTGTTGCCATTTTGCATTTTGCCAATTTGCCTATCAACAAGCGATCGATTAAGTACGCCTACCAGGCCAAAAGCTGCTGTTGCAAAAATAGCTCTTCAGTCTATAGTTAACAGTCTACAGTCCTCAGTCTCCTGTCTTCAGTCTTCTCTCGGTATATTGGTCACAAAGTCAAAATGTTAATAAATGCAGTCGGGTCTAACGCTTCTTGGCGCAGATTTTCTGGATTCGGAATTTTCTTAAGAGTCGACCCACCCACAAGTACGTGGGCGTTTTTCCTTTTCTTCTCATTCTCGTTGTTGTTGTTGTTGTTGTGGTCAAGTTCATTTCTGCGGCTGCAGATTCCAATCAGGTGTAATAATTCTTATTGGCAACGCTTCAAACTCAGTTCCAAGTCCAAGTGGAAGTCGAGACGTCGACTTTCTTTAAATATGCCCCGCGCATCGTTTACTGTTAGAGTTCTCTCGCTCTCTCCATCTCTCTCTCTAGCTCTTTTGCTCTCTCTCATTCTTTCTCTTCACGATTTTTGATTGATCGTGCATACTAAACTATAAATCCATCGTGATACATTGGGGCGATCAGGCGAGGCTACGTCGCAAACATCGCGTTCACGTCTTCGTTTTTTTAGATTTTCTCTTACCTTTTTTTGTTTTGCATTAGCAACAGTTTTCCTCAGTTCCGTCGCCAGCGGAGTCTCATTTTCATATTAGCAGTGCATACAGAAAGTCTAAAGATGGGCGTGGATCTCCTGATTTTTTTGGTACAATTAGAATCAAGTAGAAGTCTTAGCCTAACGATCTTTGTACTACCAGAAGATAATCAGATTGGCAAGACTCATAAATAAAAGTTAAGCTATAGACACCTAACTATTAGGAAATCAAAATGATAATACAGGTTAATAGCTAGAAATATATTTTACAATTGATTGGTATTAAATTTAGATAACACACCAACTAGACATTTTATATGGAATTTTCCCAAATATATACAATCAAAAAAATCACAAAAAAAGCTTAGTTATTATAATTCAAAATACATAACAAATAATTTCTTTAAATAGAAAGTGTGTATGCATAAATTAAAAATAAATTTGAAATTCGACAGTGATAAACTCTAGTTTTATTAAAAAAGAATGTCATTAAGTCTTTAAAAAAAATTAAACTTTAAAAACTAATTTTACAAAGGATGATTTTGAATCAGTACATAAATAAATGGAAATGTATCAGAAATAATATAAATCTTAAAAGCAGTATCAATAAATCTAATGCTATCTATGAGCTTGAAAAATCGTAAGGATTCAAAAAATCATAATTATTATATTGCGAAGCTAAAATATATAAAAAAAAATGGTCTTCATAGAAAAGTGTTTATGCATAAATAAAAAATTGATTTTAAATTCAACAGTGATAGACTTAAGATTTATTAAAAAAGAAGGCAATCAAGTCTTAAAAAAAAATTAAACTTTAAAAATTGATTTTGAAAATGTATCAGAAATAATATAAATATTAAAAGCAGTAACAATAAATCTAGTGCTCTCTTAATAGCTTAAATCACAGAAGGAGAAAGAGAAAGCATTTCAAACTCTTTCGTGTTTCACGACACGTGCTCATCTCTAGCCAGAATAGACTGCCGTTTAATTCTCGGTATTAATCAGGCCGCCCAGCTAATGCAGGCAGTTAATCGTTCCAGTGTGCACTTTACACGCCTTTTGCCTAATTTTGGGCCTTTTTATCACACGCAGCTGCAGCAGCAGCAGCTCCCTCCCAAAAACTACTCCCCTCTCTCGAGTCAACAGCAGCCTCAAGTTTTATGTGCCAAGTGACACCAACGACGCATAAATATCTGGCAGGCAACAACTAATTAGTGAATATCTCAACTGGCAACTGAATGGGGTAAAGATACAAATGTATCTGCAGATGATGATGCTGTTGGTGTTGCTGCTGTTGCTGATGTTGCTGCCGATGTTGATGTTGCTACTGGGCAAGGTGTCGCCCCATTGACAACAACAACATCTACAAGCATAAGAATAATATTAAGGCAGATGAACAATGTTAAATCAATTCCCTGGCGTCGCACTTAACTCGCTCCCCACTTTGACACACATTACACACACTGCGTAGAGAGTATTTTTGGGCTGGTCATAGAAAATTATTGAAATTTTTATATGAACGCTGAAAGAAGATCTAAACTGAAGATCTGATGATGCACAAGGCATTGGGTATTATCGCATGGCATTAAATACGATTAAATTGATTCCTTCAAAATGCCATCAAATGACGTTGATTTTTATATGCATCTAAACTTTTTGGGGGCATTGTCACCTTTTAGGCCAGAAGAGAGAGAGGGAGAGAGATGCAAGGGGAAGGTTGCAGTGACGAATTGTCTTCTGCAACATTTATTGCACTTGAATACGAGAAAAGAATCCGACGGCTATCGTAAAAGTTGTTTTTATTATGGTTTTATTATCTATGTGCACCGGCTTGGGGAGCCAGAGAATTGAATTGACTGAGGGAATTGACTGGGTGTTATGTTTTATGTGAAACTAAGCCAATTTCAGCGATTACGAGCCATCATCGGTGTGTTTGCAGCCAACAAAACATAACAAAACACAATCCAACACAGGTCGAGAGAAATAAGATTCTGTTTAATGTATAATACTTTGGGTTATAGATATAAGCTTTGCAAGAGCCGACAAATATGACATTATCTTACGGATGAGTTTAAATGCATGTGAAATTGCATTGAAAGAGAAAAAAGTGAGATTAAAAAAAAAAGACAGACAGATAGAGCTTAAAGAAATTTCAATAGCTGTGAATATACATATGACTATTAGTCTTTCTCGATAGAAATATGATATTATCTGGCTAGTTTATATAGACGATTTATATTATAACGATTGGATGTTACTTATCACAGCCGAAGTTTGTTTAAATCATTTTTTATTAACAATTATCTTGATGAAAAAATGTTATCAAGATTTCATACTTTTGTTTTTTATTATACTCGTTAATTAAAAAATAATTATTTATTTAAATTCTATTTTTGATTTTTTAAATTCAAATTTATTTTAAGATTTTTATTCGAATTTCAAACTAAATATTTAATTTTTCCTTATTTTAGTATTTAAATTTGTAGTTATATTAATAAACTTTTTAAATGTTTCACTTAATAAATAATAAATTATTTATGTTAGTTACTCATAAATAAATAAAGTTACCTCCACTTAAAAAAAATATGTATAAAAATAGTCTTCGGTGAAAACACTCTGAGATAAATTAACTCTTCATGAAAACTAAAATTCAGTGGAAGTATTAGTGTATATAGATCCATTGATCATTTAAATACACTTTAAGTGTTATTTATCATACTTATTTAATTTATAAAGCAAGCTAATTAATTGGAATAACTCATAAAAGATATGAAAAGGATTTATAGCTTTTTTACACTTCATTTACATTTAAAATTGAAATTAAAATAGAAATGTATTCTTATGGACAGTTAGTTTCTACGGGTTGAGCACATTGATAAACATCATCATAAAATAATGATGTAAACATCTGTTGTTAACTCATTTATGGAACTGGCAACTGTTGAGGTCTGACGACTGACGACTGACGACTTTGTCAACCCCTTCAGCGAACGTGTTAAACGTCACTAAAGTTGCCAAAATCAACAACAACAGCAACAACAAAGGGAAGTATAGGGAGAAGGGGGAACTAAAGAGGGGAGGGAGTAGGGGGCAATTTGGTAATAAACCCGCTTGCAACCAAATGGAAACAATAAATAAATAGTTGAGAGTAGTACATAACCCTTGCCAGAAGCAGCATGGTCTGCTCAGTGGGGGGAGGAGGGAGTGGAGGTAAATATAGGGGTTGGGGTAGGAGGGTAGGGGGTTACTTTTGGTGCAATTAAATTGTGTAAATTGAAAGTGCAATGGTAATTAGAAGTGCATCGAGGCAAAGTGTGCCAAGTAATGGAAATTGGGAAAATTGAAAACTGAAATGCCAATAGAGAAAGAGAGAAAACCAAGAGAATGAGTTGCATTAAAAGGGGTGTCTATATATGTACTTTACAGGGTGGTGTGGGTGGTTGAGTGGTTGGGTGGTTGGCTGGTTGCACAATTGTGGTGCGGCGCCGTCAAAAGCAAATAGCATTAAATGCTCAATTCAGCTCAGACAACAGGACGTTAATTAATGACGCGCCTGTTGACTGAAAGTTGAGCGGTAGCCCTAAATAAAAAAACTGAATACTGACAACCCCCCATTTGGAGTAGGGGAAATTTTGAGGGGGGAGTTGTAATCACTTTTTTGTGAGTTGTGTGCGGCTCATTGGAATATTTCACGTGGTATAAAACAGTATGCGGCGTGTGAAAAATCAGCTTGAAAGGATGCCGACTCCCCATGAATGCAGTTTGCGACATTATAGATAGAGACAGAGATACCGAGAGGGAGAGAGAGGGAGAGTAGGAGTTGGAGTTGGAGAGAGACAGGAACACACACGTGTCTCAGGCTGGCGACACTAAATCATCGCCAAATGCTTATGATTAGCGTTCCATTGGCTCGACACGCTCACTTTATGGGGGCTCAGTTGTTGTCCTCATTGTTGTTGTTGTCGGTCACATTACACTACACAGCGAGTTAAGAGGCAGCTGGAGAAGAGTCTAGTATTTTGGGAGAGACAATGTCATCTAAATATAGTTGAGATCTCAGTTGTACCTTTGTCTTTTTCTCGTTTTTCTCTTCGTTTTTTAATTAGAAACATTTGAAAGCTATTGTCATCTGGCTGGGCGTAACACTTGTTGCCAGCGATCATTGCCAGGGCCAAGCTAATGATATATAGTCGGAAAAAGAGAGGGGAGAATTGGAGAATAAACAACACTGATGGGGCTAGTTATACTCAAGAATTTGCTTGGGGAGTCTGAAGACAAGGCTCACCAGCAACAAATGAGCCTGTCAGTGTTTTTTGTTTTGGAGTGCAGCCAAAACAGATGCGAGAGATGGAAAATATAGAAAGGAGAGAGAACTGAAAACAATCCTAATGATAGATGAAAAAAATTGGAAAAAATTCCTAAACGAAAGCGAAATTAAAGTAAAGAGATAGGAATGCATTAAAAAAATTTTTTAAAGTTGAAAATATAGAAAAAAAAGAACTCTGATTTTATAATGTTGAAAAACTATGTTGATTAAAAATTATATATGTATAGGATATATATATTAAAGAAATAGTCCGCTAAATGGATGGAATCAGAGAAATCGAAATTAAATAATTAGCTTTGAAATCTACAAATCCCAGAAGAAAATTGATTTCTAATTAAATTACATTTTTTAATTTAGGATATTAATTTGTAATAAATCGAAAAATATTACATAATTTATTTATATTTTAAATAGAACCGGAAGTCAGCTTAAGCAATCGAATAGTGTTAAAATTTCGAATGCTTTTGAATTCCGCATGAAAATAAACCAATTTGGCACACTACAAATTTTCTATCAAATTTCCACCCACCAATTTTAGTAAAGGCCTCAGGATGTTTTCTAGCCTTGACCAGAGCTCTCTGTCATTATCATTATCATCATCATCAGTATCAACATCGACATCGATATTGAGTTGTTTCGCTGGTTGCGCTACTTTTTAATTTCGAAACCTTGAACTTTTTTTTCTTTTGCATGGCAAAATTGCATACCAATAAAAATAATCAAAAAAAATACTCGTAATAAAAAATAAAGTCTCGTTGCAAATATCTGTAATCAGCGGCCGAAATCACCAGCTGGTTGGTTGGCCGGGCCGAGAAGGAAAAGCCAAAACAACTTCATCAACACAACAATGGCTAATGAGTCAGTGGAGAAGAGATACGAGTACTCAGTTATTCACTCACTGACTTGCTTATACCATATTCGAATAAGTATTCAAATAGTCGGATACGAATCTATTGGCCTGTGTCTGTCGGCATTCGACTAATAAAACCATCAAAGACATTAAACGTTGTGGGTGCCATTCATTTGATTGAACTTTGACCGCAAACGACAGGCCGACAGTCGGCAAAATGTCTGACCACGTCTCAAAAACTCTAAACTGTAAACTGCATAAAAATAATAATAATAATAATCACAAATAAAAAGCTTAAAACTTAACGCAGATGCTGCAAACGAGATACGAAAAGCGTTTCAAAGAGTTGCCAAACGTTCATTCAGTTGCATCTATCGATAGTTTCTTTTATTTTTTTTTTAGTATCTTATAATTTTCCGACTCAAGTCTTTGGCAAGGTCTGCACGTGCTTCAATTTGCGGTTCCATTGTGTACTCTGCAGTTGCAGTTGCATAATCAGACGATTGCCTCAATGGGGCGACAAATCAAATCAAATTCAAGGAGTTTGAGGAAGTTCTAATGTGCCAAAACATTTACAATATTAATACTTTTATCTTTGATAGAGATATCTCTTTGTTTTTAATATTCTATAAAAACGTAAGAATTAAAGTAAGGTAAATAATACCCTAAAAATGGGTATCGTCATTTCTTAAAACTAATAGTTGATTTGTTGTCTTTATATGCTGTCTATATGAATTTATTCAAATTGAAAGCTTTGTTGAACAAATTTTGTATAGATTATTTTTATTGGTAAGAAATTATACAGAGTTCATTCTAAGCAGATTGAATAAAAATTATATGGAGAGCTAAATCGAGAATTCAATTAAAGTCAGACAATATTTACAATAGAAATAAATTATTGAAAGTGAATTAATTTAAAATAATTTTCTAACTCTAAATTATTAAATTAAAATTATTGACATATATTTAATATAAAAACTAATCTTATTTTTGATCTGAATATAAAATATTGAACAATTATGTGAAATAATTTCTTTATGTAATTATAATAATGCAAATTGATTTATTTTTTCATAATTTGTTCATTAATAATAAAAAATAAAATTTATTTATATAATAAAAAGTTTTTAATAAAAGAATACCACATCCAGAACAAGTATATATAAGATTTTCCTATAATTCATCATATTATATTTTATTATTAGCTATCCCTGATTTTGAAAGATTCAGACATCATGTAATCGATTCTGACTGCTAGGGTATTTAATATTTAGCATAAGTGATTATAGCGATTCTTGCTTGTTTCTGTTTTTAATTGTGAGGCCATTTCAATTTCATTTAAGTTTGAGGCGCCCGCGGGTTATGTCGATGTCGACTATCGATTGTCGATTGTCGCAGTGAGGCAGTTGTCGGGTTGCTTGCCTGTCTTTTGATCGGCTCGCGATCATTTGGGCATTGTTTTTTTTTTGTTTTGTTTTTTGTATGCCAACTGTCTGAATGGAACTGGGGGAACATTGAGACTCCAAAGAGATCGTTATAATTTGGCTTGAGGCGCCGCAGTTGCAGCCGCCACGTCCTTCGCATCGAGTGGGTGGCTGCTTATATATTTTGTTGTTGTTGTTGTTGTTTTCCCTCTGATTTTCAGCTGGTTTTCTTATTTATTATTTGCTTTTTGCTATTTGCGCTATTTGATTTAAATTATAATTTTATGTAATCATGAAGTGGGGCCGGCTGTGGTGGCTGCTGTTGCTTCTAGCCTCAATTAAATGCACGTTTTGTGCCTGCTACTAAATGCAATCGATTATTGATTATTCCAATTTGATTCGTTCATTTTAATTGCCTTCTTTGCCTTGGCCAACGTGAGAATCGATTCCGAAATTCTTTTTTTTTTTAAGTTAACTGAAAGGCGAAACGGATCAGATCAAAATGTGATATGAAGAGGCTAGTTAAGCACGTGGATTTTATTCCATATAATAATTATTATAACATAAATTAAATAAATATATAATATAATAATTATTATAATTACATTTGGCGAGGAAATTGGGTAATGCTATTGGTACCTATTAAACTCTAATTATTTTCTATGAATTAGTTTTTAAATATAGTTAGTTTTTTGCTCTTTTCATACATATGAAAACCCATTTTTAAAATGTAGTTTCATCATATTTATTTATTTGCCGACAACTAGAATAAAATACACAAAAATTTTTTATATTTTTTTAAATGAAAAAAGAATTTAAATTAAGACTTTAAATAAATTATTCTAAGTATCAAAAGGAGAAATCTCTAAAATGTGGTTATTTGTCTAGATACATTAAGACAATTAACTTTCGAAAGGATGTCTCTAAAATATGGTATTTTTATCATCTAAAAATATTTTTATTTTTAAAAATGTATATCTTAAAGTTAGTTACTTTTCAGTTTTAATTTGAGCTTTAACTTAACTTCAGTTTAAAAAAGAAACTCAGTTAATGTAATTATTTTTGCACATTTAAAAGGAAAAGATTCTAAAGAAGTTTTATGAGTAATCTTAAGATCTTTCTGCACTGTGATCCTTCCACTTTCCATTTCTATATTCCCCAATACTTCTTTATATCACAAGTCTAACAGAATTCAGTGACTCAATCAATTCTCTACCACGCTCTAAAATAGTTTCTCTATATATTTACAAAAATCACTTTTGCAGCTGCAACAATCCCTTGTCCCCTTTTCTTTGCTTCCTTCCTTCCTTTAAGTCTCTATACACTTCCTCTCCAAAAACAGGTGTGAGTCTAGAGAAGACTCTCTGTTTCTCTCTCTGTGTGTGTATTTCTGTCTATAAATCCCTGAAAACGCCAGCTCAAATCTCAAACGCGTGTCCAACTTGTGCCGTTTGTCGTTAGTCAAAAATAGCATAGGCGACACGACAGCAACAACAACAATCAGATGGAGAACAACGACAACAACAACAACAAGAGCAATAACAACTCAAGTGACACCTTTAGCCAATGCATCTGCACAATTACGAGCAGAGCTCAAAAGTATCAGATTTCTGTAGAAGGCAGCGGCAACAGCACTGGCAGCAGCAGCACCACCACCACCACCACCAGCAACACCACCATCACCAGCAGCAGCACCACCAGCAGTCATGATAAACCCAAGCAAAACTCCTTTCTTTTATGCGCCACTGACAAACGGCACATTGCACATGTCCTGCCACAGCAACAACAACAACTGTAACTGCAACTGGGCGACCGACTGACGAACGGAGAGACAGACAGACAGACGGATGGACAGACGGACGGACAGACGAGTTGCCTGCTGCACAATCGCAATCAGTCACCCCCATCAGAAAGGCAGCCGTGAAACAAAAGGCGTGGTGTTGCTGCATGTTGTTGTTGCTGCTGTTGTTGCTGTTGCAACTGCAACTGATGCTGCGGGTGCGGGTGCTGTATGGACCTTGGCCTCGGTATTGATTTCATGTTGACGCTGCAATATTTTCTTAATGAAAACAAACAAAAGATGCGATGGAGTTGCCGTTGTTGCTGTTGCTGTTGTTGTTGCCCACGGGCAGCTGTAGGTTGCAACGGCAACAGGAGGCAGCAAAGTGCGTGTTATTAATATTATTGGCCTGGCCCAAAGGCTGACTGGCCACACACGAGTGCCTGCCTTCATATGTAGATGTGTGCTGCCTGATAATTGTGGGCAGCAAGTTCGTGCCAAATTCCACACACCAAAAAGTAACAACACTACAGTTTAGCTGCTCGACTATTAGATTCCCAGTAGGTATAACTTTGAAGCGATTCATAAGAATATATTATTGCTACAATGCATAAATTCTTGAAATACTTATAGACAGTTAAAAAAAATTAATCATATTTTACTACAAAATTAAAATGTTATATAATAGAAAAATATTGAAAATATTAAAGTCATTATCGTCAGTATTTGAAAATATTTGAAACGTATTTTCAAAGCAATTCTTGACCGTTGCACCTACATTAAACTATTAATCACTATATTATCACTATATCACTATTAATCGATTAAGATGATGATTAAGATTATCAAACGAGAGCACTGAAACATCATCTACAAAGTCATAAATTAAAGCAAAATGAACACTTTTATGGCTCTATGCGTCGCTTCGCAAATCAAGCATTTGCTTTGTGTTTGTTGTTTGTTTTTATTAGGGTTTGCTCAAAACTAACGGATTGAGCAGAGTCAGAGTCGAGACGATGCATGTATTTTGTTCTTGTGAAGTGGCTCGAGATCGGCACCCGTTCGTTCAAGTGCTTGTGCATCTTCTTGGCGCCAATTTCCAAAAAATAACGGACTGAGCACACAGAGTATCGGGAGCAAAGACTTGCCCACCGCTGATTTAGATTTCCAGCAAAAGTCTACACAATTGTATTAAGATTGTAGTTTTAAAATTACTAATTTTATTTGGGACCCGTGGAAAAATTCTAGATCAAACATGATCTGCACAACATAGATGTATTGTCACCTTATTTAGTTGCTCTAACTTGTATTGTTCTAAGTGTTTAAATAGACAGACAGATGGACAGGCATTGTCACAAATTTATAAGCCTTTTTACACTTAGAGTACTCGGCTTAAAATACACAACAACTGTGGCCAATTTAAAACCAATTTAAAGTTTAATGAATTCATAAAGAAATCACTCGCTGGCTGCACTTTCAAAACATAATCTGCCGACGTTGAGGAAGAGAGGAGGCAGAGACAAAGGTAGAGACAAAAGTTGAGATTGAGGTAGAGGTAAAGAAGGAGTTGCATTCACCTTCTGGTCTGGCAGTATGGCGTGCCAAATCTCATAATCAGTCAATAACTTTTGCCGCCTTTTTCTCGCACGTGGCGACCTCGACGTATCGTATTGGCCAGGCCATAAGCGTTTCTTTATGTGCCCCATAATCGAAGTGAAATCAATGGCATTGCCTGCATACCATTAACACGAAAGTCGATTCGTCGTTGTGAAATCTCAAGGAAGTGTGGCCCAAAGACATATACTCCTTTTGGCCAACATCTCGAGAGAGTCGAGAGTTGTGTGTTTGTGTGTTGCACGAGGCAGCTGTCTTTGGGGCACAGTCAGAGTCCCAGTCAGAGTTGCAGTATTGCGTCCGCTTTGATTTGAGTTAAACAAATTTTCATTATTCGAACAGATTTCAGCATGACAGTTATTAATTGCAAATATCGCTTAATTCATCGCTTAAAAACGCGACAACAACTTGCATAGTTAGTTCTTCTTCTTCTGCATCTTCATCTTCTTCTTGTGGCACAAACAACCTGTAATCACGACACGATTCAACAGTTACCAATAACTCCTCCCTCCTCTATCTCTTCCCATTCTCTCCTTTAAGTTATGGTATGGATTGTCGGGATTGTGGGGATTGTGCGAGTTGTGTGTATAATTTACATGGTTGCATTCCATTTACACTGATCATCAGTTAATTTGTTGCTTTATTGCATACGAGTATGCTAAGGAAAAATAAAAAGTGAAGGCGCATCGTTTGTTTTGGCTCTTTGGGACATTTTTTATCCGCCTGCGTGATTTTTACCCTGACTTTCAGCTTTGAGCTGTGACAGGCCAAGGAATTGCCACCAAACAATCACGAGATCAAGATCAATGCACAATAATCAGTTGATGAATTTCATAAATATAGAAAAAAATTACGTTCTATTATAAATTTGTATAAGCTAGGTTTTCCCAATTTAATTTTTATTACTCTATACAATGCACAATAATCAGTTGATGAGTTTCATAAATATAGAAATAAAATAACATTTTATTATAAATTTGTATAAGCTAGGATTTCCCAATTTAATTTTTATTACTTTTTACATTTTACTTCAAAATATCTTTAAATTAATTAATTAATAAGAAAGTAATTGTGACAGTGTTACAAAGCAAACAAAAACCTTGCTATTAATACAAATTGAAAGCAACTTTGTGACTGTCAACAACAATTTGCAAATTAATTTTCACAACTTTTGACTATATGATATCCTAACCGTGGAAAACGTGGAAAAACAAAAGGGAGAAGAAAAAAATGAAGTTTGCTGCATAATCAAATCATTAGTGAAAGGTTTTAGGGTACTTGATCGATCGGGCAGCTCGTTAAGCTCCAATAAAAGCACTTAATGAATAAAAACAACTCAAATATTTTCACAACAAAACTGTAAACAACTCGAGCTCCCAGATCCTGAGTCAACAATCTGATGTGATCTGTCTGTTATGGTCTAGTCAGGTCTGGAGAGACCAATGAGACCAATGAGACCAAAGAGATTGATTGTGTTGACTGATGGTGTTTTTGAGCTCGAACTGCAGTCGCTTCTAGGTTGCAATTGGAAAATTTGAATGTTGTTGATGTTGTCGACAATAGTTGCCGCAAGTTTTAAGATTTTTTTTCTTCGTTTTTTTTTACCATTTTCAACAGTGGCAACTGCCAACAACCGGGGGAGCAACGATATCGTGATGGCCCCGTTTTATTGATGGATTAAGGGCGATTACGCGATCGTTGTCAGTGGTCGGTGCCCAGACCAGACAAAAGTTGCTAAAGGGCCAATTCGTTTGTTTGGCTGGTTGTTTGCCAAAGACAAGACTCAATCCCAGATGACGATGGGGACATTGCGCAATCGATAATCATGAGATGTTGGGAGGATTGGGGGGAGGACGGTCATTGGACATTGGACATTGGAATTGAGCTGTCATGTCAGGCGGCAGTTAATCAATGCAGCCAAACATAATCAAATTAACTGCCAGAAGAACAACAACCAGAGGTATAGGGAGGAAGACTGGCAGAAGTCAGGATAATCTAGGCCAAAAAATCGAAACAAGTAACGATTTTGATACCCGGTAAATCCCATAAAAGTGTGCTGTATCAAAGAGTAGAAGTCTTCACCAAATTAAATTCTCAACTTCACCAAATCTAACGAATTAGCATTTAAGGGTATCTACATAACCCAAAAGTTTCAAATCAAACGCATAAGATTTATTTGGAATTTTGTATCCTCTTCAACGGATTTTTAATGGTTCATCTACTATCATATATTTAATGACATATAACTGCTTTTTGGTTTGTGTAGATCATTTAAATGTATCTACATATCCTAAAAATTTCATAAGAACCGCATTGAATTTACCTCAATTTTTTAATAACTTTTTGTTATTCTCAAAGTCAAAAAGTATCAACTACTATCATATACTAAAAGATAAAGTTTTTATAATTTAAATAACTTTAGCATTTAAATGTATCTACACATCCTACAAATTTTCTAAGGATCGCATAAGAAACATAGAAATTAGAGCTGATTACAGGGCAAGTGATAGTCGAGTACTTTCGTTACTTGCTGCTGTTGTCTAACAATCTTTTGGCTAGCTTTGGGGCAACAAGTGATTTGATTGCCGACTACCCAGCAACAACTATCCACTATCCACTATTCACCATACAACTACCCACTGCCCACTGGCCAGGGAATCTTTTTAGTGTTTTCTGACTCAGTTCAAACAAGTTGCTGGCGGGGAGTTATGAAGTAATGCATTATAATTTGGACTGGCAATTGGGCCCCGTTGAGATGCACCTTATCCAATGTTGTCGGACTTGGATTCGAATTCGGATTTGGATGGAGGCATGTTTGTTCACTGTGCTGTGCATTTTCCAACAATTTTTCTCCTTCTTTGCATAATTGTGGGAAACAACCAGCGGCCTTTGGAAGTAGGCTAAGGTTCATTATGGCATGCCGAGCCACTGACTCAGTTCAGTTCTCTGGCTTCGTCTTGGGCTCTGGCTCAGGTATTTGATAAATTATGCGGCCAGCTATCGACACAGCAAAGTGCAGAAACTCCAAAGATAGGGAGAGAGACTCCCTAACTTAACATATGCATATCGGAATATATCGGACAATCGGCGTGATTAATACCCCAGTCTGTGTTCATCAGAAGCTCAACCCTCTGCCCCAACTGCAAACCTGTTTCCCTGGCACTTGGCGCCTTTGACACACACTCCAATCCTCTGCCTGGACACACACTCTCCTCTCACACACACTCTCCTCACACACATTTCCTGGCTCATTAGCCTCGTGCGCGCCTTATTCTGTCTGTCTTGCTAATCAATTGTCGCCGTATTAAGGTCGCTGGCTCCTGGCATTCAGAGGAATCAGCCGGAGGGGCCTTACCTGACTCGGGTCTGCTGTCCACCGAGCTGAAGTCCGTGCTATCAGCGATGCTGTGACACTTTGGCGCTTCATTTAAATCATAAAACAAGTGAGAAATGCTACAGTTGAAGCTATGTGACATTTTAATGCGCTACAAATTGTCAAAGGAGTCAGCTGACATTTTTGTTTCTTTAAAAAAAATATACCATAATGATCTTCGGCAGAAACTTTTAAAGTAGCCGCAAATTTTTAAAAACGTATCATATTTTCGTTAAACATTTGAATGTTTTGTAACTAAAAATATTGCATTCATTTTTTTGTGTGGAAAAGCTTTTTGAAAGTCCATTAAAAGCTGACTCAATTACTTTCTTGAAGAAATAATACATCATAATGATATTGAACTTTAAAATTAGCTATAAGCTTGTAAAGATTTTTGAAATTTCCCGTTTAGATTTACATTTTTAAACTACAACAATAGCTTTGAAAGCACATTAACGCATTAAAATTTGAATTATAATTTTAAGATTTACGTTTGCCTAATGTGCTACTAAAAAGATTATCTTCTCGTTATTTGTGGCTTAAAGCTTTAAAAGCACATTAAAGCTTTTAGCTGCTTAAGCTTTAAGTCGAAATACACATAACAAATTTATTTTTCTCTCACTTTTATCAGCTGACAGATTTAAAAAGCACATTAAAGCTCATAACTTGATTTATAGCCTAAGTTACGAAGCTACGAAGCCAATTCCAGATTAATTCGATTATTATTGGTAAATCGATGACACTCAATCTCAATTCGTAGGGTGTACATATTGCAACCGAGAGTGCATCCATTGAGGCGGATGACAGTTTGCATTTTTTGGTCGCGTTGCTTTTGCTAAATGTGACACTGAGGCTACTGTTCGTAATGGTGTTGGCATTAAAATGGATTACACACTGAAAAGCTGAAAAGCGGCTGCCTGCGCTTTCGCCCAGTCTCAGTCCCACTCCACATCTCTACATTGGCCTGGTCTGAACCGAACCGAACTGAAATGACCAAGAGTCTTGGCCTGGCTTTGGCACCTGTGCCGTTTTAACTGCCTCAACTGGTTCTGGTTTTTTTTAAAAGGTGTTCCTTGTTGGTGCGTCTGTATGACACCCCATACTCCTCACTACACCCTCTCTTTCTCCCTTCCCCTCTCTCTCTCTCTCCCTCAATCTCCTAGTGTCTCGAGGCTTAGTGCAAAGCGGCATTTATTCACGGCATTTCGATTTCAATTACGATACAAATTGTCATTAATGTTGGAAAGTTGTTTTTGCACATATACAAAATATGCATAGAGAGGGGTAAAGAGAGGGGAGAGTTGTGGGCCAAATTGGTTTTGCTTATGATTTTGATGGAGTGGATATACATATATGAAAACAGTCATAGAATTACAAATAATCTCAACCTGTGTTACATTTGATTGACTTTCAGACGTTGCGGGTCATAAAGCTCCCTCCCCTACAGTTCTCCTTCCTTTACCATGTCTACAGATGCATTAAAAGCTCATAAAGCACTATTATAATTTCCATATATATACATATAAATATGTATATATACATATGTGAATATGTGTTTCATATGTGCACCCAAAAACCACACCCCAGAATCAACGAAACGCGATTTACTTGACTTGCTGCCTGAGAGCTACTCATAAATAAAACATTTTTTAATTTCCCATAATTTCGAGAGCGAGACGCATAAAATATAATAAAAAAAGAACAGCAAAAAATAATTGCTATCTTTCATTAGTCTAAGATTTAATACCCTTTCTTCGACTAAAAGACAGAGAAAAAAATTAATTTAATTTTATATAAAATTAAAAATTAAATTATATTATAATAAATTTAAATTCATAACTGAAAAAAAAATACAAATTTCTGCAGGAATCGTTGAGTATGATATTTTTGAGAAACTAATTGGCTTTTCAGGCTTAATTTTCTCATTTTTCGGCGGATAATTCTTATGAATAACATATGTTATAATGAAAGTTAATATATCTAAAATTTATTAGTTTGATTTTAATGAAATTTTGAAAGGAAAATCCTATTATTAATTTATTGAACATTAACTAAAAGCAGTTGACAAAAAATTTTCTAAAATTAAAGTAATATTGCACATTAAAATTTAAAATATACTGCTAAATTAAATATCAAAAATTGATAGAAAATAAACAGAAATTTATAAATGTATTCAAAAAAAATCCCTATCTTATAATTATATTAATTAATTTTTCAATGCGTTACACTTTTGTCAATATATTTAAGATACCCTTTTGATGGGTAAGAAAAAAATAAACCAACTCAAAACAAATCAAGAAATTACGTACCAACAAATGATATAGTTGAACACACACACAAACACACGTATACACCACCTTAGCACACGATGATGAAAGGTATACGCAATCGAGACTAACCTGCGACTTGTCTTGGGCTTCTCTCAACTCAATGCGACCCAACCCAACATAACCCAACGCAATCGAATCCATAAGAACCGGACGACGATGACGCTTCCGGGACTCGGGGCAGGCACGAGCAGCCAGCACCGTTATGCCTCATTGCCGCACCGATCTATATAGAGAGACGCACCCCCCTTAACCCGAAGACAAGCTCAAGCCCATAGAACCCAGAGATCTGTTGCGATCCTCACCTTAAGTCAACGAATCGAACGGACAGCGCCTTTGAAAATAAAATACAAATAAAATAAGGTTGTTGTATTTGGATTTGGGGCTGAACTGTCAGCATTTTGTATGCGGTGTATTGCGTACTTGTTGTTAAAATATGTTTTCGTTGATCGGTAACCCTCCCGTACCGCACGCCCGTCCCGAGAACCCACTTCTCATTGAAGATGACAGCAGCGACTTGGAACTTGGAACTTGGACGATCGCCGGTGCGTTATTGAAGCGAAACAAGTGTTTAGTCACCCAAAGAACGCGCGTTTTGCAGGTAAAATGGGTGCTCCGACGACAAGACAATCTTCCCCCTCTCCCGTAACTCCCTCGTCTTCTGGTGTGGAGCACACCCCAAAAATTGCCAGAGCATTCCTTATGTATCCACAGTTCTCTCACTGCGTGGCCTGCCTTATTTGGTTAGGCTTCATTGAAGGTGCACCTTTGTTACGCTCAATGACCGATCTGTTTGTCTTCCTCTTCCTCCTCCTCTTCATTTGCTACTTTTATATGTATGAGTAGTACCTTCTACGTTCTTGTTTCCTTGTCCAGTGTCTTGAATCATCGTTGTGGGTTTGTCTCTGGGTCAGTTTTTGGTGTGTCTGTAGCATGTGTCTTCTCTGTATGATCAGCAGGTTGGTGGAGAGGGATCGCAGCTTAATTTCCGCGAATCAGCAACATAATTAATGTTGCCAGCGGTTTCCGGTGATTCTTAATGGGTTAAAAGAGTGAGTGGTTTAGGGGAAAAAGATTTGAAGTATATACTTGATTGAATCAGGTGAAAAGTACCTTGAAAATAATAATATTCGGTTTGGTGATCATTTTCTGAGTGATCATTAGTTTATATTCACTTAATGCTTGTTTTCTTCCACTAGATCTATTATTAGAATTTATATTTTTCAAAATAAAATAGAAAAGAAATAAAAACATTTTTTAAAAATTATTGTTGACAATTCGTCTAACAGTTCCCGTAAAATTATAGTCTCTTCTCAGCAAAGGTCAAGGATCACATTAACCATAAACGAATCTATTCTAAACTTCTATTTAAAGTGTCTGGATCAATGATCCATGATCCGAGTCAAAGATTTACGATCGTTTTTCATAATTTATGCTACATTTCCGTTGTCTGACCTCATCCTCCTCTCACTTTCAATTGCAAAATGATCGGAAAAGCTGAGAGATAGACTGAGGGGAGAGAGAGAGAGAGATAGAAAGAGGGGTAAGGGAACTGGCAGCTGGCTGAAGTTGCCTGGCAGATATACACGTATCTGGCCGATCGATCTGGGTAAGCGCATCTACCATAAACCTTATGACATTTTTATGTTAATGCAACTTTGCGTCGACTCGAGGCCTGTGGCGCCGCCGGTTGTCGATTGCCGATCGTCGATCGTTTTTATTACCTTCTAAATGTTGCGTTAAGTCCGCCATTAAAACGATTGCCGTATGTTTACAGATTTGTCGTCATAATTGCTTTTTAATGCCTTATCTATGGAACTGTAGCTGAACTAAGAGTTGGGTTGGGGCCATCATCACCGCCACCGCCAACATCATTATTATCATGTTCATTATGATCATTAGGCGCGACACAAAAGTTGGAGGAACGCAGCCGGCGTTTAATTGTTTCAATGAGCTTTTGATAGCATCTCGGGTTGCCATTGGAGCTACCTGGATGTAGAAGTAGTTCCCTTATCAATGATCTATACGAATTTACGCATTCGATTAATGCGGGATCTCTTTTGGGTCCAGAGTGTGTGTGGGAAACCATTTGACAAAAGATGCTGCGCAGTTTGTATTGACAACTTTGTGATCTCAAAACACAGCTGAAATGATAGTCAGATCATTATGCAAATTTACCCTCCCTGTTTTGACTGCAATCAATGCCAAAGTGGATTTTTTGGCCATATCTCAACACCTCTTAACCCCACGAGTCAGCTACCAGAGTTATCCGAGTTATCGCAACTATATCATAAATCAGTAAAAAAGCCGCTTTAAATTGCTTAATTATTGGACATGCACGGGCGTCAAATGAACCCATATGAAATAAGTCATTTCGCTCGGTGTAATACACTCGTATTAATTTCAATTACACACAACATACAATGCAATTATGCGTTGTTCGAGGGAACGGGAAGGGGAGGACTGCAAAACCTGTCTTGGGTCTCTTTCTGTCATGTATAGCGAAAATCTGGCAATTTATGTGATCAGCGTCTGTGATTTCAATCAGCGCCAAAGTCGAGATTAGGCTAAACTTGGCGGTAAAGGAGAGTGCCAGGGGAATAGGGGGATATTTACAAAAAATTACTCAACACCTTCTCGAGGAGAGAACTCCAAAGAGACCGGACTTGGACCACAGCCAAGCCTCAGGGCGGTTGGCGTTTCAAATTTCCTGGCTCACAACTCTAGAAATAAAAAAAAAAAATACTTTAATTAAAGAACACCATAAAAGTGTCGCCCGTGCGATCGTAATTATGAATTTAATCTCAATTAGAGCGTTTATCTTGATTTTTCAACTGGTGTGTGGAGTGTGTGTATATCTGTGTTTATCTGTGTGTGTATTTAAGACTTGTCTGGCTGGCAATTTGTTTTTCTTTTTTTATTTTTGGTTGTTGAATTTATTTGCATTATCCTGGTATGAAAAGCAGACCCGTCGGGTCTGTGGGTCTCGGGTCTCTCGGGTCTTTGGTGTGGCATGGCGTCAAGTCTTTTTTTTATTTACTTGGACATGTGCAAACACCTTTGTTGCATTTAACAGATAAACATTATTCAACTAACTATTTTATACACGCTGTTTAGCTGCGTTTCCACTTATCTATCAATTGCTAACATTTTTATTATACTATTTTTTTCGCTTTCCATGTGGCATTTCAATTTGTCTCGAATCGATTAATTTGTATTTCGAATATCGTTTATGGGAAATTTAATAGCTGCAATGTTGATTAAAATTCATGTGTGGCTGTGAATGGAATAATAAATAAAGATATTAAGATATAAAGATGGTAGCGATTGGCAGTAATGTAATTTAGAGAACTCTTGACTTTAAAGTGGTGAAACTGACAGAGAAATAGATCATAATTTCAGTCATATGAAACTTTAAGTTACTTTGAGAGCTTGCCATTTTATTGAGTTTTAAATAAATCTTAACAGAAGCTTAAACGAGTTTAAATTTAAGATTTGTTTATTCTTTAAGCTGTTACTTCTATCGTTTAATGTACCGGCAAAAATATTCTTCTGGAGTTGGAGTGAAAGTATCTTAAGCTGTGAGTTCAATTCAAGCTTTCATCTGCTTTCCAAGCTCCTCTGTATTTGATGATGGTGATTTTGTTGAGTCTGCGTTTGAGTTTGATTAGTTATATGTCAAATAAAATGCATTATATATGATGCATTAACTTGAGCAGAAGAAAGCTTCACTCTGTCTATCATTTATCAAAATGAGTCCACCTGCTCGCACTCGTGCTTAAACTCAATGAGTACCCGTACACTCATTCATTCAGTACCGAAAAAAAAAATATATAAGAAATAAAAAAGCCTGCACAAACAAACGATTATTGGCTTGTAATTTTCAACTATTAGTAACATTTTGCGACGACAACAAGCGCAACATGAAATGATCCACAAACCACAATGTGGATGAGCTCCTCTCCTCTCTCTTTCTCTTAATATTGCCTGTCTCTTTCTGTGTTCCGGCTGTGCAAATTTGACGGCAAATATCAATTTGAAAACGATTTAAGACGAGGCTCGTCCTCTGGCCACGTAGGCGTTGCCCAAGAGTGAAAGAAGAAGAGGAAATGCCAATATGACACGCTCCACAGTTGGCCAGTTTGTCTTGGAGTGGGCTGAATGGGTGGGTGGCTAATAGGGGGTGGCGGGGGGAGGAGACACTTGAACTGCGTATCGTGTTACCAAAGCGGCTAAAAAGGCACCGGCAAAAAAGGCATTAACCAGCTATCGACGCCACGACGCTGACGGATGGGCCAATGCCAAAAACCTCTCTGCCTAGAGACCCGAGAGTCAAGATCCGAGACTCCTAGACCCGGACTCTGTCTGAAAGATAACGCAGAGACGCCGAAGACGAAGACGACGCCGACGTCAAAGACAAATGCGTCTTGTGGGTTCAGGAATCGCTGAGATTATTACGATTTTCATAATAAATTGTGGCAAATCAGGCGCGCTGGCATTATAAGGCATCATTAACAACGACAACAACAACAGCAACAAGCTCTCTTTGAGGCATGCCACAGGTTCGAGGATGAGGCGCAAGTTTACACTGTAGGCCAAAGCGTTAACAAGTTGAGCCTATGACGTTGCACGTCGACAACAATGTTGTTCTCCTTGTTGTTGTTGTTGTTGTTGCTGGTGGTGTTGTTGTTGTTACCAACTCATAACTGCAAAACGAATGAGCGAACAAACAAGTGGGAAGTTCAGCCCAACGAACGAAGCGATGCACAGTGGTGTTAATGATGTTCCTAGTGCGGATTACCTCAAATTTTAAACATTCAAATTTCGCAGTTTTTCCATAGCTAATAAATACATCACTAAATTTTTTGGTGTTATTCGTATATTTTTTTGCTAAATTTATTTATATACTGTTATATATTTTTAATATTTGACACTTCAATAAAAATACACTTAAATTAGATTCCTTAAAAAATTTTTACTTTACCAAAATTTTAATAGCTGAAAATTGTGAGGAAATTTCATGCGATTGATACAATAAAATAAATTAAGTTTTAATACAAACGATTTTGAACTAAAACCTTGGGAAAAATCTAAACCTTTTCTAACCTTTTTGAGGTTCGCGTACTTGATTCTAAGACCAATAGCATAAAAATCCCAAAGCGATACAATGATTTTCATTATATAACTTAAATTTCTTGACTTCAAGTTAAGAGAGTCGTCCTTCTTAAATGTCATCTATAAAAATTAAATTAAATTACAGAAAGGATATAAAAAAACATTTAACTGGAAAATAGTAAAATTCTAGATGATAGAGTTTATTTTGATATTTGTTTTAAACTTGCTGGTATTAAATAAAAATGCACATAGATAAAGATCAAATAAGATATTTTGTATATATAATATAATAGACTATATATAAAAATTGTCAACTAGCATTGTTTATAAGTTATTAATTAATTGGGGGTAGGAGCTTGATTAGCACCACTGTGCGAAGCTGGTGCTGGCCGTTGTCTTTGGCCAAAGATCAAGCCACCAAAGAAGGCGCCTGCCTGGTGGTGCTGTGTGGTGCGTGGCTGGCTGGCGCTTTGTCGGTTTTTTATGCCTTTGAAGTGGCACGCGGAGCGGCCAACGCGTCGTCCATTTAAGAGCAAAATGTGTGTGTTGATGACGCCATTGCGAAAGTGTGTGTGTGTGTCTATGTGTGTGTATGTGTGTGTGCCACAACATCAACAACAACAACAACATTGAGAGCATCGTTCAGGCATCTATTGGAGCAGAAATGTGAACCCACCTAGGAACCACCAGGTGACTTCAACTCCCTCTACTCGACTCCGAACCGAAAACTACACTGAAAAAAAGCCATTGGAAAATTCATGCTTAAAATTCTTGATTTTAGCATGCAATATTTTAAATATGTATTCAGCATATTATTGTTAAATTAAGACAATATGCGGATTAAATTGCAACTACTCAACATTAAAAATTCAAAGAATCATAAAATCTTCAAAAAAAAACTTCTTTACAAAGCAAAAGTCTAGTGACGACAGGGTTTTCTTGTCCCAAAATTTTTAATATCCAATTTTGTGATGAACGATATTAAATTTAATATATAAATTTTTAACAGAAAATGTTTGGCATTCGGCACCTTGCGCAAAGGGATCTCGATTCTGTATACCTAAAAATAATTTTAATTCGCAGTGCCTCCCACTTACACCCACTTATCTCATGAAGCAGGTGAGTTACCAAAAGTCTTAGTATGCTAGTTAGTTAAAGTCATACCATTTCGTGCTGCTTTCGTCACTAGCGTGGACTGCCGTCCGCAGTGATATTTGATATAATTAAAAAAATTTATAGAACCCCCAAAATCAAAATATTGCTAACAAAAGCCGTGCTTGAATCAAGTATTTTGTACTTGGTTTTAGAAATTCCGGGATTATCGTACTTCTGGCAATGTATTAGATGGATTTTATCCCGAAATCCCTCATTTTTTTCCGTGTAGAAACTCAACCATGTGCCGCATTTACTTGTCAATTTGTTTTTGGTCAACGTTTAAATAATGAACTCATATTTGCAACATTTGCTTGGCTGTTGTGTTGCACATGCGGCGCATGTCATGTTGCATTATGTGCTTGCCAGTTGAGTTTGTTGTTGTCGTTGTTGTTTGTTGTTGTTGCTTGTTGCACATCGAGTGAGAGTTGGGCCCCTGCACTTGCCGTAACTCTACTCCAGGAAGACTTTTGACCGACCGCAAAACTAGGAAATGTCATTGTGTGGTAAAGACAGACACAGCGAGAGAGAAAGAGAGGGTATCTAGTGCGGGTGAAGTTTTGTCTGACACGGAAGGCAGTCTAACTATGGCTGCTTTTCCTGACAATGCGTAACTAAAGTTGGGACAATTTTAAAAATAGGCACAGAAGCTGTTAAAAGGAGTGTAAGATCTGGAGGAAAGTAAAAAATCTACCTTAATATATCTAAGATTTAATCACATAAAGTGACACAGTGAAAAATAGAAGAGAGAGAAAAATATTCTTTGACTAACCTAAAGACCAGTTGAATTTTATCAAAAATATATTGTTAAATTTTACATTTAATTATTTTCATTTTACGTCAAAATATATCTCTTATAGTTATCCCAACTAATTAACTACATATTTAAATGGGCCTTAATAAAGAAGGTTTCCCTACTGAGTATATACTTTTTCTGTGCATTAAAACTACTTTTTCTTCATATTAAAATTACAGTTGATTGGAATATATAAATACATATAAATTTATTAAAGAATTTTTTTTACATTGAATTTATTTCAAGATATCTCCCTAATAGTTATCCAAACCTATTAACATAACCTATTACGTATTGAATTGGGCCTTAAGAAAGTAAGTTTAACAAAAAAATAAATACTTTTTATTTTTTTTATTTAAAATTTTCCTTTGATTGGAATATACATATAAATTTATTAAAGACTTATTTGAAAACTCCTTTGTTGTCTGTTCAATGTTTTTTTTATTACTGAAAATGTACATTTGATGGGAGTATAACTTATAACTATATATTAAAGACTATTTGAAGTATAAAGACACTGCGAAAGAAGTATTGTCTTTATACAAACTGAACTTTCAGGAACTGCATGTTTGAAAGATCGATCAACTTCTAAATAAATTATTCTAGAGTTTTGCACTCCCATTTAGCTTAAGGCTAAGTCACACTCACTTGGCAATTAATCAAAACTCCAGATCAACTTGATAGATAGGAAATTGTTTGACTTTGAACTATATACTTGTATAGTCGTAACTTGAATACTCAAGACTTGAGCAACAGTTGCCCAAAAGGCAACTGCAATAATAATTGGCGATATTATCGGGCGTCGATGGCGACGCCATCAAATGACAGTTTGACGGTTCTTAACTCGATGTCAATGGCTTTGGTTCGACTCATTCAGTTTATGTTTATTTTTATGTTTATGGCTCTATGGGCAATCTATGCTAAATTATTGAAATAAAGAAATCAGCGAGGTACGCTGTTAGCATTTTGCCTCGGGGGCGTATGCATTGTCAAGCAAATTTCAATTTGTTTAATGCGAGGCCTGAACCTGGACTTGGCCTGGGTTCTGTAGTTCTCTGAAGTTCTGTAACTGCAACTGCAACTGGGGGACTTGGAAATTGTGAACTGGAATGGGGCTTGGCCACTTGTTTGCATCAATTTGAATTTTAATTGAAAACTTTGTCCGAACTCGCCCCGGAATCTGAGCTTGATTCTGGCGCCAGTTTCTATTTTTTTTTTGTCATGTGGGTGCAATTGGATATATTGCCACAATAGACTCGTTTTTTCGATAAATGTCTACCTATTCACATATTTGGATTGCCAGTTCCGCTAACACAGGTTACACTCGCATTTTAGGTGTTAATTTGCGTTTGTTTCCATTTGCAGAAATGTTAATTCGATAATTAATTGTATTCACCTTTGATATGCTAATTCGAAACAAGAACACAAATCAATTTTAAGACATAGCACCTAGACCCAATTGAACTTACTCGAAAACTACACGTAAATTATTAAAATTGCCATTAAAAGTCACTTTAAGTGAGAATGTCTTAATTTAAAGCCAATAAAGTTGAGTATCATAGTCAATATAAAGCTATACATATTTATTATTGAGATCATACTTTTGTGATATTGGTCAATTATGTAATTTGTATAATTGTCAATTAACTTATTTCAACATAATATATATTTATGTATGATACACTCTGATATTTAGGGCAACATTTATATTTTCACTTTAACTCTTCTTTCAATATTTTTTAAAAAATTGTTGTTATATTTATCAAACTCCTATTTGGGAAGTTACTGCATGGACGATTTATATTTTTGATTGATAATTTTTTACCACGAATAAAAAGTTTATTTTCTAAAAATGAAATTATTTTTATCCATCTCAAAATGTACATATTAATACCTAAAACTACAAAATGCGAACAATGTCGGCTAATCCCTCAAATTGTTAGTTTAGGAATTCTTTAATTAAAATCATAATTATGTATCTGTGTATCCATCCCTTTCGCTCTCTTTTTATCTTTCTCAGTGTTTCTGTATAATATACAGTGTATATACTACTCCCTTTTTTTCTCTCTCTGTTAACCCTTTAATTAATCGTTGCCCCAGACAAACAACGTACAACCGCTTATCAAAACACGATCAAAATATATACTGAAAAAATGCAGCCAAAGTCAGGCACGAGAGAGAGAGAGAGAGAAGAGGGCAGAATGGCCACTAATAAATGTCGGACACACCCAATAAATTCTGGAGAATGCACAATCCTTTTAAGAATTATAGGGAATAGGGAACTAACCAACTGCCCACATCGAAATGTGTAATGCGAGGATAATGAACCCCGAGTTTACAACCCAAAAGTGAAGCGAATGAATTCATTAGGGAAAACTGCGGGCCAACAGGACTAAACATTTGACCAACTGTTGTTGTTACCAAAATTGATGAAAAGTGAGCTATGGCCAAATGTTTCTCCCCCGCACACTACACTACAAAACCAGCTTCGAGTCAGACTCGGACGCGGCGCACGAACGGCACAGGGCCAAAAGCGTGTCGTGTTAATTGCCACTAACTAAGCGGGTTGAGAAAGAGATGGAATGATGGCAAATGACAGAGAGAGAGTGAGAGAGAGAGAGAGAGGGAACTGTGAGGCAGGATCCCTGAAAACACAGCGCCATATGGCGCACAGTGTGCTACAGAAGAAGATGTATCTATTTTGGCTAAAATGAAATTAATTACAAACTGACCAAAATTTGATGAAGCCGCCGACAGCAGCAGGGAACGGGAATGAGAATGGAAACGATCCTAGACCTGATCTCAATGAAATTAAATAATTTAGGTATATGTTGAACTGAAGAAGCCGACACCTGATGTTTGATTCCGATATCGTATAGTCTTCAGTCTTCGGGGTTCTAATTTACGGTTTCACTTTCAGTGTTGAAATCAGAACAGGTAAAACGAGAGAATCGATGGATCGAAGGATCGACAGACGGACCAACAACAGTTGTGCGTCTAGTAGATAAAGTTAATTACACAATGGACACGTTTAACCATTTTACAAACTGTTAGTTTATGATGTGTGGCATGCACACTTCTGTTAGTGTTAGTGTATCTCATAAAATGCATCTTAAGGAGGGGAAAATTGTAGACGTCATCGTTGTGCAAATAGTTGTTGTAACGGAAACGGAAGAAAGTCTTTCTCTACACTCCCCCAGTATATAACTCATGCATATTTCAATAGCTTTCAGCTTAACTCAAAACTATGCACGTCATCCAGGTGGGACTCAATAGATCAAGAGTCGAGATCTATTTGCATAGCAACCAATTGTCTAGCTGAGAAGAAAGCACAATCTTTACTCTCTAGAAAGTATGGTGAAATGGGGAGGGAGGACAGAACAGAGCAATGGAATCTGATAACATGTGGAAGGGTTCAACACGTGAATATATCTTGCAACAGATTTTAGCATATATTTTAATAGAATTTTATTGGATTTGGATTGCATGGCATCATGAACTACCGTTCTATGCACTTCTTGAGTTTAAATACAGAAATGTTTTGAATGTTGGGAATGATTAAAGAATCTACACTGAACCAAATGAATCTGAGCTTGTGTTGAACATATTTAAGTTTCAAAATATGTATGGAAAACTTAAAGAAATTGACAAGCTGAACATATTTCGAAAATTTATTATTATGTACATATCGGAGTCGAAGACATTATTGTTCAAGATGTTTAATAACTTAGCCGTTTTATGAAAATCGAGAGTGCAGTGAGTCTCTACGTGTGTTGTCTCTCAAGACTAATTGCCAAGTCACCTCTTTTGACACCCAGACACACCAGAGCCACACTCGATGACAGCCTCTGCTGTCATCCCACTCTGAGACTTGCTCAACACTAGTAAGATTCACAATACTAGTTATCACTATCAAAGTAAGCCGCGCAATATGAATTATCCCATCTCCGACACGGCCATTCTGACAAATAACACGTCCTCGTGTATGCAAAGATACTTGATCTTACAAATCCTGTATATTATAACCCTATTCCTCAAGCAATTGAATACATTTCAAAAACTGAAGTT
Organism: Drosophila kuntzei; assembly: GCA_035042165.1. NCBI lineage: Eukaryota > Metazoa > Arthropoda > Insecta > Diptera > Drosophilidae > Drosophila > Drosophila kuntzei. The sequence goes on from JAWNLU010001430.1 coordinate 698,160, forward strand.
TTTCCATTTTTTTTTAATTTCTTAAAAATAAACAATATTTCATTATTAACAATATCTTATCTTATTAACATCATATTCCTTTTACTATGCAAAAAAAAATACAGATCATGTAAAAAAAAATACAGGTCAGGTACCACCAATCCTAACTCACCTTTGACACTTTATCAAACACTTCAATTGTCGTAACTTTGTCAAAATTTAACTGATTTCCTTGCGGAATGTCAAATTTATCATTATTTAACCTTTAACTTGATTCTTCATCAAAATTGGAAAATATAATTTTTTCCATCACTGTTCATATTTTCAATACCTATTTTACCATATTTCAAAAATTTCACACTGTTATAACTTTGTCAAAACTTCACCGATTTTCATGCGAAATGTCAATTTGATCATTGTTTAAGCTCTTAATTGATTCTGCATTTAAATACTGATAATTTTATTTGTCTCTATAATACATTTTTCAATTTTTCTAAAAGTAAGTATCAATTTTGATAATTGTGTACCTACAATGTAAGCGCAGTCTTTCTTTCTCTCTCGTGAAGATCAACGAATTGTGCTGTCTCTTCTCCGGCATAGATCCAGGGATGGGGACGAGAAGTAGGCCTGCTTCCAATAACGGAAAGAAAGTCACATACATAAATCATTTTTTGTCGTAGGCTTTCTGTGCTGTCTGTCCGCCAGTCTGTCTGTCTGTCTCTCTGTCTGTGTCTCATTTCTGGATCGATCGAATACTATTGCTAGCTATTTTTGGATCGGATTGCCGCATTGCTCATCGTTGGTTCGCATCTTTATTGGCTTGTTGGCAATGTAACCACATACGAGATATATTTTATTTTATTTTGTAAATGCTATCGCATCGATTTGCGTGCGATGTGTGTCAAGTAGATGCAATCGTGGAGGGGGCAATGGAATCGATTTGCCTGCAAATTAACGAATCGGATATGCTCTGGGTATATATGTACGTGCTACAAGAGGTGCTACTTTCTACACTACACTTTTTTTTTTTTGACAATACTCTTTATGCAATATATATTTTTGGATTTTTTTTTCTTTATTTCGGTCTTTTATAAAATTCAAATTGAAGCTGGAAGATGCGTCCGGCGTCCAAAAAGCAGGAAGTAATTTCTTTTTAGGGCTCCTATCGAGTCTAATTAAACTGAAGGCGCAGAGATGCGAGATATCTGACAAAAATCATAGCCACAATTAACCGTTTGCAGAAATACCAACTTGTCAAGGGCAATCAGTGTGTGGCAAAGTCAGACCACGATCGCCTCTGGATCTTGCCACAGCCTCTCAGCATCTTTCTCTGTCTTTGGACTCATTGATCATGTCGCCGGCGCGTCCCTGACGATGATGATGAGCCATAGGAAACACAAAACGACATGTCAACTATAACCACCCATCGATTGACGACGTTTGCAACGACTCAGCAACAAAAACAACAACAACAACAAGAACAACAACTTGCAACAACGACAAGTAACAACATTTATCAACGCTTGACGATCTACAGCAAAGCCAAAAGGCACGAAGCTTATGAAAGAAAGAACCAAACCCTAGAGATGGACCCTGGAACTAAATCTTCCTATAAATAAATAATCATACGCTATGGATTCACTTTTATTTTTGAAAATAAGTGCGAATTATAAATTTTCATGATTAACAGAAGTTCGCCACAAATAAAATAAATCACAAAGTGCTATGAACATGAATACTAATGCAAAAACGAAAGGACATAATCGCAATTGAAACCTTTAAAATATAGCTGTCAAAAATTACAAGATTTGACAAAGATAAATATTAAAAAATTGTCGTATATATTGTTTTTTATTTTGTTTATATAGTTGAACCCAATGGATCTTGCTTATTTTTTATTTTACTTATTCTAATAACCATAAGCAACTATAAAAAATAGAAAATTAGGTAGTTTTTTAAAAAGTTTAATATCCGTATTTTTTTAATTTTTAAAATAGTTACTAGACCATAATTTGATAAATTATTTATTATTATGAGCATACTAAATGCTACTGAAAGCAGCCTATACAAATTACGGATTTTTACGTATGGGAATCGAACCCAGTTATTTTTCAAACTGAAATTCTGAGTATATAACAGATCGGCGACTCTAACTAACGAGCCACTAAAACTCACTGACTAAATAATATAGTATATCTATAAAAAATATTTATAAATAAATTTCAAGGTAGAGAAAATGTTGAAAATAATTTATCGTTATCATTGTAAAGATTCATTGTTGGGTTATCAGTAAACATTCTCAGTGTTTTCGCGTGCTGTTTCACGCTGTCTTCTCTAGTTGAAGAATAGCAACAAGTTGATGTTGCAAGGCTGCGACTGCGACTGAGACGAGATCGAAGACTGACTCAACGAGTTGCACTTAGCGACAACTAACGCCACGTTTCTTGGGACGTTGGGACATTACGGGTACTCGTAACTTGTAACTCGTAACTCGAGCCTTGAGGCACACACAGAACTTGATAGTTCAGCCTAGAACTTAATGCGGTCTATGGCTTGCTTTACAGTTAAGGTCGCTCACATTGACTGAATGACTGACTGACTGACACTGGCTACGATCAGTACGCTGACAGGTATGTAAGTCGAAGGGAATGAGTGTCGAATGCTGGCCACGATCATTTTGCATATGCCAAAGCCATAAAGTACGAGTATTCATGTTTGGTTTCGCAAGTACTCAAGAAGAGTACTCAAGATGATCGAGACAGTTGTCCACGATCAACATACAACAACGACAAACAACAACAACTACAACTCGTGCCTCTTCTGTCAGCTGCAATTTCTCCGCAGGCATTTGATTTATGCGATGCGATCGTTGACGATCGTTGATCATCGCTCACTTGCCGAGAGATAGATCATATCTCATTTTGCTCCACATCTTCGCGCAGCGATTAAGCAATATGTTTTTGGCCATGTTAAGAGTTTGGCAGCAGCAGCAACAGCCCCCACATAAGACACCCGCTTTACTGGTATTTGTTTTCTTATTTTCTATCCTTTTTTTTTTTCATTGCTTATCTCCGATCTACTGTGGCGGGGGTTACGAAATCCGAATCGAAATCGAAGGCGAATGTGAATACGAGTACGAATGTTACCAAGATTAATGTTGATGCTTTTTCAATTACAACTCTGGCAGCATACAAATTTGGAGTAAAACGTAATCGTCGTAATCTCAGACGTCCTAAACGACGACAAAGACCACGACCACGACGACTGCGACTCCCAGCTTCAGATTCAGATTCAGCTTCAGCTTCAACTATAGACTCAGAGTCAGAGTCAAATTCAGATTCAGATTCAGCCTAGGCCTGGACTGAGTGACTGCCTAAGTGGCTGCTGCGACTGTTGTGACTCGACTTGGATTCGTATTGCATTTCCTAATGTTTGTTTTGCATGAGCTTTGTATACCCTGTAAACATAAGATGAAAATGAAAGGCAGTGCCACAAAATGCCACAGTCAAGCAAACAAAATTGAAATTTTCAAGATGATAAATTAGTACTCGGTATAATTGTATAATATAGATTTAGGATTGATATTTCTCTTATTTAAGAATTTGAATATACAATGTATACTTTAGTCAAATATTTTCCTCACTTTTTGCAATCAATTTTGCACGACTTATTACATTTCAAATAAAAAATTTAGCTTCAATTATACATTTTTAATTTTATTTTAAATTAAAAATTGTGAATTATTGAAAATTTGGTATAAAATATTCTTAAGACATTTAATTTAAATTGTAAAATATATAAACGTATAACTATACCGAATACATTAGAAAATTTTCTTATGCTACAGGGTATCTGCAAGTCGATCACACTCACTTTACTAGTTCCTTTTTTTTGCTGTGTGACATGCGCCGCTCACTGATTGCCCCGACTTTGTCTTGTGGTTCGTTCCGCTCGCGATCCTCTATTCCGACCCCCCTATTCTCCTTCTTCCCCCCGCGCTGCTCCACAATGCCGGCAATTACAAATGCTGTGACTTGTATCATGGCCAGCCATCGATTTGTATGGCCAAAAAGTCTCGTATGTTTGTTAGCTGTTTGCGAATTCGATCGCATCTTGTTCCCGATTGACTCGACTTGGGTTCCTCTGTCAATTGCAATTTGTTATCTGCTCCCCAAGCAGATCTCCAATAAGCTGCAACTTCAGGTGGCTTCCAATTCTTCTTCTTCATCATCTCCTTAGTTTTTTTTTGTTGTTGTGTTTTGGTTAGTCAATCAAAGGATTTGGCCTGACTTTGTGGAAGATGCGTTGAGTGTGCGCCCTGTGATGTCTGAGCAATGATTAGATACGACTTTTGCGGCGAAACAGGACAATGCCAATGGCCCAAAGCCGGGCCAAAAGGATGCCGCAACAATAAGCACAACAAAGGCGGCACAGATCACACAGTCGAAGCCAAAGAACTTCTGCATTCTCAGTTGTAGGTCAGTAGGTGACGAGGCAACAGGGCAGACAACAAGGCGACAGGTATAATACACTGCACAAAATATGCAACTAAATAGAAGTTAACTCATAAGTTATAAAAATTGCCAGGCAAAAAATAGCTTAAATTTTTTGTAAATATATTTATTAAAGTACTAAAATCGATCTGTAAACTGACTACTTATTTTATATTCTGAAATTGCAAATCGAAATCTTAGTCAACTCAGTAATCTGTCCTCATAAAAAAAGTATTTGCGTGTATTCTGAAAATTCAATGCAAATCTGATGAAAATAACACCGAATTTGTCAAAATCTTTCTAAACATAATTTTTAAAAACAGAGTATACATTTTTTCAATCTTGAAGCTTATAATAAGAAGAATTTATTAATGAGAAATACAATAATAATACTACTAATCGTAGATCTTTGTAAATACATAAAGAATCAACCAATAAAATTCAACATATGTATGAGGAAAAGTGGTGGTTCGGTAATAAGGAACAATTGATACAATATATACTTTTCTTGACTAATAAACAGTTTATTGACATATTTAACAAACTTTAAAATCATAATGAATGTATTTAAAATTTGTTTTTTTTTTTAATATATTCAGATATATTTTCAAAATATTGTGAAATTTTTTGCAGTGTGCGATGCTCTCTGCTTGTTTCTGAAGCTGACTTGCGTTGTGTTGCATTTATCTGTCTGCTAAAGGTGTGCAAGGTGTTTCTTCTTCCCATAGTGGTACTCTCATTGTCATTGTCCTTTCCTCATCTTCTGTTTTTTGCAATTGCACATGCGACGCGCTCTGATTACGACTAAAAAGGAAGAAAAATCTAAGAATATCTAGAAACGATGAAACGATAGTTCATTGTTTCGATATTTGTTGTGTTATGTCAAGGTGTAGTTCTAGGAATATACATTTGTGTGTTATTTATGGTAGAAAGGTGTTTCCATTGCTGCCAAATGTCACTAATATACGTATCCTTTAAGGAATTCTTTTATTCCATAAAAATTGCCGCCTGGCACATGCTTATAATCTCAGAAAGAACGTGACTACTAAGCCAACCTGTAGATGAGCTTATCAAGCGAGAGACATAGAAAACACACAGGTAATTAAATATAATCGATGCATTTGTTGCATTTGCATTATTAAACAGAATAAACTCGACAAATGTTGTCCAAGTGTCTAACGATAAGACTCGAGTCCCAATTCCTCTACAAACTACTGTCTATAGGTCTATAGATCTAATGTCTACTGTCTGCCGTCTGTCATGTCAATCATCTAGTTCAAATACGGATTTCGATAAGCAGCCGTCGTCCTTGTCGTCCTTGTCGTGATATTGGAACGTCTATCACCTGCTTCGAGGCACATGCGCCGTGTATCCTTTGGGTAAACAATTTCAGCCAAAGGATTGCTGGCAATTGAAAGAAAGGAAAGGAGCAGGAAACCTTTTGGATATTGTCAAAGGGGCAGCTAATTAAATATTTGCGTTTGCAAAAGGTGCAAAAATCTTCTCTGATATGATTTAATGAAATATTAGGGGCGGGTTAAGAGGAAGTTCCTTGAAAATGGAAATGGAAAGTGCTGCCTTTATTGTTTGCCTTGGGAAAGGTGTTTTTTTTTGCTTATGAAGAATATGATATTGATTGGATAGAGCCCTAAAATTGTTGCTAGTTTCCTTCTGATGAAATATGATCAAAGCGGAAGAAGGAATTCCATTTCCGTGTCCCCAATATAAATAAAATTCAATAGCTTACTTTGTTTGGATGTAAAAGAATAGGAATATTATTATTATTATTATTATATCATTCTATGATCCTTCTAAAGTATTAGAATGGAAAATTATCTCCATTCTGAAATTCTGTATGATTTTTTTCTGAAACTGAAAAATAGTTATAGTTTTCTTTGCGTTTCTTCCAATGTTTAAAAAAAGGTCTGAAAATGTTGAGTATTTCTGCATTTTGAAATTAGAAAACCATTTAAAATTTCTTTAGTCGTGTTTTAAAATTTATTTTTATAAAAATATGAAATATTTACTTAAGAAATATACAAAATCTTAACATTAACATTTGCTAAACATAACTAGAAATAAATGTGTATAAATTAAGTATTCTTAAATAATAGAAACTAGAGATAAACTTGTAATTTGGTCAACTGCTGTCTGATAAATGTGGGATAAATGTACAGAAAACTTAGGAGCTATAAATGAAATAAATAGAGTATTATGCAATTAAATATAGCACCAAAACCGAGTATATATCTTAGGTTAAATTTAAGTTAACTATAAGTTGTGGTCAGATTATTGTCGTCGATCCTTGCCAGCGGAATGTTTGTGTGCTTCTCCAGTGTTGAGCAACGCCAGTTTAAACAATTGTAATGATGCAATTGGAGCTGGTGTGCTTGTCGAGCAGAGACTTGCGGGAGAAGGATTTGTTGCACACGTGACATGTGTACTTCTTGACATCCACATGGGTCTGCTGATGGGCCCTCAGATTGGAGCGATCGGCGAAAGAACGCGGACAATCGGGGCACTTGAAGGGCTTCTCTCCGGTGTGGGTGCGAATGTGACCCTGGAGTAACCAGGGACGGGAGAAGGCCTTGCCACAGATGGGGCACTTGCAGGGCAGAGTGTGAGTCCGGATGTGCATCTTGAGTGCTCCAATTGTGTTGTACAGTTTGCCACACTCCTCACACGAATGCTGCTTCTTCTCCTGGTTGCACTCGGCGGCGGGGCAATGGAATTGACGATGCTTCGACAGACCCATCGATGTGGAGTACATCTTCTGGCAGTTGTCGCACTTGTAGCGATAGTTCTTGGCTGCCGATGAGTTGCAGTTGATGGAGTTGGAGCTGGAGCTGTTGGAGGCGGCATAGGAGTACGAGGAGGAGGCGGATGAGGAGGCCAAGCTGCTGCTACGTGACTCATCGAAGAGGTGGAACAGCGCTGGCAGCGGAATGTCGTTGCGCACGGAGAGATCCTCGGGCTCGGAGGAGCTAACATCCGAGCCGGGACTCGATGGTGGCGTCATCTGTTGGTAGCTATAAACCGAATGAGGCGATGCCAATGAACTGGCCGGTGATGGAAATGCTGCCGTATTCAAATGTGGCTGATAGTTGCTCCACAGTGCCGAGATGGGATTGCATCCGGCGGCCATAACAAATGCCGATTGATAGGGATTCGTTGTGTAACCGGCAGTGGCAGCTGTCAATCCACGCATGTGTATATCAGTTGGCTGATAATCCTCCTCCTCCGGCTCTGCGGGCGGCGAGAGCAGCGCCGAGCTAAGAGGAGAGCTGACACGACGTGTTATCTGTGTCATTGGTGTCATCGGTGTCTTGGACAGATTCAAGACATATTCACGCTTTGCCGGCAGCTCATAATCCTCAAAGTCAATCGAGCTGGCTTTGCGTTTCAGCGATAGATCCTGTGGCTGCTCCTGATGATGATGATGATGCTGATCCTGCTGCTGCTGATGAACCGGTGCAAACTGTGAGCTCTTGGTCAAAGCCAAGGCCTCCGTTTGCGGCAGCTCCTCCACAAAGACAATGGGACGCTTCTTAAGCGGGCAGCTCTTGTAGTTGACGGCCATTCTGATGATTTACCGAGCACTTTTTCGAGTTGAAGTTGATATATATATTATATACGAGATCGAGACGAGATCGAAACGAGGCGAGTAGAGACGAGAGTTGCTTACTCAACGAACGCTGAGGTTGCTGTGACAGGTCGAGGGCCGAGCGAGCTCTTTTATATGCACGGCAGCTCTCTCTCTCAACGACCGTTTTTCGTCTCGACCATTTGGTGGTGGTTCTTCTTCAGTTCACACACACACACACAAACCCACATGCGCTAGGTAGCAACAACAACAACACACACGCACACACTTTTCCCATACCCTTATTGCGTGTTTCCCATTTGTCGCACTCTCTCGTTTTCTCTCTCTCCCTCTCTCTATCTCTGTCTCTCGCTTGATCTACCTGCCTTGTGAGCTACCTGACAACGCTCTCAGGGAAATTACTCTAAGAAATCCCTCGAAACGCAGGCGCACCCTCTATTCTCAGTTCTCAGTTCCTCAGTTTCTTGGGTAATGATCCAAGCGCACTGTGATCGACTCTCATAACTTATGACAGCTTCTCACTTACAGTGCTCTCTCCTTCTCAGCGACCTCATCAAGTTCACGAGCTTCTCCTGTTTCCTCCCCCCTTAAATTTCGTTCTTTTCCAACTCCAACCACTTGGCCTCTTCTTGTCAATCTATCGCAGGTATTGTCAGCATCCATGGAATTTGAGTTTCGCTTTCGCTTTCAGTTTGTGTTATTCTATTTTTAAGTTCTGGCATTTTTCACGACTCAAATTGAACGATTCCCTCACATTTCCACTATCCATCGAGGGTTGTTTCATAGTTTCACATCTGCCACACGGCAGGGGGAGGCAAATTGAACCTGAGCTCTGCTGGTTCAACAATTGACATTGCACCTAAAACTAAAACTATAAATAGTCATCAGATATTGTAGCTATCTAGGGGACACTTTTCACTAACTTATTACCTTGTCTGTTTCAAGTTCTAGCGAACACTTAAAAGCAGGTTGGAGTACTCCCAAAATGGTTGTAGATTTCTACAATTGCCTCTCTAGTTTCTTTCTCAACATTGGATACTTTTGATTACCGTTAGCTAACTTGTAATCCTCATTTGACTTTTAAATTATCCTAGGGTGTCGCTTTTTCCCAAGAATCTTTAAATGCAGCCTGTACGGATCTTATAATCCCAATGTGGCTCCCAAGTCATCCAACTGTCTCATCTATTCTTTATTAACGTGGGATTCTCTGCGACTGGAGCAGAACCTTGTGGTTGATAAGTTAATATAGTTCCAATGTCCCTCATAGGGTATATACGTTTTCCCAATAGCTCTCTAGATAATTTTTTGACTTGGATTTCTCTCCCAAGAACTTTAGACTAAAAAGAATCTCGTAATCTCAATTTGGATACTTATTTCCTATTTTTTATTTTAATTTAAAAGCAGTCGACTTAAATTATAAAAATTGTATGGTAAAAGGAGAAAATAAAGAATAAAAACTGAAAAAATTGTGCGTTATCGATATTGTATCGATACAAAGAAAGAGTATTTATGTATATTACTTTATAACAAATATTTTTTGGCTTATCTAAAATCCTAATTTTATGATAAATTTTAAATATTTAGTTGCTGTTTATTTTTTTGAATTAAAAATTTAATATAAATATCGATACCCATTCCTAACATGGTATTCTCCCATCAAATTTAACTTGTCTTGTTTCACACACTCACACACAAACAACTGACCCACATTTCCGAAGGACTTTCTCCCACTCTGTCAAACATTCATGTAACCGGGAGGCATTCGATTTGTTTTTACCCATATCCTAGGGACTTTCAAGCCTCAGAAAAACAGTCCGGCCCGCATCCCAGTAAATTGATTTCCCAGTCATCAAAAAACCAAAACCACGAATCTGCAGCACAACAGTTTCCCAGGGAAATGTGTGAAAAAAAACCTAAGCAAATGTAGCAAACCCAAAAGTTTTGATAAACCCAAATGATGACAAAAACTAAGAGGAAACTAAAAATTCCAAGTGCAAAATTCCAATTTCCCAACTCTCACTCAACTGACCAATGGCTGTCATGGGTGTGATGGAAAAGAAAAAATAATCAAGCCGTATTTCCATTTTGTATTTTCCCTATGATGGATTTCCCTTCTCTTCCCACTGTCCGGATGTGGATCAGCATTGGATTTAAAGTAATTTCCCAGCTTATCCAATTACGCAGTCAGCGAAACTCAAGCAAAATAAAGCGACGATTGGTCAGTGTTCCGAGTCCGAGTTCGAGTCCGATCCCGAGACGGGGAATTTCTCCCAGTTCCCAGGGCGATCCCCGATATTTCGGTTATTACGTGTGTTATTCCACACAATTAACAAGCATGGCATCTCTTCAGGCCAACTACCTGATGATGATGATCACTATGCTAATATTCTCGCGGAATTGCCCGCAGGACATCGCGAAATAACCCGCGATTTCATTCATCAGTCGGAAAAGCCCGAGTATCCTTAGGAAAACCTCGTGCACTTGTTGTCGTTGAATTACCTGCTTGGATTCCCAACGGGTTTGTCCCTCTCATTAGCATTAGGTAGAGATTATGGTATCGCAATATTTCCATCACCACACTTCATTCATCAGGTAATGATATCGGAAAAACCCCTTTTCCTTAGGTCTCTCCCTCGCTGTCTCTCTGATTCCGTTAGAATCTCTGCAGGTGCGTCCTATGGGTTTTCTCTTGTATATATAATTTTGCAGACAATGATCCCGTCCCATTTTTGCACCTTGTATTCTCAGCCGACGCACACAATGCGCTGAAAAAGTAATGGACTCTATTGTTGAGAGAGCAGTTATAGGTCAGCAGCTGATCGAAGCAAATGGAGCGCAAACATAGAGAATAGCTCTAAATAATACCTGAAAGTCTTAGAATATAGCTATATGTATTTTATTTATTTACTTTTATATTTATTTTTTAAACTTAAAACGAATAAAATACATAAAAAAACATTGAAACTAATCTAAAAACTAACAAATTACGAAGAAGACTAATATTAAAAAATTCTAATATCTTATAGAAACTTTAATATAAAATATAAGATTTAAGAAAAAAAGGAATCTTTAAGTAATATGGAATTAAAATGTAAAACTTAAGATTTCAATTAAAACTGAGTAGTTTAAAAGCTTTTAGAACAGTATACAAAAATTAATTATAATTAATAATATTTACAATTTTGTTAAGATATTCCTGTCCACGCTGATGTCCTTTAGACTATAAAGAGTATGTTAATTTATTTATCAGTTAGTTCCTAGTCTTCATAGGACTTTAACTTTTTTTCTTCACTCTTTCTTTAACTAAACATTAAGTTTTCTTCAAAATCCCAATACAAACTGTTCAGTTTATTAATCTCTTACTGCCAGGAGTCTTGCAATCAGGTTCCGTACTTTCTTTAATTATTACAGCCTGGCCCGGTGCACTGGCACACCTTTTGCCAAAAAAAATAAATAATAATAGAGAACGAAGAGAAAAATGCTTGCAAAGAAAACAAACTATGGTAAAAGATATACGATGTGTGATGTCGTTGACAATGAATGGTTGGGTTGATTACTACCCCCAGAGCAGATCTTGGAACAGGCTCGATTTTTTTTTGGCACAGACAAAAGAACTACCAATCCATAAATCGAAATCGAAGCCAACAACCGAAACTGAAAGACAGAATGAGGAAAGAAGGAAAAGAAATCACTGCCACGGGCCTTGGACCGGGTGCATTGCACAATCAATAGACACAGGACCTCATGACACAATAAAAGAGGACAGACGGACGGACAGACTGAAGCGGACACATTGGAGTAAATGTTTTGAAAAGCCAGCGAAAGGAATTGCTTCCAGGAATCCCTAAGAACGATGTCGGCGTATCAATGTCCTTAGCCAGAAGAAATCAAAAAGTTGGATCACCTGGCAACGCATCGAGATCTGTCTGTCTGTTGATTATTATGTGCGGGTGCCGTTTAATCCTGCACAGTGCGTGCTACCTGTGGTCCATTGTTCTCGCCCAATTGTGAATGACCCCGCAAAACGGGGACCCCTTAAACTCCCTTTCTCCCCTCCAGATAGAAATAAAGAAGCTCTGCATCCTCCTGAGCTGCCACTTGCCATCTGTCCTTCCCTGCATTGACTTCGATTCCGACTCCAACTTTGTGCCACATTCGCGCAGGTTTCGTGCCTATTCATGCTTCGTTATCCTGTCAATGCCTGAGCATTATCTACATTATGTACATTGTCTCTGTCATCGCGTTGTCCTCACTATTTTAGTCCTTTTTTAGTAAGCTGATTTCAGGCACATTGCCGTGTCCTATTTTAGTATACTAAGCATGCTGTTTAGCCTATTAAATGTGTCTCCTTAAACCAAGTGTATAAATATTTTATAATACTGTTGCGGCGATTAAGTGCCAGGAGGAAGCGGAAGAAACTTGATAATGAGGTAATCGGTAGAGATAGGGAATATTTTTAGATGAAGTTGCGATTTATAAAAATAATAGATTATGTATTGAAGTTTTAAATGAATAGTCTACTTAACTTAGCTGAAGATTCTAGTACTTAGCTGAACTTTCAAGTGGTTTGGAAATTCCAAGAAAATAAATTTCAAACTATACAAATATGGATAGAAAGACTACAAAACTTAAGTTTTAGATCAAGTTCTAAGTTAGAAGAAGAGTTTCTGCGAAATTGACATTCAGACAAATTAAAATGTCTTCCAATAATATTTCCTACAATCTCCTATAATAAGCGTAAATTTTGAACCGTCCCAAAATGAGCCTGGATATTCCGAGAACGCTAATAAAGGCTCGAAGGAAAGTTGACTGTAGAGTTTCAAGAACCTGTGATTATTCCAACCAATTTCATGCATTATTGGATATTATTGAATATTCGAGAATCGATTCATTTAAAAAGTGTTATGTGCATACAGTAGGATTTAAATCAAAGATTCATATTCAGAAGAACGATAAGTTATTTTTAGCTTTAAGACTTTCAAGTACTTGTATCAACCATCCTTTTTGAATAGGATTTCCTAGTTAAAGTATGTTGGAAATTCCCGTACTCCATAGGTATGTCCGGAAAATTGATTACTTAAAAAAAGAAACATAAATAACGGCAGAAAATCAACTAATGTTGCTTTTATACATTAGACAGTCTACAAATAGACTGAAGTCAGATATAGAGTATTTTCTGAACCCAAACTGATGCAATCACAAAGCTAGTTTTAGGTCGAGCATTACGCCCATATTAACAGCATTTTTAACACCTTTCGAGCAGCAGGAGGACAACGCTTGACAGTCTGCAAAAAATATATAGAAATACCCAAAACAAAAGTAAAGTTGAGGAAGGAAAAAAATGAAGAAACACAAAAACTCATTACACCGGTCTCAGTCTCGGGCCAGGCCCAACAATACAAGCGGAAAACCAAGGAAACCAAGGAGCTCAAGGATTGCATCTGCGTCGTCCAGGCAGGCAGCACAAATCAGAACCAGAAAGAACACAAATTGTATATACTGTCAACCTAGAGAACTGAGAGATGATGATGATGATTTGAACTCGAATGCGGATTCGAATTCGGATGCTGGGCTAATGCTGTTGAGGGTGTTGGTGGCTTGGCATTCACAGCTGCTCCTTTGGCGCGTCTCGTCTTGGCCAGGGATTCCTTTTATTTGTTTGGCAAGACGTGCATCTGTTTGCACAGCCCATGAAGTGAGGGAGATAGAAATAACAAGAGAGAGAGAGAGAGAGAGAGTTTGAAAACTCGGACGTTGACTTGCATCTGCGGGCGCACAATGGGCACAAGGAACAAAACGTCGTCATCAAAATAATCACAGCATTCGAAGATGGAGGTGGGGGAGTGGAGAGGGGGGAAGAGAGTGTGTGTGTGTGGATGTGTGTGTGTGCTGTGGATGTGACAAACAATAGTGCACCATTCGACAGCGCCTGCGCTTCGCATCGTTTCCTTGCAACGTTTTTTTTGGCGGCATGCCACCATCCGAGTTCGAGTCGGATTCCGAGTCCTCTTCGTACCTGAGTCCTTTTGTTCCTTCTCGTCTGCCTTTTGATTCGGAATTTTTGCTTTTGAATTTCATATTCCCCTCTGTCTAGGGTAATGCAACCGCAATTGTTTTGCATTGTTTATGCTCACATTTTGGCATGTGCACAACATTTCAATGCTTAGGTAAATGAGTTTCTGATCCTGCTCCTGTTTTTACTTACCATTTGCTCGCTCCATTTCTTATGCAGATGCATTTCCATTAGATGGCAAAATTGCATAATAGCAGCTGCTGATTTACATAAGAATATTGCAGGTGCTCTCAACTCTAGAAAGACTTTGATTTAGCAGTAAAACTTAAACTTAAATTATATAACTAGATAGATAATATATAGCAGCGATAATAATTGTTAAAATATAAATTATTTGTTAAATATTAATACAAAATTGAAATTCAACTCTCATTTTTCATTTAAGTAATATAAATTGAAAATAATAATTTAACTCCAATTTTTATTATGAAAAAAAATTAGAATTTGAAATTTATTTATTTATATATTTAAACAAATATTTGTGTTTAAATAATAACAAATTGGAAACAATAATTAAACTCCAATTCTTATAATAAAAATTAAAAATAATTAAACTTCAATTTATAAATATTTCTAGTTGATCCCGATAAATATCTTTCAACAAACATTGAGTAATATTAATAAGAAAACGTACACTACGCGGAAAATATCTGTAGGAAAGGAAAAATTCTTCCTGTAGTGTAGTTTTTTACCCAATGAATTGCGTTTGATTTCATACAGTTGATAAACATTAAATTATTCCAAAACTGTTTAAACCAAACACATTCCCATGAAATAACCAAATGAATTCGTGTGAAAACCCAAATGGCTGACCACAAACCACTAGAATATCTAAAATATCCCAGCATCCTTCGTAGAAATTGCCAATCCTTTGAATAGTTAACATAATGTGCCCACATTAACAACGAGAAATCAAAATAAAAATACGGATTCCTCAAATGAAGATGATCTTCATTGGAAATAACAATGTGCCCAGTTGACAATCTCGCGTATTTACAATTACAAATTACACAAGTTTATCGGAGAAGGGGGCATTACTTGACTGACAAATGATCTGTGATCGGCCCCCCTTTTTAGACAATCAATAAACGCGTTAAAGTGAGAACAATCAATCCAGCACGTTCTAACGATTTACATGTCAACTTGACAGACAGACAGACTAAAGAACTGGGTAGTGAGAGAGCAAAGACAATGGGTCTGAGGGTTTTTTTTTTTTTGGAGACTGGCGCTATGTGTGTGTCCAGGTGTCCCTTTTTCTTTATTTGGGTTTCACTTTCATTTGTCAGCGGCGTTTGACACCTTGTTGTAAAAACCATTTGCAAGTTGCGATATCCATCTATAGACAGACCACACCGTACCACAATCGTACTGAGAATGGCCCTCTGTAGACACAGTTGTGTCGGCTTTCAAAGTTTCAGATACATCCAAAAAAAATAAAATATAAAAAACAAATTTGATTATGCTCGCGTGATAATTATGGAAATGGAAACTTATGGGGCAATCGAGGCATCGCAAGCTTCTGGACTCGATGACAATCGGTCTCATTGTTTCCGTTTCCCACCATTTGCCTTTTGTATGAATTGCGTCTTTGGTTATGCTTCTTTTTCCCCACCGAACACCCGAGCCACCGAACCACTGAACCACCTCAATCAACCTTCCAGACAATCATCCAGCTGCGAGGTAGACCTTAAGGCTGCCAGTAAATTTTATGGTTAACTACGCTCGACATTTTGTGCTATTTAACCTTTTGTGCAACGCTTATCGAAGCTCTTACGATCCCCAGATCTCTCCCCCTCAACCCTCTAACCCATTTTGATTACCCCACGTGCGTTTTGTTTACCTCGGGACTGACTGACTGACTGACTGGTTGTCCCTGTTTTAAGTGATTCTGTGTATATGTTAATTCGTGCCAAGTGTTCCAATAATAAATACGAGTAATTTTTGTTTGTCAACTCAACTCTACTCTGCTCACTGTAAAGAGGGGCTGACGATCATAATATGATAATGAAATTCACGTCAAAGTCTTATCAAAGATTACCATAATAATAACAATATTAACTATGGAAACTGAAACTTGTAAAGCAAAAGGATTGTTATATTTCAGACTAACAAACATGCAAGAATTTGGAAATAAAGATTATATCATTTAAGTTTTATATCGAGTTCTTAGCTAGAAGAAGAGTTTCTGCAAAATTTACATTAAGGCAAATTCAAATGTCTTCTAGTAATATTTTCTACAATCTCTTACAATAAGCGGGAATTTTGAACCGTCCCAAAATGGGCCTGGATATTCCGAGAACGCTAATAAAGGCTCGAAGGAAAGTTGACTGTAGAGTTTCAAGAACCTGTGATTATTCCAATCAATTTCATTCATTAAGCAGAAATTCTTAACGCTATCAAAAGTCGCTTAGGAATTTTCAGACTAGAATATTCGAGAAATCAACTAATGATGCTTTTCAACATTAAACAACAGATTCGTTTCCATGTTTCATTAAATCAAATATTTTGCATATTAAATTAATATTTACTTCTATTACATTTAGCTTACATTTTTCGTATTTACTATAACTAGACTTAAATGAATTCATTATAAACTTTTTCACTTAAGAAAATATTTAAAACTCATTCATTTTTGAGGTAAGCTTTGAGACTTGACTCGTTTTTCATTTGAAGTTTAATTTTATATTGTCGATTTTAATTTCCATGTTACAAGCACGTTCTCCTTTCAAACCACTCAAAATCAACAAACACAAATAATTGAAAATTGTATTAAAATTGTTAAATTTCGAATTTTTACTGCATTGATTGTGCAGTAATCACATTAGGCCATCAAACCATATTATATGGAGGAGTATTCTCGTGAACCTTGCCCATATCGCATTGTCGATGACTCTGGCGGAGCTTTTGCCATGGGATGCATTGGTGGAGGGATCTTCCAGGCCCTCAAGGGATTCAGGAATGCCCCTCAGGGTCTGAGTCGTCGACTCATTGGCAGCATGGCGGCTGTCAAGTCACGTTCACCGGTGATAGCTGGAAACTTTGCTGCCTGGGGCGGTATGTTTAGCACCATTGATTGCACCCTGGTGCACTTCAGAAAGAAGGAGGATCCATGGAATTCAATTATCAGTGGAGCTGCCACTGGTGGCATTCTGGCAGCACGCAATGGTCTGGCCTCAATGGCTGGCAGTGCCATCATTGGCGGCATATTGCTCTCATTAATCGAGGGTGTTGGCATCCTTCTAACCCGCATCTCGGCTGAGCAATTCCGAAATCCTGTACCACCAACAGATCCACATGATGCCAATATCAATATGATGGATGCGGATTCGTCCGGTGCATTTGGCTTTGGTTCACGCACTCCAAATGTTAATACCTAAATCAAAATTTGTTCATAGTTTTCACGTAGAATAATATCATGAAATGTTGCTTAAGTTGTATCAATGCGAGCGAAATGGCAATATAACTAATACATACTAATCCTTATAAATAGGGTACAGTCTCTGGTCAAGTTTGGCATTTTCATTTTTATAAATATTCAAGATTTTAAATTGATATAAAAAATTCAGGATTATTCAGTTAGGACTCACAAATTAAATCTTGCATCAGTACAAATTATCTAAAAATGAATATCTGAATATTTGAGAAAATTACATGTAAGACAAAAATCTAAGTATTTATTTAACTTTTCGATTTACCGTACTTAGCTTCCACAAATTTATAAAAAGGAATTTCCACGGTTATATGCATATAATAACATAATTATACATAACAATTATAAACCATAATAATTATAAACCAATTAAATACTATAATTTAACTTTGCAAACTATGGCAACGATATACGTATAAAATATACTTTCAATGTACGTTTATAATTTCGAGCTTGAACTTGAAAAATGAATAGATGGATTTAATTAACAGTAGAATCATTGAACTTAAAGAAAATTAAAAGCATTTCAATTTCAAAATTCGTAGATTAAGATTCTGGTCAAGCATAATTTTATTAAGAGAAACGTTGAAAAACTATTGATTTTTCAGTAAAGAGTCTCAATAAATCACGAACTGAATTTGTTTATCAATAAATTATTTAGAATTTGAACAGCATCAGAATCAGAAAGTAAAGAAAGCAATTTATCAAAAGTAATTTTTTATTTTTTAAGCGTAGAAGTGAATAAATGGTCTGTAATTTGACTTTCAATTGCGTATCCTTTCGATATGCAAAGTACAAGGAGAAGGTGCAACAGGTAGTTAAAGTGGAGAGAGGACAATGTACACACACTTAACACTCGGCATTCACACACACTTAAACATACACTTGACACGCGTCGGAAGCAACAGGCTGTTTTTATTGGCAAATGTTTACCTGTTGAGCTCTCAGTGTTTACCTGTTGTCCCGCTGAGAACAGAAGAGGAGAGAAATGAAGAGAAGAGAGGATGAGCCTGCGCCGGCGCATAGAGTCAAGTGTGGCACAGTGCAATTGTGTTTTGTGGGTGTGGCAAGTTTCTTTACAACCTGTGCACTTGAGATGACCACAGTTGAGAGACGAGAGATGAGGCGAGAGACTAATAATTATCACATTTCCCTAACGGGCTACTGGCCACGTGTTGTTCTCTGTCTGCATTTCCATCTCAGGTACATTGGAAGTCAGGCGTTTTCCCAGCAGCGGGCAAAAAACCAATAGCAAGGATTTCCCCTCACATATGGGACAACAAACGGTGGGAAAAATGTCGCCCAGTTATAAAATCGCTCTTTATGATAATGTTGCTAATATCGATAGTTGTCGATGTCGATGTTGATGTCCATATGAGGAAATTTCCACATGGAAATTTCTTGAATAACCAGAGAGACAGAGACAGCTTGGTAAACGCCTTGGGAACTGGGAAGATCCTTTAGCACGAACCAAAACTAACAACATATGTAACTTTGACTCGTGTGTTTTTTTCATTTCTCATCCAAGCGCCGTGTAATGTGTGAGAAATTCTTGCTGGTTTCCTTGAGAAATCCCTTGGCCATGGTAGCACGCCTGGCGCTACGGGAAAAGCACATTTTGCCATTGGAATGCACATTATCATGTGGCACAACAACAGATCGCACCTACGCCTTGGTACGTGCTCTATCCTGATTCCCACACACCCAAAAACACACACATGTCCTAGTTAACAGTTTCCCGGCATGTTCCGCTTGTTTTTCCAATCATCTCCCGACCATACGTTGCCAAAAAGGTAGAGGCGCTAAAATTTGTTTAGCAAGGCACTGCTGGAGTTTACCCTTGGCGGGAATTTAGTTTCAGCCAAAAACGTGAACCATGGGAACCAACCTGAGAAAGTCGAAGGTGTCGCAGAGGTGGGAGAAAGGCCAATATTGGGTATATACACATGTGTGAGTGTATGGTGTGAATTATAGAGAAGACCATATAAATGATAATTCTGATATATTAAAATAAACTTAAAAATTCGACTATATTCAAGTATAAAATAAAGTAGATTACGTTAAGTTAAAAATCCTCTAAAAGGTTTCATTCGATTTTTCCGGGTTTTCCACATTTTTATTCCTAATTTCAGCTGCTTGTGTAATTTCGATGAAGTGTACATTTTTATATTAAAAATAGTTAAACTTCGATATTACACTAGGCAATCAAATTCCAAAATCATTTCTCAAAAATAATAGTCTTTAAAGACTTTTATTCTTTAAAAAAACATCCAAAACTCTTATAAGAGACTGAAAAAATAGAAATCAATCATACAAATTATTTTGAATTTTTTTTTTAATCACAAATAATTATTGTGATTTATAAAATAAAAGTCTTTAAATAAGCATTAAAAATTTTTTTTTTTGCTAATTCCTCATAACAGTTATGGTCCCTTGCTTATAATATTTAAAATCTAGAGAGACAACTGAAATGGAAATGGTATTTTACTTAGAAAACAGATCGATTTTAACACGATGGAATATTTGATTAGGTTTATCAGAAACCCTTCAAGATAAGGCTGTACAACCCCTAGTCTCACACCTTCGCCAACGCCTGGTGATGTGACAGGCACGGACTATGGCCAAATTCACACACATACATGTGCTAAGCACATGTGTTTGACCAGACAACAAAATACCTCAATGTAAACAAGAACAACAAGAAGAAAGAAGAGAACAAGAAGAAGATCTCTCGATTTTTGCATGCTGTGCCCGCATGGCGCTACATTTGGGCCATTTGGTGAGACGGCCAAGAAGAAGAGACTGAGATGGAGGATCGTTAAATGGTAAATGTTAAATGGGTTCGCTTGTTTACAGTTTGTGTGCAGATTGCATATAGAACAGGGAAACAGGGAAAGAGGGAAAGAACCCGCAGCTAGAATAAGCCTTGGCACATGTCAATGTCAAAATAAATAATAAAAATAAAAATAAAACATTGAACCTCCAAGATGCGCATTAAAGGAATTTCGCCGACTTGATGGCACCTTTCGATATGTGTATTGCATTAGAATTTTGTTTTTGCATTTGATTTGTACATTTCGTATGCCGAGAATCGAGAATCGTTCGAGAATCGGCGCCAAAAATCTCATGCATATCAGATAAAAAAAAAAATTCGTATAACTAGAGACAACTCTCTATGTTGGGGATTGCAGGCGGGCAATGCATTGAATAACTTGTACGAGTACGAGTTCGAGTATTCGAGTATATTTGAGTACTCGTATTGTGTTTGTGTTATTAGAATATTTGAAATATATTAAGAATGGACTCCGTGGAAGTTCATGGGCAACATGAGGTGGGCCTGATCCAAATCCAACATTTTTTCCATACTATTTGGCGACTACTCGTACCGACTGTACAAAAGTATCCCCAACACGAGTTGTCCCTGAAATTGGGGGGCAATGCACTAAGTCATCTGATTTTTCTCTCTGAGTTAGAGGGGGGGTGGACTTCACCTCCTTTCCCACAATATTGCAATAGTTTAGAGGCAATGACTCCACACACTCCACATATTGGCGATTCTCAATTTACATATCGCATCGTTTCGATAATCGTTTCTCAATTTTCGACTGCCGCCGTCGCTTAATATTTATGCAATGTGCAAATCTGTAATTTGGGGTTTTTTATTTTATTTTATTTTGTTTTATTTTTTTTTTGGCTGATGAAATCATCTCTTAGGCCCCTTCTGAAAGATTGGACTGTACAATTGACCTTAGCCCAAAATTTGTGCAGCCAGTGTTCAATTGTGGGTCATTTCCACTGAAGTCATTAATATAAAAATAATTCAGTTGAAATTTAAATATTGTTGAAGAACTGAAGCAGAACATTTCAACACTTCAGGTGTGATAAAATGCGTAAGCAAATGGTTTCTTGGAAATTGAAGAGCTTTCAATGTCACAGACTCTGTCTGCGATATATTCTCCATACGAGTGAAATAAAAATGAAAGTGAAGTTCAAGTAAAAGTAAATCGAAAAAAAACGAAAGTTGCCTGGAGATCATACATTGAAATTGTCATTTATTAACACAAGAATATGGGAATGTGCTTATTTGTTTATTTATGTTTATAATAATTATAGCTATAACAAATATTTTGGTCAATATTAGAAAATTCAGGGACAAAGCTTCAGAATATTTCAAGAAGTTACAATTTGATAATCCTTTATAATTTTTAATTTATTTTGCGATTCATTTACATTTATAGAGTCTTAAAAAAGTGTATCTTTGTAGTTGAGGCAGCCAAGTTGGAAACAAAGCATAGAAATTTAAAAGAATTATCTAGGCTCAAAAAATAATGTGAATTGACTGTGACAAAAATTCAGAGAGGTAACTCAATTTAGAAATATTATTCTACAGTTTAAAATATATTTTACAGTGGTAAAAATCTTTTATATGTATATTGTATTCTATATTGTATGAACATTTTAGTTTACTTAATTAGTTGCCAATTTTTACAATATTTATTTATAATTTACATATTGAGGGAATATTTATAATTTATTTCTCTATTAGGTTAGTTGTTTATTCAAAAGGAAAATATTAAATATACATAACTTTTATCAATAAATGTAATAGATAGTCTGCCCTCTATTGAGTTCATATTTCATTTTATTTGAATGACAAAGTTGAATAACCGATTTCAATCAAAGTTGAAAGTCGCAATTCATCTTGCAAGTTGAGCGCTTTCCTAAATGTATTTCTTGAAGACAATTTGTTGATGTCTTCCCATTGCTCATCATGCACACTTTGTCTCTATAGACACAAAGGAGTTGAAGTTGGAGTCATGGGCATGAACCTGATACTGAGGGATACTAGATATTGGATACTGTCTCCCCTCATTGAGCGCAAATCCGTTACAAACTCGTGAACCGGCTGCCAGAAGACGCAGCTCCTTCTGTTGGAAGTTGCAAGTTGCAAGTTGGAAGTTGAATGTAAAATTGTTGAATGTTGAATGTTGGAGAAAAGTTCGTGACATGGCATCAACAGTTTGTCATTAAACATTTCGACAATAATTTGCTTTGTGCTCGTATTTATATGCACACTTGAATGTATTTCTTTTATTTGATTTTATTTTTTATTCGCATTTCTTTCGACTTGGCTGACTTCCCGAATTATTTGTAACCGTAGACGTAGACGGAGTCAGTCAGAAATTGTTATGGCAGGTAATTTACATAAAAGATAAGTGGATGCAGCACTACTTACAATTCTGATTAGCCTGAGAGTCAGAAGAGACTGAAACGTAGCTGGAAAAACTCGCCACGAAATGCGCCTTTTGTTATTGTAAATACACTTTGTGACTTTTGGCTTTTGTGTGCTCTCTATAGTTTTGTTTTTTTTTCTCTGTGGACTTCGACTTCCTAAAGGTATTAAAAATATCAAAAAAAAAAAAAAACGAAACTATAGAATATTTAGCTACTTGTTGCCGTGTCTCAATTGTTATGGAAATGTGTTTTGTGCTCAGGTTGCGTATACGACGTGTGTGCACATACTCATAAGCTCATGTGTGTGAACTCTTGACAGTGACTGATACCCCCTCTTCCTCTCCCTCTCTCTCTGTCACTCTATCTATCTCATTCCTTCTCAATAAACAATAGAGACAGGCCCTGACCCGCTTAGTTAGCGTTATCTGCATCATTCCGAGTTGTAGTTGTAGTCGTAGTCGTAGTTGCGCCAATAAAACAAATTAAAGTCAACAATTGACGGCAGTTAGGACCTGAAGCTACTCGCCTTGAATAAAGCTAACTTAAGTTTTTACTACTAAAAATAACAAAAAATACCAACTTTGTTGATCGTCTGTTCAATTGGGTATTTTCTGCAATGGGCCAAGTTGCCTGCCTCTTATCAGCGACCTCATCGAAATCATTTGGCAATAATATTTTTTGTTTTTGTGCTGCAATTGTTTGCCTCCAGTTTTGCAGTTGCAGTTGCATTTGCATTTGAATTTGCGTTTCGCCTGCCGCCTGACAGTGAATAATTTGCCATTTGAGTTCGTTTTTGGCGTCGTTTAATTTGGCTTTAATGACTTTGAAAAGCGCAAATCAAAAACGCTTCGAGCCCTTTACCACTAAATGCTGCGATTTAAGCCACATTTTTCAAGTGCTCAAGGAAAGTTAATGGACTGCAATGTGATTAGGGAAATAAAGGCAAAGGATGCAACTGTAGAATAAATTATGATGAAGATATATAAGGCTTAAAATTGAGTGTAGATTTATTAGGCTTCAATTTTCGAGCGATTTTAAAAAGTAACTCTTTTTCGAAAAACACATTTTTTTCAATGTAACTAGATTTATAACTAAAGCATGATATGATTTCATGGGAATTCAAACTATGTATTTGAAATAATATTGGTAAAGGTAGATATATTACTATTTATTATCATTAATTAATTAATTATTATTAAAAAATCTCTCAGATACAAACAAAATAAATCATATCTTGTAATAACATTAATGACATAAGACTTCTATCAGTCAAAACTATTACATAAATTTCATGAATAGATAAAAGTAGGCATAATAATTTAAAAACAAATCAAAAGAAAGCAATAGAAAACACTTGACAAATCTCAAGTAGGCACTCGAAAGTCACCTACTGCCTACTGATAGCCCAGTTGCTGATTCAACAATATTTATCAATATTTATACACACACACACACACACACACACGCATAAACGCACAACAGGCGTCAGTTTTTCTTATCAAAAATGTATAAAGAAATTTCTATCGATCGACTTTAGTGTGTACCTCTCTCCATATGAGCGGGTGGCGCCTCCGCCTCAGCCCCTCTCTCCCTCTCTTCCCCTTACTCACAAAACTGGGATGCGGGATGCTGATGAGTGTGTGTGTGTGCGTGTGTGCGTGGGTGTGTGTGTGTGTATGTGGCAAGTTGGGATACGCAGGCAGCGAGCTACGCGCGCTTTATGTTTGCCTGAAACTTTTGGCATTCTTATCATTTCCCAAGAGAGGCGTGTGAAAATCGATGCCAAGTGGTAGAAAAAAAAGCAACAAATGCGCGTGACGTCACAGCAACAAGAGGAGGGGGAGGAGGAGCGACTGCATTAGAATTCCCAGAGAGAGTGAGAAAGAGAGGGCAACAACACGTGGCATTAGCTCAAAAATGTAGCGCGCTTTTTGATAGTTTATAGCCAGTGTTGCCAAAAAAAACGCTTTTTTCCCGACAAATCTGGCCTTTTATAAATTTTTAACAGTGGGAAACGAAATTACGGTATTTTTATTAAATTTGTTTGATTAATTTTAGTAATTGTCTGGGCCAAAACAATTCCAACATTTAATTTTGCACGAAATAAATAGGCTTTACTTATTTTCTTACATTATTACAGCTGCTGATGGTTCTTGAAACCATTTAAAATTAAACTTAAAACCGAGTTTTATTTTCGACTTATTAATTTTTAAGAATAAAAAACACATTTGTGATTTTTTTTTATCATTTATTATTATTATGGAACTTCAAGAAAATATTCGGTATTATATATAAATTTAAAATAAAAATTGTTTAATTTTTTCAGTTTCTTTAATTAGTAAATTTAAATATTTTTCAACCTTCTTTTTTGTTGGTTACTAACTTGCCAGCACAATTTATGATAGGGAGAATGTGAGATAGATAAAGAGTGAGAGAGTGGAAGGCAGAGAGTGTATACATTTTAGGGATTCTCTGGGATGCTGTCTCCTGTGCGCTGCGCCTCTGTTTGCCTCTCGATACGAGCCGTAAGTTTGTCGCTTCGCTGTGTGCGTAACCACAACAAACTTGCACCACTGAGCTACCCACTTCCCCTTGCACCTCTCCCTCTCTCTCTTTCTCTACTCACCCTCTCTGTCTGCTTTTGAGTGAGCTTAGTATGCGTGATGCTGTTGGGAGCTTTGGTTGCCTGTTCGCCTAAAATGCGTGTCGTTGTGATAATGTGTGTGTGTGTCTCTCTCTCTCTTTCTCTCTTGTCTCTCTCTCTCACTGTGACTAACATTCCCAAACATCTATCACATTCGCACCCCTCTTGCTATTCTCTGTGCGCCGAATACATTTGAGAAGTAAAATCTACGCCATGTCGCGCACTTGAGCCAATCTCGCTCTCTTTCTCGCTCTCTGCACTTGTATTCGTTATAAAAAATTATACTATATATTGTAAATCCCTAACAAAATGGGATTATCCTAGAACAAAGTAAAAACGTGACTCCGCAGCAGACGGAAGCTGCCTGGAGCGAGGACTCAAGTGAGCCCAACTCCAAATCCACCACTCAATGGCAACACACACTCACACATACACATACACTGTTAAAAAATAGATTTTAAAAACAAGATTTTGGTCTCTGAACTAAGAATTGTTGGTCTAAAAATCATAAAAATTCCTTAATCTCTAAATAAGGTGAAATTCTTATTAATAAGATTAAATTGCTTATATTTTCAAGAGCACAAATATAAGTATAAGAATAAATTATTTTAAGTACTCAAGACAATAAATAACAAATATAGCCAGTTTAAATTTTTATTTTTTTTATTCTTGCTTTATTTGGATATAGTTATATACATTATTTTGGCTTGGTATATTTATAAATATTCCTTTAAAAGGTTTTTCCTTGGAAATACTGGGAATTCGAACCTGGGCTTGATTTCCAAATAAAGCGGCGACTCTAAGCAGATCATCATGGCACCACAATTCATTACACATGAAAATATAACATATAAATTTTCCTAACAATTTAACAATTTTATAGTAATTTAATTAGTAATTTAATTAATTAGTAATTTGGTCTTAAAATGGCTTATTTTAAGAATAAAATAGGTAACGTGAATGTTTCCGATTTTGAAAGTTGGTCCATTTTTTGAAGTGTAGCCTGTGTAGCCTAAAGCTTGTGGCAGTGGCAGAGGCAGAGGCAGCGACGCTGACGGCGACGCCGCGTTGCACGCACACAACGAGAAATGTTGAATTTTGGCGCCTTCGTCGACCAGGCGAACAGCAAATAAAATAGGCCGAGAAATAAAATGAAATATGTTGTCATGACGAACAGCAGCAGCTCTCTCTCTCTCTCTCTCTTTCTGTTCCTTCCTCCCTCTCTCATTCACACGCTCTTCCTCTCACTGTGTGTGTGTGTGACTCGTGTCCTTGCCACGTTTTGTGGCACAAGGACTCAAGCAGCAGCTCGTGCTAATTTCGTGACCTTGTTTCCCAGTTTCTCTCTCGCTCTCTAACACTCATACGCTTCCTCTCTCTCTCTCTGTCGCACTTTGTGTGTATCCTGCGTATTGCAAATTACTTTTTTCTTGTTGCCACACTTTGGAATGTGGCACCGGAAGTGTTGCTTGCAACATTTTGCTGTTCGCCTGGGACACAGGATGCTTTTTGCGTTTGATTTCAGGGACAAATATAATGATTGATGGAAACAGTTGCTATGGCAAAAATGTCAGGCAGCCGGAAAGTGAGAAAGAGACAAACAGAGAGAGAGAGAGAGGGAGAAAGAGAGAGAGAGAGAGTGGAGCATGCTCAACCGGAAGGAATGTAATCAGAGAGTGTGACGTCGTTCTTTTGAGTGTATATGTAAAAAAGATTCCCAACAATTATGAATAATGTCCTTTTAAAAATAATGTAAAGTGAATTGCCTTTTATTCCGAAGGAACTTAAAAGCACATTTCAAAATAACATGACGGGTAATCGAACTCAGTTATTTTTTTCTTGACAAATTAAAGTAGAAAACATAATATCCGATCGAACAGTCGTGGCTAAAATTTTCCATTCTTTCTGTATATATTGCTAGTCGCTTTTTAAAACGGAGTTTATCATATTTGTACTCTAAATGTTTCTCTTATCTCAATCCCAATATCTTATGAACGATATTCTTATAAGCCTTTTGTAAACTCTCCCCCTGGTTGCAATTTCCACTTTCAAGTCATTCAAATGTTTTTTCTAATACGGCACAGATTACAAAAATAAAAAATACGCGAAAACCAAAAAAAAAATGGGAAAACATTAAATATGAATAAAAATGTTTGACCATTAAGGAAAATGCTACTCCCCCTTGCCCCCAGTCCCTGTTCCTGCCCCCTTCACCTTTGCCCCTATATTGCCAGGCAGTCTCATTTATTGCATTCCATTAAAAATATGAAATTAGACTTTAAATTTGTATTTTGCTTTTGTTGTTGTTGTAGTTGTTGTTGTGATCGCCCTGGCAAAGGTCAAAGGTGCAGGCAGCCACTGGCCAAGCAGCCGGCCAGTTGCAGGCTTCCACAGCGGCAACATGTGGCAGCCACAAACAGGCTGCAACTACTTTTGTATACCCTCGCAGAGGGTATTACAATCTTGTCACGAAATTTGTAACGCATTAAAGGAGGCGTGGTGAATTTTATAAAGTATACATTTATATTCTAGTCTTGGTATTTAGTAAACCATCTAGTTGGGATCTCCACATCGTATAGCAATTAAAGGAATGATCTGTCGAACCTTTAGTATAAAACACTTTCTTTTGGCTAGAGATATTTCAGCCAGATTATGCATTTCATATTATTTTTAACATTTTTAACGAATTTCATTCACTTTAACAAGTAGTTCTCAAAGCAATCGTCAGTTTAAATTCCATATTCTTTAGAAATTCCTTGTTGCTAGAGTTGTCTTAAATAATCTCACAAAATATGCATTTAATGTAGTTTTTAACTAAATTGGCCAAATGTTTCTAAGGTCGCAATAGTAGACCACATACTATATCTTTCATAGGTAGGATCCTCTTAAAATTCACATATTTTGAACACCTTTTTTCTTGAGATATCTGAATCAATCTCACAGATAACGTATTTATTTATTTATTGTTTATCTTATGCATTTCGACCACATTTTGTTCAAATGGGCTCACTATATTTATTATATTTAATTATTTATTTCGGCATTGCAATTTAGATACGATGATTTTGATTTGATTACTTAAAGCTACAATTTTTCAAATTATTTTGGATAAGACAATTTTAAACAAATTATATTTGAATGGGAATTTTCTATAAATTCGTATTATAATAATTAAGGTTTTAAAGTATTATTTATTTAATTATTATTTATAATAGATTATGATATTTGATATATATGATTTATATATATATATTTATATTATATTTATTAATTTCCTTGTTGCTTCTAAAGATGTATCAAATAATTTCACAATATATACATTTAGAATTTTTTTTCTACATATGTATACGGACAAAATATTATTTAATCGGTCAATTTTATTATATAGAAACGATCTGTCATAAATTCTGCAAGAGTATCAAATCTTCGGCGTGCCAAAGATAACCTTTTGTTTTTGTTTTGTTTAATATTTTTGTGTCGATTTTATTGGACGGGTGGGCGCAATACGCCTCGTTCATTTGTCCATTCGGTTGCCCTCCCCCTTTCTTACCCCTCTCTGCCCCCTCCCTCCCTCCACCCACTCCCATGCCAGACGATTGCTGCACGTTTTGCTCATTTTACTAACGTGATAATAAAGTGCAAATAATATGCCTCAGTTTGCAGTTGAAGTTGCAGTTGTAGCCAAAGACAATTGTTGCTGTTTCGACTGAGATCTGTGATACGCTGCAACTGTTGCAAGTTTTTCCGCAATCGATGCAACAACAGCAACAGCACCAACAACAACAGCAACAGCACCAACAACAACAGCAACAGCAAATTATCGCTGATGGAAATGCACCTGACGCTTGATTTGTTGCTGTTGTTGTTGCTGTTGCACGACTTTTGTGGCTGAGACTGTAAACTGAAGCTGGGGCGTTGGTTTCAACGTTCTAACGCACTTGGCCAAAAATGTTATGACCAGGCCAACGCCAACTCATTTGTCTACACAGCTCTACACAGGAAAAAAAACAAGCCTAAAATTTGTGATTTTAGCATGCTTTTTTAAGTACATATGTTTTCAGCAGGGATTAAAACCTTAACCGAAACCGTAACCTTTAACCGGTGAAAACCGATTGAAATTTGTAACCGTTACTGAAACCGTAACCGAAAAAAAATGTTTTCCACTGTACCGAAACCCACAAACCGAAACTTCTTAAACCGAAATAACCGATTAGTAACCGATTCATTTATAAGGGTTAATTTCGGTTCTGGCCGACGCGTCGCAGCTACTGAGCAACTTTGATAACTTTCAACGGCCATAACTTTGTCAAAATTCAATCAATTTTCATGCGCAATGTAAATTTAAGCATGATTTTACCTCCAAAATAGATCTGCATTTAAATTTTGATAATTTTTAAAAATTTTGGAAAATCGAATTTTTTCGAAAATTTACAGTGTTACCCCTTTGTCTTTTTTGATTTTTTCAAAAAAATTCGAATTTTCAAAATCAATTAAATTTAAATGCAGAACGAATTTAGAGATAAAATTATGCACAAATTTACATGACGCATGGAAATTGATTGAGTTTTGACTAAGTTATGGCAGTTCGAAGTTCTTAAAAATCAGTAAAATCAAAATAATCGAAATTTTTATTCTCTTCCAGTAACCAGATAACATTATTTTCCAGGCTAAAAGGGGCATTTAGTCTTTTTTCATGTATAACAATGAAAAACGCTTCTTAATTTGGTCAACCGAAAACCTTAATTTTTATTTTTTTGTGAACCAAAACCGTACCAGTATTTTTAAACCGAAACTTACAAGAAACCGATAACCGTTACGAAACCGATACTCCAACATTTTGAATAACCGATAACCGAAAACCTTAATGCGAGTATAACTGAAACCGATATTCGTTTCGGTTTTAATCCCTGGTTTTCAGGATATTATTGTTAAATTAACTTAACATTAAAAAGTCGAAGAAGCATAAAATATTTAATCTAACTTTAAAAAAAAATGTACAGAGCACCGAAAATCAAAATATTGCTGAGAAAAAGCGTACTTGATTCAAATATAAGAAAATACGGGATTATCGTATTTCTAACAGCGTATATGATTGAATTTAATCCGGAATATCGTTTTTTTTTCTGTGTATGCCTCTCTCCCTTGCTATTCCTCTCTCTCTTTCTCTTTCTCTCTCTCTCTCTTTCCATCTCCTTCTCACAATTGGCAGCCTCGTTATGCGCCAATTACTTGGCAAACAATTTTTACCTTTAGCCTCAAGTTCAAATTTCAAAATCAAAATCAGCAGCACACTAGGAAAATCGACAAAGAGAGAGGGCAGAGTGAGGGGGCAGAGTGAGAGGGAAGACAGAGGTCTGAGCTTGGGTAATTGCTTGGTTGGGGCAGGTTTTCCCATGGGGTAACCTGTTGCGACCGATTTCCACTTGAGAAGCCCCCACAGCCAGCAACAACGGTAATCACTCACTCAAACAGTTGCTCTATCTCCTTCACTCTTCACTCTCCCTCTCTCGCTCTTCCTCTGTCTATCTTGGCAAGGTGTTAGAGTCGTCGTGGAGTTTGCAGAGTTCGCATAGGGACACGAACTTCAAATCAAAGCCAAGTTAAGTGCTAGTTACATCTGACTCTTCCTCCCCCTTTACTCGTCTTCTCCCCTCCCCTCCCTCCCCACCCTTGCCTTCTTCTAACAACCACAAAGTGTTGGCTGTCCAAAAGGGTCCAAATCTTTGCAGATTTGCATGTGGCAAGTTGGCTTTTTTGGTATGCCAGCTAAATTATAGAGAAGAACGCCAACTAACTAGAGGGAGGACTGACAAAAAGCCATATAAATACTTCGTCATAGTTGCAGATTGGGAATCTATAGCCTTGGCAACAGCAGCAGATTCCACAGGTCAAACTAAGCCCCAACTTACCAGACAGACACAATAATTGACCTCAGATTGTTGCGACTTTGTGCAACATGTGGAATGCAAATTATGTTGCCTTTAATTTAAACACAACTCAGAAATAGTTGCAACTTGAAAAATAAATAAAATAGTAAGAGAATTATAAAATAAATATTTGATATTTTAATGTATTGCGTAATTTGCATTTATTTTTTTAATCTTTTCTACTTAATAATTTGATATAAAATATCATTTTTAAAATACTAATTACGAAATTATAAAGCTTTTATTTGAAACTGGGCCACAAATCAAAAAAGGTTGCAACTTAAAAAGCGCTTATTTAAAAGTTATCACAGTACCACGAATATTTAATAATAAATATTGTATATTTTATTGCATTACGCTATTTGCATTTATTATTTTAATATTTTCTCCTTAATCATTTAACTAAAAATAACTTTATTAAAATACTAATTACGAAATAACAATTATTTTCCTATAATTATTATATTGCTAAAAGAAAATCAATTCTTATTTCTAATTTTTATTTAAAAGATAACGAAAAACATTTATTTTGGATTATTAAATAAAAGTAAAGAACTAACTCCATTATCGGAAGTGAAGACAAAATACAAATTTAAACTTGTGAAAATCTCGTAACTTGTCTCGAACTAAGGAATCGATAACAATTTTCTCAAATTAAACTGTAAGAAATCTCGATTGTTTTTCCATTCTCAATTAATCAAACTTGGCTGGAATAAGAAAATCGCATTTAAGTACAAATTTTTGTTTCGATTTTCTATTTATTTTTAAAGTGAAATGTGATTCCATTCATGGAAAAAGCTCGTTAAACAATTCTGCGAAATCAGAGAACAACTGTGCCCCCAATTGACAGTGTGTGGTGGTGAGAGGAGAGGGGAGAGAGGAGAGAGAAGGGGATGTTGCATGTAGAAGTGGCAAGTACTCGTATGTGCCACACAATCCGATCGACTCTTGACTTTTAGATGCCTGCCGCCCACAAATTAGCTGGCCAATAAAATTGGCAATTAGCAAAACATTTGTACGCACTGGCAAATGTGTTGGCTGTTGTTGTACGTGTTGTTGTTGCTGTTATTGTTGTTGTTGCTGATGTTGCAGTTGCAGTTGTTGTTGATGTCAGTTGATGGCCAAAACGTGAGCGAGGCGTGAGCCATAAATACGATTGCAAATGGCAGCAATTAACGCCGAGTCCGAGTTCGAATCCGAAACCAAATCTATAGACAGAAATACCCCCCACCCCCCCCCTTCTCTCTCTCTCTCTCTTTCTTTCTCTGTCCTCTTCTCTTTCTCCCGCTGTAAGTCTCTCTGCGATCGTTTTCATAAACATAAAAAGTCAATTTCAATAACATTTTCCAACTGCAACATGAGGCGGCAACAGCAACAGCAGCAGCAGCAATATGTTGCTGGCAACAGTTGCAACAAATTTGTTGATGCTACCCGACAATTGTTGCTATTGCTTTTGTGCTGTTTCTGCTAGAATATCGTTTATTGAAACATTAATTGCCCATGTGAAAAACACTTTTCAAATAGTTCAACAACTTTTCAAGTTACCCAATGTTGTTGTTATTGTTGTTGTGATTGTTGCTTTAGTTGTTTGCATTTTCTTCCTCTTCTCGTGTTGCTTGAGACACTTGTTTAACTTTGTGTTGCTTTAGTTGTTGTTTTTTTAGTTGCTGTTGTTGCTGTTGCTGATGTTGCTGATGTTGCTGTTGCTGCTGGGGTCATCGCCTATTGCTCCGCTTTTGCTTCCTTTTGCAATTGCGATAATTGAAATTTGATGTTATTTGCATCTGGCTGTGTGTGTTTATGTGTGTAATTTGTGAATCTTAACGAGTGTTAAGTGAATATCAAAATGAATGCCTATGAACACTGTGAATAGTAAGCATTTATAAATTAGTAATGCATTTATAAATTCAGCCGGTGTCATTATTGAATTCTTAAACGCATTAGAGATTGTGTTAAATGCATATTGTTATTATTTAGCGACCGTAAATTAACAGATTTTCCACTTTTTCTAACTTAAAAGTACGCTGCTAATTATTGGAAAAATGTTTTGGCACATTTACACCTGAGATAGGATTTCCGAGTAAAAAAATGAAATATTCACAAGTATTTAATTAAGAGAGGGGAGCAGAAATATCAATATTTATTTATTTATTTACTGTCTAAAATATATTTTTAAATTAAAATTAAAGTATTTAAATACCATTTTAAATAACAAAATTAATGAAATTTATATGTAAATGTGTTTTAATTTTAATTATCTGCCAATGTGCATATTAGAAAAAATCTTAAAATCACAAATCATTAAAATCTGCTGATAAGTGTTTTCTTGGACGAATCATCATCTGGGCTCTTTTAAGGGAATAATTGTGATTATGAAAACGGAACCAAATAATTCCATTGCCGTGTGTGTTGTCCTTATATTTGCCGGTCAAGTGACTGTAAAAATTCAAGTGAATCGTTGCTATAAAACACAATTAAAGTTCCATAATACCTCGTGTGACAATTATTGTACCACCAGGCGCCAGTGCGAAGTTCGGCACAGTTTCCCTCTTTCCAGGCATCATTATCTCGATCTTTAGTAGTAAATTTCATGCCCTCATGCCACCTAAGTGAATCGCCAGCACTTCCACTGGCTTTTCCCAGAGCGTGTAATACATAACCTTCACCCTCGTCGCCGATTGCAAATTTCTCATAAGTCTCAAACTTTTCATTTCCTTCAAAATCTTCCAGGACTACCAACAACTCCTGACTTCTCTTTGCTGTCAGTGCATGAATTTTGTCCAATCCCATGAAGAATTCGCCATCCAGTTCTCCAAATCCCTTTTTGTAAGTAGTCCAGTTTTGATGAAAGTCAATACTTCCATCAATCCGCCTCAAGATGACAGTCCAACCTCCTCCCCGAGTATTTGCATCGCAACTTACTTTAAATGGGTATTCACTGTAATGAGGAACGATAATCTTATAGATCCCACTAGATTCCGAACTTTCCATTGCTTCAACACAATTATATCCGTAGGCTCTAGAACGAAAAGCAACATTCTCTGTCAATGGATTCGTCTTGATTATATAATTATTTATTGTGAAAAAAATTAAGCAAACTATTTTCGACAACATTTTGCGATTGTAACTAGCTGAAGAATGTCGAAGAATGAACTGAGAGTCTGTTTTTATACCTGCAGACTATTTAAATTTGTCATACTCTATAGAAAAAGCTTTTTATAACATATTTGTTACAGATATTAACTATGCGGACTTGTACTTTATTTTGGTAGTTATCAGATTCGTTACGTCTGTGTAACGTGTTTTACATGAAAAAAGACTTAATGCTCTTTTTAGCCTGGAAAATAATATTATCTGGTTACTGGAATGATCCTGCGTAATGTCGATTTTATTATAATTTGATCTCATATAAATTTGGTTCATTTGGTTTGAAAATTTTGATTATTTTGATTTTGCAGATTTTTAATAACTTTGAATTGCCATAACTTTGTCAAATCTCAATCAATTTCCATGCGCAATGTAAATTTGAGCATGATTTTACCTCTAAATTCGTTCTGCATTTAAATTTTTTTCATTTTTAAAAATTTTTGAAAATCGAAATTTTTTGAAAATTTACAGTGTTACCCCTTTGTCTTTTTTGATTTTTTCGAAAAAATTCGAATTTTCAAAATGAACAATATTGAAATGCAGAACGAATTTGGAGGTAAAATCATGCTCAAATTTACATTCCGCTTAAAAATAGATTGACTTTTGACAAAGTTATGGCAGTTCAAAGTTATTAGTACCTGCGACGGCCAGAACCGAAATTAACCCTTATAAATGAATCGGTTACTAATCGGTTATTTCGGTTTATGGGTTTCGGTACAGCGGAAAAATATTTTTTCGGTTACGGTTACAAATTTCAATCGGTTATTACCGGTCAAAGGCTACGGTTTCAGTTAAGGTTTTAATCCCTGATACATATACTTTATATTATATAGTTCTTTATATTTATTGGCATTTGTCGGATTCTGAGGCACCAGGTGCTTCACAATTCTTTTTTTAGCTCCTCCTCCCGTTTCTTTCTCTTCTCTTCATCTCTTCTCTGCTCCTCTCTTTCCAGCTCCAGTCTTTTCTTATTCTTCTCCTCCTCCTCCAACTTACCACACTGCGGTTCTATAGCTTGATATTCGTCTTTGCATTGCTGACGAGTTCTACAAAAATTGAATACAGATTCAAGAAAATAAATTATTTGAGTAAATAATAAAATAATAATATAGAAATATGAGTATTTACGGGCTTGAATAACAGTAACAACAGCACCACCAATCGCAAATGCCATATATGCAACATCCTGCACCCCATTCGCCATTATAACAATCTTTAGATTGGTATGAGGGAAACCAAAATTTAGCATCACAGCAATGAAATATTTCTGACTCGCAAGGTTGAATGAAGAGAATAATAAGTTGCAGGAGAAACAATATTAGCCAAATAAATGACATTCTTGTATCACAAGAGTTTCACAATCGACTGATGTCTCAAAAAAAAATATACTACTCTGTGAAATGCATTCGATTATGTAAAATATACATTCTTATAATTTAGCCACACTAATTAAAAAATTTTCCAGTTATTACATTTAATAGATGTTTGCTAAATTACGGCATTACATTCAAATCTAATCTTGAATTTCTGACTAAAATTGCATCGCAGTATCTTCGAACAATATGGAAATATTTGATTAATTAAAAAAAAATGGTTGGTTCAGAACAATATTTATTTTAATTAAATTTTTGTTCCATTATTTGAAACTTCAACTTAAAAATCATAAATTAATAGATCTTAATTTAATCAAACTATTTAGTATTTAGGAAGGTATGGAAAATAATGACAGTAATGGGAAAAAATTAAATTTTCCAATTTTGATGCAGAATCATATTTAGGGTTAAGTAATGATAAAATGCTACAGTGAAGAAGCTTAAATAAAATTACCAGATGAATATCGAATCCATTTTATATAGCATTTAATAAAAAAATCGAAATCAAAATAAATTATTTTTCGAGAACAACAAGATTGTTTTAGACGAACGGGGTCGACTACGGGATACCCTTGATGCTGATCAAGATTCTATATACTTTATATTATATAGTTATTTCAATTTATTGGCATTTGTCGGACTCTGAGGCACCAGGTGCTTCACAATTCTTTATTTTTAGCTCCTCCTCCAGTTTCTTTCTCTTCTGCTCCTCTTCTTCTTTCTGCTTTCTAAAATACTCCTGCATATACTGATCGTGCTCCTCTTTTTCCTTCTGCAGCTGCTTCTTATTCTCCTCCTCCTCATACTTACCACACTGTGGATTTGTGGCTTGATATGAACGATCTTTGCATTTTAGGGATTTACTAAAATTAAAAATAATGGAAATATAATCAAATACGATTCGAGAAAATAAATCATTATAATAATTTGTAAAACATAAATATTTACAGGTCTAAAGAACACTGGCAACAGCAGGCATCATAGCCAATCAAACCCCCTATAAGACATTCTGATTCAAAGTGATTAGTATAATAACAAATTTCACTAAAAGAAATTTTAGGATCACAGCAATGAAATGAATATGCCTCGCAATGTGGCATGAAGATAATAAACAGTTGCAGGTGCAACAATATGACCCACATTTTAGTATATGACATTTTCGTATCAGAAGAGTTTCACAATCGACTGATGTCTTAAGAAAATATAATACTATTTAAGCTGCATTTCATTCTCCTGTTATTTAGACACACTAATTTACAAATTTTCCAGTTATTCCATGGGTTATGGTACTAACATTAATACCAGGGCTGGGATTTCTGACTAAACGTTATCTTTAAAAAATACTCAAATATTTCATTAATTTCATTTCGAAACAATAATTATTTTGACTAAATTTAATTGTGCCATTATCTGAAACGCCAATTATAAATATACAATTTTTTAGTTTAGTTTTTCAAAATATTTGACACTTTTTTTTAATGCTGAAGAAATCAACAACTTAGAAATAAACAAATTAATTAAAAAAAAATTTAATGTATTTTTTTTTATTAGATTGAACCAAGTTTTAAACAAGAATCTTGTATTCAGGGATTTTTTAAACCAAGTTGAAATCATCCTCGATGGTTCAAATCATCGATCCAAACTTTCTCCAAGTTGTTTGAGGATATCAGCCTTAATTTTTAATTGAATTTTTTAAATTTTTTAATTTTTTAAACTTGTTCTCTACGGCATGGAAAAATAATTAGTTGTTACAAGTAGAAGTAAAAAGGAAATTTATAAAAATATCATACAGAACTAACTGGGGAATGTCTAGATCTTAACTCAGTTAAGTGACAATGGAGAACTGCAGTAGCATACACTTAAAAAAAAAATACTAAAGAAATTGTTGCGACAAGAAAGATTTCTTTATTTGTCCATACAAAGAGAGCTAATAAAGATGACAGGGAATATTTTAGAAAAGTGAAAATAGAGGACAACAATTTAAACTTAGCTGGAAAATTATTTGTATTAAGCTTCAAAAATATAGTTAACTTTTATTGGGATAAGCTAAAGTTATTCAAGCTACTTGTATGACTGACAATTGTTTATGTACTCAATGAATCTTGATGCGAGCTCCAGTTCCAGTTCGAGTTCCAGTTCACAGCTTAATCACATGTTGTGTGTGTGGCAGTTGGAACTTGCAACACCTACGGAGAAGTTTCAACTTGAGATACACAAAACGATTGACAACCAAAACTGTCAACGCATTTGAAAATGGCTTTGACTGAGTGCCATGCCACGCCCCATTCTTAGTTGTTGTAATTGTTGCTGCTGTTGTTGTTGTTGTTGTTGTTGTTGTTGTTGTTGTTGTTGTTGTTGTTGTTGTTGTTGTTGTTGCTGTTGTCACCGCCGGTGGCAATGGCGAACGACACTTGGCCCCCAGTCACAAGTCGCATAATGAAAATGTCAACTTCGTCGCCTGCCTGGCGCAAAGTCCACTTGAGAGTCAGGCGAGCCAACCAGGCAAATAAATAAACCAAGCAAATTGGCAAACAACGAACTCTGTATACCCTACCATTAAACTACAAAGCGTATTTTATAAACAAACCAATAAAAACCAATAAAATTACTTGTAAATAACTTGGTATCGTTTTTAATCAAATTTAAATTTGCATCAAGTGAGTTAAGCATAAAGAAATAGTATTAAAGTAGGGAAAGTAAGAGTATACTAACTGTAGATACTCTCACTATTGTGAGCTACTTAAATGGAATAAAGTGAAAAATGTATTCAGTAAAGTAGAGTCTCAAAAATTAGAGCTTGCAAAATTCAAGTTCTCCAAAAATGTAAAGTATTAAAATTGAATTAATTACAAACACTAAAATCTCTTAATTTAAAATTGGAGGGCTTAATTTATGGTTGGTTTTGATGATAACAATTAAAAAACTTAAATTTACTTATTAAAAAGTTGATAAATACATATTCCCATGCAAAATAAACCAAAAATTAAATACGTAATTATCAAACATTATAAGCAGCCTTAAAATTGTATGTTATAATTTTTGAAAATTTAGTAATGATTATTAGTGAATATTATAAAACTATAGAAAACTTGCTTCTAGTTTGTATGAAGGGTACGAGTATCTCAAGTAAAAAATAAAGGGTCCTCAACATATATTTAAGACACTTTGAAAGTTTTATGAAAAAAAAATTGGTATATTTGTCGGGGACCGTAACAATTATAATTATGAAAATAAAATATACAAAATAAAAATTATTTTGTAATTATTAAAATAAAAATTAAAAATAGAAATTGAATGTGAATATCTTTTCAACGACGTAGTGTATTTCCAAAAAACATTCATAATGCATGGGTCAATTCCCTTCATATGATATATCACACGTTCTTTAAGAACGTATTTTAAAGATATTTTAGGTTGAAAAGATATGATTCTTAAATAAAAATTGAAATTTAATTATTATTTTTGATTTTTATTTTAAAAATAAAAAAATAAGAGTTAAAAGTTATTTTTATAATAAAAATAAGTCTTGTTTTGCGATTCCTGATAATTGAACAAGTTCAATAATAATTTTGAAATACCCGTTGTAAGTGTATTTGAGAGATAAACGAGACAAAAGTTCAGCAACTGCAACGCAAATATCACGCGTGATTCATCGGCGACAACAACAGCAACAGCAACAACGACAGCAACAACAAAAAACAACAACACCCACACACGCACACACATACTAACACACTCACACACTAACACACTCACACATACATATGCAAATGTAGCTGCTGTTGCCGTTAGCGCGTTTTTTATGCTTGTTAGAGCAACGCCCGCGTCGGTTTGACATCGGTTAGGGTATCCAGAGAGGGGAAGCGGCGATGGGAGATGTTAGAGGAGATCGCAGTGCAGATCACAGCGGAGGCGGGGAAACTTCAAGTCTGCACTTTTCTTATTTATTAAGCGCACAAAGTCGTAATTATGCAAAAAAGCGACAAGAGTTTATGGGCCAACAACAATTGTTGTTGTTGTTACTGCAGTTGTTGTTGTTGTTACTGCAGTTAACTGCAACACTTTTAATGCCTTGTTGCTGCTTACACAATTTTCCATTTAATTACCAGGCATTAATAGTAGACAATCTTTTGTCACAATACATATCGAATGTACTTGAACCCCCGCGACAAATGCAATCGATAAACAAAAGTGCAAAGCGACAACAACAACAACAACAACAATTGCAACTGGCAACAACACAAATTTTGGCATTCAATTCGAATTTCGAATAAGTCGCTGATTTTGTCGTTTGGTGTCTGCGATAAGAAAACTCTACGATTCAGATTCAGATTCTCAATCTTTTTCTGCCGGCTTCGAAAATTGGCCAACACTCTGCTCGTATTTTAGTTGCCCTTGCCAACTACAGTGACTGAGAAAAATGGGTGTACCAACTTTGACAGTCTGTTTGGCAGCGTTAACAAATATTTATTAAAAGGCGGCAAAACAATTTTTTAAATAAAATTGAAAAGTGAAAATATGGAAATTATACCACAAATGGAAGCAATATACATTCTCCGATTTTGTAAATTCTCAAATAAATTTCAGCATTAATTAGACTTAAAATAGATTCTAAATTTGTTTACCATCAAGAATAATCCCATTAATATCTAATATATGACCAGATTTTTAGCCTCTAGGTTTAGAGTAGGTGTAGTAGGTAACGACAGACAAAATTCGATTTTTATTATTATTTTAAGATTTTGCCAACTTATTCTCAAGATTTGAATTTCGCACAAGTTTTTATCAATATCCATTTATCCATTGCAATATAAAAAAGATTTGAAACAAAGTATAATTCTATCTTGAGTTAAGGATTAAAAAAAGCAAATAAATTTAAATTTAAAAAAATATATATTCTGTCAAACTATCAACTTTTCACCTATAGTTTCAATTTATTTAAGTATATGTTTTTAAATTGTTACCCTTGAGTTCGATTGCTCCGTCTGATTTTCTATCATTTTAATCTATCTATTATTTTAAAAGTTTTAAACCAATTTAATTATTTCTGTCGATTTAACGAAAAATGCTTCGTCTACACTGCTAAAAAAGATTCAAAAATATTTGTCTTGTATGTTTTATTTTTTAAGTAAAAAAAAGCAAAAATAACTATTGGTTCTCCTTTAAAATTGATATTAAGACTAACAATTCTCGTTTAAAATAATATTTTTTTGAAAACTTTGCTTTTTTTATTAATGCAGGGTATATGTGTGTTCGGTTTAAATATCACTTTGCAGCTGTTGGCGTTTTAAGGTGCCGCT
Organism: Drosophila kuntzei; assembly: GCA_035042165.1. Lineage (NCBI taxonomy): Eukaryota > Metazoa > Arthropoda > Insecta > Diptera > Drosophilidae > Drosophila > Drosophila kuntzei. The sequence goes on from JAWNLU010001430.1 coordinate 739,365, forward strand.
GTCAAAAGTTGCGCTCTACAAAACAAAATCGCAGCTTAACGTGACCCGCTCCCCCTCCCTCCCCCCCCCCCACTCCTCTTGCTACAGCTAACACAGTTACCAAAGGGTTAGGGCTAACAGTAGCAACAACAACAACAATAATAACAACAACAACAGCAATTTGGCAATCATTTGCATATCGATGCAATGATCATTTCTCGTTTGAGGCTCAGAAGGGAACGTGTTGGCATTTTGCATATGCTGCCTCAGTCGCTGCCTCTGCCTCAGTCGCTGCCTCTGCCTCAGTCGCTGCCTACATAATAAGCCACAATCGTTGATCGTTAAAGATTTATCGCGTCTTGGCGATAATTTCAACTTAATTACAATTGAATTGCATTTGCAATTGTCGCGTTTTCTTGATTGTTTTTCAATTCCCCCCCCCTCCCTTCCCACCCTCCCTCTCCCACCCCCACAAATTGTGTGATTCTTCTTCTTCTTCATTTACATCATCAATGTTGTTGTTTTGTTTACGTTAACAAATTCGACGCATAATTTTCCCAAGCAAATGTTGAGTTCAATGTTTTGTTTTCAAAATAACTTTTTTTGTCTACAAAATCCTTGAAGTGAGTCAATAATCTTTCACACACACACACGCACACACACACACACACACACACACTTGAGGAGACACCATACACCCCCTCCCACCACACAAAAGCTCAGCTCATTTACAAATTGTTCAAATTCTTCCGCAAAAGAAAAACAAAACAGAAAAAAAAAGAACAACAACGTGAAGAATCAAATGAAATTTCGTTTTCTTTTTCTTGTTCTTGAATTTGTTAATCTGTCAGACGCTTCTTATTATTCCGATAGGCTATAAACTATAGGCCTATTCTTCAAGTCAACGCACTTTGCGGGGCCTCATGAATTTTACTACAATTGCCGCTTTACGCACATTTTGCGCGTTGTTGTTGTTGTTGGAATTAAAATCGAATTGATTGATATGAAGACTGCCCAAATGCGATGTAGATTTATTCATGTGACGAGTTAACATGCATAAATAAACCTGATAAGAGAATAAATAAATCATTATTTCGCTACTAACAAAAGATTTTTTAAATTGAATTCAAATTCTCAAATGGCACTGCTTGAAGTAAAATGAAGTAGTTTACTGTTTGAACTGCATGCATAACTGCTTTGAAATTCATTGCTTCTTACTGCTTGTTATACTGCTCTGTTAATGCACTGTTGCCAACTACTGCACTTTTACCCCATAATGAGCGAAATACGGAACTGGAGCTTTTTTTGGGAAACAAGAGTGCCACACCGTTTTTGGGCCCACGGTTGCCACATCGTTTGTTTTACTTTGGTGAGTCCTCATTTGTTATTCAAAAACGCCAGATCTGACGGGAAAAAAATGAGTTGGCAACACTGTTCGCGATAGCAACTCTAGTCTTCGTTTTAACGCGGTCGCGGACGGTTGGTTTGTCGGGTGTGTGTCGTTTAAGAAATAAAGCAACGATAATTCGCTTATTAATATAGCAATAATGGGCAACTTGGACGACGACGGCGCCAGCTTTGATGGAAGTTATGCCAACAGCAATGGCACTCCAATTAGCAATGGACACATTCCCAATCATACGACATTTGTGCAGCATGAGGAGAAGCAGAATCAAAAGCAGAATGCAAATGATGTAGAGAAACAGCAAAAGCAGCAGAATAAGAATAATGTGGAGGCGGTGACTGAGGAGCAGCTGCTGCGTCTGAAGGAGCTCAAGTTCTCGGCACCGGCGTACACCGAAATTCGCACACGTTTTGGAGGCCTCAATTTCAAGGTGAGACCCAAAAAAAACTAAAAAAGTAAAGAATCAACAAAAAGCTACACAAAAGGCGAGGCAAATGCTGAAGAAGAAGAATTTACTTTTACTGCTTGCTATTTTTTTTTTTGCTCTGCTTCTACTGCTTCTTATTCTCCTCGTGCCGGTTGCTTCATTGATTTTGTGTGTATGTGCAAAGAGTTGCGCCGCATATGAGTAAGCAAATGCGTGTGTGCGAAGAGCACGACGCGCCAAAAAAGATAAAACAAAAAGAGTAAAGTCAGCTGCTGTTAAGGGGCTAGAGAAGAGAGTGAGATGGTTGCAGTTGCAATTGGCGCCTCTTGCATTTGGCCTAGTTTTTTCTAGGTCACTTTTCAGCTGTTCGATTGACACTGCAGTGTTTTGGCATCTCTTCTTCCCCTTCCTCTCGCTCACACACTCTCCCTCTCGCCATATTTCTGTCGGCATGTGTTTCTCTCTTTGGTTTGTTTTGGACACTCTCTTGCAGTTTGTCTTTGTTGCCAGGGCAACTACAACAAATAATGTCCTGTGTTCATGTTTGTTTTTGTTGTCATTAACTCTTCAATACAAATGTACAGTGGCTTCCAGATTATTTGACCCACTAGTCTTACAATTATCACATTTTAATTTAATTTATCTCGAAATGGGAAATAAATATAACTAAAATTTAAACGCAAATTTGTAAATTATTTAAATTTTTGCATACATGGTATAAAATGTGGTGTGTCACACTAGCCGAGAGCCACTGTATCTCTATCTATGTACCTTCCAATTGGAATATCGTCACACCATACAGACTTCTTATCAGCTAACACTCATAAAATGTACAAAGAATTTTACGTAAAGCTTTTGGAGAATGCGGTTGCTTAGTGGGTGAATCATTTGCCCCCTCAGAAATAGTAATGCTAAATTGAAATGGCAGCACATATTCGTACATATTTTTGGGTGCGTTCTTTTCAAAAGATAATTTAGGGACTTTGCGAAGGCGTTGATTTGTTATCAGGATTTTGGCAGCAAGAGAAAATTGAATTAAATTCATATTCAATCGATTTCTTAAAGCATTTTTAATGGGAAACCCATTGGGAATATATCTAATGAGCCTACGCAACAAAGTTTCAGCTTTATAGCTTTACGAATATAACAGTTTTATAACACTGGGGAAGCACTTTCAAATTAAATTGATTTGAAATGCGTTTCGATCGATTTATTGTTGCATTTGCAATGAAGAATAAATGTAATGAATTTACATACAACATTTTAGCATTATAGCTTCATAATTATCAGAGTTATGAGATGTAAAATTGACTTGAAATGAAATTGAATAGATTTATTATATCAGGAATATTTCTAATGAGTTTACATACCAAATTTCAGCATTTTCGCTGTAAGAATATCAGAGATATGATAATAGTATGAGTTTTTACTTAGTTAAGAGGAACATCAGTTTCAATTTCTATTTTAGCATTATAGCTTCATAATTATCAGAGTTATGAGATGTAAAATTGACTTGAAATGAAATTGAATAGATTTATTATATCAGGAATATTTCTAATGAGTTTACATACCAAATTTCAGCATTTTCGCTGTAAGAATATCAGAGTTATGATAATAGTATCAGTTTTCCACTAAGTTAAGAGGAATATGAGTTTCAATTTCTATTTGTCATATCTCAGTTTAGGTTAAACTTAGTTAATTGAGTCACAAATGTGACACCTAGATATCGTCGTGTATGTTCATTATGAGATTGCTCGAATTCCCAACATTTACCACTCGTTCAAATTATAAATCATTATCTATGTTCGTTGCATGTGTACTCACATTTTTATTTATTTACTTAACTCGTTTTGAATTTTATCTTTTGGGGGTACATGTGTACTTTATTAGAAGTGTATGTATACATATATAATCGGATATATAGTATACAAACACACGTTTAGTCCATTAAAAAATGGCAATTGCGTGCAAAATTTGGAGTCGTTTTCATTCCACATGATATTATAAACAAGTTGAAAGTCAGACGATAATAAACACGACATTTTGTCGTCGTGCCCGGTCTCATTGTTATATAATTCAGTTATATCTATGTATAGCAACAAAAAAGACCCCAGAGGGGTTATCCCCAACAACAATAATAATAATAAAAACCATAATAATAAACTGAACACTTTAAAGAGCTACACTAAGTGAGAGAGTGAAATTACTCTGAGAAGAGAGTAATTAAATACTCAACGGTTTCTAAGGTCTCCTTCTCAATTTTTAATGTACGCCTCGATATTAGCCTATCTTCCAATTAATAAATAACTTTACGCACCGCCAAACATATTTGACATGCTCTACAATGTAAAGTCTACATACATGACTATAATTTAGTTAAAGCTACACATACATCTACATATATAAAGTAGTTAGTTTTATGGCTTCCATATATAATGTACACTCTCTCTCTCTCTCTCGCTCTCTCGAAGTGACTTCATTGTTGCAATGAGAGCGAGAGAACATGCGATTTAAAGACTGATTTTTTTTGTATTCTGGTAGTTAAATGTTAATTGACTGATTGACGATACAACAAAAGAGTGTGTTGTGTGTGTGTGTGTGTGTGTGTGTGTGTGACAGAGGTGTACTAAATAAACGACTGATACTGTGAAATAGCAGTTGGGATGCAGGTCATGTGTTGATTATCGAAAGGTCTTCAAAAAAAGAAAACACCCCATGAAGATCTCAACAATCACAAAACAAATAGAGCACAGATTTTTACTTTGAGTGCTAAAAATGTGATGATACTTTGAAAGGCAATCAACTGGAACCTCTACAAAATAAATTAACAACAGATCGGCGTAAAATTTGTATAATCAAAATAATACAAACAGAATTATGAGTTTAGAATAATCAAACTTAAAAAAATGATCTGAATAAATGAATGTGGTATTCTAGAAACAGAAACAATATATTTTTCATTTCATTTTTTTCCATTTTTATCATTAAAGTAATTTTAACTCATATTTTTAAAACTACAATAAATTAACGAAACAATGAAATTTAGATACAATTTTAAGTATAAAAATTTGAGGAAATAAATAATACTAATAATAATAAACAATAAAATATCAAACTTGCCAAATTTTTAATTGGGTTTTCAATTTTAATTACAAAAATAAAAAGGAAACTTAGTTTCAATATTTATTATCAAAATATAAGGATAAATAAACATTGAAATGTAATTATTATTTCATTAAGTTTTTTATTCAGACTTAAGAATAAGAGGTTTTTCTTATTTATTTATAATTTTATAATTTATCTTTCAAAAATTATAATCGTTTCGATCGCTGCTAAAAAGATGATGATAATCTATCTACTAACACATTAGGATATCATATGGTATCATTTATTTTATTGTAATACTTTTATTTTATATAATCTAATCAGATTTGTAAGCTGAAAACTTTGTTTGATCTGAGTGTAATTTGATGTAACTCATCCCAGATGTAAATATAAGATGCATAGGTTAATTAACTTGGAATTCTCACCTGTATCGCCTGTTCGTTGTCTATATGATAAGAGAGCTTTTTGACCTTCTTCTGTGCTTACAATCAATCAATCGATTCTAATCTGTAGTTTACTCCACAGAACACCGAGGAGGGCAGTTATCATCCGGACAATGGGCATGGGGAGAGAAGTGGCAAGAGGAGCGACCAGTTTAAGCCAAGTCAGGCGGATGGCGTCCTGACCGCGGAGCAGGAGCATTACCAGAAGACATCCTTTGAGGATGTTCCCCTGCACACAGCGTGTCTGACCTATTTGGGCTTCTATCTGCTCATGATCCTGGGCTACATCAATCAGCTGCTGTTCGTGCCCAAAGTGGCGACGGAGAAGGCACGCGATGGTTATGTGACACTCTACGATGCCTTCGAGAGCTTCTACTCCCGGTATGTGTATCGACGAGTGCGCGATTGCTGGAATCGTCCCATTTGCAGTGTTCCTGGTGACGAACTGATCCTCAAGGATCGCGTTACCGATGATTATGGCTGGAGTTTTAGGTTCACAGGCACCGAGACACGTTGCCTCAATCTCGGGTCATATAATTACTTGGGATTCGCCTCGTCAACGGGTCGTTGTGCCGATGAATCGGAGCAGAGGGCCAGGGAGAAGGGTCTGGCATATTGCAGCTCACGTTGTGAGCTTGGAAACACACAGCTTCATCTGGATCTGGAGCGTTTGACAGCTCGTTATTGTGGTGTCGAGGATGCGATTGTCTTTGGCATGGGATTTGCCACAAATGCGCTCAACTTGCCGTCGCTTCTGGGTCCCAATTGTCTCGTGGTGAGCGATGAGAAGAATCATGCCTCCATCATTCTGGGATTGCGTCTGTCGGGTGCGACGACTCGTGTCTTCAAGCACAACAACATGAAGGATCTGGAGCGTGTCCTTCGCAATGGCGTCTGCTACGGCAATCCCAAGGATGGCGGCAAGCCTTTCAAGAAGATTATGATCCTGGTCGAGGGCATCTTCAGCATGGAGGGTTCGATTGTTCGCCTACCCGAAATCATAGCTCTAAAGAAGAAGTACAAAGCATATCTGTATCTCGATGAGGCACACAGCGTTGGCTCCATGGGTCCAAATGGACGCGGCGTTGTCGATTACTTCAAGGCGGATCCCAAGGATGTGGACATTCTCATGGGCACATTTACCAAAAGCTTTGGCAGTGCTGGCGGTTACATAGCCGGCTCCAAGGTGAGACTTGATTACTCTCTCGAAGAATCTGATTAAGATTTAATATTCATTCCACATTCCACAGAAACTGGTTGACTTCTTGAGGACGAACAGTCACGCCCACTGCTATGCTAGTTCCATATCGCCGCCAATTGTCCAACAGATCTACACCTCGATGAGCATCATCATGGGTGAGGATGGCACCAACACTGGACGCAACAAGATCCAGCAGCTGGCCAGGAACACACGTTATTTCCGTCGACGTTTAGCTCAGATCGGTGTGATTACATATGGCCATGAGGATTCGCCAGTGGTGCCCATGTTGGTCTATCTATTCTCCAAAATCGGGTGAGTGTTTTCCCATCTTTAATTGATTATTATTTGTGCTAATTATAAAGATTCTCTTACGTTTGTCAAGAGGGAAATGTGCGTAACACGTAGTCAGCAATATGTATATATAAATAAATTAAAAGTTGAATGAATATAGCCATATCTATCTGAGGATAAAGAGCTAGACACACCAAATTTGGTGTATATCGTGCCGTTCCTTTGGCAGCTAAATGATATAGTTGTTCGATTTGAATCAAGTTTAGTCAGTTTTGTCAGATTAGTTGAGATATCTCAACAAACAAATAAGTTGTTCGTGCTAAAACTTGATTTTCGACCGATCATTCCTATGGCAGTTATATGATACAGTTTTCGGATCCCAAAATAAAACCAAACAAACCTATATGACAAATTTGATGTCTCTAGCTCTTATATTCTCTAAGATACTGATCACGAATATATATACTTTATATGGGATCTGTCATGTCTCCTTTTCTATTATATCATTTTTTTATACCTATTTCTTATACATACAAATATTTGGGAAGTCAAAAATTCTTTTTTTAAATATCTATTTTTCTGTTTTTAAGTAATTCTTACCAAAATATTCGAATTTTTTTAAATTTACCATCGTATATACTTACGATGTTTTTTTTTTAGAATTTGTTGTTTAACTACAGGGTGTTCGACAGTCGGGCTTAACTGACTGTAGCCTTTCAGTGTCTCTCTAGTTAAAGTCGCCGACCTGTCACTAAGCTAGAACCTCAGTTTGTAAAATAACTGGGTTCGATTCCCCTTCATGTTTAATCAGTGTTTATAGTTTTTTAATGAGTGAAACGCCATATTGAGAAAAAAGAGTATTTAAAAATAGTTATTGTGAAATGTTTGTGAAATGTTGATCAACTTTAAATTTGTTTTGTATCCATGGATTTAGTGCCGTCATTCGGACGCTGACAACGCGTCATATTGCCGTTGTGGGCGCTGGTTTTCCGGCCACGCCCATTATGGAAGGTCGCATTCGCTTTTGTCTGTCGGCTGCCCACACGAAGGAACAGTTGGACTATGCACTGGAGGTCATCGATGATGTGAGCGAGAACTTGGGCCTGAAGTATTCACGCAAGCAACGTGATCCAAATCCCATTGAGTATTAGACTCAACTCAACACACTCACACACAACACACACACACATACAACACACACACAAAGAACTAGAACTTTAAGCACAGAGGAGAAAGAGGATAAAGGAGCAGAGAAAGAGAAAGAGGCGACAACTCGAAGAAGAAACCCAAAAAGGAAGAAAGAAGCGCTTGAGAGAATCGTTAAGGATGTTAAAAATGGAAATGAAATATATATATCAAGAATTGAATTAGATATATATTTAAAAAAAAAGTTATTTGTTGTTGTTGTCGTGTTGTTGTAAACTAACTGTTGACTAATCCCCAAGGGAATCTGCCTGAAAATCGTAGCACAACAACAACATAATAATAATAATAATAATAATACGGATTATATTATTAATAATATTATTCATAATAATTGTGTATTTAGCATTTAACCCTTCTTTGTAGTTGTTATTGTAATTGTAATTCAAATGTCTTCTTCAACCGCTGCAAAAAGAAAACAAAAAAAAAAACAAAACAATTCTTTTAAGCTAAGAAAAATGAGAGATAAATGATAAAATGTATTATGATCATCACGTTTGCTTTTCATTGGTTCAGATAGAATAATATTATTCATAGAAGAACCTTGCTTTTAAGCCATTTAGTGCTAACAGGTCCAACAACAGCAGGAATAAAATATAGAATAATTGTAAAACGCCTTTATCTATATCTTTAAATAGTTATAGATATATATGTATATTTTAAATATACTGTATTAAACATTTTGTATTTCTATCAAGAATAATAAAGTACATTCTTTGCGCTTTATAACATAATTCAATTAATATTTTTAATTTCGCTCTGTTGTTGTTTCCATTTTAAAATGTTTTATTTGCAACACTTTCAGGGGTCGTTATATGTTTAAAACAAGTAAGAATTCTGAAGTCAAGTCACATTGTTCAATTCGGAACAGCATTTCAAATAAATAATCACTTTCTTCTCACTTTCAAATATTCGAAATATTCATAACTAATCTCATTAGTCTCATCACATCTGTTGTAATATATAATAATAATGTATTGTTATATAATTATATATTGGTCGTTCATATTCCTAATAGTTATTTGGAATTTCAATACTTTGTATTTATTATTTCATGTAATAAATATTTCAATATGTGCAAATACAATATAATTTAAACTTAAGCATATCTGCTCTAGAAATAAATTTAAAACAGAAGATATGAAAGAATCAAAGTAAAATTATATTTTAAACTGACTAATTTTCAATGCGTCTACCGATAATTCTCCTCCAAATTCTTTTCAATGATTCTCTTGCACGTCTACAAATATAAAAATTACAGATTACAAATAAAAATTAATAGAATAATTGGTAACAAATTCATATTTACCTAGAAATACTAATGGGAGGCATATGGTGATCATCGGGCATAGAAAAAGCATTCATTTAAAATATTAAAAATACATATAATTACAGACATCAAATTAAATTAACAAATTAATATTTACCCAGAAAGATTAATGTGAGGCTTATTAAAACGATCATCGGGCATGAGAACATCATTGAACATTCGTGCATTAGAATGTTGCCTTTTATAAAAAGATTTTAAAATATTAAAGAAATGAATAGAGTTGTTAAAATAATAATTTATTTATATTTACCCACTATGCCTGTGGCAAGCCCCTTTTACCTCCATCGATGGCATTAAGATGACCAAGAATTGCACTAGCAATAATATTAGCCACATTCGAGACATTCTAGTATTAAGAAAAGATTTTCACAACTGAAGAGTCTCAAGAAAATCCAATTATTTTTATAGTGCATTACGGTGTGTCGAATATATTATTATTAGATTAGTTACTTTTAATGCAAATTAACTGAAACTTACTCGAAACTTCATACATATTCAGTTGTGTTTCTTAAACTTATAGACATTTTATGGACAATTCCCTTTGAAGAGATTTCAGTTTTTAAAGTCTCAAAAATACCTTTGAAGAGATTGCAGTTTTTAAAGTCTCAAAAATCGGTTGGTTTAAATATAATTAAAATTTTTACAAACTTGTAAATTGTTGGTATATTTATCAAAAGTAAATCTGATATAATAATATATTTTTGTCAAAATTCTACAATAATCCTGATACTTTTAGGATATTCAGAATCCTAGATATACATATATCAAATTTATTCTCTAGCATTTATTTTGTACTACCTTTTTTTTGGTACAGGGTCTAATAATAATAATCAAGTTGGCTTAGATTTTGTTGCTGCGTCCGTCTCACGATGTTATATCTACAAAATTTTCTAATGATATTTTCGCTGCGATTTGGCTGCCGTCTGATTGCATATACCGAGATTTGTGTATATGGTTATGGACTCTATTATATGGTAGATGAATTTGGTATGACGTTAGATCTCCTATTGTCAATTTTAAATGAATTTAATTGCCTTCACTTGATTTTAGGCTTTGCCGACTTAATGGAATCCATGATCATAATCGCTTTGGGTACTTCCCTTGTCATGACAATATTCATGTTACTTTCCACGCTGCAGGAACATGTGAGTTTCTCTGTGTCTCTGTCTGTGTGTGTGTGCGTGTCTCAAACGATATTCAATCCAGGAATCAACTGGCATTATTTTCACCTATCTTATGTGGGGCATCTTCACGACAATCTTCCTAGTCGTCTTTTATATAATCGCCTTTAAGAATAATACAATTGTTTCGGTCGGTGTGTTCTCGGGACTTTTGATTGGCACAATAAGTGAGTGCGCATTTGAAATTTTTTTGTTTTTCTAAGTATTTTGCTCTTATTTTTTTTTATATATCAACAGTTCCCAAGAGTTATGCCATGCTGGTGGTATTATCATTTATGCATATGCTTGTTTCCTCCGACAGCGAAGATTCATCCTGAGACGCCGTTAATCGGTTTTTAAAACATCCTAGCAATGGAACTTTCAATTTATTTCTTTTATATTTGTTTAGAAAATAAAATTCCATTCGTATTCGAATTCGAAATTCAAATTTAATATCAAAGTAGGCAGTGCTCAAACTGTGCTAAAGCTAACTGCTCACTAAGCAGTTCACTGCTTGTAAACTTGAACTGTAAGCAGTGTATGAAGCAGTTGTGCAAGCAGGTTGATTTTCAAAAGCAGTGCACTGCAAAGTGCCCGCCAAATTTGAAAATACTATATATTACTATTTAAATTTGTTCTTACATATTGGCTGTGCTCTCTTAAATTCTTGAATGTTTATCTAACTTCAATTGCAGCTTTGCCTCCATCTCCATTTCTGTATCTGCTTCTGTATCTTTCTTTATTTGAAACTTAATCGCAATCGATTTTGGGGCGGGAAATTGACTTAAACAATTTTCTAATTAACAGTAACTCAAGACTTTGGCAATGTCTGGCACTTGACCAGGCTGTCAGATAAATACCAATTGTAATTGTCATAGATTTAAAGATGCACACAAAAAGGACAATTGTTCTTGTTGTAGTTGTAGTTGTTGTTGCATGGAAATTACTTTCAATTTTATTGCACATGCAATATTTATGCTATTGCTGCATGCGAGCAAAAACATTTGGCTAAATTCAAGTGACATTCAAAAGGGGGTGTTGACCATGCCCCCTTTTAACAGGAAGAAGGAGAGCAACAAATGGAAATATTTGTTAAAAATTGTGTTTAAAAATCGATTTTAAAGCATTTTCTCTACACAATATGGCATCTGACAATGCAATCTGCATGTGTGTGTGTGCGTGTGTGTGTGTGTGTGTGTGTGTAAGGTGTGTGTGTGTGTGTAAGGTGTGTCTGTGTGAGAATGGTGTGAGTAATTGACTACGTGCGTATAAACTTTCTCATGGCATTTTATGCCAAACAACAAGTGCAACAACAACAACAACAACAACTGGTCTTGAGTGTATGTGTGTGTATGTGTGTGTGCCGTCATAAATATGCACTATGCTGGCCATTTGTCATGGCTTTTTGGCCAGTCAGAAAAGTAGTTGCGTTGGCCAAAAGCTGCAACAAAAATGTTGCTCAAGGCTCAAAACGTGATCAGGAGAGCGCAGTTTAATAGAGATTGATAAGGATAAGCAGCAACAACAACAAAAACAACAACAACAACAACTTGGATTGCAAATGGAATCACAAATAAGGATAATATATAAACATTTTCCTTAAGCAGCAAACATTCTAATAAGTTGACAGCTTTTAATACCCTGTCATGCTGTCAAATGTTGATAAATGGGTATAAGAAACTAGCAAATTAGTTTAAATTTATTTCCTCTTATTACAGGGTAACTACCCGTTGAGTATTTTATGCTTAACCAGCTTAAGAGATCTCCTCAGATCTAAAGCTTAAATATATTCTGGTTATAACATATCTATCTTAGTGAATTGTCAGCACTGATTGCAGGGTATCTGGTAGTCGATCATTTCATGTTTATAACAATGATACAATTGGACTTATTAGACCTGTAAAATGTGGTCATCTGAATTGTTATAGCTGATTACAGGGTAACTGTCAGTCGATCAAACTCTTTTATTGAATTGACTTAAAAGCAAATACTTTGAATGCAATTCGCACAACAATAACGACAACAAATAATATACAAGTATTTAGAGTATTTGCAGCCTTTGAAATATCTATAAATATTTATAGTTGGCATTAAAAGTATCTGCACACTTGGATATCCAACTGTGATATCTGTGAAAAATGCGAGAAATTCTATAGAAGAGGTAAAGGCTTACACTCAAAGAAAAATGCTCTGAAATTTTTATCAGACTTTTTTTAAAATGTCACTTAAAAATAAATATAACTAATTTAAATAGATTTCATAATAAATATAAAATTCTAACGAAATTTAATTGATACATAAAATTTTTCTTTTTAAAACATTTGACTTGTATTTAATCATGGTCTTATATTAAATGTATAGACTTAAATTAAGCTCATGTACACTTAAAAAGTTCGTAAAATCAGCAGCTGCGTATTGAGAATTCTAAATACGTAAAATATTTGACTTTAACATTTTCACCTCTGATTTATGTGAACTATAAAAATCTTTGATTTTAATTTAAATAAAATAGTCGAAAGTAAATTAATTTTTGAGAATTTTTAAAATAAATAGAATTCAGTATAAAACTTAATACTGTATTTAATTAAACCAAAAGGTTATATTTTTGATTTTATTTTTCTATTTAAATGTTATATGATAAAATTGATAAAAAAAAATTTATTTATTTTCTCAATGTGATTTTTTTGCTGAGTGTATAAATACTTGTAGGGGGTGATGGGAAAGGGGGCTGTGGACCATGCCCACTTTTACAGTTGTGTCACAATTGCAGGTTGCGCTCTCTGAATTTTCCTTTGAAGTTTGACTTTGATTTTCGATTGCTGTGGCAGTTTTTGAGTGTTGTTGTTGTTAGTGTTGTTGTTGTTGTTGCACGCTGGGCAAATACAATTTTAATGTTTCCGTTTACTTGCTATAGTAAATATATATGCATGAGTTTTCTGCGTGTTTTTCTTTGCAACTTTTCGCCGTCTTTTCGTCTTCTCGCTGCTTGCCACAAGGACGTGGATGGGAAGGGGGTTCCTGACATATCCACCCCCTCCTTACTTCTATCGGTTACACGGATTTCGTTTTTGGCAGATTTTGGCAACGAAAAATAGAGAGAGAGAGAGAGAGAGAGAAAGAGAGAAAAGAATGGGAAACAGAGGAAGTTGCATTTTGTATAATCTGATAAAATGTTGCAACATTTCTGCTTCTTTTTTGCTGCCATTTTTATCTGCAAACCTTAACAATATTACATAACAGATTGGTAGGGGATGAGAAAGGAGGAAGGGGGATGAAAAGAGGGGAAGAAACGTATGCAATGTGAAAATCCGATTTGTAAATATTTGAAGCATGCTTAAGCGCGTCAGATTGTGCATTATATGCATACTTTTGGCAGCCACTGTGGGCAGCAATAACAACAACAACATCGACAACGACAACAATAACAATAACAACTAATTAAAGACATTAGAGTTGAGGGTTCAAATAATTGCATGCATATTTTAGAGAGACAAATACATATATAAATTTAGATTTTGCTTAATGCCACGCCCACTTACAGGCAAAACGCCCACACAAAAACAATAATCATAAATGTTAACAAGACGCCCACAAAACTTAATGATGCCAAACAAAAGACACATCAGGACTCAAAGACAGGACATTAGTCTGTCTGTGTGTGTGTGTGTGTGTGTGTGTGTGTGTGTGTGACAGGTGTTAAGGTGTCTCCTGTTGTTTCATACTTCCTCTCTCTCTCTCTGTCTCTGTCTCTCTCTAGCTCTGTCTCTTGCTGGCATTAATTAGAAAACTGTGGTTTGTCTTTTCTCAATGAAACATTTGGCAGCAAATTTAATTTGCGGTTATTTTGTCACAGTCAATATCTTTCCCCTCTCTCTCTCTCTCTCACTCTCTCTCTATCTCACTCTTTCTGCAGCCATTTGAATTTGCTACTGAAAATCAAATCTCGACATGCCTTGATTAAATTTGCCTTATCCCAGTCTTGCAGAGACTCTCGTTGAGACTTTGATGGATTAACGTGTGTGTTGAATGGAAAGTGTAACACTGAGGTGCAAAAGTGTGTGTTCTCGCTACCCCCTTGCACAACAAAAGTCAAACACATGGGCAACCCTTGGACACAAGAGTACACTGACAAAAACGAGCGACAGAAAATTGTTATTTAATATTAAATATCAAATAAAAAGAGAGCATTTAAGGAAAAATTCAAAAATTTATTTAAAATTCACAAAAATTATCCCAAAATATTTTACTATTCAAATAAAACAACTTTTAAATAATAATAAAAAAAGAAAAAAACATAAATAAATAATTCTAGAATCAAGAATATTCGTAATATTCCCCTTAAATATATATTTTTGAAAATAAGACAACTTTTAGAAAGAAATACGAAAATTATTCTAAAAGAATAAATATTTATATATTATTACTTTTGAAAGACAACAAAAAATACAGAAATAATTCTAAAATCAAAAATCTGCATCTAAGTTAAAATAGATAAGCTTTCCCAAAATAAGTGGTCAATCAAGAGGTTTGTTTTCTTGAAAAGTACGCTGAGGATACACTTTTTTTTGCAGTGTATCGTTTCCATGAGAACTACGCGTGCCACAAACGAGACGAGACGAGATGAATGACTGATTGTCCTGTTAGCTGTGTAGACCGTTAACTCCATAACCATCCATAAATGCAACCAAAGAGTGAGAGAGAGGGGTGGAGAGGGGAGGTTAGGGGGGAGTTTCCCAGGCGACACGTTCGAGCAGGCACATGAAAAATCGTTTTCGTTGCCCTCGAATCTTATTATAAAACATGTGCTTAAGTAATAGCATCCAAGTGAAGTGTTTGACTTGACGCCATCTCCCTCTCTCTCTCTCTCTGCTCCTCTCTCTCCCTCTTCTGTCCTCGTCGTGTCATGTAACAGATTGCCAATGTGCCACGAAAGGGTGAAGATTAATTTGATGTGCCACAGTCACTGCACACACACAACACATCCGACAAAGAATCAAAAAATCAAGAAATCCTGCGGAAATCAGAAAATAGCTCAGGAAATAGTTGAAAAGAACGGCTTCAAATTGATTTTTGATATCCCATCGAGAGTTGACAAAAGCTGGTTTTTAACCTGTCGTCTTACAACAGAACTCTTCAGAAAATATTTAAACTATACACTGTTAAAAAATATGTTTTAAAATCAAGATTTTGGTCTCAAAACTAAGAATTTTGGTCTAAAAAATGCGTCGATTATATGTTTTTCCTTGGCTATAGCCGGTTTCGAACCCTCGACTTGTTACCAAACCTGAAACGGCGACTCTAACCAGATCACCACGGTGCCATTATTGTCTTCATATTAAATATGACATATTTATATTTTCTTATCAATTTAAGGTTTTTAATTCTTACATTAAGAACAGCGAATTTATAGATTAATTTTCTTGGTTTTAATAATTTGGTCTTAAAATGGTCTTATTTTAAGAACAAAATATTTAAGATGAATATTCTTGATTTTAGAAGTTGGTCTTTTTTTTCAGTGTACATAGATAATACTACGAATAAAAAGAACTCGCCAGTTTGCTTTTATGAGGACATCCAGATGCTACAGCATTTTTTTGGATACTAATTCTAATTGTAACTATAGAATAAAGTTATTTCATTCGAAAGAAATTCCCTCAAGGCATATAAATTTTATTTATTGAATTTAATGATGTATCTATGAAAATCAAAGAACTTTTCCTAACATAAAACCAATTTATGACATAAAATTCTTGTGGTAACTTTATAAAATGAAATTCCTTATAATGTGTGGAAATATTTCACAAAATAAATATCTTCTTCATTCATAAATAAATTATTTATACCGATAATTCCTGTCATAGCTATTGAAGAATGTACAAGAAAAACTTAAAGTTGATTGTACTGAGTTGTATTACGAAAATAGGAGAAAATGAGTTGTTCATAGAGCAAGAAATATGCACTTTATTTATGATTGAAAGCATAAATTGAAGTTTAAAAACCTTCAACTTGCATTCACACACACACACTCTCTCTCTCTCTCTCTGTCTCTCTCTCTCTCTTTCGCACACACACGGAGTTGGTGAGTTGTCTAAAAAGTCAATTTGCATTTGTGAAATTAACTTCGGAATAAAACAAAGCTCTAATTGGATTTCTAACAACGGCCGAATGAGGCTTTTGGCTTTAATTGAATTAAATAAGTTTTCGTGATGCATTTAATAATATTAATATGTATGTGGATTGTATTATATAGAATATTTAATTTAATAAGCTGCATAGCGTGACTTTTTACGTCGCGTCGTGTGTCACGTGGCGTATGCGTAATTTGATTATTAATTAAATGAGCCACCGTTTCTGACCCCGGCACTTAAATGGGCCAATTGCTAATCGAATTAGCTGGTAGAGCACAAGTGCCAGGATGCTGTCACAAAGAGAGAGAGAGGGAGGGAGAGTGCAAGAGAGAGAGAGAGAGAGAGAGAGGGAAAAACAATGGGGCATGCCTAATGACAAGGACGAGGAATACGTATACGTATACGTATCGTAGACTCGACCCAAAGCGAACGGAAGTAAACAAATCAAATAAGATTTATTATGTGACACGCATAAAATAAGGACATTCCTCAGATGAGTGAGATAGAGAGAGAGAGGGAAATATGGGAAATGGGAAATGGGAACAGCTTCTGGACAGGACAATGAGCCGTGACCCAAAGTCTATTAAATCAATTGAGTGTAAGATGGCACGCAGGAGACTTTAGTACGCGTGCAACATGAAAATGTTACCTAATTAAGTTGCCTCATTAGGCACACTACCTCCCCTTCCCCTCCTATCGTTCCCTTCTCTTTATTTTGCTTTGACTCCCTTTGTTATCAATCAATTCCTGGTTTGTTGGCTGGGGACATTGGCCAGATTATTGAGCCAATTATGTGCAAGTGCTTAGCGCATTGGCTGCTAATTAGCCACAGGCAAACGTGGCTAACGTGGCATGCAACAGCAGCAGCAGCAGCAGCAAGTGCATTTAAGCCAGATTCAATTGAGCCCAGCGGGAGTTGTCTATCTCCCTCTCCCTTCCTCTCTCTCTCTGTCTCTGTCTTTTTTGGACAGTGCTGAAAATCCATTTTCATGGCAACTACATGCGTTGCAGATGTGACTGCCACTTGCCACCTGACACCTCTCGAAATGGTCAACAACAGGCGTAACAGACTAAAAGGCAATGATGATTATGTTGATAATTAATAATAATGCTCGACTTTTAGATGCCCAGTACCCGTCAATCGCTCGATTCCATCAACATACGAGTACATGAAGTACAAATTAAAAAAAAGATAAAGATATATAAAAAATTTACTGTGCAAAAAAGATAGAATTATACTTCTCCCTCTAGTTATATTATTTTCGAAAAATGGTCCTTCATTTTCAGGATAATTTTCTTAAATTAATATGAGAATTCGAATTACGCATTTATCATTAGTAAATTCGCAGCTCTTAAGATTTGTTCAAGATTACTTAACTTAAACACTCGCTGTCGGAATAAGTAAACGATAAAATGGAAATTAATATTTACTTTTTTTTATTTGACGGGGAATTTTAAACTGCGTTTCATTCTATTGAATTTAAAAACACATTGGTGATATATTCGTGGTGAATACGTGTTCTCCTTTGGCAGGATAGGATGGGAGAATAGAATACAGTTTTCGAACTGAAAATTTTGGACTTACATTTTAATATTTGAATATTTATCTGCGAATAACTTGTAACATTCAATAATAAGAAAAACTTCAAAACTATGATATGCATTTACTCATTTGCAGCCATAAAGGTAAAATTCTAAATTTAAATTGATCTGTGAATACGACATAAAAGTATTGTTACCAAATTTGGTTACATTAACTCGTACAGTCTCTGAAATCGAGGTGTATTTTATTTAATATTTAGTTATTGTCAGCCGACTTAATAATATATATTTAAATTGAAATTAAAAATAATAAAATAAACTATATTTAAATATAAGTTATATTAAATATACGAATTGACAGAGGGCAGACATTGTCACAAAATTATAAACCTTATTTGATGATTGGATATTGGTTTAAAAACTACAAATCATAAAATAAGCATGGAAATTTCTTTTACTTTTGCAAGTTGCAACAAGAGGTGGCAGCAATGGATACAGAGTGGCATAAACAAGGGGCAGAGTCATGAGGAGGGGTTAAAGGAATGGGAGAAGGGAGAGGGGAGGGGAGGGGAGGGGAGGGGAAGGAAGATGTGCATCTGGCAGCGACATCTGCCGGAAGTAATAGCAACATAATCGATTTGATGCTTGCCACTGCTGCAGTTTACAGCCGGATGACGTGGAGAGGGACGGTGACGGGGAGAGGGGGAAGAAACGAATGCGGATTGCGGATGCGGATGCGATTGCAGACTCCGCAGGAAGTCATTTCCAACAATCCGAAGAAATATGTGAGCTACGAGAGATATTGCAAAGCGTATTCAAGCTCAAATCTAAGCACAAACGGAATTTCAATCTTTAGCCACAGTAAAAGATGTTAACGGAATGTCCTTGAAGTTGTTTAGTTTAGACTTGAGTTCTCTGACAGAAAATAAAGAAAAGGTTCTGAGATAATCTACTTCCTTTAAGAGATATACTTGATGTTAATATAGTGAGAGTACTTCTCTCTCAACCAGTTTCAGAGACAGTAGTATATTAAGGAGAAAAGTTATCTTCGACAATCTTTTCCATCCATAAGGATTAACTATTTGAGAAGTAAAAGAAATATCTCCCTCTATAACATTTTTAATTAAACGTCAATTTAGAGCAGTTGACCTAAAATAGTTTACAAATTTAAATTAAAAATTAGGAAATTTGATTTGATTCAACAATTAATGTAAAATATTTATAAAAAAAATAAATAAATAAAAAATAAAAATTGTTTTCTCTTAGATGTAAGTTCTCCTCGATTATGAAATAGGGAATAAAATTGTTGTTTTTTTACATTCATATACTCAGGCCTTCTCTTAAATTAGTCTAACTTAATGTATTCACAATAATTCTAAATTCCAAGCTGAGCTTTGACTACGTAGATATTTCTCTCTCTAAAGTTCTCAGTTTGCTTTTGATTTTCCACTGGAAAAGCCACAATTTGTCATAGATAATGCTAGCAAATATGTAATTTACAACCTAGACAATATCAGACTCGTAAAGTTGTCTAGACGTTTGGGGCCACAGCTGTTTTGGCAGCGCCATTTGCCAAAGTTTGTTTAACCTCTGACCCCCGTTTTGTTTCCCCTCCCCCTGCACGTTCCCACCATAAAACCGATGACAGCAACTGACACAAATCCAGCCAAGTTAAAAGTTAAACAAAACTGCCTTCTTACTCTGCTGCAATGTCTTATGCGGTTCTCTATCTCTTCTCTCTCTCTCTCTCTCTCTCTCTGTTTCTCTGAGATAACTGTCACGTGTTAGAGTAAGAAAATACAGATAGCATAGTTAAGGTTGGGAGACTTGACTTAGACTAGTAGATACTCCATATAAATAAATAATATGCAATATCAAATATAAAGTTTATTCTCAGAGAAAAGTATTTATCTAAAAGTTATTTCAATTATTGCTTTTTTTATTTATAAGCCAACATTGGCTATCAAATTATTTGACCTAATTAATTTATAAATTGAATCAAAGTCATAATCAACTTATTTATTTATAATCAAGATATTTATTGAACTAAATATGCCAGCATTTAATAATTATTGTTAAGAGATTTGATAAAACTTCCAATTAAATTAATTAAATTAAACTTGTTTTATGGCAGAAATACATTATTAATCGATTTATTTAATGCATAAAATAATGATTAATAAATTTGTTGAAATATAAATTAAACATGTTTCAGCCAAATTTTGGAAATTAGAAAACATCTATAATCTCTGTATCAATATATCAGGAAAAGAGACATTTCTTTCGTTAGCTTTCAAATGGAATTCTCATCAAAAACTCTTACCTGTATTTGTTATACCCGCTTGCAAGTCGCTCTGTGCATACAGGGTATGACAAATTGCAGCAAACTGTTGTCAGCTGTTGCAGCTTTTCTCGTTGTTATTGTTTTAGTGCCATTATTTGGCATAATACTCGCTCGCGAGACGTTGTCGTCATCAGTTTTGTCGCATTTTCGTTGAGCACAAGAATCATATTTTATAAGTACAAGGAAGAAGGGAGGGGGAGAGAGGAGTTTTGGGAGGGGTAAAAGTGGGGGTGGTGGAGACAAGCAACATCTGCAACGACTTTGGTCGCCAGGTGGGAAGTCTTTGCAGTTGCAACATTAACACAATTTCGCTCACCTGCTGCTATCTCACTTTCTCGCTCTAGCACAATTTCGTACTCTTTCTGACTGTGCTTTGCGCCCTTTGGCACTTTTACATTTTAACATAATCATAAATTTTTATGCGGCCCGCCGTCTGCAAGCAATGTTTGTAACTTCTTCTCCTTCGCCTCCTCTCCTCTCCTTCCTCTTTCTTGTAGTTTCTCTTGCCTAGTTTCGATAGTTGCCTTCCTCATTTTGTGGCACTTGTTGCACACGGCGCACTCAACAAATTGCTTCTCGTCCTTGTCCTCGTCCACGTCCACGTCCTCAACTTCCCTTGGCCCGATTTTGGGTGCTGGCCTTTATCGTAATCGTATTTTGTTGCTGCTCAAGTGTTTTCCTTGAGCTGTTTCCGTTTCTAATACATTTTGCGTGCTTGTGGCACGTTTCGTGTGGCAGCCACCAAGTGGCGTATACGTAATGTCTTCATTGTGTATACAACGCTGCAATTTATTGCAAATTTATGCCGCAACCAATCAAAACAAAACCAGAAGCTGCATCACAGCCATTTACAATCAATGCCTTTCCCCGTTCTTGCCACTTTCCACTTGCCACATGCCACATGCCACACGCCACACGCCTCGCATTGTGTGTCAATGCAAATCCAATTGACATTGCAATGACATCGCATCTTCTTCCTCTTCTTCTTCTGCTTCAACTGCTCTCTGTCAATTCGATGGGCATTCAATCTTAGTCAAGAATTGTGCTGGCAACACATTTGCAACGTGTTGTGGCAACAAGACCAAGCAATTTTCACAGCTCGCATTCAATTCAAAAACTGTCGAGCACTTGAGAAATCGCATCCTCTTATCTTTATCCAATTGATTTCAAGCAGCATAATTTGCTAATCTATAATAATAAGAGTCAGGAAGATTGAGATAGAAAAAAAAGTTTAATACTAGATGGAAAAAAATTAAAGCTTGAAAATAGTCTATATGAAAAGATTCAGAGACTCGTAATGAGATTGGAATTAAGATATATAAATTCAAAGTCTCGGATTTTAAAATTCGATTTAAATTGGAATATATATATAATAATTAACATACAACAAAATTAATAGTTAAACAAAATATACATATGTATATTAAATAATTATTTAATGCGGGATAAACAGATAAAAAAAATAAAATAAAAATTGCAATTTACGAATTTTTAATTAAATTGCAAAATAAAAGTTACAAATAAATAATAAAGAATCAATTTGAAATCAATGTCGCAACAGAAATAAAGTATGGCATATACTGCTATAAAATTAATTAGATAAATAGAGATTATTCCCTTACAATATCAAATCAAATGATAGATTTATATTCTGACGGGCAGATAGATAGATATAGCGCATTTGGCAATAATGGGGATATCGACGGATATGACTTTATAGGTTGATCGATTTATAACTTCGGAGATAGATAAAAAAAATATTAATATGTTTTGATTAAGGATTGATAGTAGATGATTAAGAAATAGAAAGATACAAAGAAAAACGGCTAGTTTTTTAAATAAATAGCTTGATTACAGATGCTGGCTTTGTCTAACGATATATATATAATTCCGTATGTTTTAATGCTAAATTCTTTAAATTTCGATATTTTGCTAGTTTTACATGAAAATGGTTTATATCGTTTGGGCTAGTGAAGTGCTTAAGGGATTAATCACTTTCACAGGGACAGTGAATGTGATATCAAGCGACAGCCATCAGAAAAAAATATGGAAAGAGTGGGAAATTTAAAATGATTTTTAAATTCATTTTCGCAGCTTTGCAATATTTGCGGAAAAGAATAAATAAAATAGGAAAAAAATTGCGTATACGCCTTGTTTGCTGCATGATTTGAGGGCTCTTTGGCGTGCCGTGTGTCGAGGTGATGGAGGAAGGGAAAAGGGAACGGGAACGGGGCGTGTTGTAGCGTTACAGCATATTTGCAATTTTAATTGCATAAATATGCAAAAGCCACAAAAAAAAGGACAACGAGCCTGAGCCTGAGGTTTCCAAAAACAAAAGACTTGAAACGCAAATGTTGTTAACAGGCTGGAACAAAAAATTAATCTCAAGCAGGTGGAATTAAAGCAACAAATTTACAACTATACTGAAACTACAATGAAAATGTGAATTCTTAAAGGCTTCTTTTAAACAAATGTGGTAAATTAAGATGTTTAATAGAATTTTATTTTTCTCTCTCTGCTTGAATATTTTATTTGCATATTTTGAAATTATTTAATTGAAAATTGAAATGCAAATTGTTTTTAACACGAATTTAATTTGTTGTGCATGAGTAAATAATTTGATTCCAATGTAAATAAAATATGAAATTATAATTCTAATTTGATTGTAATTGATATTTTCTATGCAATTGCGAAAAAAAATATACTAATTAAGCTGCAAGTGCGATAATATTACAATTAATAGAAAGAAGTAACATTGTCCCGACTATATTGAGTATTGGATACCCTTCTCAATAGATTAGTAGATGCAAAAAAATACAAAGTATACTTCCGACAATATTTAATTTAAGCATTAAAAACGTTGCATTTAATTTAATCATTTGATGGTCGTCACAAAAGACATCTTAAAGACATTCTCTTCGAATATTTACGTTACAAATATCCCCAATATGTGGTAATAACCCGCTGTTAGGGTAGAAAAAAGGAATTTGAAATTAAAATCGCTTTATGCTTGACTCACAAATTATTCAATTATGTAAATGCAATTGTAAAATGTTATCAATTAAATATGTAGATTCCCAAAGCTTAAAAATATGTAGCTGAAAATATTATATACACGTAATGCTGCTTTCTAAAAATAAATACATATGTATATGCGAATATACTCGTATTTAAAATGTTTTCAGCTTGGCTTTGACTACTAAATTCGCATCAGAGTTTTGCGAGTTTTTGGGGCAACTTTTGCAGTGGCCTTTTGCTGCTTTTGGTAATTGCCACAAGCCAGAAACGACTGCTGTTTGCTTTCCGGCGTCAGCTCCGAGCTGTGTGGCAAATAGCGAGTGGGAAGAAGAGAGAGAGAGAGAAGGAGGGAAAAGCAGAAAGCAGAAAGCAGGAGTTTGCCTCAACTTTTATGCTGGCTATGGGAGAGGGAAACACAATTCGTTTAGTCGTATATTTTGCATTTAATTCAAAAATTCTATAAATTGTGTTGCGTTTATAAATTGTGTTAAAAGTTGCGCCCATTGCCGGAAATTTTCGACAATCGCCATGCGATGCACGTAGTCAACACAGCAACAAATGACGCACTCGTTATCGTTGATTTTACCCCAGATCCAACCCCTGCCACCCCTTTTCTAAGTATTTAAAATTTGTGCGCCCCCAAAACACTTTCTCAGCGATATCGCCAAAGTCAATTTGTAATTAAGTTGCATTTATTTAAGCAAATTTTAAATAAATTACTACATTTGTATATTAGTACTTTGGCTCTTTCTCCCCTATTTCGCAAACTGTTAAACCTGGCATTAAAACTTTAACCGAACCCGTCGTAACCGGTGAAAACCGATTGAAATTTGTAACCGTAACTGAAACCGTAATCGAAAAATATTTTTTCCGCTGTACCGAAACCCATAAACCCAAACTCTTTAAACCGAAATAACCGTTTAGTAACCGATTCATTCATAAGGGTTAATTTCGGTTCTGGCCGTTGCAGTTGCTGACTAACTTTCAACTGCCATAACTTTGTCAAAAGTCAATCAATTTACATGCGCATTGTAAATTTGATCATGGTTTTACCTCTAAATTCGTTCTGCATTTAAAGTTTGTTCATTTTTAAATTTTTGAAAATTTCGAATTTTTTAGAAATTTTACAGTGTTACCCCTTATCATTTTTCGAAAAATTTCGAAATTTTCGACTTTATTAAATTAACAAAATTTAAATGCAGAACGAATAAAGAGGTAAAATCATGTTCAAATTCACATTGCGCTCAGAAATTGATTGAGTTTTGACAAAGTTATGGCAGTTCGAAGTTATTAAAAATCAGTAAAATCAAAATAATCGAAATTTTCAACCGAAACTTACAAAAAACCGGTAACCGTTATGAAACCGATACTCCAAGATTTTGCATAACCGATAACCGAAAGCCTTAATTCGAGCATAACCGAAACCGTAACTGAAACCGATATTCGTTTCGGTTTTAATCCCTGTGTTAAACCGATATTTTTTATTTCATGACTCCTTTTAAAATTAAAGCTACTTTAAATTTCGCTTTTATTTCAGTTTCCTCTTACATTTCTCTCTGTAAGGTGTTTCTGTTTACCAGAACTGTCATGTACACACTATATATCTGTTAAATATTGTCGTTTTGCATGCTTAAAACGTTTAGCAATTATTTCATTTGCGACTCGGATTTTAAATGTGGCTCTTATGAGTTCTTCCCCCTCACTTCTACCTCCCCCTTGTGCTCTCATACTGCCAGTCACGATTGTTGTCGGAAACTTTGCAAAATGATTTCAAGTGCATTAAATTGGATGCTTTGCAACAAATGCGACTAATTAAAATGTGGGCTGAGAGGCGTGGCAAAGTAGTTAAGCGGCTCTGTGATGGGTGGATGAGGTGGATGAGGTGGTGCGGTGGATGAGGTGGTGGCATCAGCATCTTCAAAGTTTTTGCGGCGTGTTGAGTTTTGAGTTTTGAGTTATGAGTTGTGGCATGGTTGTTGTGCTAACCGTTCAACAGTTCAACTTGTAGCTGACTGACTCCGGCTCCGGCTCCGGCTCCGACTCCGACTCCTGACTTCTTCCCTGCCAAGGTGAGGAAGCATTTGCGCAGACAACCACAGCCAGAGTTAAAATTAGAGCCGAAGACGGAGGATGTTGGCAAGTTTTTGTTAAGCATTTTGCACAATTTGTTAAAATAATTATCCATTTTAGCCAAATTCAAAGCGGCAACATTAAAACTTTTAGTTGCAAACTTCAAATGAATTAACTAACAAAAGCTTCGCCTAGACAATGAGAACTCAGCCGGCAGCCAGACGATGATGCTGCCAAAGCAGCAAATGATCCTAAACGAGTGAGAGAGAGAGAAGGAGAGGAGGGAAAGAGAGGGAGTTCTCCTACACATTGCTTGATGATGGCTTACCCTTTAAACAGAACAACAATAACAACTACAGCTTCCTATGAAATGGATGTGAACACAAACTGTGGTTCAATATTGTTGAAAAGTGTGCGCTGATATGTTGACATAATCAATTTGATTAATGCGATGATTAAATGCATTAATAATTTCATAACATTTGCAATTATTATTCATTAAATGTATTTATATTTTGAATTTCAAATGGCATTTGTCATTTTCATATTAAGTTCAGTGACAGATTTATACTCGTAAGCCATTAAATAATACCAAATTGAATCTCTTTAATTTGTAATCGGATTTGGCTGCGAATTTATGCAATAAATTTTATTGCAAAGTTAACTCGAAATTTATTATCTTTTTAGTTTCAAAATAGTATAAGCTAGTTTTATAATTATATAATTATATTAGAAAATCGAAAATTAACTTAACAAAGATTATAGTTTTATACTTTTTACATTTCAGAAACCTTACAACATTTACAATAATTAATATTATTGCTTTCTCTGGTCTGTTGGCTTCATCAGAAGTTTGATAAGGAACTGAAACTGATAAGCAAGTAAGTGACATTTATAATTTTCTATAAACAAGACTGGGGCAACAAACAAACAAATATCAAGAGTCTATTCAGAAAGAAAAAAGAATAGAAAACTGACGCTATGATTATAAATAATAATAATAATAATGAACAACATATTCCTGAGTATTTAAAAGTATAATTACCAAGAGAGTAAACCCTATAATCAGCAACTAACGCAAATACTTACTTTTCAGATACCTTATCAATGCATTAGGGAAATACCCTCAGTTCAATCGTAATAAATTTTCCATTATTATTATCTCGGGTTTGTGCACTTCAGCAAAAGTTTGATAAGCATCTTTGATTTACATTTAGTAAAGAAAGAAACAAAGATCAAAAGTCAAGTGTTTATATTTATTTAAAATTCTTTCTTGGTTGTGCATTATCTTAATATTTACGAAGCTCTGTCAAAAAAGCATAAAATGAGATTACCATCATTGTATTTCCCTCATAAAATTGACGAAAAGTAAACATCAAACCCTTTTCGGAATCCTTAGTAGCCTGGCTCACCTCGTTCAACTTTTGAATGGAGACGTTCTTAAAACCATTCAGACGACTCGAATAATCATTTCCATATATCGTCGTAAAGCGATCAAATTTCCCGTTTGTATACAGATTTGCTCGTGATGCAAATTCGTTTTTCATCAATGTTTCCTCACTAAACGCTGATGTAAATTCCCCATAAAGTTTTTCCAATTCCGTATCATTCAAATCAGAACGTTTGTTAATCCAGTGATTTAGGAACGTCTGCATTTTATCGATGACATCTTGTGGTGCTTTCTGAGTATCGATAATCCATTGTGCAAATGATATTTTGTTATCAAATTCCGCTTTCATGATACCATCGAAATAGTTCTCGCCAAGCTGTTTGAGTTCATTAATTAGGGTTTTATCCTTCTCAGGAATATCTCTCGGATCCCCTTTGACAATACTCTGCAGTTAAGTTCAAGTTAATTAACATTATTTTCTTATTTTTCGGTATAATTACCAAGAGAGCAAATCCTATAAGTAGAAAGTAGCGCATCTTGAGCAATGCTTTAACAGACTGTGAATTAATTCAACGGAGTTTAGCATTTTATACTTCTTATGTTTGAGAGACCTTATCAATGCAGTACTGGAAAAACCTAGAGTTCAATTGCAATCCATTTTTCCACAATAATTATTATTAATATTATCTCGGGTCTGAGGACTTCAGCTGAAGCTTGATAAGAAACTGGAGCTGATTGTGTGCCTCGACTTTGGAAAATACTAAGTATTAATCTTTGGGATTTTATTCTTTTTATTCCCTGTACCCATTGAAAATGGGAAAAAAAATCATATTTCATCTAACTTAATCACAAAATGCAACTAAACTACACAGTACGAGTTTTATTATTATACTTTATTAAGTTTTTGAAATTAAAAATTTAATAAAAATGATATGAAATAATTTAAAAATGTTGCTAGCAACTTTTTGACACTTTTGAAGCTAGAATGTTTCAAATAATGTTGGCCAATTTAATTTTTAAATGTGTAATATTTGCTTGAATTCCATTTTTGTGTATCTGGTGTCAATGTGCAAAATGTTTACTAATTTCCGGCTTCATTACGCTTAAAACCATTAGCAAACTTTTGAAATGAATCCTGAGCCAACGTTCGAAACGTTTCGTTCCCTTCCCTGCTCAGTGGCATATAATTTCCCAATTCCCATTTCCATTTTCCCCTCTAACTTGGAGTCGATGATACAGCGGGTATCTTTATTTCATTAGCAGCAAAAACTCTCAACTCTCAACTCGACTCGCGACTTTTGGCACTTTAACTCCACAGTCCAACTCTCAGTCTCTCAGATATCTGTATATTGAAATAGATATAGAAATGGGCCGAGGCATCTTTGACTTTTAGTGGAAGCCAAGGCAATCGACGGGACTCTAGAGGGTATTAATATTGTCAAGGAGGGATACTCTTGATAAGTGCTGTTTAATCAAACATGCCGAAATTGTCTAATCTGGCATGGTAATGGGCTAAGAGTGCGGTTGCCAACTTATAATTAGTGTTGCATGCTTTTCGGGATCTTTGCCGAACCACACAGAAACCGCCGAAACTCAATTGAAAACTGTCCAAATGCGAATTTAAATACACTTGACGGCGATTTATGCTGCAAACTTGCCACAGCAACAACAACAGCAACAACAACAACAACGGCAACAACTGTTGCAAGAGCTCCAGTAAAAGCTGAAAATTTATCACCGCAACGTTGCGAGTCTGGAACCTGAGGAAAACCACAACTTACCCAGGGAGAGATAGAGAGATTGAGAGAGAGAGAGAGAGAGAGTCTCTGTAGACTTTTGGACTGCGGTCAAACATCAGCTGGGACTCGTATCTGGAAAGTGAAAAATTAAATAACAACTTGAGAAAACTAAAGACACTGAAGACAATATTCTAGAGATGAAATAATGTACAAGTTGTTCACGACATTCTCTCTACACTGATAAAAAAAGATTTTAAACTCAAAAGTTGGCTCTCAAAACTAAGAGTTTTTTTTGAAACACTTCGATTTTTTTAAATTTATATTCTTAGTATTGGTAATTTATTCTTAAAATGAGATGAATGTTCTAGATTTTGGAAGTTGGTCTTTTTTCCAGTGTAGAGATGAAATAATGTACAAGTTGTTGACGACATTCTCACTATACTGATAAAAAAAGATTTTAGAATCAAAAGTTTACTCTCAAAACTAAGAGTTTTGGTCTAAAAAATGATTTTAGATTTTTATTCTTATATTAAAAACTGCGATTTTTTAAATAAATATTCTTAGTATTGGTAATTTATTCTTAAATTAAGATGAATGTTCTAGATTTTGGAAGTTGGTCTTTTTTCCGGTGTAGAGATGAAATAATGTACAAGTTGTTGACGACATTCCCTCTCAGAGGGAGGGGAGAAGCACTGCACTTGAGGGGGAGGAGATGACTCAGAGGGCAAACAACTTGAGTGCAAACTGGTCAATAGTCTGAAATAACAAGAAGACAATAACACTGGCAATAACTTGTAGCAGTCGAGTGTCAGTTAGGAGGGAGGATAATGTATTGGTAGATACAGGGGAGTAGAGGGAGGGGAGTGGAGGAGTCTCAAGCTGTGTTGGCTCACTTGGCGCGTGGTCAAGTGTTTGACAGCAGCCACAGCTTCTGTCTTCTGTCTTCATCTTCAGCTTCAGCTTGAGCTAGTTCTTAATTAATTTTTATGAATTGCATGAAATTTTCACAGCGAGTTTATTCAGTTTTTGGGCAAGTGTCTGTCAAGGGCCAACAGAACAAGAACAAGAATGAGAACCCGAACAAGAGCAAGAATGAGAACCAGAACAAGTTCTAGAACAATGGGAACCACTCGAGTGGAGTAGCAATTGCCAAGATGATGATTAAGAGTGGAATAAAGTTGCATTTAAATATCACAACTTGAGTGCCCTAAAGTCAAAGTTCATATTTAACCAAAGATTTGATACACTTGCCAGGGTTCTGTAAATTCCTAGAACAATTTTTGATACAAAGAAAAACGATGTAAATATTCCCCAAAAAGTGGATATATTTAATTAAATGAAAATATCTAGAAAACAATTCAATTGTTCCTACAGCTAATTAAACATATATGTAATGCTGCACAAATGTCGGGACCCAAATATAATACCATATGTAAGGGTATGACAAATTGCAATGATTAATAATTGTGAAAAAGCCAAGAGTTGTGATAATGAGTCGATATTTATGTGTTTCTTTAATTTAATTAACAAATAATATACTGAAGAAATTAAGAATTAAGTTGAGACTTTTCAAAAATGTAATAATTTATCTAAAATTTGTTGCAAATATTGGGGAAAACCCATAAAAACTCAATAAGATCAATGATGTGTGAGTTGAAGGTTTATAATAAGATTTCACAGAGCTTTGCACACGTACAGTGTCTGTGTGAAAGCTCAAAGCTCAGCGCAAAGCTTGTCAGGCAAAGGTATGCTCACACTTACCAATACAGACACATACACACTTGAAGTAACTGACGCCTGCAGCTGCCACTTGGGCTGTGTCCACTTCTGTGGCATAAAGTTGCTTGAGTGCTGGTCCTGGCCTGGCCAAAATGTATTACATGCATTTATATTAGCTATCGCTTGCAGTTCTTTCTCTCTCTCTCTCTCTCTCGCTCCATCTCTCTTATCTTGGCCGACATCAGTTGAGCTGTCTTCAAGTTCACTTGAAAATCAACAAAAATATATATTCTCGTGCTGTCAGAAACAGGCTGCCACAATCTTGGTTAGCAGCTGCAACTAAATTTAGTTACTTGCAACCACTTGAATAAAGTTCACTGGACATTTGTCTAATGATGACAAATAAGTTGAGAAGAAGAATAAGAAAATAGCAGGAAGAACATATGGGACCATTATCAATGGCAGACTGCAATCTTAAAAGCTCTCTTCTTCTCTTTTTTTCTGTCTCACTTTTGGCCAAGTTATGAGCCAAGCAATTAAATGTAATTTAATTTGCCCTCAGCAGTGACTTGACTCGAGCCAGAAAAACTAATGAATTCCACGCGAAAAGTCAAGTGCCAAAATTTATGACCAAATGCCAAGAGATTGAGAAAGAAAGAGACAGACTGCACGAGAGAGTGAGTGAGAGAGAGAGAGAGAGAGAGACCTGACAAATGTTCGACGTTAGACGTAGACTTAGGAGCTCTAAAATTTGGCAATAAAACACTCGGCAATTACTGGCCCCGAGTCGAGGTTGTTGGTCGATGTGCAGAAGGGAAGAAGTGAAGAAATGAAGAAGGGGGAAAGTCACTGCAGCTGCTTTCTCCCCTTGTTCCCCCTTTTTTCCCCCTGCTGTCTCCCCTCGCTGATCACAGTTGACTTTATCGCCGCATATTTCTTTTGCCTTGGCCCATAAAACATGGCTCAAAGCATTTCGTTTCGTTTCGTCATTTTCATTTTCATTTTCGTCGCCAGTTTAATTTAATGAAGACATTTCATTTAGCAGCTTTGATTTAGCCACGCCCGCGTCATTCTCTCCCTGCTTTTGGCCAGCTTAAAGTTGCTTAAATAAATAAAGCCGCAAAGTAAGCACTTGCAACAACAAGGACATGCAACAAAATCCCTTTGATTGCACGACGCAGCCCGTAAATGTTTAAGGGCTATTATTGCAACAATAGTTGCAACAACGGCAACGACGATGACGACGATGACGACGACGACGACGACGACGCACAAAATGACGAGTTGCAGCCATAGCCATACACTGAGAGAAAATTATGCTACTTAAATTAAGTTCAAATGAACTCTAAGTATTTTTGAAACAATTTATACTTGATCTAACTGCAAATTTCTCAAAATTAGCATAAAAATTCTTTACTTTTTGCAACTACTACTAATATTAATATAAGAACAAGGAATCTTGAATCAAGTACAACTCTAAAATTACTAGAAATAAATACGAAAATTCTTTATATAAGTTCGGGACTCACAGATCAAGTTTGTGAATCTTAAATCAAGTATTTTAATTCTTACATATTCTTAGTGTTCATTTGCTTAGAATTCTCAAATAGTTCTTGCTTTTCTGCTATGAGGGGAACTTAAGACTATATTTAATAGAATAATTTCTGTAGTCAGTCTTCACTTGTTTTCACACTAACTAAAAGCCTTATTACACTCATGCTTAAGTCAAGTATCATGTTCATATCTTAACATTATTTTGTACTCAGTTCGAGAATTAAATGGACTTTGATAAAGTTTGAATTTTACTTAAATCAAGTAAGTTTTAAAGTAAATTTGAGTTTGAAAATTCTAAAATATTTAAATTTGGTACTTGAAATAAGATCGAAATAATAATAAGTTTAGGAAATTCATTCTTAGTGAGAAATCAAGTTCGAAATATGTTTGAAATACTTGATTTTGTCCCTCAGTGCAGTTTCTCTCACTCTTTTTTGTGGCCCATTCGAAACGGGGAAATGGATGGATGGGAGGGAGTTGTGGCGAGGGGAGGGAAGGGAAGGGGAGGGAAGGGAATGCAGTTGGATGCCCGTCATTTATGCAAATGAGGCCAAGGATGCGATGCGTTGCGACTGCCCCATTTAAGCGGCATTGTGCGTGCCTCTGATCGATAATTGTCACTGTCGTCAAATGTGCCAAATGGCCAACAACGTGCCGAACGTGCTGCCCATGGATACAGTCTTCTCTCTTTGTTCCCCTTCCTCTTCTTCCCTCTCTCTCCTTTAGTTTCCTTCCATCACTCTGCTGGCAGTTTGACATGCAAGTTGCAACATTTGCTGCAACATTGTTCGCTTCGCTCCGCAAATTGTTGCCAAATATTGAGTTGACTTTGAGTTTGATTGGAATTTAGTTGCCACATTCGAAATGATTTCCCTTTAACGATAACTGAGATCATTTATAGACAATCAATCTGTTTGGACACTCAATTGGTTTATTGCAAAAACATGCCAGAACTTTATAAAATGTTGGTCAACTTGCAGATAAATTAAAGGGAATTAATACTATTGCGAGTTTGAGTTAAAAATCTGACAAACATGGGGAGGATAGAAAAAAAAGATAGGTACATTGATAAATGGTATTATTATGATACAACTTGGCATTTTTTAGTGACGTAGAAAATGAAGGAATATTAAGTTAGAGGCTATATAGTGATGAAAATTACATTCCGCAAGGAGGTGGGTTAAGTTTCGACAAAATCCTCATCGTAAAATTAGTAAAATTTATTTATTTTGAGTTTAAAGTCAACCTTTTCCGCTTGTTTAAATTATTATAATTATTAGAGCACCTCACGAGACATAAAAATTAGCTTAAGGTAGAGACTTGGCATTCACTTTCTAGGCCGTATCATCATTACGGCTCTTTTAAGCGAGTACTCCCAACCACGAAAATCCTTCCAATTGATGCCTTTACCATGGGCGTTGTCTTTATATTTACCCGCTAAGTGGCTGTAAGAACACATGTCGATAAATGATTAAAAAACAATATACAATTTTTCATACCTGTCGTGACAACTTTGATACCACCAGGCGCCAGTAAATTGTTCAGCGCAGTTATTCGAGTAACGATCATTGTCACGATCATAAGTTGAAAATTTCATGGAATGATGCCTTTTGAGTGAATCGCCCGCAGTTCCATTGGCGTTTCCCAAAGTGTGAAGAGCATATTGTTCATCCTCGTCTCCTATTGCAAATTTCTCATAAGTCTCAAACTTTTCAGTTCCCTCAAAGTCCTCGAGAACAACGAGCAATTCCTGGCTGTACTCTGCCGTCAGGGCATGAATTTTATCTAACCCCAGAAAGAACTCGCCATCCAGATCTCCGAATCCTTTTTTGTAGGTATTCCAGTTTCGGTAAAAGTCGACACTTCCGTCCATTCGATTCAAAATAACAGTCCAACCTCCTCCATGAGTCTGTGTATCACAAGTCACTCTGAAGGAGTGTTTACTGTAGGCTGGAATAAGTATCTCGTAGATCCCACTAGGTTTAGAATTACCGGTTGCTTCGGCACAATTACGTCCATAAGATGTCAAATGATGTAGATGTTCTGTCTTGATTAAATTATTGGGCAACTTTCCCTGTCGTTCTAACTCATCTCTAATAAAAGTTTAATTTTGGTTTAAATTTGTTTAAAAATGTCAAAATCTCACCTCAATTCGGTTATCTGTGAACTAATTGAAAGAAATGCTTTAGTCTCGTTAAACTCGGCAATCTGAATAGAATCAGAAAGTCTAGTATTTGTATTTATTATTAATAAAGTGCAAATTATTTTCAAGAACATTTTGTAACTGCAACTAACAAGATTCCGTTGAAGACTGAACTGAGAGATCTCTTTTATGCCGATTTTTGTATAGAAAATGCAAATGTTTTTTATCATTTGCCACCTTACTATAAACAATAATAAACTAAGCTGTTTAAACATAATTATATATTTGTATATTTTGCTTAATTTGTGAATTGTTTTGCTAATGATAAAGCTAATTTGCTCAACAATAGCAAGAAAGACAAGGGGGCTTCGCCTCCTGCTCGCTTCACTCGCCTACCCCCGGCTCGTTTTCCTCAAGCATTTCGATGCTGTTCGACACGCCGAAGATTCGATACTCTTGAAGAACGCTGTGTTAAATGTTCGACTGATCGTTCCGATGGCAGTTAAAATAAAAATTTAGTGTGGATGTATAAGACAAACTAATAGACGTAACCTGTCAAACTGACTGAACTAAGAGACCATTTTTATAGCAAATTCAACAATGGGTTATCATTTATCACTAGGCGATTATCAAACTCATAAGACTTTATCATCTTTGAATATTATATAGGTTGTAATATCTGATATATATTCTTTATGGTGCGACAACAAAAATGGTCATAAATTGTCAGATTCTGTAATTTATTTTAAAGTGATAAATTAATTCCAGTTAAATTAACTTAGAACTCTAAAATGTAATACACTTTTAAAAGTGTTGATGCCACTCTCAAATTATCTTTTCAATTGATTTTCGATTATTTTCAAATCAATGAGTCAAATGAAATTATATGTTGATTTTGTTAATTTCATAATGAAAGAAATACAAAATGCGGCCAATACAAGTATTTATGGTCTTTTGTTGTGTTGGCCCAAAATCTATAAAATATACATTTTCATTTGGCTTTCATCTTTGGAAACGGTCCAACAGCCTAACTGTAATTAGAGCCAAGAAACTTGGCCGTGGCTAATGAAAATGGTCCAATGATTAATGAGCCGAAAATGATGTGGCATATTGGAGCAACAATTACAACAATAATAATACAAAAGCAGCAACAACAAGCAGAAGATGAAAATGAAAATGAAATCAATACAATTTTTAGCCATGTGTTGTGGCATGTGGCATGCGGCACGTGCCACTTGCCACTTGCCACATGCTCCTTCATTGAAACGAAAATCCATCTTGATTTGGAAAATGGA
This sequence comes from Drosophila kuntzei, assembly GCA_035042165.1. Lineage (NCBI taxonomy): Eukaryota > Metazoa > Arthropoda > Insecta > Diptera > Drosophilidae > Drosophila > Drosophila kuntzei. The sequence goes on from JAWNLU010001430.1 coordinate 774,851, forward strand.
AAATCTTTTGTCGGTCCGCCAGATGGCGGCTATTTGTCGAATTTCGACACTTTTCCATTGCCAATTTTCGCCCATCGCATTGTTAATTAATTAAATTTTAATTAGGCATGTACCGCCCCCCCCCTCCTTTTGCACCGCCTTGTTAAATGTCTTGTTCGTTGTCTGTCGCTTGTTGCTGTTGCCGTCTTGTTGCTAATTGAAAATGCGGCGTGTCATTAATTAATTCAGTGGCAACATTTATTAATATTCATTATACGCACCGTTGTACGCAGCATTTGGCCGAGCACTGGACACGTTAGTGTCAAAGTGGGCGTGGTCGTTGTCCTGGTCGTGGCTTTGGCCTGCATTTTATTTGCGGCCTCTTTTGTTGTGCTCTTGGCATTTGCTTAACCCATTTTCACTCACTTTTTCACACACTTTTCTTCATTTTTTTTTTGTTTTCTCTCGCCAGAATGAAAACTTTTTGACCTTTTGTTTTTTGCTATACCTCTCTCTCTCGCTCTCACGCTCTCGCTCTGTCTCTGTTTATCACGTTTATCTTTGCCCGCATTGCCGTTTGCCTTTCTTGCTTTGACACTGCGGCGACTGCAGCATTTTCACCATTTCCCAAGCCCCTTCCTTCCCTCCCCGCTTTTCCTCACTTGCCGTTTGCATCCCGTTTATTTTGCGTCGTTTTCTCTGTGTGTGACTTTAAGTGTGTATAAAATATGGCGCTAAAATGCAGTTCCCCCACACGTAGCTTCCATTTCCCAGTCTTCTTCATATCCTCTTCCTCCTCCACCTCATCTCTTATTTCACCGAGCTGCTCCTGGCACATTCATTAGAAACGCTCTTTGGCTTCGCATGGTTTTTATGGCCACGTGCGATGTTTAAAATTTACTTGCTGGCATTTTTGCAGTCAAGTTGCTTAGCACTCTTCCTCTTCCTTCTTTTTGTCCATCCTTTTTCTTGCATCGATTTGGTTTATTTACCCCACTATGAGTATTTCTTTTTCTTCTCTGTGTTACAGCATTTGTAATCTTTTTCAAGTCCGCTCCCCATAGGCTGTTGTTGATCTTAAGCCGTATGCAAATCAACTGTTAGCTCCTCCAACCAAATGAAATGTCCTTGCTTGCCTATCACTGTATAAACAGCTCGTATCTGAGGTTCTCAGCTCTTCTGCTCTTCCTTATGCATTTCTTGTGTCAACATTAACATTAGTTTATCTTTGTACCAATGTTGAGTTTTTTAACAATTCAAATCGTGAGTAGAACTTTGTTTTAGAACTATTAAGTATGAAAATCTGTCGATTTATTAGGTAAATTATATTGCATTTCATTAGATCTCCTAATAAAGCTTTATTAGGTTATTGGTTTGAGCTTTATTTTATAACTTTTGAAAATGGAAAGGAATAATAAATTTAATTTAATCAACGGCTTTCGAAGATAATGACTTTTTTCCTTAAATACTATGTTCTTCAAATAAAAGAACTTTAAGTAAAATAAATAAATTGTCTTACAATCGAAATGTTTTCTCTATATTTACAAATAATTCGTTATCTCAAATCAGACTCTCAGGTAAAACTATAAGTGGGCTTTACCGAAATTAATATATGTTTTTATTCGAAGACTTGATGTGCTTTCGGACTCTTCATTAATTTAATTGTTAAGCCATAGTTCGACAAATTAAAACTTTTAGTTTTATTGCATTTAATTGTTATTCTCAATATAAGTTTTGAGCAGTTGGTAAACCTGATTCATTTATGATGATAATTTAGTTATAATTCTCAAAAATGTGTCATATTCTCTGTTGTTTTTCAAGCTTTTAGCTTTATTGTGTTTGTTATATTTAAGCTTTCATTTGCTAATAAATCTTATTTTAAATTATGGTTTTGCTTAAAACAAATTTAAATGCTGGAATTTCAAATGTGTTTCTATTGAGTTGTTTCAAGTTTCGACTTATTAAAATGCGGCACGCAGTCGGCGCATGTTTCTGGCCGCAAAGGGACATTCAAAGTCTCCCCCCCTGACACAACCCCCTTCGCCGTAGCCTCTGGCCCTAGTGTTTACCCCTGACCGCGGCAATCAGACGCTTCCACGTGCTCTAGAGATTTACTACAAATTACTGAGTGCTATCCGAGCCGCATATCGCAAAAGCGCACATCGCGGTGCCCAGTTTTTATCAGTGTACATGGATCTTGGCTTTCTGCTGCGGATGTTGCGGATGCGGATGTGGATGTGGATGCGGATTCCTGACACTCCCTCTGCTCCTGCTGCTGCTGCTGATGTGGCGTTGTAATTGAACCGGAAAATTACATATTTCAAGCTATTTTTACGCCGAGTTTAATGTCAGACGTGAGGCAGCAACAAAAAAAACAAGAACAACAACATTCAACTCTGTTTGTGGTCAGCAGCAATGAAATAATTTATTGTTGCCTACTTTGCAGCTGCCCCAGCACGTAGCACGAGTTGCCAGTTGCAAGTTGCCAGTTGCCAGTTACCAGTTGCCAGTTGAGTGGCAAAGATAAGCGAAAGATACGTTCGCAAGGTATGCTTTATAATTGCATACGAATCGAATATACCACTTTACTATGCTATACACTGAAACAAAAAATAACAACTTATAAAATCAAGAATCTTACATACTTTGTTTTGAAAATAAGATCATTGAAATTACAAATATTAATCAGGGATTAAAACCTTAACCCAAACCGTAATCTTTAACCGATGAAAACCGATTGAAATTTGTAACCGTAACTGAAACCGTAACCGAAAATACTTTTTCCACTGTACCAAAACTCTTTAAACCGAAATAACCGTTTAGTAACCGATTCATTTATAAGGGTTAATTTCGGTTCTGGCCGTCGCAGCTATTGAGCAACTTTGATAACTTTGAACTGCCATAACTTTGTCAAAAGTCAATCAATTTCCATGCGCAATGTAAATTTGTGCATGATCCTCTTAATTCGATCTGGATTTAAATTTTTGTTCATTTTTAAAGTTTTGAAAATTTCGAATTTTTTAGAAATTTTACAGTGTTACCCCTTATCATTTTTCGAAAAATTTCGAAATTTTCGAATTTTTAAAATAAACAAAGTTTGAATGCAGAACGAATTTCGAAGTAAAATCATGCACAAGTTATGGCAGTTCAAAGTTATTTAAAATCAGTAAAATCAAAATTATCGAAATGTTCAAACCAAATTAACTAAATTTATATGAGGTCAAATGTTGTTCTTATCACTTTCTGTAGACCAAAATTCGTAGTTCTGAGACCAAAATCTTGATTTAAGAATCTTTTTTTATTAGTGTATCCATACGAACATAAACCACAATGCCAGCAAGTTAAAGAAGAAGTCAAAGGATTGCAATTGAGCCACAATGGAGGACACTCGATTTAGACGATTGAGTCGATTCAGTTGATTCACTCGATTCACTCGACCTAACCCAACGATTCCAACATCTGTCGCCGACATAAACGCCAGCTAATGGACTCGCAAATAGGTTAAGAGACTTTTACCCTCCATTGAATCATTCCGGCAATTGAAGCAGTTAATGTGAGGTCAGATAAGCACATGAGCCATGAGTTCATCCAATGTCCAGTGAGTGTACTCGTGTACTCTCATCGAACACAATTGTCTGGCCAATTTGAGGGTATCAACTGATCACAATACAAATCAAAACACAAACAAATCAATTCCCATTGTTGTTGTTAGAGAATCTATTGCATATCTATGAGTACGTGCATTGGGAATTTCATTTAGAGAGATTTGAAGTGTAGCTCGAAAACGATACAAATACCTTAATAGGATTTCGACCAGGCTGTGTTTTCCACTCGTTGCTTAATTGTTCTCTCGTTACTTTTAATCTCTCTTCTAGTTACATAAATTTTTGCTTTATCTCAGTGTAATAATTTTTGATACTCGACTTTAATACTGGACACTCGTTACTCTGCCTATTCTCGTTAGATTTAAGTAATACTCTTCATCTTCTTTCTGACTAATATCGGTTTATATTTAAATGCGATTTTTCTCATCTTTTCTATTTAACTCTCGTTACATTTACTCTCGTTCTCTTCGGTTCGTTGTTCAATATCTATGTTCGTTGTTTTTACGAATGTATTTGGCATTCAATAATTTTCTGAATAGTTTTTTAACCCGTGTTATAATATTAAACTCTCCTGTTCTCGCTCTAATCCGTATTTTGTTTCGTCAATATAAACTTACTCGTTGATTTGATACTCTAAGGAACTCTCACAATAGATTTCATAATTTTTTCTTACTTCATGGCGTTCATGTTCTCGCTACTTTATTTATCTCTCGTTACTATTCTCTCTCAATATTGTAACGAGTAGATAATCGTTACATTTTATGTATTGCCGGTTGTTGTGGTTGATTTAAAATGTAAACTGAATTCTGGGAATTCCAACGTATCAGAAAATGTTGTAGAATAGATTTTATTCGCCAATTACTCCAACTCGTTGCCAATTGTTACTCAACTTCTATAGATTTTATTTTGTTTTGTATTTTCATGTTTTTTTTAAACTATTGTTTCATTTATAATTTAAAGCTTCTGATGGAAAAAAGTTCAAACAATTGCTGTGCCTGGCAGTCAAGCGGGGGGCAAAAGTGAAGTTTCTGATATCGAAAACCGAAATTCGATTTGAAATTCCACAATACAGCTGCAAGGCTAAAAAAGTGATGCCTTTTAATTTGCACAGTGGCCTCAATACGACTCAAGTGGATGGAGAGCAAAGGAGACAGAGAGAGAGAAAGAGAGCAAGTAGTGCAGGGGAGAGAGGGGTGACTGAAAAGTTTACCTGATTGTTGCAGTTAGTTTTTAAATTAATTTCGCAATTTTAATTGAACATTTTGCACTTTGGAGCATATTTAAAGTCAAACCAGGCAACTGGGGTAAATGTTGCCAATTTCTGGCTCCCTCGTGTCTTCCCCTCCCTCTGCCGCCTTCCCCTATTTAACTGACCGTCGCGACTGTCGCTCCGTGTTGCGTTCCGTTGTCAGCTGCGATCCGCGCTTCACTTCGCCGATTTGCAGTAAATAACTTTCGCCTGGTCAACCATTTTTTATTGTTGTTGCCGTTGTTGGTTGGTTTGGGCCATGGCCCATGGGCCTGGCTGTTGATGTGTGCGGCTCACCGCAGCATGCGGCCAAAATTGTTGTTGTTGTTGTCGATGCTTTTGTTGTTGTTGCTCTTTTGCATGATTTCAGTTGCGTTGCATTTCGCGTATAAATAACTACAAAAAAACGTATAAAACGGGAAAGGAAAATAGTTGAGCGGTGGCAGCAACTGTAACTAATATATCAGAGCAAAATATGGACAGCGAGCGAGAGAAAGAGACGGATGCAGGGAGAGAGAAAAGAGAGAAAAGAGTAGGAGGAAAAGCAAAAGTGAAATATGTAAAGCTCTATTTGTGAAAAGTAAAAAGACGCAATATTAATAATGCCGAAATACAGTCGGACTGCCAACTCGTTGCACTCTCTATGGAACTGCCACAAGAAAATTAGATCCTAGCATCTAGGCAAAGAACTGGACTGTCAACTTGTTGCAATTTAAATACAACATTTTACCATTTAAGAGGTATATTTCAGTATGATATGCTTACTGTAGAGAATACAAAAATTTTATAAAGAGTAGTCGGAGAACAGGACTTTTTTTTGGCTTATTATTTAAATATAGAGTTGTCTCTATTTAAAGCTGAATATTTAATCGAGTTGCCATTTTAATGTAAATTTGTAAATATTTGCGCATTGTTCGCGCCGTTTGTAATTATTAAACTTAATCAAATGAAAACCGCTCTGTGGACCTCAATTAACTTGGCCATAAAAATCATTTTGTGGTTATTTCGCGTTTGCCTAGCAGCAACAACAATCAAATTGTAGACTAGCAGACTAACAGATACGCTGTAAGTGAGTTTGTTTTAAAAAACTATGAAAATTGGATTCAATTTTCTGTATTTCTAGGGTATTCACATAGCTCTAATTGTTAACTAATTGAAAACGAATTAAATAATAATTCTAACAGTTGAGTAAACAGAAATAAAAAAAAGATATATTCTGTGATATGTTAACCACAAATTGATAACGACTTTGGGAGAGAGTTGCTAGTCGAGTTGTAAAATTAATGCGATTTACATATGTAATTATGTGTACATATTTTAATTTGCATAATTTAGTAACTGATGTTGGATCTGAACTCGAAATTGCATTGCAATTGAAGCACCTAAAAAAAAAACAGAAAAATACCAAAAGGAGGGAGAAAGTGAGAGAGAGTGGAGAGAGAAAGGGAGAACATAACAATTGTAGGTTGCATTTTTGTAAATTTGTTTCGAAATTAATTTTCAACAGTTTTCGTTGCGTTTCGTTTCGTTTTCTGCCAAACATTTGCCATTTTTCCATTGCCAGTTGCCAGATTGAAAAAGTTGGCTAACAGAAAAAGAAGTGGGGGAGGGGGAAACAGTTCTATATCGGGTTGAGGGTAATGAAGCGTGCGGCCAATTGAAATGTTTATCCGAATACGCAAATCCAATTGCCGGGGAGACATTTACATAAAGAGAGAGACAGAGACAGAGAGAGAGAGAAAGTAGGAGAATTCTAGACAGAGATGAGCAACAACTTTGAAGCTCCTCCCTCTTCTCATTCCCTTCGCCAGCGACTATTCAATAGATTTTCTTTGCTTGCTATGCGAATAATTTTGCTTGAAGCTGAATATCTTTAGACCATCAACTGGAGGCCAAGAGCAGACAGACAGACAGACAGACAGAGCCCACTTGGTTGCCTTGGTTTACAATTGTCCATTGTGCATTGGCCAGCAAGGAGCACACACAAATTTTGCATTTTGCTGGAAAGTTGTGTATTTGGTTCATAAAACAGCAATAAAGAGCCAAATGGACGTTGAACGTTTTTGTGTCCTTTGTGTTGTTGTTGCTTCAAGGCAAAAATATGTATTTGCCAAGGATATCAAGGAATATATCAAGGAAATCATCTTGGCTAAGCGGAATGTTCCCAGTGAGTTCAACTAAGCAATATCATCATAAGCAATTGAACGGATGATCGAATTACGAGTGTGTCTCTAAGGAGAAAGAAGACAGAGAGAAAGTGAGAGAGATTGTTAAGCCATTGTCTGACATATCTTTCTCTCTCTCTCTTTGTCTCTGTCTCTTTCGTTTGGCTGGCAGTGTGACAAATTAGCCACTTTGGTTATAATTCAGCGGCCAACTCTGCCGACTCTTGCCTGATGGCGACAACAAGAAATTACCACAATTTGTGAGAGACTCGAGTGATTGGTGGCCAGACAAGGACGAACAGGACACGGACATTGGACAGTGAACAGAGGGGGAGGGAGGGACATGGACAGGTTGCCTGTCCAGCTGTTAACGTGCTGCATGCAATGGAGATGTTAACGGGGCCAGCTCAGAGGGGAAAAGCAGCAACAACAACAACAACATCGCGACAGTTATAAATAGCCAAGTAAAATTGTCGACGCGACAACAGAGAGCAGGAGCGAAAGAGAGAGAGAGAGAGGGAGAGGGAGAGTGCAGGGAAGCAGGACGAGAACTGAAACCAGGATGCGATACCTTTGCTCTGTCTACTCCTAGTTTCCATTTTCTTCAACATTTTTTGCTATTTGCCCCGTGTGGCACACAAAACTTGTAGTTTATTCAAAGTTGCCTGCCACATTTGGTGGCTACATAAGACGAAGCAGCAGAGAGAGATGGCAGCATTAAGTTTGCAACATATATTTTACTTCTCCGCTCTGTTGTCGTTGTTGTTGTTGTTGTTGCCTTTTGTTGACGGGGCCGCAGCATCATTATGGCTAATAAACATTGCCATTTGCGGCTGCCCAACAGAAATTGCCAACAGAAGTGGGCCAACTCTTGTCAAGTCAACTCTTAAAGAGAGTGAGAGAACCTGTTTAGTTTAGAGAGCATTCTGAGTTAAAAGATAACTAGAATTTTAAGACGCTAAAATAACAATTTTAAACCAACATTTATTTAACAATAAGTGAAAAGAATATTAAGTAATAATAGTACTTATTAAAATCAGGGATTAAAACCTTAACCGAATGTAACCTTTAACCGATGAAATCCGATTGAAATTTGTAACCGTAACTGAAACCGTAACCGAAAATAATTTTTTCCACTTTACCAAAACCCATAAGCCGTAACTCTTTAAACCGAAATAACCGTTTAGTAACCGATTCATTTATAAGGGTTAATTTCGGTTCAGGTCGTCGCAGCTACTGAGTAACATTGATAACTTTGAACTGCCATAACTTTGTCAAAAGTCAATCAATTTTCATGCGGAATGTAAATTTGAGCAAGATTTTACCTTCAAATTCGATCTGCATTTAAATTTTACATAATTTTGAAAATTTTTGAAAATCGAATTTTTTTGAAAATTTACAGTGTTACCCCTTAAACTTTTTTGTTTTTTTCGAAAAATTTTAAATTTTGAAATTGAACAAAATTTAAATGCAGAACGAACTTAGAGGTAAAATCATGCTTAAATTTACAAAGCGCATGGAAATTGGTTGACTTTTGACAAAGCTATGACAGTTCAAAGTTATTAAAATTCATTACATTACACTGGATCATACCAGTAACCAGATAACATTATTTTCCAGGCTAAAAGAGCATTAAGTAGTTTTTCATGTAAAACAATGAATAATACTTTTTATTTTGGTTAACCGAAAACCTTAATTTTTATTTTTTTTGTGAACCGAAACCATACCGAAACTTATAAAAACCGATAACCATTATGAAACTGATACTCCAAGATTTTGAATAACCGACAACCGAAAACCTTGATTCGGAAACCGTAACTGAAACCGATATTCGATTCGGTTTTAATCCCTGATTAAAATTAAAAATTAAAATAAACTATAAATCAATGAAATTTAAAAATGCAAACATTTATTTTGTTTTCTGCTCCACAAATCTCAAGAAATTTTTATGCAATTGTTTTGAAAATAACCGATTTCATTTCTCTTAATTATTTGAAATTCTAATTATAATTGGTAATTTGGTTGGTATAATTTAATACAATAAAAATATATTTAAAATACATTTTTTGACTCTTTATTCCATTTAAAATTTAATTTAATAAATTTCAAAATTTGATTAAATCTCTCAACAATAATACAATATTATCTCAAATGCATAAAATTCGTAAGTTCTTGCTTTTGTTATTCTTGTCGAATAGTTATTTAAATTGATTATTTTGGCAATATAGAAAATCACCATCAGCAGTTCAAACATTTGTTCATCATTAAACATGAGTCCCCCACCTCTTTTCACCTGTGTTTCGCATCAATTGGTTGTGTAAGCAAAGTCCACACACGTTACATAAATGTTTAAGCAACTGCTGCCAATTCTAACCAGCCATAAAAACCAACAGCAGGCAAATACAAAAATGCTTGTAAATAAATTGCGCATACGCCGCGTATTTGCCAAAGGCAACCAAACAAGGATAACAACAACGAAAATGTTTATAAAAATGATTGCTGCATTTTATTTGTCATTTAAACAAACAAATGGCATGCCACATGACAATTATTTATGCAACCAGATCCCCCCCCCCCTCCCCGCTCTTTCCTCCCTCTCCGCATTCTCCGTCTCTCCCCAGACTGGCTTAATATTTATATGGACGATTTAATCAGAGACCAGGACATGCCCACAAAAGGATAAAGATGAGCGCACAAAATGTAATTAGGCTTAGGCCTGGATTAGTTGCAAATTCAGTTTTTCCCACTTTCCACTTTTCAAATGGACAACTTGTTGAGCGTGTTTTAATTGAGGCTCGCTTTTAGGATTATGTTATCACATTGTTGTTGTTGTTGTTGTCGTTGTTATTGTTGTCCTAGTTGTCATTGTCATTGTTGCTGCTGGCATATTAAATTACAAATTGTTTAAGGGATTTTCATTTGAAATGTGACGCCAACTAAAATTGTTATAATCAAATAAATGCTGCAAATTGAATTGTTTAAATCAATTTAAATGTCAAATAAGAATTTACAAAAAAAAAAACATCAAAAGCAATACAAAGTTTCCCTCTCTGTTGAATATGTGACACATTTAAACAGAATTATTAAGAAATGTTATTTGATTTCGAATGCGTCTGCTTTTAATTCAATTCAAATGCATGAAGCGACTTAAGTATCCAACGACTTAAGATGTTTCATTGCGTACAAGAAATTTAATTACACTTGAAGAAGCTTTCCCCTCTGTTTGTCTATTTCTCTTTTCCTATCGTTTTCTATCTATGTATATCTGTGTTTATTTAGTTCTGTTTAGTTACAATTTTGCCGAGGCATTTTCTAATTCAAATAAAATGCTTTAAAAATGTGTCGTTTCTATTCCATAATAATTTATTTATTAAATATATTCTATTTTATCATGTATCTTGATTTACTAATGTTTCAGCCAAATTTGTACTTTAATCATTTAGGTTTCTTAAATTTTCTTTTACTTGCTTCAATTTTATCTATACAAAATTATAGCATACTCAGAAAATATTTTCTCGCTAAATTTCAAGCTACTCCTAAAAGCATGCTTTAATTTTTGAATACATAATTTCTACTGAGTTGCCTGTTAGGGTATTTAATCTTCGGCATTTAGCAGTTTATGCTTTTCTCTGGCTTTCTCTCTATTTGCACGCATGATGACAGCACAAGTCGCTTGTTCTTGTCGTTGTTGCTGCTGCTGGCAAATTTTCACGGTAAACATGAAAAGCGGTTGAGAAAAACACCCGCGAGCTGCCACACTTACACACACACAACACACACACACTACAATACGAGGCATACACTTCTTGCTATGCCTTCTTCAATATGGTCTGTACATTGGTTTCTCCAGCGATTTACTTTTTCCCCTCTTAGGCTTCCTCTGTATCTCTACACTTATAAAAATAATGGTTCCAAAATCAAAATTTATATTCTCAGAACTAAGAAATTTTGTCAAAAAAAATGCGTCGAGAACATAAAATTGTTAAAGTTCGAAAACATATCTTAATTTTAATATCATTTTAAATAAGACCAAGTTGTTATTCATAGACCAAATAGTTTTAAACACTCAAGACATCAAAAAAAGGGCCAGGATTTTTAATTGTTATATTCTTATTGTTGTTTTATTTGGATATATTTCCAATTTTTTTGTATGGTGATTTTATAAATATTACTTTTATGTGATAATCATATTTTCCTAACCATTTAAAATTTGTATTCTTATATTAAGAACTGTGATTTTTTAGATAAATATCCGTAGTATTAGTAATTTGGTCTTAAAATGGTTTTATTTAAAGAAGACAATGTGTGAAATCAATGTTCCTGTTTTTAGAAGTTTGTCTTTTTTTTTCAGTGTATTCTCCCTCTCTTTGTCCCTCCCCCTCTTTGACTTTAGTTGAGTGAGCTGCTGCTGTTAATAGAATTGTGATAAACGCATCCTTTTGTATCGATGCGCGTGGCATTTTAGCCGCTTTTGGCTTACATTGGATTTGGCATAGGGATTTGTATTGCCATTGGAATAGGGAATATTTCGAGTAGGAATGAAAGGGGGAGGTGAATTGTTAGTTGGTTGCTGCCTCGAGCGTTGATTTTGTTGCTAGTCGTATCGAGACGCGCTTCGTTGGAGCCCAACAAACAAATTTAATTAAATTGACTGAAGCAATTTGTTTTGAGCTCCTCCTTTTGAGCCGAAAGTCTTTCAAATTTAGTTTGTTTTGCATTGCTTTTCAATTTTTTAAAGGGATTTTTAAGTATTTTTCTGTGTGCTCGCACTTTTCATAATTAATTAGAAGCTGCGGCGACTTTTGTCGTTATTATTTGAACTTCTACTTCTACTCTGAGAACAGGCTAGAGTCTCGAGCAGTTGCCACATGTGGCAAGTTGCATTGAAAACTTAATTTGTATAAGCACAAACGGGAGTCACTTGCTGAGTGGCAGCTGAGCTGCCACGCCCACTTGGTTGCACATTGTGCATAATGCAACATCAACTAAAATCTTGAAACTGAAAACTGAGAACTAAGAAGTGAAAACATCAAGGAAATACGCTTCTCTTAGCTTTATTTACAAACAATCTTCAAGTGCTTCGGATTTGATGCATGACAAGCTGTAAGGAGTTAAGGCGAGTAGGCAAGGGAAGGAGGGGTACGAGGGGGGCAGCTTCCACTTTCTTTACGCATTTCTATGGCATTTTCGGTTGCACGCAATGGACGCAAAATCTGTGTGATATATTAGCTAGCGATTCATCAGGCGGAGCCAAGCAGAAGCAGAAACAGAAGCAAAAGCATATTATGTCACATTTTGTGGCAACTGAAAAGGAGAATAGGGTAAAGAGAGAGAGAGAGAGAGAGAGAAATGATTTCTCACTTTTGGCTGGGTTCGTTTACCTTGGCCAAGTGGTGCGACCTTCGTCAACCTGATGCGAATTTATGTCAAAGTTTTCCTCGTCGAATATTTTTCGTGTTTGTTTCTCATTTATTTTTTATAGCTTATGGTGCAATTCTTAGGAAAAAGCGGATGAAGAGAGTGAGAAATGAGTGGAGTGCAGAGTGTCGAGTCGAGCAATCCATTAAGTTTCTCATAATAGGTGTCGGTTGGAATCAATCGGTAATCGATAGGCAATATAAAAGTGTAAATATCCCAACTCAATTAAATGTGTCCACAGCTTGCCAAATAATTGTTTTGCCAAAATGTAAAACACACATATCTGTTTATTATTTTAAAAAATGGTTTAACTAAATGGATCTCTCAACTTGTTCCTAGAACCGTCAGAAACAATAATAAAATAATAGATAAATAAAAATCAAAGAATGTATATTTTATTTTTCTAAAATAAAAAAAAATATATTAATTTATTACTTTGTCGTGAACATAGTTTTAATTTCAACCTCACTAGCATTATTATACAAATAACTTCAAACAGTGGTTCAAAGTTTTAAGTCTGAATTATTTACAATTTCATTAATTATAATAAAATTTAGAAAATGTATTAGTTTTTAATCAAGTCAGAGATTAATTTGCCTTTTAGTGCCTCAGAACTTACTTTTCTTAAATTTCCATTGAATTTATTTACAGTATTGTTTTAAAAATCAAGTCACAGCTTTAAACTCAATTAAATCCGCTTACATGTAGTGCAGTGTGAAGACGCGTGACTTTGTGCTCATGTTGTCAATTGAATATGATAATTGAATTCTTCAGCTAATTAGCCGGGCTTAAAGCAACAGTTGTCCTATATGATGACGCTTGTTGTTTCATTCATTAGACAACATTTCAGAATCTAATGCAATTTCCATGCATTCAGCTGGTGCATGGATCAAGTTGAGACCCAAGTCTCACACAACACGACCCTCGACCCACGACCTTGTGGTATCAGATATACTTGTAGACACAAGAGCGCATCTTTAGCTACATGATACACACACACATATATAGACTTGGTTGTGTGGGTTGTGCACTGACTTTTGCCTTCAGCTATTGCTCCTTGGCATCTCTCGTGTCCTCGGCCACGTCAATCGTCAAGTAATTGCATTTACCAGGCACGTATGCTGACGATAGTTAATTTTGTAAGTGTATCTTGATATCGATTGCAGTCGTGTGGCAACTAGCAACAACTACCGGCAACCGACTACCGACAACCGACTACCGACAACCCGCAAACGACAATCGACAACCGACAGACTTTGCAACCGAGAAGCAGGCAAGAAATCAACGAATGACGACGACGACGAAGATTCTGCAATCCGCAGGCAAACGCAATGAGCCAAAAATGCAATTGCCAAGCAACAACAACAACAACTATTGCTACTACAACATCGACAATATATAAATTCAGTTGAACTCCCAGAAAAAATCAAATAATGTTATGGAAGAGAATTTAACAATTTTATAGATCGGAGAAAAAAACGTAATTTGAATAGGTATTTCTTAGTTTTTTATTTAGATTGTTATTTAATTTTCAAGGCACATTGAAACTACGATATATGTGTGCAAATTCATTGTTTTAAAAATTTTCTTGTTGTTCAATTTATTTTGAATATCGCTCTTATAATCTCTAGCTCTTATAATCTCTGAGATCTAGGTGTTCTTAATGCCGATTAGGAATAAATATACTTTATAGATTCGAAAGTGTTTTTTTACTGTACATATTTACATTGCCACAAACTTCTTAGCCCCTTTTAACCTTCGGTTACTGTGTATAAAAATACAATTCAACTACACGAAATGTTTGCGCGTTGGCAGAATTTTCAAACAAATTGCTAGGAAATTTCCTGGATAATAATCCTTGAAGCAATTATGTTGATTTTCTTGAGTTGCAGCTGAAGCCTGCAAGTGATTCGGCTTTTCCGACTGCAAAATGGGTACTGCAATTGGAACTGTCACTAATTAGGCGACAATTTGGGCAAGTCAACAGCTGAAGGATTCGTTTAATTGCAGTTACATCGAGATACTCGGGAATGCAGTCTCGAAAAATCTGAGGGGTAGATTGTGTGGAATTCATCAGACAGGAAGTCGTCTCTCATTCTCAGTCGGAGTCTCACCCTCTCTTTTTTTTCTGTTGATACAAATGGATTTTTAAAACCCAATTTCCGCTCTTCCAAAAAAGCAAGAAAACATGGAAAACTAATAACCCATTGCCAACGTTGGGCATCGACAGCAGCAGTCGGGGAGTTGAGGAAAAGTCGGGAAAAGTGCCAAGGAAATTGTTTTCAATTTCAAAGAATGTTTCTCCAAAGGAGGAAAAAGTCAAGCAGAGCGATTAAAATTCGCTTTCACAATATTTATATAGAAACAAATTAAATTTTCGTTGCTTCAGCAAGTTTCAACGGCGACGGCGAAACAATTTCATTTTGTAAAACAAAGCGAACGGCGAAGGCAACGGCGAAAATACAAAAAAAATAATACAGAAAAAAAATAAACAGGAAAATAGATGAGAAAAATAAGCTGCACTTAAAAATTATTTACGAGACTTGCTCCACGTCCCTGAGATTCCGCTGTGGCCATAAAAACAAAAACAACTCCTGGCCCCAAAGTCGAAAAAGCAAGAAGCTCAAACCCGAACCCGAACTCGAACCCATTGACTGACGACTGACTAGCTCCAAAAACTTTCTTACGACCACCGTGTGTGTGTGTGTGTGTGTGTGTGTGTTGCTTTGTAGGTGTTGCTGCGGCGAATTGAAAAAGTTTAGACGCCAGCTTTCCAGGCGTGCCTTCAAAAAAAAAAGATAAAACAACTTTATGTGCACCCCTCGCACACCCTATGCTTCATTGCTTGAGCCCTTTTACGGCCTTTTTAATGGCTGAATCGCGGCCAAAAACTTTGCCGGCGGTCAGTTTCAACATCAACCTCAACATCGGCATCGTCTTTTGACGTATCCAGGAAAAGTCTTGAAACCAGGAACAGTACCAGGTGAGCTACTGTAGAAAGTCATGGTTGTGAAGGCGTGAAAAGATTCCAAGTCGAGCTTCATTCAGCTTAACTCTATCAAAGCTAAGAGTATTGAAGAATATAGGAGTGAAAATATAGCTTATAAGTAGTTGAAGAGAAGTCAAGTTGTAAGACATTCTCTATGGAATTTCTAATCTTGAATTGATAATTGACACTTTCAAAACCTTTAGCTTGTCATAGCTTTGTCATAAAACTAAGAAATTTTCATGCGGAATGTCAATTTTATCATTATTTGACCTGCATCAAATGTTAAAAATTTTTTTGTCCATTACTTCAAATTTTTTCTGAATCTTCTCGACAAACAGCGTTGAATATCTGGAAAAATGGTGGGAATAATCTCTAAAGAATTGTTTCTGGAGTACTTTAATAGTTCTTTGTTCGACTTGTCATGTTGGGGTCAAATTATAAGCCAATCCTGAAGGCAACGGAAATGGGGGGAAACCGCAACAGTTAAAAGCAGTCGCCATTCAGCCGCGAACGTATGTGAAAGCCCTTAAATTAAACTTTGAGGCAGGCAGGCAGAAGAAAAAAGAGAGGGAGAAAGAGTAAAAAAACGAGTGATAAGGAGTAGGGAAGGGGATTGAGAGCGAGTTTTGGATGCACTGAGTCAAGGCAGGACGAGGGCGGATTGTGAAAAGCCAAAGGCAGCAACCGCAACAAGCGGCAAAAGGATGAGCCCAACTGCAGCCAAAGCCAATGAGCGTTAAAAAACGCGCAAGAAACAGAAACAATAAAAAGAGGAAGAGAAGAAAAGAGAGAGAGAGAAAGATGTGAAGCAAGTGCAGAAGAATCTGAATCTGTAGCAGCGACAGGACAAACTTCAATTTGGTTTTGCGCTCGATGCGCCATTGCGATTCAAATCGCAGCCGCCAGCAGTCGCCATGGACATGGACAAGGACATGGACATGGACATGACCAGGAGTGACATTGGGAGTGGGAGTGGGAATAGAAGGAGTACACAGAAAAAAGAAAGTCAGAAATACGGTAATCATGAATTTTCTTAAACCAAGTACAAAATACTTGATTCAATCACGATTTTCCTCGGCGATATATAGATTTTCAGGGTTCTGTACTTGTATTTTAGTTAGATTAAATATTTTATGTTTCTTTGACTTTTTAATGTTGAGTCGATGTCATTTTATTTAACAATAATATCCAAAATACATACTTAAATAATTTTTAAGTAACGGGTATAAAAATGCATGCTAATGTCAAGAATTTTTAACTTGAATTTTAGAATGGTTTTTGTTTCTGTGTAGGACTAAGGGTAAGGATAATGGGCAAGGGAATCTGCCTGCCATCGATGCCATCAATTGCGCGGCTTTGTCTTCTTTCTTCCTCTATCTTTCTCTCTTTTCCCTCTTCTTTTCCCTGCTCTTCTCTTCTTGGTTTGCTGTTGCTTCTGTGGTTTGGGCCAAAAAGTGTCCCAGGCGCATTTCAGCTCATGCTTCGACGCCTTTGCAATCGCGTTTGGCATTTGGCATTAATGGCGCGGGCGGACAGCGTCCAATGGACCAGATAAAGCAGTAGAAAGAGACAGCAATAACAATAGAAAAAGTATCAGACAGAGAGGGAGAGAGAGAGAGAGAGAGTTGATACAATGAAGCAACCGCAGTTGGCATTGCATTACATATCTAGAAATACGTCGAAAATATTCATTAGCCACAGTTGAGGTGGGCGGTTAGGCGTACAATAGGTGGGCGTGGTCGCCATCGATATACTATGCAACTAAAGTAAAGTTTTGTTCATGGCAGCTTAAAGAGAGACACAAAGAGAGAGAGCGAGAGAGAGGGAGAAGGAGTTTTTCCCACAGATTTTTGTCGGCCATAAATTGCCGGTCTGGCATTTTGGGTCTCCTCTTGGCCAAGTTTTCAGCACGCGTTGCACTCGCGCATAACTTTTCTTGTGAGTATGTGTGTGTGTGTGTGTGTTCTGTGACTATTTGCAACAATTTTAATTAAAACGCTAGACAATTACACACAGAGCGGCGCAGAGAGCGGGGGAGAAGAGAAAGTTGAGATTGGGAGTAAAAGTCCGAGTGCGCTGCAAATCTTTAGAGCACGGCAATTGCAACTCAAGTGCGTCTGTCGTGTGCTCAAGCAGCGCCAAACGTTTCCCGCATGCCACAAATAGAAATGCCAGACACACACACACGCACACACACACACACACATTCAATCTAAAATGAAGACTGGCCAAGATGGCGTAGAGGCAACCGGAAGTCAGCACATAAGACACACTCCCACAAACATACACACACTCCCACACACACACACACATATACAACATACAATACACAACAGACTGCACACAATAAACTAAAAGCCACATACGGTACAACGAATCTTAACTGAACCCAACGCAACATCCTTAAATACATGAGTTTCTACCTTTTGCCCATAAACTCGGCATCAAATGGCAAATGTACTTTGTTAACAAACTGTTTGTACTTAAAGCCGGAATTCGAATTGATTTAATTTTCTGTTAAACATGGTTATTATGTTCACTTTGATTACACTTACCTTGTTTATAACTTAACATATAATCTAGATTCCGAGCGACTCTTAACTTATTAATATTTCCCGCCACAAAATGTTTGTAAATAAACATATGAATTAAGATTGCGAGCAGTCTCTGAACTGTTGGAACAACTCTCGCTAGAAAATGAGCAGAAAATACTTTGCATGTGGAACCATATTTATTTATGTATCTAAATAAAGATAGAATACGCGATTCCTACGCCAATACAAGTGATTGGCGGGCCGATACCAATTTAAATATTTATCAAAAATTTAAACAACCCTTTAATTTTTTTATGGTAAGTCTTTTTTTTTTATTTTTCTTTTACATTTTTGTCAGATGTGAGGTAACTTTACTGATCATACCGAGAATGTTAAATCTGTTCAGTCATCCATAGAAAAAATTTCACACTTTTAGATGTTACTGAAATGTACCATTATGTATTTATGACACTTCAGTTTCTATAAGAATACATTTTTGGGAATACTACATAGTTAATTTGTTTTAAAATTTTACCAATCACTTTACAGTTGTAATTGATTTTTAATATATTTGCATTCGGAACAGATGTATGCTGAAAAAAATAAATAATTAAATATTTATCTCATATAATGCATATTATTATTTACTTGAATCATTAATTTTCTGTTGTATTGATTTTTGGTCCCAACGTAGAGCTGAAATTGCCGATCGGGTTGAAAGACTTTCGCCTCCAATATATTCAAAAGATTCGGAAGAAATTCCTTATCGATATCCCAACCATCAAAACCAAGAACTTTTAACGATGAACATTCTTCAACTTTTCGAAAAACATTCATTTGGGTTATGCTCTCCAAACATATTCGCTCTAATGGCATTTTGACCAGTACATTAATTGAAATTTGTCGAAGTGGCCAACAGCCGAGGTCCTTGAGGGCTCGAAGTTTAGTTAAACGTGCAATTGATATTTCCCTTACAACTAAATACGGTATGTCAAGAACTTGTAGCTGTTCATTTTATCGACTGTCCAATTCGAAGTCACAATCATATCGAGACTCGAAGCATGCAAATGATATCAATTTTGGAAAATATGGAAATATAGATCTTTTATAGTTTTTATACATTTCTATCTGTAATTTCTCCAGATTTGTACATTGTTTAGACAAATGAATTAGCGTTTTTTTATCAGTATTGTTAATACGTAAAACACGAAGATGTCCAAGTAAAGTAGAGAGGTCACTTACATCATCGAATTTAATAATACAACTTGTTCAATTGCTTTTCTGAAAGTTAGTTAAATTATTACATTATTATTTAAAGTCCAGTTAACTTACTTTCATTCTTATTTAAGGACCTGGGAATAATTTTAAGGAAACGTTAATATCCATTTAATCGTTGATTGATTCAGACAGCGAGTGTTAAACGTTCGATTCGATCAATCATGAAATTTATAATGAGTAATTTTGAATAATTCTTGAGAGCTGTGAAGTTATAGATTTAGCTAAAAGCTTATTAATTATTAAAGGAAACTGAATCATGGCTTTGCAAGTATATATGACATAAACAAACTTGACCGCAGCTTCGCTTGCGGTACGGCATGATATAAAATATTTACATTTATTAAATGTTTTTAAATAACTCCTATTTAAGAACTAACTGCCAGCAACAAAAAAGAAAACAAGAACAACATGCCAAACTTAAAAATATTCGGTAAACCTAGTTTTTTCCATTTTTATTTTCTCTCTAATTTAATTTCTATCATAATTTTTCCAAATTGTTCTCCAATGCTAGTTTAGTAAGTGTATATTCAGGAGACTTTTACTTTAAAATTTCTTTCTCTCTTTGTCACTTTATATTAATCATTTAATTATTTTTAATGTTGTTATACTCCCTCATCCATACTCCCTGTTTGCATTCCCGTCCTCCATGGTCACATTACATATGTCTAAATTATTCCCATTCTCATTCTGAACTTTGTTGGAATGTTTATTGATGTTTAAGTTTCCCATTTGGCTCTCATGCTATATGAATATAAACCGCACTATAAATCGCATTAGTGAGTCAACTTATGATACCCTTTTGGCACACTTTGCTAGAGTATTGGAACAGCTCGACAGCCTCAAAGTGTAGTTGGGAAGTAACTCAAGGACCTAGAACATGTGCTCCCATTCACTTCAATCTCTCAATCTCTCTCTTTCTCTTTTTCACTTTTTCTCTCTCTCCATCTCATACAGTTGGCAAATTCTTGTCAATGGCCGACAGCAATGAGCTTTTAGATCGTTAGCTGAAAGTGTTGGCGAGTGTGTGTGTGTATTTGTGTGTGTACGTGTATGTGTGTGTGTAAACGCTTAAAGTCAAGTTTTATTATAATTACAACTATAACATTTATTAACGCTTGATAGTGGGAAGCAGCTGTTGTTGCTGCTGTTGGTGTTGCTGTTGTTGGTGTTGCTGTTGTTGTTGGTGTTGCTGTTGTTGTTGGTGTTGCTGTTGTTGTTGTTGTCGTCATTTTGCCAGGTGCCGCCAAAAGTCAACAAAGGCGAACAACCCGAAAAGCGCAACTGAAACAGGAAGTATGTAAGTGAGTGATAGAGTCAGGGAGAGAGGGAGAGGGGGAATAGAGACATTCGCATAATATATTGTTGCATATTAGCAGGCAACAGCAACAGCAGCCACGCCCACAAATCCAACGCTTATAACCCTGTAATGTTGCATGTTATGAAGCCATTAGGGCCAACAAAGTTTTTGCTTTAAGAGCGCTCTAATTTCAGCCATAAAAGCAAGACAGCAACAGAACGAAAGACAGACAGAGAGAGAGAGAGAGAGAGAGAGAGAGAGAGACTTGAATTGCAGCTTCCTTTTAGTACTTAGTTGGCGGCTGGCATGGCATAAAATAGGATAAGATAATGTCTTCGCTGTGATGTAATATTGCAGCAGCAAATCTTGTAACTATTTCAGGTCAGAAAGCACTCTTAACAGCTGCCGAATCTTCTGAGTATAAAGGCATTTCATTTCTTCCAATTCTTTAAAACCTTAAAATAAATTTAGATTTTCAACATTCGAATTTTCTTTAAAAAAAAAATTGTATTGGTTTTTAAAATCCTTGGCTTTCTCTATATACTGCATAAATTATATAGTATGATCTGTAAGTTTATATTATACTAGGAGGCTTCGCCCCCTTTTAAGACACAAAAAAGTTTTTCATACTAAAGGTTAATTTGCATCAAATTGTCCCTATGGCAGCTATATGATATAGTCATCCGACTTTGAATGAATTAGGTCAGAATGTAAGAGACAGTCACAAACATATAATCTGTAAGTTTGGTTAAGATATCTTAAGAAACAATAAAGTTTTTCATACAAATCCATGACATCTGACCTCAATTTGACGCACTTACAGTTGGAATTTTGCAAAACGCTGTCTTATTGCACGATGAAAGTTTCTCATCTATTTTGTGTGAAAATTTTAGCTTTTTACTTTATCTTTTTAGGCAGATTTTATAAGAGTGTCTTAAATAAAAATTGAAATAAAACAACTTGGCTTAAAGCTAGCATCGATAGAGGGATGGAGTGAGACACAGGAAAAACCCTCGTTTTTGACACTTTCATTGGGTTTTCCGCAATTTCCCTGTGCAAATTGAATTTGTCAAATTGCAGCTTTTGGTAATTTTGTTTTTATTTTGTTTTATTTGGTTTATTTTGGTTTCAGTTTTTTGCTGTTGCTGGTGTTGGCCAACGGTCATTTAAACAGATTAAGCCAAATTGAAACCGAGCAAAGCTATGGAGCTGTTACAAATTTGATTCGACCCTCTGTTTTTAGCCACTTTTGCCCACTGCATCTCCCCTCTTCACTCTTGTTTGTGGGACGGCATAATTTTGTCATTTTTACAGCAATTGATCTCGGATTGAATGACATCGCGATGTTGCGATGGGAAATATGTTAGATGATGAGAAAAGGAAGAGAATTTTATTGTTGTTTTTTTGTTTCTCTTTTTGGTTGCACTTTCCGCTTAAACTGTCCATGAAAGCGAAATGAAAAATGCAAATTGAATGAGCCAAAAGTTGATGGGGAGCTGGGGAGGGAACTGTTTCAACATTGTTCATTTTAAACTCGCACATTTGAAGTTGAATGGCAAATTTAATGTTGCCATGGAATCAACAGAGTAAAGAAGACTCTAAAGCGACTCTTATTTGCAGAACTACATGGAACAATCCCCATAATAAATATAAAACTTTATTTTCATGTTTATTTTTAGCCAGCAGTCTACCAACTTTTCACACACATTCAACCAACTTGTAAGTAAATCCCCGAATTTCCCTCTCTCCACTTTATTTTAGTCTTTTATCATAAATTACAACACAATGAAATCATTGAAAGTCTCGTTGTCGTTGTCTGCGCATAATTGTTGGCCATTTAGCAGTTGCAGAAAAACCTCATGAGAGATTTGCCGAGTTTGCTGAGTTGAAATGAAAACTGAACTTTGCCTTTGCATAATAATACGACGACTGATTCAATAGATCCAGACACTAACTGAAACAGCTGATTAAAAGCTACCAGCTATCAAAGATAATAATTAAATTTAAAGCCTTTAGCTGATTTAAAACCCATCATTTAGTTACTCCTCAAGTTCCTTCTGCAAAGATTAAAAAGCAAGCTAGCATTTTTTAAATACATGCATGTTTTATAAAATTGTCAGTATTCCTGAAAAAAAAAATGCGCTTGCTTTCAAATATTCCTTGAGATATTTGATAAAATTTAAAATTGATTGATTGAAATTAAACTTATTTTTCAACGGATTTAAAAGTCATAATATCAATATCTTTATTGCATAAAATATACAAATTATTAAGAATTTTGCAGGAATTTAAAATCAAATTCCATATGTCAGCCGAAGATTTAAGTTTTCAGGTGTTTTGATTGCTTAGAAAGCAGGGATTAAAACCTTAACCGTAACCGTAACCTTTAACCGGTGAAAACCGATTGAAATTTGGAACCGGAACTGAAACCTTAACCGAAAAAATTTTTTCCACTGTACCGAAACCCATAAACCGAAATAACCGTTTAGTAACCGATTCAGTTATAAGGGATAATTTTGGTTCTGGACGTCGCAGCTACTGAGCAACTTTGATAACTTTGAACTGCCATAACTTTGTCAAAACTAAATCAATTTCCTTGCGCAATGTGCGTGATTTTATCTCTTAATTCGTTCTGCATTTAAATTTTTTTCATTTTGAAAATTCAAATTTTTTCGAAAAAATCAAAAAAGACAAAGACGAAAAAATACGATTTTAAAAATTTTCAAAATTGAACAAAATTTAAATGCAGAGCGAATTTAAAGGTAAAATCACGCTCAAATTACATTACGCATGGAAATTGATGAGTTTTGACCAAGTTATGGCAGTTCAAAATTAAAAACCATTAAAATCAAAATAATCGAAATGTTCGAATATTTTCCAGGCTAAAAACTAAATTGAATAACGATTCTTATTTTGGTCAACCGAAAACCATAATTTTAATTTTTTTTGTGAACCGAAACCATACCGGTATTTTTTAACCGAAACTTACAAAAAGCCGATAACCGTTACGAAACCGATACTCCAACATTTTGAATAACCGATAACCGAAAACCATAATTCAAGCATAACCGAAACCGTAACTGAAACCGATATTCGTTTCGGTTTTAATCCCTGTTAGAAAGCCATTGTAGTCAAATATCAAAATCTTTTAATTTTTATCACTTTCAAATATACAAACAATTTTTCCCTTTCACATAAATCTTTGATTTTTGTGCCACTTTCGACTCGAATAATTCAATTTCTGCCCATTTTTGTTGTTTGTGCTGTTCTGTTGCCAATTGGAGGGCCACTTATTTTAATGCTCTCGCCAGTCAAATATCTTATTATTAACCTAAATTTATTGAGGGTAACCACGCCCCCAAAATGGGCGCCTTTGCAGTCTGGTCTAAACGTTGCAGTCATTAAGTAAACCATTTATGCGGCTGCTCGCCTTCATTGTGTATGCAGGGCTCAAACTGGGCCAAAACAATTACCGCATAATAAATCAATTTTGAGTTCTATGAATTTGCAAAGCAATCCTTGTACTCCCCTCGCTTCCACCCCTCCCTCGAACTTCGATTACCCCTCTTAACCAGCTGCCTTCAATCACTCGGCAACATTTGATAGAGTTGCTCGCCATCTTTGTTGTGTATGAGAGTGTGTGTGGTATGGGTGTGTCTGTGGGTGAATGACAATTTTCAACTCAAATATGCAAATTACTGACAGTTGGTAGCCTCAATTTGATTCGCAGCCGCAGATACGACAGATATAAAATACAAATAGAAATATGTCCTAAAAAAAAAAAAGAAGAGGAGACAAGGCAAAATTGAAATTGGCACAGAAAAATATGAGCGTACTTGCATTTTAAATATTTAATTGCGAAATATTCTCGATTAAAGCAATTTACTGACCCACACATACGACCAATCGCAAATTGCCCCCATTGAGAATTGTATTTTTAGTTCTTAAAACAAATTGGGTTAAAACAGCACAAACAATTGGCAGACCACAGTGACAGCATATCTGATTGATTTAAGGATTATTTAATCAGACATCAAAGTGAAGGGAGAAACTAGTTTTTTCCAGCGAAGCAATTCAGCAAAGTTAATTTAATTGAATTTCATTTAGTCTTTCTACTTTAATATGTAATAATTTCAAATAAGACGGCGTTTTGCAAAATTCCACCTGTAAGTCTGTCGTATTGGGGTCGGGAGTCATGGAATTGCTTTGCATGAAAAACTTTTTCGTTTCTTAAAATATCTTAAGCAAACTTACAAATTAGATGTTTAGGACTGTGCCTTACATTCTGACCAAATTTGGTCAAAGTCGGATTACTATATATCATATAGTAGCCATAGGTGATGCAAGCTTATGTTAAGTTACTTAAAGTAAGTGTGAATTGCTTTATTTACACAATTAAACGTACATTCAACTAAAAGCTTTAATATCTCATCAACTGAAATTTATACTATTATATATTTAGCTGACAATTTTGAAATTATGATTAAAAACTAACATTCAAAAGAGAGTTTAATCTGCTTAAGAGCAGCTTGTATAATTTATTCATAAATTTAAAAGGATGACATCAATTGCACATGTACATACATATAATTAAGTGCCACATCTTTCTGGCTGTTCAAATGGGGATGGAGTATACAGGGCCTAGAAGGGAGTGAGATGGAAGGGGGACACACGAAGTATTCAAAATGCCATACAATGCAATTTTCAAATAACACGAACGGCAAATAACAATTCAATTCATTTATTTGCACAGCAATTTGGCAGTCAGGCAACTGAATCGAACTAAATGTGCAATTCCCATTTGTTGCACTTGTTGTTGTTGTTGTTGTTGTAGTAGTTGTTGTCAATGTAGATGTTATTGTTGTTTTTGACATAATCCGAAACTAACAGACGCGAAATGGATTTGTCGTTTGACATTTGATGGATGTGACGGTTCCAGCGACATGGAAAACAGACAGGGGGAGAAAGGGGGGAGTTGAGTATAAACTTTCAACTCCTAACGACAAGTTTTACACAAACAAACATACAACACACACACACACACTTTGAAAGTTGTATTTGTTGTGTAATAAAAATGTCACATAACAGTAACTGAAAATAAACTAACCCGCCCCATTGGCACGCCTACTTTAAGGGCCGTTTGAATAAAATATGAATGCAAATTATAGTAATGTTGGCACAGCAATTAATTAATTATGTGGGTATCATTTGAAACCAACGCAGTATTTATTAATGACATTCCATGTTCATATTATATATAAATACATTTTTATTTGTTTTACTCTTACTGAAATTGAGTATTATTTAAGCGCCATAACATTCGTTACTTATAAAGGAATGCATTTATCTGACTTACTATATGCTATAAAATCTATCAGTTCTAAATGTATATTTAAACAACTAATATTAGTCAAAATATAATAAATCACAGATCAAAGCTATTAAATCACGCATCGCAGATTATTTATCGTTTGTGATAGTTCACTCATAATAATCATCATTGAAAATGTCCCTAGGAATTTTTATAAACCAATCCATTGAAGATTACTAAAGCTTTAATGTCTTCTTTTAACATAGTTTAATTATATTTAGTTTAAAAGCATATATAATTTTTCCTAGGGTATTTAAACTTCATTGTTATTTCACTCCTTCTTTTTTTAAATTTTCATTAACATTAACTGAAATTGACGCTAACAAAAAAAAGTAATATACTTTGAACAGTTGCAATGAAATGAGTAATTATCATAAACCGCATTCAAAATAAAAATGTATTTTATATTTCCAATGTGGATGTTGATCTGATTTGAAATATTCATCAGATAGTTTTACCTCAGTTTATTTATTTATTTTTCTTTCTACTTATTTTTTTGATTTGGATTTGGTTTTTCGCTTGGCAGCTGCCTCGACGAATTTGCGTGCATTTAAATGCGAAATGAATGCGCATTTGTCTGATGCTGATGTGGATGCTGATTGTGATGCAAGTGCATCTGCATTTGTCTGTGGCACCTTTGTGTCTGTGGCACGTGCAGCACCTTTTTGCCAAGCTCTTGCTGAACTCAACTGAATCCACGTACACATCACGTCGTCGTGTCAACGGCATTCGCTTCACTGTGCCCCAAAACGTCGCTTGTCGTTGGTTCATTTGATCAGAACGCGTATACGCCACGTTGTGCATTTCTATGTTGCTGGCATCGTGCGAATCTCTGAAATGCAATTGCCATGATATTATACAAGTTTATGTCCTGCACTTTCTAAGTATACTTATAATCAACTGCCGGTGCGTGCCACATTCTCCACAGTTTCAACAGTTTCCACATTTTTCCCAGCTGCCACATGTTGAGCACAAAGTTGCAAGACTCTAGTACACATTTTGAAGCTACCTTCGGTAGAGGTTAAGATGTAACAAACAGTTGCATTAATCTATCCCTAAAAATGGTTGAATTTTTGTTAAGCTTTAATTGGAAAGCTTTAAAGTACATTAATTAGATATTATTATTTTTTTAAAACCAACTACATTACTATAATTAGTTAATTATTATTTTAATGGTAAAATACTTAAATATAATAATAATATATTAGGCCCTTGGAAATATTTAATGTAGATTTATTTCCATATGTCACACGTGCTCAAGTCCTTAAGGTTGTTCTTTAAATGTCTATTATTTTCGGACACAGAACAAACTGAACGAAATCTTATATTCAATTTTGTTTACTCTTTTCTGCTGTTAAGGCTCAAGCAAGAGACTTTTAATATAATGTTTTTTTCACAAGAAAATGATTTAAAATGTATATTCTTTCGTTTTCTAGAGCTTTAAAGCTCTTGAATTAACTTTCTCTATCTCTAACATGCAGTAATTTTTAGCTAAGCACAAACTTTCAGGCAGTGTGATTAGCATAGGTGTGAATCTCATGGATTTCTCCATGGCCTCCAGGAATAGGAGTAGGAATAGCAATAGGAATAGGAACAGGAATAGGAATAGGAATAGGAATAGGAATAGGAATAGGAATAGGAATAGGAATAGGAATAGGAATAGGAATAGGAAAAGGAATAGGAATAGGAGTAGGAATAGGAGTAGGAATACACTGCCAACTGGAGTTGGTCAATGCAGTAACGAGTGAAATTTATTGTGGCTTATGCCGCACATTAGCGCATTGTCACCGCACTCGGCACACTTTCAATAAATTACCTCGAAGCAAACACACACACGGACGGAGTCCACACTCGGTCGGAGTCGACTAAGCGCATTAGTCGCGCCTTTGTTGCGACAATTTGGCCAGAACTTTGTAGGGTAGGACGCTAAGCGGGAAGGCAGGAACGAGGCGACAAAAATCCGCCATAAATAAAGGATAACAATTTGTTAGCCGGCAACAAGTGGGAAACTAAATCAACAACATTTGTGAGTAGATTTCGGGCCAAGAGCGCTTTGTATGTGTGTGTGTGTGTGTGTGTGTGTGTGTGTGTGCGTGTGTGTGTGGCAACATATGTAAGCCGGAGGTGAGTGGATGTGGCAGCAACAGCAGCAGGTGAAACTGGCTCTGATAAACAGCTATCTGTGTTTACTTTAGCATGTGAGCGTCTGTTTGCGAGTCCTTGAGTTATGAATGCCATATTTTCCTCTGCAATCCCCTAAAGAGTTTGAGTTTGGGGTGTGGGCGTGGCAGCGACTGCTTTTCCAGCAAATTTTCTTTGAGTGTTGCTCACTTAATTTTCTAGCCATCAGACGCACATTTTACCCCTTCAAGAAAATTACAACAATAACAAAGACTTGATTTTGGGTCGTCTTGAAGCACAATGAACCATTTTTTCATCTCTTTTTTTGGGTTTTAAGTACATTTCACTTTGTCTACACAACCAACAATCATGCCACAACAAGAACAACAATCACAGCAAGAACAAAAGCAAAAACAGAGTCAAAGTATCTCAAGAGGTAACTAAAAATAAGCCTTCAACCCAAAAATGTCCCTTTTTTTCCTTGGCTACTGCTTTTGTTGGTAATAACATTACTGCAATTTTACGCACGCTTTGGCTTTTCCTAATCATACAGTGGGTACTACAAAATGCTCACACAACAAACGATATAAATATTTTTATTTATTCGGAATTCGTATTCAGTTTAAAGGTTTTTTTGCTATTTCTCAGGCAGTTCGGTATAAATTTCATTACAATTTTTCAATTAATTTCAGAGGGTATACAAAGTGCGGTGTACTTTTTCTACTTATTTGTTGTCTACCCATAATAGTCTTAAGGAAAATCAAACGTAACGTGAGCGGTTGTCATTGTCAGCGAAATCTATTGTTTTGGTTTTTTTTATACCCTGTATTTTAAAGAATGTTTAAAAATGGTATAATAGTGTAAGTGTGTAAATTATGAAAGGTATATTTGAATATCAATGTTTACTGTTAAAGCTCAAAAAAAGTAAAAAGAAGAAAATAACTGGGTATTTTAAAGTCCAGCATGCTCTTATATATTTTGGCTACTTATTTTTTTTTCTTTTTGAACACTTTGCTACAGCGGCAACTTCATTTTCTTTTCTGTTTTCTGTTTCGCTGTCCTTTCAACCGATACTTGAAATACTCTTCAAAAAGTTCTCTTAGCTTTCGCATGACAATTGTTACAGTCGCCGAATCTGAGGGAGAAACTCATTGTCAGATTTTAAAGACAACACAATCTAATTACTTTATTGTTAAAGAAGGGTGTTCAAATGTCAACATCGCAGTTTGTTATTGTTTTTAATGAGCGGCCATCTTAATGGTTTGACACAAAGAACCATCAAAAAAAGTAGTCAACAACAACAAAAACAACAATAACAATAAAAACAATTCATTGGCCTTTCATCAACTTTGTCTGCGGGCGGTGGGCGTAAAATTGTGTGGGTAACTGTATGGATTCCTTTGAGTCCTGTTCTGTCATTGCACAATCGAATGACGTTGCGACTGACACATGCACTACAACAACAACAATAAGAGTAGCAACAACAATAACACAAAAGTTTCAACAATTCGCTTCATTAAGTAATTAACACGCGCATTATAATTTAATTAACATTATTGACTGCACACACAAAAACAGACACACACACAAATACACATACAGACATAACGTCTGTTAGTAAGTCAAAAATCACAATCCTATATGAGAAAGACTAAAATACTTTATAGTTCTCAAAGCAAACAAATTTGTTACAACTCATGATTTTAAAAGGAATTAGTAAACAATCCAATGATTTCTATTATGTGTTAAATATATGCACTTATTAAGAAATTATGCATTTTGAAAAACATAAAAATCAAAATCTATTCTAGAATTTAAGTTTAAGAAGCATACAAAAAACTGGTAACCGTTACAAAACCAGTATTGAATGATAATGATACAATTATAAAATGATGATAGCCGAAAACCAAAATACAAACTTAACCGAAGCGATACCTGAAACCGATATTCGTTTCGGTTGAATACATTTGTTATTCTATAACATCCGTTTCCAATGCATTCCATATTCTCGATATCAAGTTTTTATCTTTAAAAGAACACTTTAAAAGTACATTTAGTACTTCAGACAGTCTGGAAAAATGTGTCTGTCGATTGTGATTTTGCTCTTTGCCTTGGATATCGGACTGGCTGCAGTTGAAGTAATTTCACTTGATGGGGAGTTACCTGATGGCGTTAAAGAACCTCTTTCATGGGCCTCATTGGGATTTACACTAAATACTAATGAAACCATTGAGGATGATTCGCATTCTATTAGCTTAAGGACAGATCCTGAAGACCGCGAAGACTGTGAAGATTGCAAGGATACAAGTGACACAAATACAAAACCACCAGCGACCACAACAAATTCAAAATGCTGCAAAGCCGTTAAGATCAAATTTGAAGTGGAGTATGGGTTTTATCCATGTGGATTCTATGATCGCGCTTGGCAAAATCCAGTCAAACGTGACGTATGTTACTCGAGGATTTGCAATGATGGTGTTCCTCCAGGATATCTATTCTGCGGCCGGGGACAATGCAACGTGTTCGGCTGCCGCTGCAAAGGCGGATGCATCCCGGGAGATCCACTCAAAAATTTTGTCAAAAACCACACACCCAAACGAATCAGAAAAGTTAGTTATTATAATTACGGTTTCAAGTCTTAAAATAAAAATTGTAATCCAAGAATTGTTTTCAAATTTTTATTAAAAAGTTACGAAATATTACTTATTTTTAATTTTTACATTATTAACATTCTTATAATGTTTTTATTTAACCAAAACTATTATGGTATTTCAAAACCGAAACACACACAAAAACGGCAACTGTTACGAAACCGATATACAAAAATTTTGCGTAACCGATAGCCGAAATCCAAAATTCAAACATAACCGAAACCCCAACTAAATCCGATATTCGATTCGGTTTAACACTCGTTATTCTATAACAGCCGTTACCAATGCATTCCATATACTCTACATCGAGTTTCAGTCTTCAAAAATAAATTTGGTAGTACAGACAGTCTGGGAAAATGTGTCTGTCGATTGTGATTTTGCTCTTTGCCTTGGATATCGGACTGGCTGTAGTTGAAGTAATTCCACTTGATGGGGAGTTACCTGATGGCGTTAAAGAACCTCTTTCCTGGGCCTCATTGGGATTTACACTGAATACAAATGAAACCATTATTGTGGGTGATTCGTATTCTATTAGCTTAAGATCAGATTCGGGTGACAAAAATAAACACCCACCATCGTCATCATCAGCTCCAGATTGCTGCAGACCAAGGAGGATCAGATTTGAGTTGCATTACGGGTATTATCCATGTGGATTCTACGACCGCGCTTGGCAAAGTTCTTTCAGACGTGACGTATGTTACAACAATATTTGCAATGATGGTTTGCCTCCAAAATTCCTATTCTGCGGCAGGGGGCTCTGCAATATGTTTGGATGCCACTGCAGAGGCGGATGCATCCCGGGAGATGGAGTCAAAAATTTTATCAAAAACCATGGATCCAAAAAAATCAAAAAAGCTAAATATGCTTAAGGATCGTAACTGTTATAAGTTGTAAAATAAAAATTGCAATCCAAGACATATTTCCAAAGTTTTGTTTGAAAGTTACGAAATAACAATTATATTTAATTTTTATTTTAAAAAATTAAAAATAATGATTGAATTTCCATTTTTTTATAAGTTAGGAAATAAGAGTTATACCGTAACTCTTAGATAAAAAAAAGTTTGACGTTCGGCACATTACCTTATACCTAAAAATAAGTTTAATGCGCAGTGCCGAATGCCAAACTTTTTTAGTATTTTAAAATATTGCATTTATTAAATGTAATATCATTCGTCACAAAATTTGATATCAGACATTTTGGGGCACGGAAAAGGTTTCTTTTTTACACTTTTACTTTGTAAAGTTGGACTTACTTGAGATTCGGTGTGGAGTGCAAAAATTACTTAGAAAGTACTCGCTTCCTCTGGGCAGATTCCTGCTTCAATTTTATGTGTGGCAACCTTAAAACGCCCACGTCCTGTTGTGGAGTGGGAACGTGCAACATATTCTGTTGCAACTGCGATGGTGGCAGTATTCCTGGCAATGTCCAAGATAATTTACTAGATCAATTTGGTTCCAATATAACAGTGATAGTAGGTGGCCCTAAACCCGGCCATGTGAATATAAATGAATATATAATTATTATCTTATTCGTATTAAATCTTTAATATTATAGAATCACACAACCACCATTGCTGAACCGAAAAGCACCACAACTGACTCGAATACGAGTACGAGTATTCCTGTTGCCTGAATTTATTTGATATACTTTGATTGACTGTTAGATACCCTGCATCAATTGCTTTCTTATACCCCTATATATAAAAAAAACATGATTTTACTTCTCATTGCCGATTTGAATAATTTAATGAATGAACTAAATGTCGCTTTATAGACTGATGTAAAGTACTTTTCAGTCATTTTCGGACTTTTATCGTGTCAATATTTACATTAAATTTTGGTTGGAAAAGATTTTGCTTCTCTCATTTTTCATAGATCGATGATAACTAAGAGTATTATATATTTCATAATGAGATGATAAATTGATTCGTCGCATGAATTATTGTTATGAAATCTAATCCTATAATTAATAGGATAGAATAAATAGTGCTAATTTTTGTACGATATTAAAAGTTATTAAACTGATTCGTCACATGCACTTCTGTAATTTGACATGTTTATATAATTAATGCGATTATTTATTAGACATGGTGCAAAGGCATTGATATAAATAGTCCGTTGTATATAAATATATGCATGAGTCAAGTGTAGAATCGACTGATAGGAGAATGCGCTACTTGGGTCTGATTTTCTTCCTGCTCCTTGTGATGCAACCATGGAGAATGGGAGACACCGAATGCTGTAGTTGGACTTACACTAGATTCGGGATTAAACCCAAAGAAGACTGCAACAATTACATGGAAAGTCGCCGTTACTGGTTCCAAGATTCTTGCTGGAATACGTTTTGCGGCAATTTAACATCACCCACGCCCTGCTGCGGAGTAGGATCTTGCAACATATTCTGCTGCAACTGCGATGGTGGCTGTATTCCAGGCAGTGTTGTGGGGAATTTAATCGAGAAATTCGGTTCCAAAATAACTATGATAAGACCCGAACCAGAAAAGGTAAATACGAATGAAGATTTGCTTAAAATCGACTCATTTTTTGTTGCTTTTAATTGCAGACACTGATAATCGATTTTGATACCAACAAAACGGAAGTGATTAACAATCAAACCGTCATTTCGGAAATTAAAGGTACTGCTTCTCTCAAACCCGTAGATGAGGATGGAAATCCGCTTTTGGTTTAATATAATTATAAACTTCCATCTTTTTATATTAATAATAATATCTGCAAATGCGTAGCTTGATTTTTAGATACCCCGAATATAGCGTTCAAAACTTTAATACGTTTAGCATTGAATATATATATATGACCAATGGATCAATTTGTTACAGTTCAAGGTTATAGCAAGTAGTATTACTTTTGCCAGTCTTTATCTTAGCTTTGGCTAGAAATGGATTTTCTTACATCGTTTTTATTTTAAATCAAGTTCTTTGAATACATTAGTATTCAAATTGATTTTTTTGTATTGTTGGAAATTTATAAAGGTTAAACAAATCATAGAAAACACAAAATATTAGCTGAGAGTGACATTACAAAAAACATACTTAAATCAAATAATTCGTACTTGGCTTAACAAAATTGCGGAATTACGAAATTTTTTCTGTGTATTAGCTTAATACATAAGTCAAAATAATTGATTCGTCACAATTTGCTTATGTAATCCATAGAGTATATATTAGATTCGCTGTAAATATATATATATAAAGAACTGGAATCAATTGAAGAACCTTCAGATAGGACTTTTTATTTTCTTTGATTTTAGTTGGAGTCACGGGAGTTGCAGGGTTAAGCCTAGAAGGATTGTAACATTTTTGTAGAAAATTTTCCTTTATTATGAACCGATTCCGGCTGGAATTGGCAATAATTTGATCTTTTGAACAAAACATTATGCTGATGTGACAAATGGAATAATTTTTACGGTTGAGGTTTGTTGCCAACAGTAATTGACTTGAGATATACGTAAGACAGTAGTAACGAGTATACCGTTTATGCAGATCTTGTTGGGAGGTTTGTGGAGAAACAATATAACAATTTTAATTTTTAATAAAAAACTTGTTTTAGTTTGTCTTAGAATTTAATTAACTTGTTACTTTCATTACCTAAGAATATAATTTATTGCGTATTGAATGCAAATTTAGAATACTTAATTCTTAAGAAATAATCTCAAAGTAGAAGATATGCTTTCCGATATCGGTCCACATTTTTGAAAATTACTGACGCAAAATTTGATAAAAATCAAAGTGTTTTTATTCTACTACATTAAATTGATTCCTTAAATTTTCTTGACATTTTCTTTAATTCGACACTTTTTTCGCTAATTTAAGGATACTTTGATATCTTAGTCTGAGTATTTTTTTCAAACTTCGAATGAGATTAATTATTTTTAGACACCTTGTAGAGAGAGTTACTGTACCCCTTATTTAAAGAACAATAATTTCTTATATTTATTTTTAACTTGTTAAATAGTTAAGTTAAGCGTTAAATTGGTAAGACGAATGGAAAATTTCGTTGCAGTTGAGCTTAGCGATTTTTCCGTCTCTATTTTTCTTGAGGTAGTCGTTAGTTAGCTTTTGGTTTGTCTTCGCTGTTTTCTCTCGGAAGCACCATGAAATTCTATAAGGCAATTTTAATACTCGTTACCCAAGTACACCTGATTTTGTTGCAAGTGCGACAGGCGAATTGCGAGTGCTGTTCATCAACTGTGCTTCACTTTCATCTTAACCCTTCAAACAAGTTGGGTTGCTCGGACTATCCACAAGCCTACCGGTTTCATTTCAGTAAAACTTTTTGCTATACCAAACTCTGTGGAAGTTTTAAAAGGCCAACACCCTGTTGTGGAAAACGTAGTTGCAACATATTCTGTTGCAACTGCGATTGCTGGGATAGAAATAAACGGGTTCTAGTCGATTTTAGAACAAAGTATTGGGGTGAAATATACAACGTTTATGAGCGATGACAAGCGCGAACAGTAACTATATTAATAGAATTTTAATTAAATGTATTCGATTTCATTTGTCATTTAATTCTTAGGTGGACGAAGAATTATCAAACGAATCATCAAATTTAACAAACTTCAATAGAAGATCATCTGTATCTCGAATTCTCAGGAATTATTTCAAACAAATGGTTTCAGTTTGAATAAAATCCGATGCAGTAAATTATTCTTTTTTTTACTTGAAAGAAGAAAATAATAAGGAAATCGGCAAAAAGGAAAATGCTATTGAAAAAATTCTCTCGTTTAATTAACTAATTTTCAGAGTGCCCAATTGAACAGTTGATTGTGATCAATTGACCGATGTCAAACTTTTGAAAAACTCATCAAAATCGATTCGAAAAGAACTCTCAGGACATATTTTAGAGATTTTACTCAAGGCTAAGTTTTTGTTTTCCTTGCATCAGCGTTTTTTCACCCGGACACACTTACCAAAACCTTTTTTCATCCCCTTTATTTTCTTTAACACATAAGAGTTGTATCAAATCGTTCGGGCTAAGATCAATTGAACTAGTCCCTGAAGTGAACGAAAGAAAATACAGGTCATTTAGTTCAGTTGATACGAATTGCAATATAGTTCGTTCAGTGTTTCGAATCTCATTTATTTCATTCTTTGATTCGAAGCCCATTACAATTCGTTAGAGACACACTGTCAAACGTTATATTTAAACCAGGGATTAAAACCGAAACGAATATTGGTTTCAGTTACGGTTTCAGTCATGCTCGAATTAAGGTTTTCGGTTATGTAAAAACTTGTAGTTTCGGTTTCGTAACGGTTATCGGACTTTTTTAAGTTTCGGTTTAAAAATACCGGTATGGTTTCGGTTCACAAAAAAAAGAAATTAAGGTTTTCGGTTGACCAAAATAAGAAGAGTTATTTACTGCTTTACATGTAAAACGACTTAATGCTATACTAAGTCTGGAAAATAGTGTTATCTGGTTACTGGAATGGAATAAAATTTCGATTATTTTGATTTTACTGATTTTTAATAACTTGGAATTGCCATAACTTTGTCTAAACTCAATCGAATATCATGCGCCATGTAAATTTGAGCATGATTTTACCTCTCAAGTCGTTCTGCATTTAAATTTTGTTGATTTTTTAAATTCGAATTTTTTCGGAAAAATCAAAAAAGACAAAGGGGTAACACTGTAAATTTTCAAAAAAATTCGATTTTCAAAAAAATTTTAAAATTAACAAAATTTAAATGCAGATCGAATTTGGAGGTAAAATCTTGCTCAAATTTACATGGCGCATGAAGATTGGTTGACAAAGTTATGGCAGTTCAAAGTTCCTACGACCTCTTAAAAATTCTGTTTCATATAGTAATTTGCAAAAATCAAAAATCAATATTAATCTCAAGGTATTACCATGCCTAAAAGCGAGTTACTCAACAACTGAACTACATGATTAGTTCGTTGAACTACTGAGCTAAATTGTTCAATTGAACTACGATGAACAACTCTATTTGACATTGCTGGAGTGTAATGTCAATCACGAATCAGTCGAGACGCAGACATCGTTATTCGTTTGCATACAAATTACAGATGCAAGTCACATTTGATTGAAAACAATTTGAAATGATATCGCAATCGTTGTTTCTCTTAGTGTTTTCTTGCGTCTTCTCTGGCAACCAGTCAACAGTCCACAATCCACAGTCCACGTGGCATGCCCCATGTGGAAGTGGCTCTATTTTATTTTGCAGGTGCGCACTTCACTCACCTGCACAAAGGAGGCAAATCATGTGCACACTTTATTGCTTTTACGTGCAAATTGTTTGCGTTTCGCCCATAAACGATATAAACCAAATTTCTTTAGTCCAATTCCTCAGCAAGTCTCTTCTCTTCTCTTTTCTTCGCTTCTCTTCCCCTCGCTCTCCCATTCTTTATGTGCTCAATTTTATTTCATTTTCAGCTAAAAGCGAACGCATTTCTGTTCCCGTTTCTGCCTCTGTTTCTGTTTCCGTTTCCGTTGAACTGCAATTGGAATGCAACTCAACTCGACCCATGTTCAAGTCCTTTGCGAATTCGAATGCGTTCTCCCCGCTTTCCCCCTTCTTATTTCAGCTAATCAAAGCATTTGACAGTCTGACCAACACTTGAATGAGCTTTCTCTCTCTCTATTTTTCTCGTTCCTTTCTCACTCTCTCTCTCTCTCTGCCAATCGTGTATTGCACACTTGGCCAATATGCAAATAATTACCAATATGAGCCGTCAAATGACCACACACAATAACACACACACACACACACACACACACGCACACACACACTCTCTCTCTTTCTCTCTTCAACACATTCGTATGGAAATGTGTGTCGTTTACAGTGTTTGCCAATATGTTGGCGGACAGGTAAGCTGCTGTTGTTGCTGCTGTAGTTGTTATCGTTGTTGTTGCTGCTGTAGTTGTTGTTTCTGTTGTTGCTGTTGTTGCTCCTGTTTTTAGCCCAGTACTCAAGGACTATTAAAGAGGCAATTGGGCTTGGTTGTCTCCAACAGGGAACAATTGCTATAGCTTCCGACACAGACGACAGTTCAAATGTCGCTAATGTCAATTATAAATTCTTTAAATTGTTTTGCTTTTTTTATTATATAATATTATATTTTTATTATTTAGTAAAATACAATAATTTTTTTTTATTGTTGTAAGTATTTTAAAAATTAAATAAATGTGTTAAATAATTAAATTAATGGTGGTTACATAATATATATTTTTTTCACTTAATCTATAATCATTAATGAAATGGTTGTCTCAATTTTTTTATTATACACATATTTGTATTTCATTTATTCATTTATTAAATAAAAGTGCTTTGCAGACACGAGTACTGGGTATCTATTAGTCGAGCATCTGGACTGTAGAGCTCTCGCTTGTTGTTGTAGTTGTTGTAAGCGCTCTCTAATTGTTGTCGTCATTATTATTGGTGCCGTGTGCGTTGTGCGTTCTCGTGGATTGTGAGCTTGTAAATAAGCCTTGATTATTGCCATTGCAGCGACCACACAATAAACATGCAAATGCATTGGGCATTGCATATGGGCGTAAATGTAGGCGTGGCATGCGCCAGTCGGATGTACGATAAGCCAATTTGTTAGTGTGCAACGGTGATGCAGATTCATAGTTAGCATTAAGCAACATATGAATTAGCCATATTCGATTATCGTTAGAGGCCCACAATTTGGCCAGCAACTGTTGCTTTTGGTCTGAGAGTCAGTATGCACTCAATTATGTAATTCTACAAAGTAACACAAAACAATTTGGAATTGTTTTGGAGTCAGTTTTTAGTGTAACTCTGAGCTGTTGATTTGTTACTTGAAAGTCAGAGTTAAAATATATATTTAGCACTCGACTTTGTTGGCTTACGATGATTCCATCTCTGAAACAACTATTCGCATTTCCCACTGCAATAAATCATGCTTAATGCTCAGTTAGTTTAACTAGATAATCGCACGATATAAATGTGTGTGTGAGTTTCACATTCAATTACGAAAACATTGCAGCTAACATATGTTAAACATTTACATGAAACGACAACGATAACAACAACGACAATTGGGAACAGGAGCTCAGCACGTTGTCCTGGCGAAGGCGTTGTCATAATTAGAACGTGCGATGCCTCTGCACCACAATGCACCACAGTGCACACAGTAAAGGCTCATCAAATCCACTTAAACTCGTAATGGCTACAGATGGCCTCCCTCTCTCGCTCTCTCTCTCGCTCTCTCTTCTCAACTGCTTCTCCTAATCGTGCTTTTCCTCCCGCTATCAATTGGTTTTATTTGCCATCAACTAGCAGCAAAACACGCATACGACGCGTTGCACCGTTGCATACCTGATATGTGTGTGAGTGTGTGTGTGAGTGTGTGTGTGTGCGTGTGTGTGCGTGTGTGTGGCGTTTAAGTGCCGCTTGGCCTAGCTAAAGGTGCAATGCGGACACAGGATGATGATAGCCCCAGAGTCCTGCTGCTCGTTTGTTCAAAATGCACAGTGTCTCATTCACAAGACTCACATGACAAAAATAATAAAAATAAATCAATTCATTGAATTGAGAATTGTTTATAGCTCTTTAAAGTAACTTGCTTTTTAAGCTTGGGTAATTCGTTTCGGCGGTAGCTAAAAATCTCCAATCAAACAATTAATTTGATTTTCAGATTATATTTTAATTGATTGATTTTGCGACGCCAAAGCAAGTTATTGCAAAATATTATTATTTTTTTACTAACATATTTTAAGAAATGTTTTTAGGCTTTATATAGAGTCTAGTAAAATCCAGGCTTATGGTTATTCCGTAAACTTTTTAAAAACAATTCACAAAAAGATCTTTTGCAACAAAAGGCAACTTCTTTATCTTTTGTGTTTTAAAGTTTTAAGCAAAGTTTAATAATAAATTACGCTCTCAAAATTAAACGATTAATTAAGTCTTGCAGATATCATCATAAGTTCGATAGTTATGATTTTTGCATGCTGTTTTAACAAAACGTGCCACTGTGCGCCGTTTGCCTGTGGCTTCCGAGCAGGGGAAGGAGAAGTGTTATTGGTGTTGTTCCCCCTCGTTCCCAACAGCTTCTGTGTGAAGTTCATGTTGGTTGTTTGGCGTTGTTTCATGTGATTTTTGCACTGATTTGCGTTTAATTGAATTTTGCGCTTGACACGGATGCTGTTTGCCCTGTTGAACTCAAACGCGAACTCGAAACCGAGACTCTGGCACTCTAGAGTCGGACACTGACTCTGACTCTGATTCTGACTCTGGAAGTGAAGCCATCAATTTGCTAAACTCATTTAATTGCGCCGAAAATGAACGAAGGATGGCACATGTTGAGCCTACTTAAAATGATTACATTGCACCACTAAACGGACAGACAACATCGAAGCACATAAATCAAGACTGTGGGTCGCTTGGAAACTGGTCAATGAACCACTTAGTTGCGTTGAGAAAAATGAAAGAAAGAAGTAGAGAAAATGGTAAAGGCAAACGCACAAAAAGAGGAAAGGAAACACAAGTTGGACCGACTCTCGAATGTGTATCTGTGTATCTGGCCTGGTCTATAACCATTAATGATGTGGCCTACAAGCCTCGATACGCGGCCGAAGTACGTGCCTCAATGCCACAGTCCTAGCTGGAAGTCACACTCGCTGAGAGAGAGACTGAGAGAGAGACAGAGAGAGAGAGAGAGGGAGAAACTAGAACTAGGCCTAGACTTGCAACCCGGCTGAAAACAGTGGAAGAAATGCGCGATGCGGAAACAACTTAATGACGCGCGGCGCTAATGGTTCACTTAAGCACCCACATAAGTTTGCCGCTCTCTACTAAAAACAGAACGACAAAAAAAAATAAATACATAAAGGAAAGGGCAAAAAGAATACATGAAAAAACTTGCGAAGCAATGCCGAATATTAAATTCTCTGGCTTATATATTAATTACATTTATTTAACATCATTTCTATCATATCTATATGATAAAATGGACGGAATATGATAACTGATCCGATAAAGAAAGGCAACTACAATTTAGAGAAATATTTATTTGATTATTATTATGAATGAATATGGTTTTAAATTGATTTATCATGTGTTTCAATATATTAGATTTTCAGTGTACATTTGAAGGGCATTATATATACCTGCTGTATTTTTCGATTTTATTAGAGCTGTTCCAGAACGGAGCTTTACCACATGCCCGGGTAGCTCAGTCGGTAGAGCATTGGACTTTTAATCCAAGGGTCCAGGGTTCAAGTCCCTGCTCGGGCGATCATTTTTTTTATATTATTATTTGTATTATTATTAAAATTCAGATATTAGATATTTAGAAATTTAGATGAATATTTATTTATATTTAAATATCCTTAAAATTTATAATATTTTTTTAATATTATCATTATTTGTATTTATTTTTATTAACAATCCCATTATAAGTTATTTAGAAATTCGTCCACTATGAAGAAAGCAAATTAAGAGTAATATAAAAACGGATATTTATCGATATACTAATATCCTTCAAATTGTTACACAGCTTGTAACATAGCATAACAATCCTTGAAAGAGTATCAAAAAAAAAAAACTTAGTAATTTTCCCTCTCCTAGCTCTACTACTTTTTTCAATTCTGCTCCGTTTTTTTTCCTTTGCCTCAACACATTTTAGAGGCGTCGCTGAGCTTTTGGATGTCACTGTGTTGTCGTTTTGCCCGCCAAAATCAGACCACCCCCTTTTTACTCACTCCCCCTGCAGCTTCTATGCGTACTCCAGGTCCTGTACTTGGCCTGGTCCTGTTCTCTCCTCTCCTCTTCCATTCCCTTCGCTTCTCCCCTATTTCCTCCCCTTGGTTTTGCTCTGCTTCACTGACGTCGCACAGTAATAATTTCTCGCTAATGGTGTCCTAAATTGTCAAGAAATATGGAACCATTTGAATGTGGCGTCTCCTCCTCCCCCCGCCTCACTCCCCCCTTATCATGTGGGTGTGTTAGTCAAGTATATACATATGTGTGTGTGTGTGTTATAAGTATATGAAATGCTGTTGCTGAGTGCGCGGCTTTTAGTTCGTTTGTGTTTTTGACTTCCGGTTAGCCATTCGGCCAGAAATGTCTTTGTTTTCTATTTCGACTTCTTTTATAAAGAGCCAGAGAAGGAGGAGGAAGAGGTGGGCGTGTCAGCAGCGTGGGCATGTGGGCGTGAAGTTGGCCCTGTTTTTGACAACTCAATGTGCAGAATAAAGGTGATTTTCAAGTTGAGAATAAACTAGAAATCGCTTGAAATTATTTAGAATAATTTTATAAAAATTAAAGTCATAATAAACTGAAAGGATTTAAATTTAATTTATTGACATACAATTTATTATATTAATGAAGCTATTTACTATTTATTTCTTATTCTTTTATTTATTGAACAAATTTCCTCTTTAAGCGCATTAAAGCAGTTTTAAATCAATTTAATAAGACACTTGTTGCATGCTACACACATTTTAAGTGGAACGTACTTACGTTGCTTGGTCTTACGTTACGGTTATATTACGCTTACGTATTCTTCATTCAACTATAGAGAAAGAAATCATTGTTGTCATTGTCTTTGTCCCAGAGATTTGCTGTTGTAAATACCCTCAACGATGACACCGCATTCATCTCCAGAGATGAAGAGAGAACAACAACAACAGGGGGAGTTGGGGTGTGTGAGGGGGTGTGGGAAGTGAGGGGGGGAGGGGGTTGTGTTGAAGCGTTTA
Source organism: Drosophila kuntzei (assembly GCA_035042165.1). NCBI lineage: Eukaryota > Metazoa > Arthropoda > Insecta > Diptera > Drosophilidae > Drosophila > Drosophila kuntzei. The sequence goes on from JAWNLU010001430.1 coordinate 817,213, forward strand.
TGCCAACGCAGACGTAAAAAAATCTGCTACTTATAAATTATGTTTATTTATTTATTATATTTTTGAAACAGCTGTGTTCAACTACGCAGCATTTTGTCGTCTAAAACTTGTCGCCCTCTCCTCTCCCCTGTCTTCTGTCTCCAGTCTTCTGTCTCCTGGCTGTCAGCGAGTGTCCTGACTGTCTTGGCATAACAATGCTTTTGCTTTTCCCTTGTCCCTTCTCCTTTTTTCTTCAGCTACTTTTTTCATAAATCTGTAAAGAAAGAAAGATGAAAAAATACGTTGTACAAATGTTGTTGACAGCGGACAATGGACAACAGACAACAGACAGCGGACAGGGGACAGGGAACAAGGGACAAAGGACATCGTTGCAAGGACAGGACACTCCTCAAGCTGGCCATTTAGTTAGTGTCTGTGCGTAAAAAATATAAGACGAGGGTAGCCCCAATTTGGCCAAGCTGGCGAAATTGCGGTAGCTTGAATGGACCCTCGAGGCGTTTATTGGGCATTTGTTGCTAATAATGCTATCGATGTGACACACTTACTCACTCTACCCCAAATACTCGTACCTACCATCTACATAATGCCCACAGGGAGAACACAACTGATTCCAACTGACATTAGATAAATGCCACATAACTCAATAGAATTGCATCAGTTAATTAGCTGAACTAACTAAATATTGACTAAATGCAGTTAATCTACGGTTACAGTCACATAGGAAAAATATACATCCCATAAACTGCTAGAATTGAATTAATTGGAATTATACAGGTTCAATAATTTCAAGTTAAAAATTGTAAGTTCTTTTCTATTTATAATAAAATAAAATTTGAAAGACTATTATTTTTGAGGAATAAAATAAAAGTCTTTAAATAACCATTAAAGCTGATTTTTTATCTCTCTCTCTACTCTGAACTTTATTGCTTCAAAGTTCAAATAAATAAAAAGCAGGGATTAAAACCTTAACCGAAACCGTAACCTTTAACCGTTGAAAACCGATTGAAATTTGTAACCGTAACTGAAACCGTAACCGAAATTATTTTTTTTCGCTGTACCGAAACCCATAAGCCGAAACTCTTTGAACCGAAATAACCGTTTAGTAACCGATTCATTTATAAGGGTTAATTTCGGTTCTGGCCGTCGCAGCTACTGAGCAAATTTGATAACTTTGAATTGCCATAACTTTGTCAAAACTTAATCAATTTCCATGCGCAATGTAAATTTGCGCATGATTTTAACTCTTAATTCGTTCTGCATTTAAATTTTGTTCAATTTTGAAAATTTTTGAAAATCGAATTTTTTCGAATATTTACAGTGTTACCCCTTTGTCTTTTTTGATTTTCTCGAAAAATTTCGAATTTTGAAAATGGACAAAATTTTAATGCAGAACGAATTTAGAGGTAAAATTATGATCAAATTTACATTGCTCATGAAAATTTATTGACTTTTCACAAAGTTATGACAATCCAAAGTTATTAAAAATCTGTAAAATCAAAATAGTTGAAATTTTCAAACCAAATAACCAAATTTATATGAGGTCAAATTATAATAAAATCGACATTACGCTGAACCATTCCAGTAACCAGATTACATTATTTTCCAGGCTAAAAAGAGCTTAAGTCTTTTTTCATGTAAAACCATAAGCGTTAATTTATTTATTTTTTTTGTGAACCGAAACCGTACCAGTATTTTTAAACCGAAACTTACAAGAAACCGTCAACCGTTACGAAACCTATACTCCAAGATTTTGCACAACCAATAACCGAAAACCTTGATTCGAGCATGATCGAAACCGTAACTGAAACCGAGATTCGTTTCGGTTTTATTCCCTGATAAAAAGTTAAAATACATCTCAGTAAGCATAAATAATAATTATTTAATAGGTTTATTAAATTTAATTTTATTGTATTACAGGAAATTCGACAGTAGAAAAATTGTAACTTTTTTCTATAAAATGGAAAAGCGTGATAAGCTGATTGTATCTCCGACGAATGTGAAGTTTCAAGCTCCGTTTCCTCACAACCAGAAACGTCAAGTGAGTCTGCTCAATGTAAGCGACAAGGACATAATCTATAGCATTGAGTTGGACAATGAGGCGCTCTTCCAAGTGTTTCCTTCAAAGGGAACGCTGGATGCATACGACACCATTGAGCTGACTATCTTTATGAAACCAGCTCCAGGTAATCTGCCAATCAGTGTGATGAAAGTCAAATATAAAGTGAAACCTGAAGAATATTCGGAAGGGGATCAGTCCGATCAATCGGATAAAACTGTGGCGGATCCTTCAGGGAATTTAGCTGGAGATTGGAGCGATAGAGATATTCTCACAGCTCAAGTGAATATATCTCTAGAGAACTGTGTGGAGACTGAGGAGGAAATGCGACGCATGTTCGCCTTGGATAGCAATGCCGAGCACGTTGCGAGGATCATGGAGAAGCATTATCAACCCATCTGCACCAGCTGCTGTTTGAAGCGAACAAATCCACACAAATTAACCAAAAATCCATCTTGGCACCGACTTCTATTCTGGCCAGGTTGCATTGCAGCATTCTCAGTTGCCGGTAAGTACAGAAAGAACTCATAATATTCTTACTTCTTTATTTTTCTATTGCAGTTTATGTCGGCTGTCAATTTTTTGGACTGAACATCTTTGACTTGAACTCGGAGAGGGACTTCTAAAGGGGAGTGAGTATGCAAATCAATTATTGAATTATGCAAATAGAAAACAATGCCACAGGCGACACATAAATACGCTCCCCTCTCTCTCTCTCTATCGTTTCTCTCTCTCTCTCTCTCTTAGCCTCCCATTTCATTGATAAATCAATCATACGCGCCGTTGGCTGCGGCTTTAAATCAACTTACCGGTTGTCTGCCTGATTAACTCAACTACCATTTGGCTTACACACACACACACACACGCATGGTGAATACACACTTATGTATGTTTAGATTTATTTATAAGGCAATTATTGCCACAATTAATTTCTAATTGCATTCTAGACGCGTTTCAACCATTTTCTATGTCAATGCATTGTTGTTAGTTGTTGTTGTTGTCGTTGTTGTTGTCGTTGTTGTTGCTCTTGGCATTGCAACTTTAATTAATTGGGGGCTGTCATTGTCTTGGCCCCGTTGCTTTATTATGTCAATTAATTTGCGACCATTTGCTATCAAAATTTCAATGCAAATCTTGCAGCCTGGCAAATTGAACCCTTGGGCAAGCCTTAACAATTTACTCCTTGACCCTGGGGTGACGGCCAAATTCATATTTATTTTATACAATTTGCACAAAAGTGAGACAGAACGTCAGCGGAAACTGGGCTCAAATGCAACCAAATATCCCAAATGACTCTTTTGGCCAGTCTTTCTCAATTTGCTCACTCATTTTTGGTAGGTCCACAACGAATGCAGTCAGAAAGGATAACAGTTGGAGGACTGAACGTTGTGGCAGGACCTTGTGATTGTCATTCCGATTAGAATTTGTGTCTGCCTCAGTTTCTCAGTTCCATTAATGATACCAACTGCAAATGCCATAATGAGCAAAGTTCTCCAGAAAATGTATCTTGGTGCAGAGATTGTTTAATGTAGACGGTTTCTATTCCTTACCTGACTTTAGATGGGGCTGGGAAATGGCAAATCATTGACCAAAATTCAATTTTGTGGCCTCAATTTATGACGAAGAGAGAAAGCTAAAGAATTGTTTTGGGTTACAGTCTGTCATGTTGCTTTTGTTCTTCCGCTTTATCACAATCAGAATTTATGTGACATAAGGAAGTCCGAAATAGTACGTTCTACACAGTTCTTCCGGATATCTCCCTTCTCTCCGGCAATGTCACTTGATTGTATTGAGAAATGAATGAAATTAGAATGTCTGATGGCATTTTGAATTGGATTTCGGCGTTTGTTTTTTGTTTCTCTCTCTCTCTGTGTATTTATTTATCTGGCTTTTTGTCTATTCTGCTTGTTGCCTTGTTTGCTGGCCAATTTCAGGCGACACCACAAGACAGGCCACAAAATGCCGCACTTGCCTCTTTCCCTGCCACAGGCCCATTTTCCTGCCCTTGACTGTCCCATTGCTGTCCCTTTGATTGCTGTTGCATGTCAAAATGAAAATATTTGGTTGTTGCTACACTACAATAAATATGTATATTAATACTTTAACTATCTTGGCAGCAATTTTAAAATATATTAATTTAAAAACGAAATTCTAAATAGTTTTTGATTAACGAAATAAATCTAATGTTATTTTTTGGAATATTCAAATTGATTAAAATATATTTCTTGCTTAAAATAAATCAGCTTTATGACAAAAAAATACTAAAGCTTCGAATATAATAATCTAAATAGTAATTAAAATAAATATTATTTTTAAATACAACATTTATCTTTATTTTTTTTCAGTGCAGCAGAGTCAAAAGTAGGGAGTTTTGAAGCATTACACTGCAATGTCATAAAACATTATTGACATTTCAATTGCAAAGCATTTTGTGCGACACAGCACACGGTCAGGAGGACGAGGAGCAGGAGCAGGAACAGGACCAGGATGAGGAGAAAAAGAAGAACCTGTAACTGTAGTTGTCTTTATGTCATTTTTGTTGCCGCTTCTCTCTGCATGTGGTTAAGTATTTTCATGTCTATGTTGTCACGCCGTTTGTTTTAAACAGCCCACAGGCACCCTCATCCCTCCCCCCTTTGTGACTCATTAAATTGTTGAGACAAAATGTTGTTTAAGACGGCGGCCAAGTGGTTTTGGTTTGTCTGCCTCTTTTTGGCCATCATTTGTTGGTGGCACGGAACACGCATAAAAGCTCGCAACACAGCTACAAATACGAGCCAAGTTTCTACACTCTACATCTTCAAATTGTTGTTGGCCAAAAGTTTTACGAGCTTATCCCGCAAAATAAAAGCGACGAGCATGATGAAAAACATACAAAAACACGTGCCAATAACGTTGACTGCAGTTGAGGCAACAACGACAACGAGAATTAAAACATGCGACAGACAAACATTCAGACAGACAGCCAAGATATGAACTTGGCCAAAAGCAGATGTCTGCCTGGCTGGCGGGTCGCGATAGGCGGTCGCTTCAGGTGCAAAAAAAAACAAAAATATAAGAAGTTATAAGGTGCCACAGGCCGTAAAAGATGCAATCAAAATCAAACTGATTTGTCTCCAGGGAGCATTGCCAACTTTTATGTTTACGAGCCAGAGCCATAGAAAATTCAAAATGCATAAGATAAAATGATAACGACTAATAGATACCCTACAAATGTAATTCTTATTCAAATTATCAAAGTTACCAGTACCTGCGACGGCCAGAATCGAAATTAACCCTTATAAATGAATCGGTTACTCAACGGTTATTTCGGCTTAAAGAGTTTCGGTTTGTGGGTTTCGGTACAGCGGAAAATATTTTTTTCGGTTACGGTTTCAGTTACGGTTACAAATTTAAATTTGACCTCATATTTATTTGGTTTGAAAATTTCGATTATTTTCATTTTACTGGTTTTTAATAACTTTGAAATGCCATAACTTTGTCAAAAGTCAATCAATTTCCATGCGGAATGTAAATTTGATCATGATTTTACCTCTTAATTCGTTCTGCATTTAAATTTAAATTGATTTTCAAAATTCGATAATTTCGAATTTTTTAGAAATTTTACAGTGTTACCCCTTATCATTTTTCGAAAAATTTCGAAAATTTCGAATTTTGAAAATGAACAAAATGTAAATGCAGATCGAATTTAGAGGTAAAATAATGCTCAAATTTACATTGCGGATGGAAATTGATTGAGTTTTGACAAAGTTATGGCAATTCAAAGTTATTAAAAATCAGTAAAATCAAAATAATCGAAATTTTATTCCATTCCAGATAACATTATTTTCCAGGCTAAGTAGAGCATTATGTCTTTTTTCATGTAAAGCAATGAAAAACGCTTCTTATTTTGGTCAACCGAAAACTTACATTTTTTTTGTGAACCGAAACTATACCATACAAAAAACCGATAATCGTTACGAAACCGATACTCCAAGATTTTGCATAACCGAAAACCTTAGTTCGAGTATAACCGAAACCGTAACTGAAACCGACATTCGTTTCGGTTTTAATTCCTGGTTCTTTTAAATATCTATATGTAATTTCAGCAATACTATTTATATATTTTTACAAATGTATTGTTAATTTTTTTCAACAATACATATAAAAATGTTAATGTAATTTTTCTGTAAAATTGACTTTACAGGGTATGTATCAGTAAGTACTTATTGACTGATAATATAGTTTACAAACTACAGTATCTAGGTAAGAAATGGTATACGGAAGGCATTTGAATGTAGACAGGAAAGAGGCTACGCCCGTTGGCCTGACTTTAATTAGACAGTCGTGAACTCGGCTAAGTTATGGGCCAACAGAAGGCAGACGACGATGCTCCGACTTTGGCTCTCACTCTGATTCTGGCTAAGGTTGGCCAATGGCCTCGAGTCGAGTCGAGTCGTGAAATTTATGCGTTAAAATTGCATAATTTGCAGACACACAAGCATACGCAAAAAAAAGAGAGATAGAGGGGAGTTACTAAAAGTTTGCACATAAATTTATGAGTCAAGGTAAGAGGGCAAACTTTTGACTGCCACTGTCCCGCCTGCTGCTTCATATTGAATTAAACACTTTGTGTGTTGCTCTACTCTACTTATTGCCGCCTCCGAAGTGCCTCTTAATGCCAACAATCTGCGGGATACTCACACACACACACACAGTTACAGTCACTCACACAGATACTAATGCACTTTCTCACACAAACACACACACAAATACAGATAGATACTCGCACGATTCGTTTTTAATTTCCTGTTTCTGTTTCTATTTCTGTTTCGGTTTCGGTTCAGTCTGCTCTTTTATCGACGACCCCCCAAATGCCTGTCGCTATATTTTTCCCCCCAATTGCAAATATAGCCAAATTTTTGTTGTATTTATTTCAGTTGGTTGTATTGTTGTTGCTGTTGCTCTGGCATTTTAAGTGAATTTTTTGTTTGCCTCTCTAATAGTTTTTACTGCAACTTTATTTAGTGCTCCTCTCGCCGAACTGTCTATGACATTCCCATTCCCATTCCCATTCCTCATTCATTTCCATTCAATTTTCCGTGTTGGTCTCTCTGTTTTCTCAATTTTTTGTTTTTTATTTGCACCATTTTTGAACATTTTGCAATGAATTTCGCTTCGTCTGTCCGTTTTTCTGTCTCTCTTTTTTGTCTGGCGGCTAAAAAGATAAAAAGCTCAACGATTCGGCAACGGCATTGGCATTGGTCTAGGCCATGGCTCTGTCCAACTGCTAACTGCCGCCTGTGGCTAATGGGGCTGATGGTCTTCTCACCCTCCCTCCATTTACCCCTACTCATCGATAGAAATGAAGGGGTGCGACTGAAGTTTGTTTTGCTGGAATTGCAATAATTGTTTATTGACAACAATGGATTTAAATTGTTATCGGCTGCAGCTGTGAAACAATTATGAATGGTGAGCGAGCGAATGGAGCGAATAAAACGAACGAATCAAATGAATTAAGTGTGATTGAATTTCTCAAATTATTAACTTTACAGCCTTACAATATTTCAGAAAAACACTTACTAACTATATACTAAGTGGACTGTATACTATCTGTGCTATCTTAATTGACCCCACTATCATTAAATACCAACGTAAGATATGTAAGGATTCGGCTTTGAAATAATTTTACAAACATTTTTTAATCGCAAACTTAGTTCAACTAAAGTTCAAACTATTTCTATGAAAATCAATTATTAATTTTGTATTCCCCAGACTTAATCATTTTTTCGTTTCAGCTTTTAATTTATATTTATTATTAATTTAATTATTAATTTTTAATTTAATTTTTATTTACACTTAATTTTTCCTTTTGCCGACTGCTTTAAGTCGTGAACAAATAAATAAATAAATAAATAAACAATTTAAAAAGTCTACAAATCTGTATTTTTATTTTTAAAATCAAAACTATTAAAGAATTTATATTGATAAACCATTTTTAATATGAAATAATTCTATATATGTATTCTCTAAAAAGTGTGTTATTACCAATCTTTTTTCATTATTAAAAAATATAATTCTGTTACATGTGCAATTTCCAACAAATGTACATTTTAAATATTGGAATTATGTGTTACCACAGAAAAAAACTGTGGTTTAAAATCGTAAGTACGATGATATCTACCAGGAGAACAGAAATGTTCAGTAGGTGGAAATAGAGTAAGTCAATTGCACATTTAAAATGCACTGCATACTTTTAGGGGGCTATTTTTAAACGAAATAATTATTTATTTAGCATACTTTCAGGATGGAACTAAAAATTAAATTTTTCTGTTTTCTGCTTGCTGCTGATTCTGTTCGCCTGGTATTTCAGTTAGTGCAGGTGGTATTTTGAGAGATATTTTAGAATCAACAACACATGTGACCAACAACAACAATAACAACATTTACAACAACAACGGCTTGACTCTGCCACGCCCACACAGTCCGCCCTTTTGAGCCCAAAGCGAGTTGTCGCTGAAAAATCAAAATACTCAGAAATCTACCAGGCGAACAGAAATGCGCAGTAGGTGGATGTAGATAAAAACAAGTGCACATTTAAAATGAATTGCATACTTTTAGGAGGCTATTTTCAAATGAAAATATTATTTATGTAGCATACTTTCAGGATGTAAATATAAATACTATTTTTCTTGGTTCGTTGCTTGCTGCTGATTCTGTTCGCCTGGTATTTCAGCTGGTGCAGGTGGTGCTTTGAGAGATATTTTAGAGTTAAGCGATCGTCACAACAACATTTACAACAACTACAACAATTACAAACAACTACAACAACAGCTTGACTCTGCCACGCCCACACAGTCCGCCCTTTTATGCCCAAGACGAGCTGTGGCTGAAAAGTCGAAAATACCCAGAAATCTACCAGGCGAACAGAAATGCGCAGTAGGTGGATGTTGGAAAAAGCAAGTGCACATTTAAAATGCACTGCATACTTTTAGGGGCTATTGTTAATCCAAATAATTATTTATGTAGCATACTTTCAGGATGGAATTATAAATACTATTTTTATTGGTTCGTTGCTTGCTGCTGATTCTGTTCGCCTGGTATTTCAGCTGGTGCAGCGTGTACTTTGAGAGATATTTTAGAGTTAAGCGATCGTCACACATTTGACCAACAACAACAACATTTACAACAATTACAACAACTACAACAACAACAATAGCTTGACTCTGCCACGCCCACACAGTTCGCCCTTTTATGAACAAGCCGAGCTGTGGCTGAAAAATCGAAAATATCCAGAAATCTACCAGGCGAACAGAAATGCGCAGTAGGTGGATGTTGGAAAAAAGAAGTGCACATTTAAAATGCACTGCATACTTTTAGGGGGCTATTTTTAATCAAAATAATTATTTATGTAGCATACTTTCAGGATGGAACTAAAAATTATGTTTTGCTTTGCTTTTTTGCTTGCTGCTGATTCTGTTCGCCTGGTATTTCAGCTGGTGTAGGTGGTACTTTGAGAGATGTTTTATAGTCAAACGATCTACACACATGTGACCAACCACAACAAGAATTACAACAACTTCACTCTGCCACGCCCACACAGTCCGCCCTTTTAAGCCCAAGGCGAGCTGTCGCTGAAAAATCAAAATACGTCGAAATCTACCAGGCTTTTTATATATTACCAAAAAATGTTGTATATTCTTCACATTAGAAGATAAGCATAGAAATGATATAATAAACAATAAGAATTTGTTAATACTTTTTACATTTAATAATAAATTTTTTAATTAATGATAATATTACAATATTGTACTTTCTTTATTTGTTATCAGATGATAAGCATGGCAATTATATATCAATGTTACTCCTTAAGGGTAGGATTTTAAGAATAAAATGAATTTAAAATTGAAAAAATAAATGATTTGTTATTTTTTACGGAAAGGGATTTATTTTCAGATGGGGAAACATTAAAAAAATTTCAGGAACTATCTAAAGAAAACTAAAAAAAATACCAGGCGAACAGAATTTACAGTAGGTCGATAGAGCTAAAAATTTAAAATTATCTGTAGCTCAAAGATACGCTCAAGCATTCACTCAAATTGGAGCAATTTCACTCAGCTCAGCAACTCAAGGTCATATTTTCACTCAATTAAAATATGAAGGAATAAAATTTGGTTGCTATCTACTGATTTCTGTTCGCCTGGTATTTCAGCTGGTATTTCGGCTCTTTTAGACTCTTCACCCCGTATAAGTAAGTATAAAGAAGTAAGTATTCATACATATGCGTGAGCTTGCAACAGCTCGCTGCAACCGAAAAGTCAGTAAAAATACCAGGCGAACAGAAATCAGCAGCAAGCGAAAATTTCATTTGAGCAGAAGAAACTCAAGGTCATATTTTCACTCAATTTTAGAGTGAACAGCAGAAACTCAAGGTCATATTTTGAGTCAATTTAAAATTTGGTTGCTTTCTACTCATTTCTGTTCGCCTGGTATTTCAGCTGGTATTTTGGCTCTTTTAGACTCTTCACGCTTTAGGTTCTCGTTTCTAGTTTCTAGGATCTAGAGTCTTATTTTAAGGATCTAGATTCTTATATTAAGGAAGATAAATTCTTATTTTCAGGCAGATAAATTCTTATTTTAAGGAAGATAAAATCTTATTTTAAGGAAGATAAAATCTTATTTTAAGGAAGATAAATTCTTATTTTAAGGAAGATAATTTCTTATTTTAAGGAAGATAAATTCTTATTTTAAGGAAGATAAATTCTTATTTTAAGGAAGAAAAATTCTTATTTTAAGAATGCAGTTTCTTATTTTAAGGACCTAGATTTTTATTTCAAGGCGCTAGATTCTTATTTCTAGTATCTAGTTTCTTATTTATAGGTTCTAGAAAAGTCAGCTAAAATACCAGGCGAACAGAAATGAGCAGAAAGCAAATAAACTTTATTTGAGTGAAAATATGACCTTGAGTTTCTTCTGCTCAAATGAAATTTTCGCTTGCTGCTGATTTCTGTTCGCCTGGTATTTTTACTGACTTTTCGGTTGCAGCGAGCTGTTGCAAGCTCACGCATATGTATGAATACTTACTTCTTTATACTTACTTATACGGGGTGAAGAGTCTAAAAGAGCCGAAATACCAGCTGAAATACCAGGCGAACAGAAATCAGTAGATAGCAACCAAATTTTATTCCTTCATATTTTAATTGAGTGAAAATATGACCTTGAGTTGCTGAGCTGAGTGAAATTGCTCCAATTTGAGTGAATGCTTGAGCGCAGATAATTTTAAATTTTTAGCTCTATCGACCTACTTTAAATTCTGTTCGCCTGGTATTTTTTTTTTAGTTTTTTTTTAGATAGTTCCTGAAATTTATTTTAATTTTTCCCCATCTGAAATAAATCCCTTTCCGTAAAATATAACAAAGTACTTGATTTTTCAATTTTAAATTCTTTTTATTCTTAAAATCCTATCCTTAAGGAGTAACATTGATATATAATATAATTGTCATGCTTATCATCTGATATACATATGTAAAAAGAAAGTACAATATTTTAATATTATCATTAATTAAAAAATTCATAATTAAAAGAAAAAAGTTTTGCAAAATTTGATTCTTATTTTACGATTAATTTTAACATTACGGTTAATTTTAACATTTTTGCTCATTTTATATTGTACAATTTCTATGTCTATCTTCTGATTTGAAGAATAAACAACATTTTTTGGTAATATACAAATACTATAAAATAATTATTAATTTTAGTTATGACTGAGTATATACAAAATATTAATTTTTATTTTAGAACTGCACAGTCTCCGGTTGTTTTTCGTAATATAATGGTCGGGGGAGCACCTTCATGATGTCTATGATGGTAATATATCGTGTCCATTGGTTACTCGTTATCATTTCTGCATGCAGGCCGAGTTTGATTATATTCTTATGCTGAAGACATTCCCTGTTGGAGAAAATAAGTATTGTGTTATTCAGTGTGTGACATAAAAGAAGAGGTTATAGTTTCTTTTAACAATTTTGTATTCTATGAAGGTAGAGCAATGAAAATTATGTCTTTTAGAGAAAATTACCTGTAGTTTCGTCATACCATTGCATATTCAAAAGGACTGGGTTCGCTGAACCCAGAAGAACATATTCTAGCGATCTGCATTTCAGGATTAAGGGGACATCTAAGAAAGACATATATTGGCAGGATTACTTCATCGTTAGGCTTTAGTATCAAAAGTACTGCATACTCATAGGCTGAAAATAAATGAAAAATTTTTCTATCTCAAAACATTAATTAATTTTTACGAATTCGCCTATTCTGTGAATTTTTAAAACGAAATCTTATTTTGTCTCGTAATTTGGACTACCAAGGCAGGTAAAGACACCAACATGCATATTTTCGAAGATTATAATTTTTTTCAAAGGAATAAATAGTTAACTTTGGAATGAATTGATAGGTTAAATATTGCTTTCAAATTGGCTCACTTTTGATCAAGATATGGTAGTTGAAAGTCTATAAGGATCGATTTTCTATGCATTGGAAATGTTTGGGTTAACTTATTTGTTTTCTACTTATTAAAGGATATTTTCCTTTGCAAATCTCTAAAACAGAGGAATCAAATTCAATTCTCATTGTATTAAAAATTAAAAAAATTTCGAAATACGAATAAAATGTAATTGTGGAATGAATTTTTAGGTTAAATAAGGATTAAATTGCTATTCTGCTTTCAAATTGGCGCAGTTTTGATAAAGAAAAGTTTATAAGGATCGATTTTCTATGCATTGGGAATGTTAAGGTTAAAATTGATTATAATAAATTCAACTTGTTAATATTTATTATTGACAATATGTCTTAAATAATTAGATGTTTAAAGTGATTATGTCGTGATGACAATATCCCAGCTTTGCCAGCTGATTTGTATTTGGCCTTTGGCTCGTTTGTGGGCCAACTGAGCAATGCCAATTGGCAGTCGACTTGCAAGTTGGCTGCCTGAAGATTGAAGGCGGTTGCCAAGTACAAAACAAATGGCAAAACTCCCAAAAGAGGCTGCAACAATAACGACAACAACAATAACAAAGAAGAAGGAGAAGAAGAAGAAGAAGAAGAGGGCCAAAAAGGCAACCATGCAGAGCAAATCAAAGTGAAGCAGAGACGGACGAGATTCTGGCGCATATTTTTGGCAGAAACGTGAAATTAATTATGCGCGGCAAAAGAAAGGCTTACCGCAGGACAAAGATATTCAAGGACTCCCAAGGGGAGGGAGTGGCAGCCAGGAGGCAGAAGGCAGAAGGAGGAACTGTGCCGCGTCAGCTGCCGAAATGAGAGCATTAAATGAGTAGCGGCGTCGCGACGTCCTCGACGTTCCAGGATTATGTTAAATTTAGCGGTGACACAGACACTTGGCAAAGGTTCTCACACAATGGCGCAATAATTGCGCGAGACTTTGGCCTGGGAAATAATGGGGCGTGGCCGGGTAAGAGGCATCCTCCTGGTCCAGGGACTGTCCGTCCGCTCGCCTGTCCGTCATTAATTGTGCAAAGTCAGTGCGACTGACTGTCGCCCCTGGCAGCTGCACGTCTCCCGTGTCGTCCCATCTCCTGTCTCCAGTCTCCCATCAGCCAGAAGTCAGTGCCAAGTGGCAGATGCCGAGTCGACTCTCTGCCAAATACCAGAAAAAGAGTGTAAGATGTGAGGGGGAAAGTTATAAAATGGCCAAGACAGCAAAAGGAGCTGCTGTTGTTAGTTCGACTCGCGTTTCCTCTTTTGGAATGCCATAAATTTAATGCTATTTTTATTGTCATTTTCATGGCAAAACGTTTGTTTAATTTTGAAGTAAACGCCTCTCCTTTCCCTGCCCTCTGACCCCTTTCCTAACCATGCAGCTCTCCATTCGGCAATTACCAACTGCCAACTGACAAGAACGAGCACCACAATTAAATACAATTTTCGCTTACTTCAAATACTGAAAAGTGCGTCGCTTGTCACAGACAACAACAACAACATGAACAACAACAACAAGGAGTGCTAAAAAGATAAATCATTTACAATTTTCATTTTCTATTTATCAAGCTCAACATTTGAGGATATACTCAAAGACCCTTTTGGCAGTTGAAAAACGCTAAAAGAGGAGACCTGGCAATTGTGTCTGAGAGAGGGAATAGAAAGGGGGACGTGGCAGGATCTGTTGTTGCAAGCGATTTAAACGCTCGTTGTGGGCCAATTGCTGCAAATTATAGGGCCAAAACTGGTCATTACCTTGGCAAATACTCGTACGTATAGATAACAGCGAAGAAAAAGGAGAATACTGAACAATTTTCCAGATGTTTACAAATGGAATCACAACATGGAATCATTCGACGCCTTGCAATTATTCTTAAGATTTTTAAAATGCTTTAGAAATAATAATTTAAATATTATTATATTCATTGAATTACATTTGCAATTATACATAATGATAACAAAAAATATCTCTATTTGGTAAATTTAAAATTGTTTATCGTCATCAAATAAAAGCTTTATTTTGATTTTAATCAAGGATTAAAACCGAAACGAATATCGGTTTCAGTAACGGTTTCGGTTATGCTCAAATTAAGGTTTTCGAAAAAAAAACCCGCTGTGGTTTCGGTTCACAAAAAAAATAAAAATTTAGGTTTTTAGAGGACCAAAATAAGAAGCTTTATTCAGTGTTTTACATAAAAAAATACTTAATGCTCTTTTACCCTGGAAAATAATGTTATCTGGTTACTGGAATCGTCCAGTGTAATGTCGATTTTATTATAATTTGAATTTTACTGATTTTTAATAACTTCTAACTGACATAACTTTGTCAAAAGTCAATCAATTTCCATGCGCAATGTAAATTTGATCATGATTTTACCTCTTAATTCGTTCTGCATTTAAATTTTGTTCATTTTAAAAATTCGAAATTTGGGAAATTTTTCGAAAATTGATAAGAGGTAACACTGTAAAATTTCTAAAAAACTCGAAATTTTCTTTTTGACTTTTGACAAAGTTATGGCAGTTCAAAGTTATCAAAGTTGCTCAGTAACAGAAATTAACCCTTATAAATGAATCGGTTACTAAACGGTTATTTCGGTTTAAAGAGTTTCGGTTTATGGGTTTCGGTACAGTGGAAAAAAATATTTTCGGTTACGGTTTCAGTTATCGTTACAAATTTCAATCGGTTTTCATCGGTGAAAGGTTACGGTTTTAGTTAAGGTTTTAATCTCTGATATTTATATTTCATTTCGAACATATGTATATATATTTAAATAATTTAAAAATTAAATTTGATATGTTTGCTTAAATATCATTTCATAATTTTATTTTGATCAAGTTTAAATAAATTAATCAAAACTTGTAAAAATTACTCTATTTCTTTTTTGATTTTTTTAATGGTTTACCTTCTTCTACCAATTCCTAAATATTTCAATTTCGGCGTGGTCCTACAGATACAATTTATGCAAAAGACATTTGCTTTTGTGGTTGGCCAAATATTTGCATTAAATTTGGCCAAGTGGCAACGTTTATTACTCTAGTTGGGGCTGTTTTTTTTATATAGTATACATATATATATATATTTTTTTTCATTTCTCATCCCTCTGGCAACTCTCATTCTCTATTTCCTCTTCATTTTGCTGCTGCTTTTGCTTTGTGTTTCTCTTCTTTTTATATTTTAGTTGTACAACAATTTCTTTGTTTGTTCTGCGTTTTCGCGGCGAGTTAATTTTGCATTTCCGCTCATTTAACTGCATTTTTTTCTCCATTCGTGTTGTAGTAGTAGTAGTAGCTGTTGTTGTTGTTGTTGTTGTGGTTGACTCCAAGTGGCGTGAAGTTGTTTTTGCCATTGCTGCTCTTGGTCAGGAAGTTCATTTAAAGCAGCAGCAAAACATTCCAAGCTCATGAAATTCCACTCAACCGACTTTATATAAATTTAGCTCTTTTTTGTTGCTCTTGTACTTTAACTAACAGTTAGTTTTGTATATCTGTATGTAGATATATGAATGTATATATACATATAGAAAAAGATAAGCAGACAATCGGCATTGTTGCTTTAACTCCAAGTGCTTGATCCGATTGGGGATTTCAGGCGATTCACCTCTTCGTTTTTATTATATTATATTAGATTGCTGTCATTTTTAATGAACTTTTGCTTGACAGTAGTTTCAGCATTTAATGTCTAAAGCTAGAACTAAATAAGTTCAACCTTTTTGCGTGCATCCTTGGGCTTTTGCTCTATATAATAATTATATGCCCATTTGGAGCCGCAAATCGTCGTGAGTCGCGACTCGTAAATTTCACACCTCAACCATCAAAAGTTGAGCAAGTAAAACTTTTGCCATTTGCTAAGGATGCACATGGATGCCAGATGCACTCACACACACACACACACACAGTAATACACCTACACACACACACACACACACTCACACACACCGGGCAACATAAAAATTATATGTCAAGCGCAAAATCTCAGTGAGACAGCGCTGAAAACATGCGAATGTGTCTCTAACTATGTGTGTGTGTGTGAGTGTAACTGTGTGTGTGTGTGTGTGTGTGAGTGTTGTGTTGGTATTTGTAAATGTTGCCAGGTGAGTGGCAACTTCCGTTTTCCGTTCGTTCGTTGGCTGCACGCGCTGCACCTTTGCCTCATTTAACGCTTTACACACTGATCAAAAATGCTGGCTTCTGAATTTAATAATATTGTTTTCCGTTTTAATTTTTATTTTTTGCTAAATTAAATAACTTTAAGAGAAAAAAAAAGTACAAAAAACACAATCTAATAATACAAATTATCTCGCTTATTTGAAGAATAATTTTATTTTGTATCAGTGTAACTTCAGCTTAGTCTCAGTATGACATTGCATTCAACTTTTGTGCCACGCCCCCTACCCCTGTCAGCTGCCCCTCTGCCCCTTTTTAGCCTGCGGCTGCCCCACAAGCAAAAACCAGCTGTTGACTTTTATTGTGGCTTGACATTAATTTGTTAAGTGCGCCACGGTTGCCTCCTGCCTCTTGCCTCCTGCCTCTTGCCACATGCCACATGCCTCATACCACCAACAATGCCCAGTCAACTGTGTAATCTTTAAGGTGAGCAGCTTAAGACCACCTCTCTCCCTCTCTCCCTCTCTCTCATTCACTTTCTCTCTCTTGTTGTCGCCTTAATTGCATTTCAGTGTGTACACACTCAGTCAAAAAGAAGAAAGGGAAAAGTAAATTTCGTTTGCCATTCCACAGTCAGTGTCCGATTTGAAGTCAGTGTTGCATCTGATGTTGCACGTTGCATGTTGTTGTTGTTGCTGTTGCTGTTGCTGTTGTTGTTGTTGTTGTTGTTGTTGTTGCTGTTGTTGCAGTCGCTTTTAATTATGCCCAATGCACTGTGAAAATGCTTAAAAATGCAAATTATGCTCTGCAAAATGCAACGCATGCAAAATTCTGTCCCATAATTTATGCTACACACAATGCTACACATACACATACACACAGCTGCAGCCATCTCACTCGCACACTCGCTAGCTATCTCACTCTCGCAGTGTTGCATGTGTGCGTGTCTATCGCATTATGTTGTTCAACATTACACTCTGGTGTCATCGATGCCGCTGTCGATTGTTGATATAAGCCATATGATATGCATAAACACACACACACACACACACACACACACACACACTTACACAACACATCCATTCACACTTACAATCACAATCACACACACTCACACACACGTACACACAATATTTGTTTAATTAGCCCGTATTAATGTCGACGCAAGCAAATAAGATGGCAACTCATAATGAGAGAGAAAGCTGCAAACCAAATGCATTGTTATATATTACGTATACGCCATGGTTGCAATAACTCCCCTCTTTTTCCTCCCCTCTCTCTCTCTCTCTCTCTCTCTATCACTCTCTCCCTTCCTCAGCTCACCCATTGACCCACTGATTGTGCGATTTTCATTTCATTTGTTTTTTATTCAGAACACTCGCATGGCTTTTTCATAAATCCATTGTCGATTTCATTGATACACACACTTTTCTGCTTAATGATCTGATTTAATTATTTAGGATATTCACTTAACTCTGGCAGCCTTGCAGATGGCAGATCTCTTCTTTCTTGCAACGTAAATAGCGCTTTACAATAAGACTTAATAGAATAGAATTAAAGAAAAATAAATTTAAGAAAAGAGAATTTAAGAAAAAGACGATTGTGTACAAAAAACAGACGACTGGACAGAGTTGAAACTTAAGACGTTATTCCTGTTTTAAGAAATAGCACATCTGGAAGTCTGCTAAGGTTAGATGAATACCCCAACTGTGTCACCCGTATTATGTTAAACAAAGCTTTGTTTTGTAATAAAAAAAATAAAAATTTGACTTGTAAATTTGCCAGTCCAACAATTTATAAAACTACAAACTTGCATAACTTGGGCAAAACCAGGGATTAAAACCTTAACCGAAACAGTAACTTATAACCGATGAAAACCGATTGAAATTTTTAACCGTAACTGAAACCGTAACCAAAAAAAATTTTTTCCACAGCACCGAAACCCATAAACCGAAACTCTTTAAACCGTTTAGTAACCGATTCATTTATAAGGGTTAATTTCGGTTCAGGCCGCGGTTCAGCTACTGAGCAACTTTGATAACTTTGAACTGCCATAGCTTTGTCAAAACTCAATAAATTTTCATGCGGAATGTAAATTTGTGCATGTTTTTATCTCAAAATTCGTTCTGTAGTTAAATTTTGTTTATTTTAAAAATTTGAAAATTTTCGAATTTTTCGAAAAATGATAAGGGGTAACACTGTAAAATTTCAAGAAAATTCAAAATTTTCGAATTTTGAAAATGAACAAAATTTAAATGCAGAACGAATTTAAAAGTAATATCATGCTCAAATTTACATTCCGCATGGAAATTGATTGAGTTTTGACAAAGTTATGGCAATTCAAAGTTATTAAAAATCAGTAAAATCCAAATAATCGAAATTTTCAAACCAAAATAACCAAATTTATATGAGTTCAAATTATAATAAAATCGACATTACACTGGACGATTCCAGTAACCAGATAAGATTATTTTCCAGGCTAAAAAGAGCGTTACGTCTTTATATATGTAAAACAATGAATAAAGCTTTTTATTTTGATCAACCGAAAACCTTAATTTTTATTTTTTTTTATAAACCAAAATCATACCGGTATTTTTAAGCCGAAACTTATAAAAAACCGATAGCCATTACGAAACCGATAACCGATAACCTTAATTCGAGCATAATCGAAACCGTAACTGAAACCGATATTCGTTTGTTGGGGAATGTCACTTTGATCTCTAAATTTATTCTGCATATAAAAATAGTGGTAATTGTCTATTAAAAAGAAATTTCTTTCCTAAAAATATTCCATACTCACCCCTTTGCCTTTTTTGAATGCCTTATTTACAAAATAACTGTTTATTTTTGATTCTCATATGTTTTATTTGAAAACTGATTTTTTGAGAAAACTGTCATGTGCATCCAGAAATTATAGTTGGTTTTCCACTTTCCTTGAAAATCATTTCGTAGACGAAACACGCTCTCGAGTTTTCTCAAATAATACAATATTTGAATATTACAAATCAATTCATTCTAAGCAAAGATGGCTTGTAAGAGGAAGACGAGGCTCTGGGTGCCACAGATGGATAGTTCAGACATGAAGACAACCACACAGATAATGCTGGAAGAGGGATCTCGACCACAGCGCACAATATGCACCACCGAACACAAGTTGGTCAACTTTCAGTCCTTCAATATGGATGAGTAAGAACTCCCTTCAATAAATATGATCTGATAAACATAGTATAATTCATATTGATTGCTGTAGTCCACGTTATGGCCCAATTGATACTGAGGAGGAGCTGGTACAACCTCTGAGATCTGGCTATATGCGTGAGTTTACTCAGCCGTATCCATCGCGTTGTAAACCACTTGAACCGAAGGGGGGAAACCCCGATTTTATGTTCAATCGCTTGCCAAAAAATGACTTTGATCCAAACACTGGAACTTATTACAAGTTTCTCGACGATCATATGCATATTATTCCAGAAGTTCGAAAGAAAGTCAACTTTTTCCGTCAATTGCGGTAAGTTTAACGATAGTACTAACGATTGTTAATAAATAATCCTATTTATAACACAGCAATCAATCATTTCTGCTTTATTGAAGCAGCGAAATTTTCAATTCTAATCATTGAGTAAAAAAGAAAATAAATTTTTATTGTTGAGTTTCGTGAGCACATAATTTAAGTACTTTTAATCGATAGTTTGGCGATAGTTTTGTATCGTGTTGCTTAAGAGCTTTGACGTTGCATTTTACAAACTAATTGCTTAACAATTTGTTGTATAATTTAGCTCAATCATCATTCAAGACACGCTATATGGTTAAAATTGGATCCTAGAAACCTTCCCCTTATCGGAGTGAGCAAGTAAAATGTGTCAGTTGCACTTTTGTGCTCTCTTTTCAATGGAAATCAATTAATTTTGCATACATAAACTCGTTTGCAAGCCAGGGGACAATCAGTCCAGTCAAGTAGACCTCCATGGTTACTTCATATGTGCACATGTGTGCATGTAACTCTTATTAGGTTAAAGCTGGGGTGAATTCTAGGAAAACGCTAACAAATTGCAATTAATAATGCAAAAGGCTATCCTCAGGCATGCATCGAGGAATTCTCCTTCAACTCGTACTTGTAGTATCTCTTATCTAGTAGTTCTCAGTTCTCCGTTCTCAACTTTCTCGTATTGCTGGCAATTTGCATAAATGCTACCAATAACCAAATGAGGCGGTTGTGGGTGGTGAGAGGTGGGAGGTGGGAATGTGAGAGGTGGTGTCAAACTAATGGCAAAGTATGACAGCTCTGATTTATTATGCGAGGTAATTAGTTTGGCCTGTTTAGCAGCTGAGGAAGTCAATGCAGGCAACGTTGAAATGCCGAGTAACTGCATCGAATTTCTTCGCTTGCTTCGATGACAAGACCATAAAAAACAACGACAACCACAACAACAACGACAACAACAACAACAACAACATCTATCAACAGACGCCATTTTCCCTGATGATGAGCAGGAGAAGGACGACGAGCAAAGAACGATAAAGTGGTCGAAAACAAAACACTCTTAGCCGCCAGTTGACAAGCGCATGAAAGTCAAAATGAATGTTCCAAAGTGACAGAGACGGACAGAGAACAACAACAACAATGATGATGCTGCTGATGCTGCAACGGAAGTCGCCATTGTGGTTGACAAACAGGACACGGACATGTTGTGGCAAGACGGGAGACAGGCAGAAATAGAAATAGGCGGCAGTCCATCAATTAGAAAAGGCCAACAACTGGCCAAGTTTTCAATCTCGCAATGAAAACTGACAACGAACAGCTTCAGTTAAGATGAAAGCGACACCTAGTGTTGGATATCGAAACTAAAAGTGAACACATTGTTAAGCGTTGACTTAACTGGCTTTCAAAATAAAGACAGAATGGGATGAAAGCAGACGAAAGTCAGACCTAGAAATGCATTTAATTTGATTAATGCATTTTGTAAGTTAAAAGCAGAATTTAGAAGAGATTAGAGTTTTTACACGATGAAAGTTTGTATTAAGTAGGATGAATAATTATAATAATAGTAAATAAATAAAGAGATGCTTCTTGAGAATTTAACTCATGTTAACGATTTAGGAATTCTACTGGATCATAAATTAAAATATGATATTCATATAGCCCATACTATGTATTAATAAGGCAACTCAAGCACTTGGGTTCATCAAACGGTGGTCCAAAGAGTTTGACGCCCCTTATACAACAAAATCACTTTATACTTCTCTTGTCCGACAAAAATTAATAAATGGTGAAATAGATTCCTCAATGTTATTAAGCAAAATTAACTTCTCTGTTCCCTCTAGACCTACACGTAACTTTATCCCACATACTTTAAATATGTACTACTAACTTTTCCTTGAATGAATCTTTTCCGAGTGCTCTGGGATGACTACAATAAACTGTATAGAGTTTTCAACTCAGAGTCCTCTTTTCCAACTATTAAAAATCTTGTTCTAAACTTTTTAGCCAGTAGATATTAACACATCATTGATCTGATTGGGTTTTTATGGGTTTTCCCCAATCCCTGCAACAAATATTGGATCCATTGTTACATTTTTGAATTCCCAGCTTAATTGTTTTTATTCTTTCAGATACGAATTTAAATTAACTATAATATTATTTAATTTTTAATTTTACATTTTTATTATTTAATTGTATTTATAATTTAATTAATTAATATTTATAAATAAATAAATAAATAAATAAATAAATAAATAAATAAATAAATAAATAAATAAATAAATAAATAAATAAATAAATAAATAAATAAATAAATAAATAAATAAATAAATAAATAAATAAATAAATAAATAAATAAATAAATAAATAAATAAATAAATAAATAAATAAATAAATAAATAAATAAATAAATAAATAAATAAATAAATAAATAAATAAATAAATAAATAAATAAATAAATAAATAAATAAATAAATAAATAAATAAATAAATAAATAAATAAATAAATAAATAAATAAATAAATAAATAAATAAATAAATAAATAAATAAATAAATAAATAAATAAATAAATAAATAAAACCACAATACACTTAATAATTTTGTTTTAACTTGATTACAATCTTGTTGACTGATTTAAGTTGACAGTAAGTAAAATAAAAAAATGCAAGAGTAAATAAATAAACATGTAACTGAAACTCAAGCTCACTTTTAAGCTGAAATCTCTCGTAAGTTTTCCTCTAAGTGCCCACTGAGTTTATAGCCATGTCTATCTAGAGTTTCAGGCCACATAGGCCAGTGATAAGCTTGGACAGCCTAAGGACACTTGGACAGAGAGAGTTGGCCATATTCCTGTCAGTCTTGGCCTGGCTTCATCAGGCATTCATCAGGCCAAGAGTCGGGCTATTTGCCAGAGTAGACAGTTTCATTTGGAGCTTGGAACGGTGATAACTGATAACCAGCTTGCCACTTGCCACTTGCCACTTGCAACATTCAACAAGCTTTCACCAATGCGTGCGTATAAAGAAAACTCACCACACACCAACAAAAGCCGGCACAATCTCTCTCTCTCTCTCTCTCTCTCTCTGAGTTTTCCTCTCTCTTTGTGGCAAGTTGCACTCTCTCGACACGAAGTTGAGGAAACTCAACACAGTCACACGAGCAACGGCTTCGTGTGTGTGTGCGTGTGTGTGTGTGTGTGATAAGCGAGAGGCGACTTCGTTATTCGATTCCTGGCCATGGTTCTCGTTCAATGGGCTCGTGTTTTGGCCAGCAGCGTGGCTCAAATCAGTCAACTCGGAAACGTGGCCAAGTTCGTTTTGCGGCGATTTCGTTGCGGCACTTTTAGCCTGGCCAACAAGAATTGGCAGTAAGCAAAGCCAAATACCAAATACCAAATACCAACTGCCAATAGCCAATAGCCAAACTGGCCAACTGGCAACTGCCAACAAAGTTAGTGTCTTGTGTCCGTGTTGACGTCTTTTTGCGAGTGCGAAACCGATTAAATAAACAACAACAACAACACAACTCCAAGGTGTGACAAAGTGTGAGTGTGTGTAAACTTTAACTGTGTGTGTGTGTGTGTGTGAGTTTTTGGCATGTGTAATTAATTTTTGGCATTTAAATTGAACGCCATCAACATCATTCAAGGCCTTAAATCAATTTGATAAATTTGCATACAACAACAACAACAACAACAACGAACACCACACAACAAAAAAGGGCAACCACAAAAAAGAAGAAGAAGTCAGGCCTGGCTGCAAAAAAGCCAATTTAATTTACAAATTACAAATTGATGGGGAAGCCTTCCCTCCCCTCTCTTTCCCTCCCCAGGCAATCTCTTATTATCCTAAAAAAAAAGGAAGGCTGAGAAATAAATTCACAATACGCTTGTTTCTCGACTTTCGACTCGACTCTCGAAAGGAAAGGAAAGGAAAGGGAAATAATACAAATTGGCTGTATAAAGGAGATCATCGATTCCAAACATTTCGGCAGTGTTCTTCCCCCCAAATGGGAAGGTGATTCCCCCTAAATTGAATTAGTTGAAATGAGCCAGAAATTTGCTTAAATCAAATTAATTCAATTATTGACTAAATTAACATCGATTATTTCAAATTTGTTGTAATTTGAAGCAAATCTGAGTTAAAATTCAATATTTAAAATATGCAAAAATATTTGTTTAAATATTTGAATTAAGTAATGAACAGAAACCTTGTGATGATGGAGAGCTTTAAATAGAAACAGGAAACATCTATCGGGCCACAGTATTTACATTTTCCTCACATGATAATAAAAGTAAAGGCCTTCAAAGTTTCCACGAGAAAGTAAAGAAGCAAGTTAAGAATTCTCCCTCCAAACTTTTCAAGTTCCCTTGAATTCTTGAAGAACCCTTATTAAATTATTATCTATTTATATGTTTTAAGCTGTCTGCTTGGACCTCACTTGAACCCAGTTTCCATTATTAAATGTGACATCCACTTAGAGCTGACCTCATAGAAATTCCAAGTGAAAGCAGAAAAATGTTACCAGCAAATAAAACAAAGCTCGAAATGACAAACATTTAACGATTTTTCATAATTTAAAACATTTCTCATCATTTTTTTTCGTCGTTTTTTTGCATTTTTGCTTTGTTTAATATTTTATTTTATTTTTGCTATTTGCTGTCGTCTTTTTAATGTGGTGCTAAGAAATCTCGCATTTGCACTTTGAAGGACGAAACCCAAAACAGTCGGAAAACAACAACAATAGCAACAACGATGAGTAGGAGAAGAGTAATAATAATAAAATGAAGGAAACGTAAAGAAACAAAAATAAAAGAATAAGTTGAAGAAAAATGACTGAGACGTGCCTCGTATGCAAATATTTGTAAAACGTAGACTAATAAGTAAAAAGAGGAACAACTAGATGGGTGACATGTCTAGAGGGTGGGAAGAGGGAGGGACAGAAGATGAGACTGCGACAAAGCCACATTCAGAGCTAAAGGGAAATCCTTCAAGTTGCCCTGAAGTTACCCTCAAGATAGGAAGGAACAGCAAAGGAAGCAGCGTCGCCTCTTCCTCTTCTCCTCCTCTTTCCTTTCCTTACCCTTCGGTAAGAGGAAGGTCTGTGTCGACCTCGAGGCACAAATGAGAAAGGGAGAAGCAGGAGATAAAAATGCAGTAATGAGTTGCACCCACTTCCATTTCCCTTGCCATAATCATGTGCTTGCGTGTGCTCAAGTGCGTATTTTTTGCACCCAAGCGAGTCGACGCTTAATCTTCATGGCATCAACAAATACTTTTCATAAATTAAACAATCATTTTTCTTGAATTTATTGGCAACAACCATAACGATGTCTGGGGCAATCTTTCAAAATTTCAATTGCCCTCAGTTGAGTGTGTGTGTGAGTGTGTGTGTGTGTTGGAAAAATGAAACAAATTTCATTGCATAATTCATTACACACAGAGAGAGATGGAAAATATCCTCGTTCTCCTTCTGCTATTTTGGCCTGGTCATAAATCTTTTGACATATGTGTTGCCATAACCATATCGAAGGGGGGGAGGAGAAGGGAGAAGGTGGGCCAACAAACTGAAAAAATGCGTATTAAATTTTTATTTTTTATTCCATTTCTTTTCTCATCCGTTGTTGTTGTATTTCTGGTGACATTTGCAGTTAAACGTATAACAAACAATAAACTTGACAAAGCCTATAAACAATTTACACCACAACGAGAAAGAGAGAGAGAGAGCGGGAGAGGGGACGGCGGGGAAATCCCCAGTGAGTGCTTCTCAAACGAATAATTGAGTGAATTGAAATGTGAATAGAAATTCATTCACATTTGTTGACAAGTGACTCAAACAAAGAAATAAAAACACCAAATGCTTGGCTAAAATAGCAACAACAACCGTAACGACAACAACAACCGAATCAGCGATCAATCGAGCAACAACATCCACAACAACATCCACATCATCCACAACAATAACAACAACAACAACGAGGAGCTATAATAATAAGCGAGAGAGCAAAGTAACAGCAATTGAAACGATTGGCAACACTTTTACGAGTTGCCAACTACTTTTTACAACGAATTTTCATTATTGCACAAGGTAAGCTTTTCATTCCCTTTCCACTTTGTCGTTACTTTCGCCATTCACTGCAGTTTTTCCCGACTGCAGTTTATTGGGTTTTAAATTCGGACCTCCAACCATTTTCCAAGGGCCAATTCAATTGAAGAAAAGTTCCAAGTACGAGAAAGGGAAAAGTTTAACATTAGTTAACTGTTAAAACAATGCACAACAAAATGGGGAAACAAAGAAAAATGCTAACTGAATTTGTTACAATCCAACTCGAGTTATATACGTTTTCGATTACTGGAATGTCATTACAAGAGTTTCGTATGTCCTTCAAATGAAAACAATTGGTAAATATAATTTACAAGAAATAAAACATAGAGTTTCTCCCTGAATTTCAGACTGAAATTTGTAAAGGTTTTTTTTATAATAAATGTAAAATTATTTTATGATATTGCAATAAATATGCTATAAATATTTCTGAGAAATTTTCAAAGTTTAAAAATAATTTCCACATTTAAAAATACGTATATTTTAAACCCTAACTCCTAGCAATAATTTCTACATTAAAAAATATCAGAGTATTATTAATATTTTAAAATAATTAAATATATAATCTATTTAATTCACTGAATATTTCTGACTCTTAAATAAATTTTAAATACCAAATAATCTTAGTATTAACTTCATCACAGGTATATTTGTAACCTTTCTGACTTTTTGCTTCTAAGGTTTTTCCTTTGGCATATGTTCAGTATGATTAAAAGCTGAATTAAATGCTTTTCCCTTCGCAATCCATCTAAACGGGATTGCCACATAATTAAGAGAACTTTGCCCCCCATATAGAAAGTAACTTTTGAGCCACTTGAACGGGGAACTTTTGTTACTTTTGTTGGAAGACCTCTCGAATTGGAAGCACATGTCCAATCTGCTGGCTTATATCATCTTTTCACTTGGCTCGAGGATGATGATGATGATGGGAGGCACTTTCGAGAAACGCTGACAGGCGGCTGTCCCCCCTTTCAGTATCCTCTCCCTGCCCTTCCGACTGTTCTGACTGTCCCGAAAAAAAGTTGTTCAAGTTACTATTCAAACGCTTTTTAGCAGCTGCCGCACCAAAATCCCTTTTTAATTTTTCATGGCTGCCTCCGATTTCCCCTCCTGCCTCTTATTCACTCAAAGTCATCGCAAACAAAAAGTCAGCCATGGCAGAGAAAGAGAGGGAGAGATAGAGGGAGAGAGAGAGGGGACACTCATACACACACAATGCATATGCATATGTATATTGCTGAGGGTCTGTGGAGCATATTTAACCCATTGCAAACACATTTGCATGCACTCAACTCAACTGAACTTCGCTTTGGGGTAGATGTCGAGGGTAAGGGGTAGGGGTAAGGGGTAGGGGTAGGGGTAGGCGAAGAGGGGTAGGGGTTGTGGCTGGACGTCTAGGGGTTCGTTTTGGGATCCCGCTTGCGGTCTTCCGTCTGCCATCTTGTTCTGCGTCCAGCTGCCATTTTGCATTCTCAAATTCAAATTCTCATATGTTAAGCGTGAAAAATGACTTGAGATGGGTTCAACTGCCCCCCTACCCACTACCCTCCCTCTCTCTCTCTCTTTACACTCTGCCCCTCTCGCTTGCTGTCCTTAGACTGCCCACTGGACTGACAAAATATTTGCATAGTAAATGGTTTTATTATTAACTGTGTAAACTTTTATTTTAGAGGCCCTTAACTTGGCTCCTACCTCCCCTCTCCTTCCCAACCCCTCTCTATCCACTCTCTCAGTTCGCTGTGAAAATGTGGCCGCAATTTTCATAAAATGTTTTAACAAACTTGTTAAAATATTTGCCAAGTCGCTGGGGCTAAGCAACCCGTCAATGGCCAACTGGTCAGTGGCTGCAACGCGGCGTATGCACAATAAAATTAAGTAGCACTCAAAGACTGAACAACTATGAGATTCCCTGTAAAAGTAAAGGAAACTTTCGGAAACAAACTGGTGTCATTTCTATGACTATTACTTACTGTTACTATTATTATTAAAATACATTCGATACATTGATTAAATTAATGCTAGATAAATTTAATATATTATTTAATTTCTCCAATTTTTGTATTTTTGTTTTACTCGATATTTTTTAAATATTAAAATAAAATGCAAATATTGTATAGTGTAAGTAAGTAATTAAATTTCTTTGTAATTCCCTCTTCTTCTGTTGCCCTAGCTACCCGTTCAGCTGTAACTGGTTCACTGGGTATAATCAATTAAATCTTTCGCACGCTTTTAATTAAAATTTCCCTTGAGTTACATAATGAAGTTAACTCCTTTTTTTTTGTTTTTTATTTTTGATATGGACTATGACGATGTGGTGCAAGTTTTGCCTTTTAGCCACGCCCACGCCGCCTCCTGTCGCCACTCACGTAAATAAAGCGCGAAATTTAAAGCCTGAATCTCATTAAAATGGTTTTATTGCCACATTGGGAGCGATGTTGCCACTACTCAGTTTGGTTGGTGGCTCTCGGTGGGTACTCGGTGGTGCGGTGGTGCAGTGATGAGGTGGTTGGGTGGGTTGACTGGTTTTTGGGGCGTGTGCAGCTTCCATTTCGTTACACATTTATTTTCTCGCTCATAGTTTCAATTTCGAGCGTTGGCAGCGCTGCGGGTGTCAATTTCATTGCGCTTTTCGGCGCTTTGAAGTCGCAGATGAAGTCGAGCAGAGGGAGGAAGGAAGAGGCAACCCCTAACGGAGGGAGGGAACGACGGAGGAAAGTGTGGTCTGAACAGACAATCGCATTGACACAATTGAAATCGATGGCAGCCAAAGAATAAAATACGAGCACTATTTCCAAAAACTATGGGGCGTGTTTTGAAGCCAAACCCCCAAAGCTTCCAATACCCTCCCCCACCCCAAACTACCCCGTTTCCCCTCTCTACGATCAATATGCAAACCCAAAAGCCGTTCAACTCAATTTGCGGCTCTTTTTGGCATTTGTGGGTTCTATTTTCTTTTTTTTGTTGACTCTTTTCGGCTGCCAGTTTTTATTTTTATAACACGCGCGTCGAGCGAACCAATAATTTTCATTTTAAGTTGCCATTTTTGGTGGCTGCCACACACAGCAACCACAGCAACCACAGCAGCAGTGGCAGCATCTCCACAGGAGTCACCAGCTGCTCTGCTTTTTTTTTTTTATTTTTTTTTTTTATTTTTTGGGATCGTCGAACAAGAAGTTGGTCTCCATTTTAAGAACCATTTATGCGGAAGATTACACTAAAATAGACACAAAATGCTATTTGTGGCTGACGGCGGCAACAAATATGCGGCAAATGCCACAATCAGCCAACAAATTGAATGTGGCTTAGCTTTTGCCCCATCTCTACTCTTTATCCACTTCCTCAATATATTTTTGTGAACTTATCCATTTTACCAAAGCATCGAATACTGAAAGCCTTAAATAAGCGAACTGGGAAAATGTGTTGAAGGAAGTAATTAAAGAGAATTACATTTCATATTTAGTGATTTGAGCTTTCAGCTTTAAGTCCTTGTGAATTCTAAATGAACTTAGCAAAGTTATTTAGTCTATTACTTTTAGCATAGAGTTTATATTTAACTTTATTTGAAATTAACAGGTCATAAATTTAAATTCATTAAAATGGATATCAACACTACTTTGGAAACTCCTCGAAATGTATTTAGAGGTAAAATCATGATCAAATTTACATTGCGCCTGGAAATTGATTGAGTTTTGACAAAGTTATGGCAGTTCAAATTTTTTTAAAAATCATTACCTTACACTGGATCATTTCAGTAACCAGATAACATTATTTTCTAGGCTAAAAAGAGCATTAAGTCTATAAAAAAAGACTTAATGCTCTTTGAATAAATCTTCTTATTTTGGTCAACCGAAAACTTTTTTTTTTATTTCTTTTGTGAACCGAAACCATTCCGGTATTTTTAAACCGAAACTTAAAAAAAAACCGATAACCATTACGAAACCGATACTCCAAGATTTTGCATAACAGATAACTGAAAACCTTAATTCGAGCATAACCGAAACCGTAACTGAAACCGATATTCGTTTCGGTTTAAATCCCCGATTGAAATAATAAAAATAATGACGTTTAAAAAAATAATGACGTTTAAAGCTGCTTCAATTTGAAAGCAATCCCCTTGGAATAAGGCCCAATAATATGAACAAAAAGTTGTTGGACTTTAAATAATTTAACTAAAAGATTTTATTACTTAGCTTAGTCACTTGTCCATTTAACCTATTTAACTCTAATTAAGCTTTCATATTTTCGCTACAATTGCATTGAATTTATCAAATGTAGTTAGTTTCCATTAGTGCGCTGTCTTTTTCTCTCTTTCTCTCTATATGTCCTCTGGCCATCACTCTCTATAGTTCTTCCATTTTTAAATTCTTACATATGGCTCGTTGGCATATGGAAAGCCCATTAAAACATCATTCAGACAGGTGACAGGCTCGTGCCATGTCCATTTCCCTGCCCTTCGCCATTTTCCCTCCCCATACTTCCTTTCTCCACTGCCATTTCCCTAGGTGACAGTCAATTTTACTGTGACTGACGTCAGCGTTGAAAAAAGCTAAATAAAAACTGCATTAAAAATTGACATAAAAAAACCAGAAAAATTAAGTTCCAAGTAAATTTGGTGTTGGCACATAAAAAATTGCAGCTAAAAATAAAGAGAGAGAGAGAGCAAGAGAGAGAGAGAGAGTAATGGAGGGAGGGAGAGAAAAGCGAAAACTTTGTTGCATTTAATTGTTTTGAGAGCAAAAAGTGCAGCCAGTCAGGATAAATTTGTTTTTTTTTTCGGCAGTTGTTGTTGTTGATGTTGCTGATGTTGATGTTGTTGTTTTTGTTGTGTTTGCACTTGTCTGCATCAGAAACAACAGTGGAAACACAACTAAAACAACAACAGGAGACAGCAAGAAGAAGAAGAAGAAGAAACAGCAGCTGAATCAGATTCAGAAAGTGCAGAAGAGCGACTGCAACAATCAAGAGTAAATATAAATAAAAAGCCAGGCAAAAGTTGTGCTGAGCCAGGACGAAGAGACAGGCCACTTATGCATGTCCTGTTGGCACCACACACACACACACTCACACACACACATATATATATGTATATACAAAGGGCTGACAAGACATGTCGAGCTAAAGACGAGACCTGGACGAGGCGAGACGAGATGGGAAAAGAGAGGAGAGTGAATAGCAATGAAGGAACAAGTAAGCATGCTACAGACAAGGTGCTCGACTGTTGAATGCCCAGTACAAACTAAAAAATATATAAGGAAAATATAAATATAAATATCAGGGATTAAAACCGAAACGAATATCGGTTTCAGTTACGGTTTCGGTTATGCTGGAATTGAGGATTTCGGTTATCGGTTATGCAAAATCTTGGAGTATCGCTTTGGTAACAGTTATCGGGTTTTTATAAGTTTTGGTTTACATAAAAAAAACCTAATAATTTTGGTTCATTTGGCTTAAAAATTTCTATTATTTTGATTTTATTGATTTTTAATAACTTTGAACTGCCATAACTTTGTCAAAAGTCAATCAATTTTCATGCGCAATGTAAATTTTATGATGATTTTACTTATAAATTCGATTTGCATTTAAATTTTGTTCATTTTCAAAAATCGAAATTTTCGAAAATTTTCGAAAAATGATAAGGGGTAACACTGTAAAATTTCTAAAAAACTCGAAATTTTCGAATTTTAAAAATGAACAAAATTTAAATGCAGAACGAATTTATAAGTAAAATCATGCTGAAATTTACATTGCGCATGGAAATTGATTGACTTTTGACAAAGTTATGGCAGTTCAAAGTTATCAAAGTTGCTCAGTAGCTGCGACGGCCAGAACCGAAATTAACCCTTATAAATGAATCGGTTACTCAACGGTTATTTCGGCTTAAAGAGTTTCAGTTTGTGGTTTTCGGTACAGCGGAAAAATTTTTTTCGGTTACGGTTTCAGTTACGGTTACAAATTTCAATAGGTTTTCACCGGTTAAAGGTTACTGTTTCGGTTAAGGTTTTAATCCCTGATAAATATAAAGAAAATATCGTACTCTTATAGTTGCTGAGATACGAACAGACACAAACTTATAAGTGTTTCTAACTTTTGGGTACTGGGCTACAAAGGAGACAAAGCATCGCTTGTGAGTGCATATAATCTGAGGCTCATCATCTGCAGCTGAAAGCAGGAGAAAAAGAGGATAAGGATGATGAGATGGAGATGGAAAAGTATGAAGTAAGCAAAACAAATCCTTGCCAAGACACATATGCACATATCCTTGCACGTACATATGCCTGCATGTCTGTGTCCTGACCTGGCTTATACTTGCTACCAACTGCCTCTCTCTGTACTCTGTACCCTGTACCCTGTACTTTGTACTTTGTACTCTGACTGTGGCTCAGTGCGAAAAACAATGCAATTCTTCCGCACTTTTTGCCAGCTCGCTCGTTTGTAAGCAAAAGTCCTTTTAGCACAAATTTTTGTATGCCCCCAACATGAAAAGCACAACAATGTCTTTATCTCTCTTACTCTTACTCTATCTCTCTCTCTCTCTCTCTGTCTTTGTCTCTGTCTGTCTCTATTTTAGGTAAATATAGAATACGTGCAAGTCTCAAGCTCAAACTCATATGCAAATACAAGAGTAGACAAAATGCGTTTCCGCATTAATGCGTTTTGTTTTGGCCAACAAGGACTTAGGACATCTAAATGGATATTAGTTGTCACACACACACACACACGCACACATCAGACACTTCATCCTTCTAGTTAGTTATGCATAATGCGACTACTTTCTGGCCCTCCTTTAAACAATCTTCCTGCTTTCAGATATTGTTTCATTTATTCCTGACCATAAATGAAAACTAAACTGAAAAGCAGAAAAATGATACGAATTTAAATGAAAACTTGTTGTCAGACTCAAATGACACTAAATCCTACTTTATGATTGGCAGTTGAGTCTTCAATATATTCAACAATCAATTCAAGGAAAGGACTAAGCATTCCAATGTTTGTTGTGTTTCCAATGACACTGACCGAATATGGGTCTAAAATTAAACATTCATTTACTGATTCATTTGCATTGTCATTTCTGTTGTAAATGCTTTGAAAGCACATAAAGGCATTAAGTTTTGTAAGAGTCAGTTATACATATATTGTATATTGTGTTTCTTAAAATATGGATCAATGCACTGAAAAAAAAGTCCAACTTCTAAAATCAAGAACATTCATCTCAAATATTTTGATATTAAAATAAGACCATTTCAAGACCAAATTACTAATACTAAGAATATTAATCTAAAAATTCGCAGTTCTTAATATAAGAATTAAAAATCTTAAAGTGTTAAGAAAATATAAATATGTCGTATTTAATATAAAGACAATAATAAGTCGCCGCTTCAGTTTGGTAACCAATCGAGGGATCGAAACCCGGTCTAGACAAGGATAAAACATATAATCGGAATATTTAAAAAACAAAATTAATCCAAAATAAGTATAAATAACAAAATAAATAAGCTTAAGTTTAAAAAAACACCTTACTAATTTTTTTATTTGGGTTGAGAATTTAAGACTTTTTGAAAACAAGAACTTATTCTTATTTAAAATGTTCTTAAAATCAAGATGTGTTTTCTAAATTTAAGAATTTTATGTTCTCGACGCATTTTTTATACCAAAATTCTTAGTTCTGAGACCAAAATCTTGATTTTATAACCTTTTTTAATTAGTGTGGATAGTAAAATTGATTTGTACTACAAAAAGTTTCAGAGATTAACTATAAAATAAATAAATAAATAATAATAATAATAAACCAATAAATTTAAAAGCTTTAATAGCGCCATATTGATATACGATTAATTAATTAAGCTTGGAAAGCACATGCAAAGTTCTAATAATTTGCTCATTATAAATTCAGTAGACACTATCTTTAATTCAGCCTTCAAAATTAAGCTCATCTTAAGCTTAAACCTTTATTTCCTACCCGCTTATCAATAAAATATGAAGCAGCTAATTGAATTTAAAACACTTTGAACACTTTGCTAGATTTTAAATGTTTTCTTAAAGATTTTCCAGTGAATTAATCGGTTTATCTAATCCCATCTAATTGCTGGGCGTAACTTTTTGGAAAGTTTCGACACCTTATGAAGCTGTTCTGCCGAACTGTAAATATGTAACCAGTTTAAACATTTACCCATTTCTCTAGGTACACAGTTCAATTAGCGCGTGGCAAGGATTTATCGCTTTAGCTTCCTTAGGGAGGATGTCTGTCCGTCTGTCTGTTTGTCTCGTTCTTACTCTGTCTGCAACATAATCAACTTTAATTTTCTTTCTCTCTCTCTCTCTCTCTCTCTCTCTTTGTCTATGTTATTCCACTAGAGAGTTATCTAAATTTAGTCAGACAAACAAACACACACACACACACACACACACTAATGCAGCTGTGTGCGTGTCTCTAGCTAAATGGAACAAAGGGGGTGGGTCGCAAAATATGGAACAGAGGAAACTCGGCTTGGTTTCTGTTTTCGGAGCAAACCAAGTTTGTGTCGCGTTCGTCATTTTGCATATCCAACCGCATCTTAACTAATGCATGCATCTATCTATGTGTGCGTGTGTATCTGTGTGTGTGCGTGTGTGTACACTGATAAAAAAAAATGTTCTAAAATCAAGATTTTGGTCTTAGAACTAAGAAGTTTGGTCTAAAAAAGGCGTCGAGAACATAAAATTCTTAAATTTAGAAAACACATCTTGATTTTAAGAACATTTCAAATAAGAATAAGTTCTCAATTTAAGACCAAACAGTCTTAAATTCTCAAATCAAAAATAAAAAAAAAAGGCAGGTGTTTTAAACTTTAAAATTATTTTTTTTTAAATTTTTACTTTTTTTGGAATTAATTTTTTTATAAATATTCCGATTAAATGTTTTTGCCTTGGCTATAGCGGGTTTCGATCCCTCGATTTTGTTACCAAACTGAAGCGGCGACTCTAACCAGAGCGCCACTGTGCTATAATTGTCTTCATATTAAATACGACATATTTATATCATCTTATCAATTTAAGATTTTTAATTCTTGATTTAAGAACTGCGAATTATTCGATTAATATTCTTAGTTTTATTAATTTGGTCTTAAAATGGTCTTATTTTAAGAACAAAATATTTAAGATGAATGTTCTTGATTTTAGAAGTTGGTCTTTTTTTTCAGTGTATGTGCATTCCTTTGACTTCGGCACTGGGCCAGCTGCCTTCCAATTAAGTACGCAGAAAGTATAAAATGCTGTCAAGGACAAATGTGCATTTTAATTAAATTTTTAGCCGTTTCTCTCATCTTTCTCTATCTCTATCTATCTCTTCCCATATTTTGCCATCTCTTTCTGTGTGCTCCCATTTCTTGTGTCCGTTTCTCAAGCCACTTTTCGGTTTAAAAGGCGCATTCGTTGCGCCTGCCACAGAATATCAAGTATACGCACTGACTGCAACTGCAGCATCATCTTCCCCATTGCTGTCATAAATCACTTGAGTTGCCTCAAAATGTGCATCTCTACAGGGGGCAGAGGCGGCTGAAAGGGGCGTGGCCGTAATGTGTAACTGTGCAAAATGCTCGAGCACCAAATAAAATGGCAAACGTGCAAAATGCTAACCCAAAAAAGAAAACGAAAACGAGAATAAACTTTTCTTATTTTCAGACAAAATTTCAGTTGCTGTTGTTGTCCTGTGCATGTGCGGGGGAGGGGGGACTAGCTGCGATAAAGCGTGCCAAGTAAGAGATACATATTAATTGCTGTTATTCTCATCCAAACAACAACAACTTCAACTTGTGCGTTTTTGTGTGTTGAAATGCTAAACAGCAAAACTTTGTGCTGTTTGTTTGTTGCTTTTGCTGTAGTCAGTAACAAATGGCCAGAGTAGAGCTGTGGAATCTGCAAGAAACATGACAACCCTGAAACCAAACAGTATGAAAACCCAACTTAACCCAAACCAAAGGAAACCAAAGGAAACCAAACGAAACAAGACGAAACCAAATCCAAAACGCAAAACCAAAACCAAAACCAAAGAACTAAACTAACAAGCGCAATGGGACTTGCGACTTCGTTTTCCACTGAGAATGAGAATGAGAATCAGTTGAGAGTGCTCAGATAATGGTCAGTGGCGTCGTGCAAGGGGGGAAGATCGACTTGAAAGAGAATTTGGAGGGAAGTTTGAAATTTATATTCAACAGTTCAGTGCATTAAATGCATGTCAGAAAATGTGATTAGCAAACTAAACCAATAAGTTACAAATTTAATTAAAAATAAATTAAATTAGAATTGAAATTAAAAATTAAATTATAATTTGTATCCATTTAATACCTGAATTAATGTTAATTTTGTGACAAGTTTGACAATAGTCTTGAATGTGTAATTAATTAATCGTGCAATTAACTCATTAAATACTCAATTAATTCAATTAAATCATTAATTGCGAATTTTTATCAACATTTAAGAGTAGAATGCATCAGGAATAATATTTAATAGCCAGAGTTGTAATAACTTTACCAGAAATCTGAATGGAATAGAGTTTTCGATTTATTTTCATTTTATTATCAAGATCTGCTGCAGTTATCTCTCAGTCTAGCTCATTTCAGCAATTTCATCTCCGTTTTCCATTAGTTTTGAGTACCCATCACAAACATTTTGAGCTCGATGCGCTCACTTGAGAAGTGCAACTCCCTCTCTGTTTTATTCACTAGAGAAATGGTCTCTCCATCTTTCTCTCTCTCTCTTGGAAAAGTGTCGCCATTCATTAACTCTCAACATCTTATTCAAGTTGGCAAATGTCATTTCAATTGCAACTCAACTCAGCCATCTCTCCCCCTCTCTCTTTTGTCATTCTTCAATACACCGTCTCTGGCAGTCATCTTTCCTCTTTCCCCACCCCTTCTCCTCATTCTTCACCCCTTCGCTAGTCAGCTGAAATGTTGTCTTCTTGAATTATGCCACGACGCACTTAATCATTTGCGTTTTCTTAGCCGCATCCCAAAAGTTTTTGCATGCCAACGATTTTCACTGTTTGTTGTTTGTTTTAGTTGTTGTCTCCAATGTTGTTGTTGTTGTTGTTGTTGTTGCTAGTTGATAGTTGCTAGTTGCAGTAGCAATATTTTTGGTTGTTGTTTTTTGGCCATTGCCAAGTTTGCAGCGTTAAAGACCGCAAAGAGCATGAGACATTGTTGTTATTGTTGTCACTGTCAAATGTAAGCGAGTTAACAGCTATCGCCCTCTCTTTCTCTCTGTCTCCAGCTGTTGCTATCTCTGTCTTGCTGTCGCTCTGTGGGTCAACATTTCACAGCTAACCACAATGAGCCACTTGAGAAAACTTTAGGCGAACGACGAATTTAACTAAGAACTTTTGGCGTTTGACGCTGTGGCTGTGGCGGCTGTGACACTCA
This sequence comes from Drosophila kuntzei, assembly GCA_035042165.1. Taxonomy (NCBI): domain Eukaryota; kingdom Metazoa; phylum Arthropoda; class Insecta; order Diptera; family Drosophilidae; genus Drosophila; species Drosophila kuntzei. The sequence continues at coordinate 854,826 of JAWNLU010001430.1, forward strand.
TAGCACCACCCACAGCACCACCCACCCACCGTACCATAGTGAGTCAATAGAAAGTGGGTAGCTGAACAGGTCCTACCGCAACAAACTCGAGTTGTGTGTTATTTGTTGGGCATGCGGGTCGTATGATTAATATTAAAGTTGCCACAGAGTGAAAATTAAGCTGGGTCCAACGACAGGCAGCATAAGTTTGTCGAGCACGCAGCCCAACTAAAGCAGGCGGAGGGGAACGGGAAGGGAAAACTAAAGCAAAGACACGCAAAATTTTGGCCTGCAGGGTAGAAATAAATGGGAGTGGAGGGGGCAAGGTTGAAGGACGATTGTTGCCAACGTTTAAATCAGATAAACATTTTCGTGTTGTTGTTGTTGTTGTTGTTTTGGTGCGGGTTTTTCTTTCGAGTAGCTTGGGGTGGGTTGTTTAAGGGGGAGGGGGCGTGGCATTTACTGGTGTGATAAACCTGCAGGCGGCAACTTAATTTCTTTTTCTGTGCTTTCCTTTGCTTTCCCTTACTCGCAAAGTAAGAAAAAAACTAAAGTTCAAATAAACAAGACATTTGTTGTTGTTGTTGCTCTTGTTGTTGTTGGACTAAAAATAAACGAAATTCTTGTGAAAATCCCCGACAGTCACTTCACGTTTCACGTTTCATGTTTCACGTTCACGTTCACCGACAACACAACATTCTCCAGTCCGGTCCAATGCGGCGTATGAGTGATTTGTTTCACATAATAAATCAGTGTATGTGCGAGTGTTTGCGTGTTTCTCTCTCTCTCTCTCAGTGTGTGAGTGTATTTGTTTATTCATAAGCGTATTTCGTTGTTCAACAAATTTCTGGCCATAAAAGTTGCCTTAATGCGCAAAGCAAATAAATATGTTGATGAGAACAAAAGCAAAGTCTGCTTAAATATTGCAACTTGATTGTGGCTTACACCTCCTCTCTCCCTCTTCCTCTTCCTCAATTCTTTTCTTCTTTCTCCAACCTTTTCTTCCACTTAAATTTCATACTCATTGAAGTGCACAGAGTTAAACAAAGGTGCAGAACTTGACGTGACTTTGTATACGATTTGAATGCATTCATTCGATTCACAGCACATTCAAAGCAGCATACAAATTTTTGGATTGAGTGTACTTCATTATTACAATTAGGTAAAACGTATTGTTGACTATTTGCCACCAAGAATATTTAAACCATTAAGAAAACCATATTTTGTAGAATAGGAAATTCAGATAAAAGCGGATTATTGTTTTTCAAAATTTTAAACAAATCTATAAATTAAATTAAATTTTAAATGGAATAAATAAAGCTAAAAATACATTTCAAATTAATTGCATAAAATAAGCCAATAATTATTATACTTATTTTAAAATCAACTTGCACAATTTTAGTTTGTTTAATTAGTCTAATAGCTTTCGACACAAAATTAATATGTTCAATTTTGGGAGTTCAATATTTGATATTGAATATCATATATTTTATATCATGATATCATGATATTTTATATATCACAAACTAAAATCAGTTGCCAATTATTTAGTTGATTTTTGATATGGCAGTAAACTGAATCGATTAAGTTTCAATAAACTTTCAATCTCAATTGTGCTCTTCAAGTTGATTCCAAATGGTTTTTAGTTGAACATCTGCTGTCGCATCATAAAAAGAACCATTGCCTACTTATTGGAATGCTTACAGCATTCTGGATAAATTCTCGAATGCCAGGAGCATAGCACACATACAACTAACCCTATAAAAAATGGGTCTTTCGATGACTTTCCTCACTGGCATTTTCCTGCTTTTCCGTCACGCTGTCATAACGCAGGCGATTCAACAATTTCCACTCATTGCGTTCAGTCAATTGCCAACCATATTTCAATTTTATTTTATTATCGCAATACAGGACACATGAACAGATAGAGAGAGAGAGAGAGAGAGAGAGAGAGAGAGAGAGAGAGAGAGAGAGAGAGAGAGAGAGAGAGAGAGAGAGAGATGTATCTAAAGGATACAGATACAAGGTCTCGTCGCATCCTTTGACTTTATATTGTATTAAAGGCTGCCCCAACAATCGCCGACAATCGTATCGTATGGACAGACGGACAGACGGACAGACGGAAGTGTATATAGGAAGTGTATATAGCCAAAAAAAAAAAACTTATTGATAGTTATGGCACGCCTCCAGCCTCTTTCCCTCTCCCTCTCCCTGTCCCTCCACACTTGTGCAAACATTTTGATTTGACCATAGCTCTCTCACTCTTTCTCTCTCTATCTATCTCTCTCTCTCTCTATCTCTCTCTCTCTCTCTCTCTCTCTCCATCTATCTCTCTCTCTCTCTCTGTGGTTGTCTCTGCATGCAATACAAGAATTTTGCATAATTTATTAGGAATATTTAATAAAAAATACCACAAGGCAAACACAGAGAGAGGCTTCATCGGGAATTGTGGTTGAATGAGAAGAGAGAAACCAAGGGAAGAGGAGAGAAGAGTAGAGAAGAGGGGAGAAGAGGGGAGAGGGAGATTGGCCCGCTTGGCCGCTCGCCATTCCAAATGGCAGCCGCTTGGCAAACTTTACGCTTCGTTAGCTTCTGTTCGCTGTATTCCCAGTTCCCCTTTCTTCTCTCCCTTCTCTCGCTTCTCTCCCTTCTCTTTTGTGCCTTTCGTGTGCAGCAAAATGCGTTGAGCTACATTTATGCTTTGTTTTTTACTCTCCACACACACACACACACACACACAGTCATTTTGCTTGCATTTGCAATGTAGATTCATTTTTGTGAATTTATGGTGGAAAAACTCACACGACACGAACGAGTCCGGGGGGAAGGAGAAGGGGCAGGGGAAGGGGAAGGGGCAGGGGAAGAGAAATGGAGTGAAGACAATGAAACGCTGAGTACTGATTTCTATACTCTTATGTCAAGCATTGAAATTCTTATGACTTGTCTATATTTCTATTATTTATTTTATTCCTAAGCATGTCTTGAGGTTATGATCATTTAATATCGAAACAATTTCAAACTTAAAAAATATAAAAACAGTTTAATTTAATTTAATTTAGCTGAGTGTTGAAGAATTCTTAGAATTGAATAAGCACATACAATATTGACCTTTACTTTAAGGTGTGTTGACAAAATTAAATAAAAGATTGTATGTTTTCAATACTCTTGTGATCTAATTTTATATTAGCTTATTTTTTTAATATAATATTTTAATATTTAAATAAGGAATTGTAAATTTTAAGATATTTGATATTTGACTTTGTATGTCAGTAAAGTGAATTTTAACATACTTTATGCAGTATTCAATACTTAAATAAGATATATATTTTTTTTATCTGGATAAGTAAATTCTACAATTGATTTGTATAATTTTTTTTGTTTGATAGTTTATAAATATGGAAAAAAACTTCGGTTACAGAATACATTACTAAACTGATAAAAAAAATGTTATAAAATCAAGATTTTGGTCTCAGAACTAAGAATTTTGTTCTAAAAAATGCGTCGAGAACATAAAATTCAAAAATTTAGAAAAAACATCTTGATTTTAAGAACATTTCAAATAAGAATAAGTTCTTAATTTAAGACCAAACAGTCTTAAATTCTCAAGCCAAAAATAAAAAAAATAAAGCAGGTTTTTTAAACTTTGAACTTTTTTTTTATATATTTGTACTTTATTTGAATTTATTTTTTTTTATAAATTTTCCGATTATATGATTTTTCCTTGGCTAGAGCGGATTTCGATCCCTCGACTTGTTTTTACCAAACTGAAACGGCGACTTTAACCAGATCGCCACGGTGTCATTATTGTCTTCATATTAAATATGACATATTTATATTTTCTTATCAATTTAAGATTTTTAATTCTTATATTAAGAACTGCCAATTTTTAGATTGACATTCTTAGTTTTATTAATTTGTTATTAAAATGGTCTTATTTTAAGAACAAAATACTTAAGATGTATGTTCTTGATTTTAGAAGTTGGTCTTTTTTTCCAGTGTATGTTATAGTGGTATTAAAGTTTTCCATATTGTTTAATTTTCTTACTGTGCTCGTTGATGTTGATGTTGATGCTTCCGCAAAAGGTGTAACTGCTTGTGTGTATGTGTGTGTGTGTGTGTAAGCCTTTTAACATAAATCATTTGCAGTGCATCACACACACACACACACACACACACGGACAAGGGAAACTCGACACAGTTACTCGACAGTGAGGTCCTTTGGCATTGATTTGATTTGAAATAGTTGAAGCATAAACTGACAGCTGAAATATCGCTTTACATGCGATGCCACGACGATGGCAAACGAGCGACAACGTTGCGTCTGATTAGTCAGTGAGTCAGAACTGCGACATGCTACATTCTACATTCTACATGATGCATGCCTCATGCCCCTTTCAACTTGCCACTTGTCCCTTCTCCTCATCACTGACATCATTCCGCTTTACACGCACTGTGAACTTGACATTTTCGAGATATTCAAGTTTCGTATTTCGAATTTACACGGCAATTCAATTTTTGAATCACATTCGCATGGAATCGTTTCTAATGCTCCGTTTGACAGTTGTTGTCGCTCATTACTCACACATTGACACAGAGAAAGAGTTAAAAATAGTGTGAAAGAGAGAGAAAGTGAGAGAGAGAGATAGATAGATTACCCGCAGAAGTTTTAATTTTATTTATGTGAATTTGTTATCTTATCGCATATTTTGTTATTTAAAATGCTGTACTTTATCTTGTGTTGCTTTCTCTTTCTCTGGCCTACACACACACACACACACACGCACAAACGCATACAATCTCATAATGGTTACCCTGCCCCTTGGGGGATGGGGTCAACAATGGGTTAAGTGCCCGCAGGCTCAACGCTCGTGACTCGTGTGCCGCATTCATTAACCCCTCCTGGGGGCTAAGGCTCTACCGGGCTCGTTTGCCATTATCCTGGCACGTTTTGCCACAACAACAATAACAACCGCTACAACAACAACAACAACAACAACAGCAATATCTCTTAAAGCTTTTGCTGCTTTGCGTTTTAAATACATCCCCTCTCAATTCCCTTTGCCTCGTTCCAGTTTCAGCCCATTGATAATGACATTTTAAATGTTGGCAAAAATAACCCAAAAACAAAAAATTACATTGCCTACTTTTGTGAGCTGCCCAATTCTTGTTCTTCCCCCTCTTCTTCCCCTTCTGCTTCTCCTCTTTCTGGTCTTCTGCTCATCTTGGCAGCTGCTTAGTTTTACAAATTGGACAAACCACAACAGCAACAACAACAACAACAGCAACAACAACAAAATGTATCCAAATCGAAAAAATTGCTCGAAATTCTAATCTTTTACTTTACGCTTGAATACATCACATACACACACACACAGTCGTACTATATGTAGATGTGTGTATATGTGGTTTTCTTTTTTTTTGGTTGAGGGTCGTTTGATTTTTCATAGAACACCATAGACATATAAAATATAAGCAGAAAAAAATATTAAAAAAAAACCAGGAAGACGAAACTTACACACACCCAAATCGCCTATGTGTGCGTGTATGTGTGTGCGTGTGTGTGTGATATGTGTGTGTATGTGTTTAGACACGTGTAAAGCCAAAATATTTTGCAAGTCAATATATCAAAAAAATATTTGGCGCGTTTGCTGAATGCAAAGATGAATGAACAGCGAATGAAATTTGTTTGAAAGAGCCAAAGAGACAGAGCGAATCAGATAGAGATGGAGAGAAAGAGAGAGTGTGAAAAAGTAAGCGGAGGACACAGGATGAAAGGGGGAGCAAAGAGGAAGTACAGTAGCATAAACTCAACGCTTGCAACACAAACAAAACACACAAACACAAACAGCTCTGAAAACAGAACGAAGACAACAAATGAAGCAGGAACTGAACTTGAAAATACCCTGTAAAAAATATGTTCTTAAAAAAATATGACCTAGTTCCGTTTATATTTGTAGCTCAGTTTTAAATTAAAAAGTTATTAAATTCAATTTGAATATTATTTTAAAATCTTATTTTAAATACCAAATATTATTTATCGTTTGCTAAAGTTAAAGGAAATTAATTAATAAACACAAACACAAATGACACCCTATTGACAGTTTGATTACAGGGTATAATTGAACGCAACTTGCTGTCTCTGAAACTGGAAATAAAGCTAAAGTATTATGAAGTTTCATATGTGTTTGGAACTCTTCTGCTTTTATCTGTACTTCTTCCCTCGCTCCCTTTTTTCTCTCTCCTTCACTCATTGTTGTAGTGTCCTTTATGGATGCTGCATTTTGTTTAAAACAAATGAATTTACCAGAGAGGCAAACTAACAAACATTAATCAAAAGTTGCCGTCCGGTTTGCAGGTTGTCCTTTAACGGCTGCTGCGACTTTCGCTGGCCCAAAACAAACATAGAGGGAGGGAAAGAGAGATAGAGATAGAGTAGAAGAGAGATAGAGATAGAGGAGAAGAGAGATAGAGATAGAGGAGAAGAGAGATAGAGATAGAGGAGAAGAGAGATAGAGATAGAGGAGAAGAGAGATAGTGTTGTTGGGGGTGGCGGTTAGTTGCTTGGTTGGTCATCTGGTGGCGTTTATTAAAGTGCCGCATCATGACTGGACAGATTTGGAGAATTTTGTTACAATGGCAGAAGGTCAAAGGTTGAACCTGGCAGCTGTTAGGCTGCCCAAACTGAAATTAGGCCAGCCTAAGAATGGCCCTGAGAATTGCAAATGTGTGCAGAATTGTAGAAGCGTGACAGCCCGTAATTTGATTTGACCTTTGACCAACTCAACTAGTTCCAAGTTTAGAAATCAGGCAAGTCAGTTCAGTCGTTTAAATGACAAAGAGTCCGTAGAAAACCCCAAAAGATCGACATACTACTATAACTATAACTCTATCTCTCTCTCTCTCTTATTCTCTCGGGACATGTGTATTCCTGAGTGAATGTCATTCTGAGTAAAATTTGTTTAAGTGGCGCTATAAATATTTAAGCGTCAGCAGGTTGTGCAAATAAAATATCCACAGCATGTAAATTACAATTACAACCAACTGCAGGCTGCAATATAATGTAGCTGGAATACTATAGCCAAATTATTGGTAATGGGAAATAATCGGGGATTAAAACTTTAACCGAAACCGTAACCTTTAACCGGTGAAAATCAATTGAAATTTGTAACCGTAACTGAAACCGTAAACGAAAATAATTTTTTCCGCTGTACCGAAACCCAAAAACCGAAACTCTTTAAACCGAAATAAATGTTTAGTAACCGATTCATTTATAAGGGTTAATTTCGGTTAATCTGGCCGTCGCAGCTACTGAGCAACTTTGATAACTTCGAACTGCCATAACTTTGACAAAAGTCAATCAATTTCCATGCGCAATGTAAATTTGAGCATGTTTTTTACCTCAAAAGTCGTTCTGCGCTTAAATTTTGTTCATTTTCAAAATTCGAAATTTTTGGAAAAAGGATACGGGTAACACTGTAAAATTTCTAAAACGTTCGAAATTTTCGAACTTTCAAAATTAACAAAATCGACATTATGCTGGACCATTCCAGTAACCAGATACCATTATTTTCCAGGTTAAGTCTTTTTTCATGTAAACCAAGGAAAAACGCTTCTTATTTTGATCAACAGAAAACCTTGATTTTTATTTTTTTTGTGAACCGAAACCATTCCGGTATTTTTAAACCGAAACTTATATTAAAATATAACCGTTACGAAACCGATAATCCAAGATTTTGCATAACCAATAACCGAAAACTTTAATTCGAGCATAACCGAAACTGTAACTGAAACCGATATTCGTTTCGGTTTTAATCCCTGGAAATAATACAAAATGATTATTGGGCGCCAAATGAAAAAAATTTAAAAAAATTTATTATAGCATTTAAAAGAATAATTGCTATAAAAAGCAATGAAAATAATCCGTCAATGTTGACTGACAGTCGTTTAGTGTTAAATAGTTAATATTACACATCCACGCTGGTCGTGTAAAATTCGGAAAAGTTGCAACAGAGCACGCATAACAAGCTGAATCTGATTCATTATTTAGTAAGGATACTCTATCTAATTGACAGGCAGTCGAAAACAGCTTATGATTAGTAGAATGTTAACACACGTTGGGCGCCAAATCGAGAAAAAAAATGTGAGAATGAGCGATTGTAAAATTGTAATTTATTGCAATGCATAGAGAAATCAATTAATTTTATTAGGGCAACAATTTGTGCGCGAATTTCATGGGATTCGAGGAATTGTTAGGGCATTGGCACCAGCATTTAAACGCGTTTGTTTAATCAGTTTGTTTGAATTGCATTTCACTCTCTTGTGTGCATTGCCATGCATACTTAAAAGGATACTCACACACACACACACACACACACACACATGCTGGCTGGCACCATTTGATTGTCCTGATTTTGGTTTTGCTCCTGTTGCTGTCAGCCATTTTATGAGTCTTTGCGTGTGTGTGTGTGTGTGTTGAGTGTGTGTGTTTGGCACGTGTAATATGAAAATTGTCCTTGACTTTGCGTACGTGCAGCGTGTTACCTTCACCCCTTTAAGGGTTTGTTTAATTGCTGACACACACACGCAGAAAGAGAGAGAGAGAGAGAGGGGGAGAGGGATTGAAAGAGATGGGTAGAGTAAAGCCCTAATGAATGCAAATGAATAGCAGCTACAGCCAAAGAAAAAACAACAAGCGCAACTACTAAAAATATTTATTATTCAACAAAATATAACACAAAAAAAAAATTAAATTTCATTACACACATGTGTGTGTGTGTGTGTGTGTGTGTGTGTGTGCGCTTTATGCGCTTTGTTTGCTTGCACATTTAATTTAAATATTTAATTAAAATTTCGAGCGCGGATTGATTCAGACAATTAAAAATAGCACGCACGAGCATAACTGTAGGAGAAGTCGAGGACAGTGTTGTAAAACGGGGATTGATTGACAAGGCTAAAGAGGGGTAAACGGGTTAAAAGCGGTAAGGGTTAAAAGAGGTGCAAACTTTAATCTTGCATTGTTTATCCGTTTGATTATTTCAGTTTTTGCTTATGAAAAATAAATTGTACAAATTTGTCGTGATTCGCAGTTATTATTATTATTATTATTATTGTTGTTGTTGTTGTTGTTATTATGCTATGTAAATTTGCACGAGAAATTAAATCAAATACACACCTATGTGTTAGTTCTGTGTGTGTGTGTGTGTGTGTGAGTGTTTGTTTGGCTATAATCATAATTAAAAATTGTTAGATTTGCCTTCAGCGCGGAGCAATGTAAAAATTAATGCCAACACCGCAACAACAAAGACAACAACAACAACAACTGCACAATACGAAGCACCTAATGCCGTTTATTATATATATGTGTGTGTGTGTGCGGCTTTCGACTCTGTTTGCATTTGTTGCGAGCGGCAGCGTCGCTTTTGTTTTATTTGCATTGTTCGGGTTCTGTTTCTGGTTTCATAGGCTCCATCTCATCTCTCCCTCACTCTCTCTCTCTCTCTCTCTGTTACACTTACTTTCTCTCTCACTCTATCACTTTCTCTCTGCTTCTTTGTGGCTTGTTTTTTGTTTGCTCTTAGGCTTTTATCCGCGCAAATTGTTTACTCTTTTTAGTGGCTTTCATTATGCCCCAGGCACACAACACAAATCTTTCAATTCCCTTTGAATTCCCAGGTGCATACGCTGATCCATTGTTGCCATGAAGTTTTTAAATACTTGGATAAGTCCCTTAACCTGCCATTTCATGCTCAATAAGTCAATGTATTTGCTAACTAATCAGCTATTGGAAATATTTTGTTTATCTACATCTATTATTATAATTATTTTCTCAGACTTAATGTAGACAAATAGTTTATAGAGCATTTCTCGAGCGATTCGTAAGAATCAATTGGGTGTAGCTCATTCAATAAGCCTCTCTGAATAGACAGCAACAGTCTCTTCCCCCCTCGTCTTCCTCACTTACCACATTAAATGGACAAACAATGCGCTCTCCTTATTTCATGGGCATAAGGAAAAGCACTTAACGCTCGCTCGTGCTGAATAATGGCATATAGACCCCTTCAAGCCTCCATCTTTCTACCACAAACACACACACACACACACACACCCATACACTCTCTCACACACACACACACACACACGCATCTATAACACTTTCGCCTTAATGCGGCTACCCGAGAAAAATGCATGGAAATGCATTTCATTTGAGAGCTAAATTTGCTCCTAATGCAACAGAATGAATGCTGATGCTGATGGTGATGGCAATGGCAATGGGATTAGGATTGGGATTGGGATTGGGATTGAGGTTTCCGAATTGCCAATGGGATTGGCCTGCAGATGCGAATGAAAATGGGAAAGCCAGACGATTGCTTTGGCTTTTTGGCCCAACAAAATATTTAAAGCTCTTTAGTGTAACGCCAAATTGAACCTGAAGCTCGACATACGTATACACTGAAAAAAAGACCAACTTCTAAAATCAAGAACATTTATCTTAAATATTTTGTTCTTAAAACAAGACCATTTTAAGACCAAATTAATAAAACTAAGATTATTAATCTAAAATTTCGCAGTTCTTAATATAAGAATTAAAAATCTTAAATTGATAGGAAAATATAAATATGTCATATTTAATATGAAGACAATAATGAAACCGTGGTGCTCTGGTTAGAGTCGCCGCTTCAGTTTGGTAAACAAGTCGAGGGTTCAAGACCCGCTCAAGTCAAGAAAAAAACATATAATCGAAATATTTATAAAAAAAAAAAAAGTTCCAAATTTAAAACACCTGCCTTATTTTTATATTTTTGGTTTTGAGAATTTAAACAGTCGGTCTTAAATTAACAACTTATTTTTATTTGAAATGTTCTTAAAATCAAGATGTGTTTTCTAAATTTAAGAATTTTATGTTCTCGACGCATTTTTTAGACCAAAATTCTTAGTTCTGAGACCAAAATCTTGATTTTAGAACATTTTTTATCAGTGTACTCGTCGTGTATTAGTGTGCGTGTGTGGTAAGGGCCAAGTCCTGATTTAGGGCCAAGTTAGGAGCAGTAACAGCTGCTGCAATGTTCACACGCTTGACCTTTGCCCGAGAACACGAGGCAAACGCCAGAAAGAAAGTGGAACACATGGACAGCAACTGTTCCTACATCCACATTGACGCTGTTTTCAACTTTTGCGAGTTGTCTTTGCAATTTTTGATCTACTGACCTGAATACCCAGGCAACCTCATGCTCATACATATATATAGATATGGATTTATATGGATATATCCAGGGCTGCCTACATATTTGATGACCAAATGCTTTTCAATAACAACACACGGGCACATCGCACAAAAGCCAACAACAATAGCAGATAAACTATAAAACTGAGCAAAGAGTGAGAAGCGAGTAGAAGAGCGAACGAAGGGAAAACAAAGGGTAGGCCATATGATATATATATATGTATGTATATATGTGGTTGTTGTACTCTATGTGGATGGATGACCAGGTGTGCGCCAGTTTTGTGACTGAGTAGAAAAGGTATTAAAAAATTTACTATATATATTGGCTTATGCATGCATCAAGCGAACAGATACAGTGAAGTCTGCCTATAAGCAAACTGTCAGTTAACTTTACTTTAAATATGCAACTAAATTTCACTTTCTTTCCAGTTCACTTTAAGCAAGCTTCACTGTGGTAGTGTATCACAGTTTTAAATACTCTACGCTCGACTCTTTGTTATTCTGCATAAATAGGATATATAGAGAGGAAGGGAAGTGGAAGCCTTGAAATTTATGCCAAACTAATGCCATTAAATATATTGCTCAGTCCCTCCCCCCCCTCAGTCTCTGTTCCCTCCCCTGCCTCTTTCCCAGGCTTATCCCCTGTTTCATTCAACGGGCTTTATGGGGGCTTAGTTCTTGTCGTGAAATGTTTTAGCTTTATCCTGTCGATTGTCGCCGTAAAATCCATAAAATAGCCAGTTATTATAAATGGCTCTTGTGGCCAGTGCAACTAATAAAAAAAAAAACAACTTTCCCTACGCTTTTTTATGTAAATTTTTGTATCTGTGTGAGTGTTATATGCAAATATTTGTGTATTTATTAAAAATAGCAAAGATTTTGTTATAATCCGTTGCATTTAATTGACTGCAACTAATATAAAAATAAATTAAAATAAAATTATTTCAAGGGGGAAAAGGGAAACTGGAACGGGCTATGTAAAGTCGTAATACCCGAGAAACGCCGCTAGGGAAATGGCAATCCATTGCTATTATACTATATTTATTTGCATTCTCTGATCCGCAACATTTTTAATTATGAGTGTCATGCACGCGTATTTACATTTAATATTGCGATTACTCAAATATTATTCGTAATGGTTTGTTTTCCATTACAACGAAATGCAGGTGAAAACGAGACAATGGAAAAAAAAATAACTCCATTCTGAATTCGCTATGAAAATAAATGTTAAACGGTGTTTTTTTTTGTTTCGCGTTCTCAATTCCTGTGCTCAATAATTCAAAATATATACACGTGAAATAAACTTATGCATATTTATTTTGAGTTCCCCTAAAATGTATGCAACGTTATTTTATGCGCAATTGATTTGAATGTGTAATTTGATTATTCTTTGAATCTCTATATATGTATATTCCTGACTATTACACTGAAAAAAGACCAACTTTTAAAATCAAGAACATTGCTCCACTCTTGTTAAGGAAAAACATATGAAAGGAATATTTTTAATAAAAAGAATAAGTCCAAAAAAATTATAAATATCAAGAAAAAAAAAATAAGTTTAAAGTTTAAAGCAAACGGCCTTACTTTTCTATTTTGGGTTTGAGAATTTAAGACTGTTTGGTCTTACATGAAGAACTTATACTTATTTGAAATGTTCTTAAAATCAAGATGTGTTTTTTAAATTGAAGAATTTTATGTTCTCGACGCATTTTTTAGACCAAAATTCTTAGTTCTGAGACCAAAATCTTGATTTTAGAAAATTTTTTTTTATCAGTGTAGACAAGTTAATAAATTCTAGAAATATACAAAATTTAAATTGAATATTGAGAACATTTGACAAAACAGTATAAATCTTACTTACAGAAGGAAATAATAATCTTAAAATTCTTTCTCTTTTACACTCTTTAGTCCAATAAAATTATCTATATATTTTTAGAAAATATACTTTAGATAATTCAATCAATGTGACACTGATCTAGTTAAGAGCAGTGTCAACATTACATTCGAGACAAGCTGACAGAAATCAATCAGTTCAAGATCTTTCTGATGTCGTAGAGCTATGTGAATATTTTACTTTGGAAAATGTCTCATCAGCACAGCGCTAATAAACAAAGACTTTCACATGGCTGATTATTGTCATTGAACTGAAAAACTGACAGCGAGGTGAGCGAGCGAAAAGTGTAAATGGAAAAGAAATCAGGACAAGATTCTTAGGCACACATACACACACACACAAATATATACCCATTGAATCACCCAACCAACCAACTGTTAGTTTAGCTGCCACTACGCGTTGATGCTGCTTCAAAGTTTCCCGAAGCAATCAACTAAGGCAAAGAGGCAAAGAGGCTCCACAGAGAGGCAATGGAACCCGGAGCAATGTTGCATCGAGTGCTTTGGATCCCTGTTGCAATTGGAAAGTCAACGGCTGCTTTCAATGCCAGCAGCAATATTGTCTCCTTAAATACGCGAAAGAAGCAGAAAGACGAAAGGGAAATTGAAAACAGCTGCCAGGTGAGCTAAGGAAATGCAATCAGCTCCCGTTGCCATTTCAGATGCCGTTGTCTTTACAAGATTTCTAACAGATTTTCCAATTTTGCTTTGGAATTCTCTCGCATAGCACAAATTACATTAATCCTGTAAATATTTACAATAGTGAAATAATTTACATTTGAGAAAATGAACAAAATAGCATAATAATAAGAAATTAATTTGGTTAAAATCATCTCAGAATGCTTTGGCCTAGATATTGGAATTTACAAGACTTTTAATCTTGACTTTGGTATTTTCCTGTATTAAGAAGATTATTTTCTATTAGAGAAGAAAATTATCACAAATTTCCATACAGCTATAAATAATTGATACATTTTGTAGAAGTAATTAATTAATTTAAAATTTCTTATTTGCCTTTTTATGTTAAATTTAAAACTGAATTAGCAGAACATGCCCAACTTATACAGACATGATGGAAAATAACTTTTGAGCGCACTCTAAATTGTGTGGATATTTTTAACTGAGTTGCTCAGTAAATCCCAGTTGCTTTCTTCTCACTCGATATTCTCATTGAAGCGAATTTAATTTTAAAAGCAATGCAAATATTTCCAAGTTGATTATTTGCAATGCCTAAACTGACAAAAAAAAATGTTCTAAAATCAAGATTTTGGTCTCAGAACTAAGAATTTTGGTCTAAAAATGCGTCGAGAACATAAAATTATTAAATTTAGAAAACACATCTTGATTTAAGAACATTTCAAATAAGAATAAGTTCTTAATTTAAGACCAAACAGTCCTTAATTCTCAAACCAAAAATAAAAAAAATAAAGCAGGTATTTTAAACTTATTTTTTTTTTATATTTATATTTTATTTTGGAATTTTTTTTTTTTATATTTCGATTATATGTTTTTTCCTTGACTAGAGCCGGTTTCGAACCCTCGACTTGTTACCAAACTGAAGCGGCGACTCTAACCATTATTGACTCCATATTAAATATGACATATTTATATTTTCTTATCAATTTAGGATTTTTAATTCTTATATTGAGAATAGCGAATTTTTAGATTAATAGTTTACTTTTATTAATTTGGTCTTAAAATGGTCTTATTTTAGAAGTTGTTCTTTTTTTTCAGTGTAAATATAATTAAATTAATTTAAAGCTGAAAAAACTCTTTCTGCTCCAGGCAGAATTGGAAGGTATTGTAAAAAAAATGTAGATGCTATTGTTATACTATCGTGCTGCTGATAATCTTATAAATATTTATGAAACATTCGCAAGCATATTTAATTTTCGTCGCATTTCAGAATCACATTTGATTTGCCAATTGTTTTATTTGTGCAAATACTTTGTGTAACTTTGCATATTGCAAATATTTGCACTGCAGCAGCACAGAAATGATATAAAATTGGCATTGGAATTTCGACGAGTCGAGTCAATCAACCGTAAAAAGGATCCATTGTCATAGAATGCATTTCTGCTCTCGGTTCGCTTTTCCAATGCTCTGGGAAACCCTTTAGTGATTCAAGTGCAAATCGAGTCAACGAATCGCGAGACGAAAATCTATTATATTATTATTGAGCTTTTATGCGAGCGTGTTGAAAGCAACGAAAGTTGCAAAATCCTTGGCATACAGCGAAATGCATTTAGTTGGGCGAATACCAGGCCAAAAGCTGACTTGGTTAATGCAACAAAATGTTGACGTCAAATGGATTTTTATAGCTCGTGGAGATGCTTGGAGATTGCAAACGCTGCGAGGCAATATGTATAAGTAAATCAAATTTCCGGCTGCCTTAAAGCTCAGTTTAGCCACTTTGGCAGCTCATCTGAAATCCTTTTAAGTGCTTGGATGTTGCCATTAAAGTTGCAGTTGCAAAGTTGCACGGCCACCTGAACAATTAGCAACTGACTTGGCTAACGAAACGCGATCCAATTTTGTTGATTTCCCCAGCAGCTTCCGACTGACGAGGAAGAGGATGAGAACGAGAACGAGAGCAGGAGAACCATAACATGGTCAAAACTTTGGCTAAATAATCAATAACTGTCACAACATCTAAGTGATGGTTTTACTCTCTCTCTCTGTTTTCCCCTCTGATATCTAGCGCAAAAGTTTTGGCCACCAAAAAGTTGTTGTGTCCAAAACACTCGACAAATAAATAAACTGATGCGATGCGTTGTTTTCATTTGTTTTGATTGGCAGAGAGAAAGTGAAATGCCATTGTCTATGCATCAATCGAAAATAACTCAATCAATATTTGAATGAATAATCAATTGTATACACAGCAACTGCAATTAACACAGACAAACGAATGCTCTAAATCGATGGGGACTTCAGTTCACTTTATTGAACTTGCTATTGAATTCAAATTGAAATTCGCATTAAAATGTCAAAAGAATTGTTGAATTCAAATTGAAAATTTAGAAATTATTGAAATAGTAAAAATAAATAAATAATATAAATTAAACTTACCCAAATCGGCAAAATACGTGTTGATTTCCTTTGGTATACGTACTATGTAAATATCTAAAAGAAAATATAAAGAAAACTCGCATTTAATTATTGTCCAACAAATTTTTCAAATTGTTGGAATGGTAATCAAAATTTAAATAAATTGAGAAAAATAAAACTAAATTTAAATTAAGATAGCGCATAAGCTTTATCAGGGATTAAAACCTTAACCGAGACCGTAGCCTTTAACAGGTGAAAACCGTGTGAAATTTGTAACCGTAACTGAAATCGTATCCGAAAATAATTTTTTCCAATTTACCAAAACCCATAAATCGTAACTCTTTAAAACGAAATAACCGTTTAGTAACCGACTCATTTATAAGGGTTAATTTCGGATCTGGCCGTCGCAGCTACTCAGCAACTTTGATAACTTTGAACTGCCATAACTTTGCCAAAAGTCAATTAATTTCCATGCGCCAAGCAAATTTGAGCGCATGGAATTCGTTCTACATTTAAATTTTGTTTATTTTCAAAATTCGAAAATTTTGAAATTTTTCGAAAAACTATAAGGGGTCACACTGTAAAATTTCTAAAAAATTCGAAATTTTCGAATTTTGAAAATGTACAAAATTTAAATGCAGAACGAATTAAGAGGTTAAATCATCATCAATATTTACATTGCGCATTGAAATTGACTGAGTTTTGACAAAGTTATGGCAGTTCGAAGTGATTAAATATCAGTAAAATCAAAATAATCGAAATTTTCAAACCAAATTTATATTAAGCCTTTTTCATGTAAAGCAATGAATAACGCTTTTTATTTTGGTTAACTGAAAACCTTGATTTTTATTTTTGTTGTGAACTGAAACCATACCATTACTTTTAAACCGAAACTTACAAAAAACCGATAACCGTTACGAAACCGATACTCCAAGATTTTGCATAACCGATAACTGGAAACCTTAATTCGAGCATAACCGAAACCGTAACTGAAACCGATATTCGTTTCAGTTTTAATCCCTGCTCTGAATAATCAAATATAACCATAAAGGAAATTTTATAAGCGATTTCAGTTAAAGTGAGTACATAATTTAATATAAATGCGATTGTTTCCCCCTCTGCTATATGTATGAGTACTCGTACTCGTTGTACTCATATCTTTGGAGATTCCTTGAGGCATTTGCTTATCTGCTTCTTAGGTTACGCCTCCTTAACCGCCTTCTGTTTATTTTTTTCTTTTTTTTTTTCATTTTTGTGTCCTGACATTTTATTGCCATACAACCACACAGTCAAATATTCGAGTATAGCCATATTCTATTCACATCTTTTGAGCTAATTTAATATTGTGCTTTGTATGATTTTCACATATTATCAGGAAGTTTTATTGCGGCAATTGAACACGTTTGTCAGTTGCCTCTTAAGAGTCAAAAAAAGACGAGGCAGGTTCTCAACGTTCTTGTCCTTGTCCTTGTTCCTGTCGTAAAATTGAAGCACCCACAGTATTTTGATATTTATGTTTAGAAATTGTAAACGTATGCGAATATGTGTGTGTTTGTGTGTGTGTGTGTGTGTGTTAACTGTTTATGCGGGCATCCAAAAGCATTTTGTGCATGTGGTCGACTCGCCTTTGTTTTGTCGGGTTGTTTACTTTTATTAGCTTTGGTATTATTGGTATATATTGGTTATTGCGGGACGATAGCTACTTGAATGGACAGGATTGAACACGACAAGACACGGGGATACACTCGGGGAGAGAGGGGGGCATTTAGCCAAAAAAAAAAGGTGCTCTATGCCTCGATGGATGATATAATTTAACTTTTATTTCTACATTTATAGCTCAATAAGATACACACACTCACATTGTCAATGGCTTTGGGCTGTTTAATTTATCCACCAATCTAGCTGAATATTGAGCAACACTTAAGTATTTTCTTTATGTGCTTGTTCAACACTGGGCGAAAGATAAACGTTATTTTAATAGCCAAACGAATGGCAAAACTTTGTCACAATGTCGGCCAATAAATTAAAATATTCGAAGTGAAAAGCATATTTAATAAATTTTATTTATGTCGAGATTTTTTGACCTGGCCAACTCGACTTTTGGCAATGCAATTGGCATTGCAAATGCTACTCCAGTGATTTATTATAATCAGCAAATGTCGTGCGCAATAAGAACTTGTTCAAAACATTGAATTCAATATGCTTATCGATTGGGTTGACCCGATTAAGCTATAAATATTTTGCCAGGTGGCTACAATGCTTCATCAATTATTGAGCATACAAAAGGAAATTTGCCAATTCAAGAGCCTATTTTCACGAAATAGTTGAAGAATCGTTTAAGAGAACGTTGTTTTCTACCTGATGCTGATTACGTATACGCCACGTTAAACATTTAATCACAATTCGCCGTCGGCCTTTCTCCACAACCTCAGGCAGCAAAAATCAACAACAAATGGCAATAGAATTGTTGACGAAGGCGAAACAACAACAGGAACTGAAGTGCGCTCTTCAGAAATGAGAGCGAAGGGGTTAAAAAAGTGAAAAGTGAAAACTGAAAAACGCTGCAAGGATGCAGGACAAACAATATGCAATGGGCAAATAGCCAGAGTCATAAGACTGAGCCTACTTTCGACACAGGCTGACCACAAGTTACGGGAAAACAGAAAGAGAGAGAGAGAGAGAGAGAGATAAAGAGTGAGAGAGGGAGCGCGAAGTCAGCTAAGCCCTCGACATAATCCTCGGGTTTTGTGCCCCTTGAGAAATAACGCTTAGCTGCTGTTTCATTTTGTTTTTTTCCTTCCTTCCCTTTCCTTCCCTCTCTATTTCTGCCCCTGTCATTTTTATGGCATTTTGTTTGCTTTCTTTACAGTTCTTTTTTTTTTGCCCTTTTCGCTGGGAAAGTCTATTATGCTTACGAAAATTGCTTTACAGCTGCGGCAGCGGCTAGAAACAATGCGGCAAAGGTTACACAGCATAAAAGAAATACACACAAAAATGAATAATGACAGTGAAACGGCGGACTATGAAGATGAGTGGATCAGAGGGGGGGGACTGTGGTCGGGGTTTTGGGAAGATTACATTTCGCTAAGGACCTGGGCCAAGGGAATTCGCTATCAAAGTCTCAGATGCGGCTGCAGCTACTGAAAATATTTACCCAGCCCCAAAGCAAAGCAAAAGGAAGGGAGCCAAAAGTGCAGTTAAAATAATTTGCGCATAATGAAGCCGGAAGTGTGAACGCAAAAACAAGAAAAGTACAAGGAAAAGGAACTTCATTATCAGTGGCCAAGCAGCAGCAGCAGCATCAAAAGAAAATTACACAAAATCTCTGCCAGGATTTTCTAATTAAAGTTTCAACGGCGTCGACGCCAAAGTGAAATTAATGGCGTTACCATTTTTGCTAGCATTTATTGTTGCTTTTGTTCTTCAGCTCATTTTTTTTTTGTGTTGTTCTTTCTTTTATTTTTGCTCACTGTTGCTGTCCTTTTTTGCTGTTGCTCTACAGCTTTATGAAGTCAACATCGGCTCTTTGGGCACTTAATCTGACTGAGGCGTCTCATCTCCCAGTCTCCATCTCAAGTCTCAGTCTCGGTCTCCGTCTCCGTCTCGGTCTCCATCTCTAGTCTCAGTCTCAGTTTCAGCCCAAGACCCTCTTTCATTTCCTGGCGCTTGCTGCCAAATGTGTGTAATTTATTTGCAATCAATGCGGCCTGAAAGGACATTATTTCTACATTAAAGCAGGAAGAGAAAAAACTGCTAAGAGAGAAGCTGGCGACAGAGATGGAGGGAGTGTGATTCAGAGTGTGTGTGCCAAAAATCACAGAGCTGCCAAAGCAAAGTCAGCAAACATTTGGCAGCTGTCACTTAATACTTTTAATGCCCTAGAACTATCAAATAAGCAAGGTGTATAGTGCTAACAATGATTTAGTATCATCTAAAAAAATGTCAACAAACAATTTGTTTATTTCATTATAAATATTTAAATCAATAAATGATTTTCTCTTTAGTTTTCAATCTCAATGAAATATCTAATAAAAACGCCACTCGGTTAGGCTAAAAAACTAATGCTGAAAATCTGCAATATGTGGCCTACGTTGGGCGCCATTTTTTTATATTTAAAGTGGAATATTTTAACTAAGATTTTAGAAAGAACATTTTAAAGTTAAAGTTAGTGCAGGGAATTTCTATGGTCGTATAACTTAAATATTCTTTAGCACGCCTAAGTATTTAGCTTTTTTTTGTGCTTGGAGATAGCAGTGACATTAAATGAAATCACATTTCTACACAAGTTATAAGAAATGTGAACTCATTTATCTCAAAGTATGCTCAAATGATCAGAAATATTAATGTGAAATTCATTAGGCTCAGTTGTCGACTGTCTGTCTGTCTGACTGACAGTCGCAAGACTGTGAGGCCATTGCCTTGAGTAAATCATTTAGTGCAACAGTGAATACAAAAAAATGTTGCTCAAGCCCAAGGCACGTATCGTGTGTCATATTCAGAAGCAGCTTAAGCAACAACTGCAACTACAACTGCAACTGCAACTAGAGCTGAATGGAACGTGCCACTGGCAGTTGGTAAATAAAATTATTAACCTCGCTGCAATGCAACATAAATAGGATTAGTGTCTGCAGTAAATGCAACAGCAACAAAGGCCACAACAAAAGCATTCACAGTCACATTCACAGTCACAATCACATGGTGCATGTTGCATGTTGCACACTTCACGGTGTCGTCATGCTTCTATGATAAACGGTCGAAGCAACGACAACAATGCCGCACACATGTGCTCCATTGTAACCCTCTCTCTCTCTCTCTCTCTCTCTCTCACTCTCACCCTCTCTCTATCTCTGTCTGTCTGTGGCACGCTCAACTATTGTTTGTTGTCTGTGGCGCAAAAAAATGCGGCTGAGTATTTTAGCAACATGCAAAAACTTCATTTTATGCGCCGTCCAGTGTATTGACCCTCACACACACACACACACACTGGCATTAGTCGCCATTTCCTCCCCCATTCCCCCATCCCAACCCAACCCCTCCCAGACCGCTGACTTGTCGCGGTTTTTGCAAAGCGTTTGTTTGCTTTGCGGCTTCCGGTTTTGTTTCGAATCCGTTTTACGGATAACTGCATAACCGCTTTAAAATATTTCTTGTTTCTCTCGTTTGTTGCAACTCTTTTGGCAGCCCAACTGCTGCCATTAACAGTCACAACGGCCACAATGGGCACAACAGGGTTGCCAGCCCCAACAAAAGTTGTCAAACTTTTCGCCTCACTACTAATAAAGAAACAAATACAAAAATAAGCCCACTCTCGTCCTTTTTTCATTTAAGCTTGGCACCATATTATAATTAAGTATTCCCATATCATTATAATTAAGTAGCTTAATGGAAGAGGGAACTACAACCCTGTTCCTTATTCTCTATGTAAATTGAATTAAGTACTTTGCATATATCGATAAAGTAGCGGAGACTTAATTTATGAACGGAGTATCAGACTTAGCTGCTTAAAATCTTTGTTACATTTTTAAACACAATAATTTTCTTCTTACTTTCAATTTTGTACAATACCTCTACCAATATCGCATCTTATACCAAATCAAGTGCTTTCATATCATAGATTTCTCTCAACAATATTTCTTCATCTTCTTCAGTAAAGATTATTTCGTATTCCCTTATTACGTGATCTAAGAAAACTTACAAGTTAGACTGTCATCTCAGACTTGATCTAGAATAATATAATAATTAAGTAGCTTAAAGGAAAAGGGAACTACAACCCTGTTCCCTATTCTCTATATAAATTGAACTAAGTACTTTGCATATATCGATAAAGTAGCGGTGACTTAATTTATAAACGGAGCATTAGACTTAGCTGCTTAAAATCTTTGTTACATTTTTAATCACAATAATTTTCTTCTTACTTTCAATTTTGTACAATACCTCTACCAATAAATATCACAACTTATACCAAATCAAGTGCTTTCATATCCTAGATTTTTCTCTACAATATTTCTTCATATTCTTCAGTAAAGATTATTTCGTATTCCCTTATTACGTGATCTAAGAAAACTTACAAGTTAGACTGTCATCTCAGACTTGATCTAGAATAATATTAATAAATATTATTTCGTATTCCCTTATTACGTGATCTAAGAAAACTTACAAGTTAGACTGTCATCTCAGACTTGATCTAGAATAATATAAATAAACTAAGAGTTTTCATAAGGTAATTTTACATGGTGTGCTTGGAGTCTTTCACAGGCTTTTGCCTTGTGCTTGAAATATTAAAGCGGAAATGTTAAAATGTTGTTATGTTGTGCATACGCCCCGTTGGCTGCATGCAAATTTTATATATTAACCGGCAATGGGGCTCAGTGCCTCGCAGTGCTTGGCTTTACTTTGCTTTACTTTACTTTTGCTTTGCTTTGCTTACTTTACTTGCATGCTCGTCCATAATTGCAACATGCCGCAAACACAGGCCTCAAATAGAGAGAGAGAGAGAGAGACACATAGAGAGCAGGAGAGAGAAGGGAAGGTTGCCAGACAAGTCAAAAAAAAGCCGCGGGCCGCACGATAAAAACCCGAGTGAGCTCACTGTTTTGAGAGGGGTACAGAACAAATTGAAGCGAGTGGCACTACATAGACGTCTATAAGACGGGAATGGGTCTCGTTTGTGGCTCTTTGGCCTGGTGTTGTTATGACTTAATGTCGCTGCACCAAGTGACAGTTATGATGGAAGTACACCGTGAACGGAGGGCTTATTAAAATGTCACAAACTCCAAGTTTATGGCAGCTGCATTACACAGCTCGCATCAGGGGCATTACGAAAACGGGGGGTCATTTGTTGTCCCCGGAATGCAGGAGAAATAATATAGGTCAGCACGTTTCAAAAGCATAAGTTCTAAGGAAATTTGTTTTGCTAACTCGGATCTGAGTTTAATGGATAAAGTGTGAAATTATTTAAATTTCAAAAGGGATCGAAATTAAGCTAATGATATAAGTATTATTAACTTACCATAAATGAAATCAACTAATCAAAGATTCTTCTCTTCTTTGTTCTTTTTTAATTTATAGGCAACATCAGCTGAGCGGTAGCCCGTTTCGGTTTGGAAGTTGCGTTCAGTAGTTTCCTAGTATGCGATGGCAGCAGCGACAGCGACACTGGAGGAGGATCGATCACGATCACGGCCCCGCGACATAGCCAGAGATAATAGCGCCCAAGAGCGAACGTTGTCAACGAAGGTGCGACGAAAAGATGAAAGACGAAGGCGAAGACGAAGAAGCAAGAGGAGGGAGAGACCACAAAGGCGTCTGCATCCGCCGATACCACTTGGTCAACTTCTATGGCTGCTTTGCTGCCTCAGTCAGCTGCGGGCCGAGTGTCCATCGGTGTGCGAGTGCAAGTGGAAGAGCGGCAAGGAGTCCGTCTTGTGCCTTAACGCCAACCTCACACATATCCCCGAGCCCCTCGATGCGGGCACTCAACTGCTGGACCTAAGTGGCAACGATATACAAACGATACCCGACGACAGCTTCGCCTCAGCTCAGTTGCTCAATCTGCAAAAGGTTTATCTGGCCAGATGTCGACTCCGTCTAATTGAACGTCATGCGTTCCGGAAACTCATCAATCTCGTGGAGTTGGACTTGAGTCACAATCAGCTCGCGGCGATTCCCTCCCTCGCTCTTTACCACGTCTCAGAGCTGCGGGAGTTGCGACTTAGTGGAAATCCCATCAGTCGAGTGCCGGATGACGCCTTCGGTCATGTGCCACAACTGGTGCGTCTCGAGCTCAGCGATTGCCGCCTGTCTAGCGTGGCAGTTCGAGCTTTTGCCGGCTTGGAGAGTAGCCTGGAATGGTTGAAGCTGGATGGGAATCGGCTGAGCGAGGTCAGATCGGGCACAATCACATCGTTGGCCTCGCTGCATGGCCTTGAGCTGGCAGGCAATGACTGGAACTGCAGCTGCTCCTTGAGACCGTTGCGTGCCTGGATGTTGCAACAGAATATTCCCAGTGGCATTCCACCGACATGCGAGTCGCCGGCACGCTTATCGGGACGTGCCTGGGACAAACTGGATGTGGATGACTTTGCGTGTGTGCCACAAATTGTGGCAACCGATACGACTGCCCACGGTGTCGAAGGACGCAATGTGACCATGAGCTGCTACGTGGAGGGCGTGCCACAGCCGGCGGTCCGTTGGCTGCTCAAGAATCGCCTCATTGCGAACCTGAGTGCCGCAGGGGCGGGCGAGGATGCCGAGGAGCCGCGCACGGCAGCTGCCACCCAGGGACGGAAAACATATGTGGTTAACATGCTGAGGAATGCCTCCAATCTGACCATCCTCACGGCGGACATGCAGGATGCGGGAATTTACACGTGTGCCGCCGAGAACAAGGCGGGCAAAGTGGAGGCCAGTGTGACGCTCGCGGTGTCCCGACGGCCCCCGGAGGCGCCTCTCGGTGTGCGCATCGTCCTGCTCGGCGTGCTGGCAGCACTGCTCTTTGTGGTCGGCTCGTCCTTTGCGGCCATTTGCTTCTGTTCGCTGCGGAGGCGTCGCAAGTTGCGTTTGTGGAACTCGGTGCCTCCGGTGCGACGCAGCGAGAGTTACGAGAAGATTGAGATGACGGCACGAGTGCGTCCCGATTTGGGTGGTGGTGCGAGCTGCGGTGGTGGCAGCGCCACCGGTGCTGGTCTCTTCCAGGATGTCGAGGAGCAGGGTTATCTGCGGGCCGCACACACGCCCCTGCCCCTAAATGACAATGATGCGGGGGGACACGGACACGGACAGGGACACGGAAGCGAGGCGGCGATTGTGAATCCCAGTGCTGGCAATGGCAATCGACGCAATGGCGACTACCTGCATGTGTCGACGCACTGCGACGATGATGAGGACGAGTCACAGCAGCCACAACAGCAACAACAACAGTTGCCACAACAGTTGCCGCAGCGCAAGGGCTCCAATGGCATTTCCGCATCCGCTGCGAATAATTCAGTGGAGGAAACGGATCTGCACATACCACGTCTGATTGACATCGGCGGGTAAGTTGACACCCCTACCCACCCTACACCACCACCACACACTACACACTACACTCTTCTTCCCCTTTTCTTACTTCCCCCACACATGTCGTTGCTTTTGTTCCGTGCGGTTCGTTACTTCGAGTGGCAATTGTCCTGTTGCAGCTTGCCCCGTCAAAGAGCTGTCATGCTCGAGTGCTTACCACGCCCGGATCCATCCGTCCTTCGTCGTTCGTCGCTCGTCCTTCGTATTATGGGAAACACTTGACACTTTCCACTTTCCGCCCCTCCTTCCTCTCCTCCTTCTCCTTCTCCTTTGAGCAGGACGCGTGCTAATGATGCGCGAAATATGCGTTGCCTGCCACACGCGGCGTATGAGTGTTTTATTTTTGGGCACCCTCGCTGATTGGCGCCTCTCATGCCTTTGGGGGCAACACTACTCCAAGTACTACTCATGTGCAATATAATGAATATCTATGCTTTGTAATAGACATGGCTAGAAGAAAAAGAAATGGAAGAGGAAGATAGAGCGCTACCTTAACAACTTTTTCTACAAAAATAGCTACGAGTATTATAAAGGAGGATTGCACTAAAAATGGTGTATAAAAAATTATTAGTGGAGTTAAAAAGGAACAAAGAAAAGTGGGATAATAAAGTTACAATAGGCATACAAATAATACATATGTATGGAAGGAGAACAATGTAATCAAGTGTAGAGTTAAATATTTCATATGAAATCAATTCTTTTTAAAAAGTTCTACCTCTCGTCTTTGATCTATTTTTTACCCCTGAGCTTTTATCCGTCTACTTTTTGTCCTCTCTAAGTCTACCCCCTCATTTTCATAGTCTCTACTCCACCTATTCATTATCTACCTTATGTTCTCCCCTTTTTCTAGTACCGACTCCGCTTCTAGCTCGATCTCGAGTCAAGTGGATGCCGCTGCTCGACTCGCTGGCTATGCCACCACATGGAAAACCACGCCCATAGCCACCACAAAGATCACATCGCCACACAGTCAACCAGTTGGACCAGCTCCGCCCTCAAGTACGACACCCTGTTCCGCTGCCACGCCCTACAGTCATTATGGAAATCATGCGGCGGACGAGATGGCAACCTCTGTTTTCTGCAGCAGTAATGGAGATGGCCAGGAGCACGATCTCTTCGACAGCAACTATCCGGATCTGTTGGACATTGCCAAGTATGCTGTGGCCCAGGCTCAGTCGCAGTCACAAGCTGGCCACGCCTATCCGCCAGGAGTGGGGCCAACAACGAATGGGGGACTTTGTACACTTCCCCGGAAGTTGAAGCACAGTGGAAAGTATTTCCGGAACTCCTCGGACAGTCAGTCTCCGTTGTTGGCGGACAACTCGAGCAAGTATGGAAGCAGCACTCTGGGCGATGGAAGTTTCCTGAACGAGGCCATGGGATTGGGAAGACGCTACTCGGCGGAGTCGAGCTATGCGAACTACGCGAGCACCACAACCTACACGGGCGGCGGACAACGAGCTAATAGCTTCTTGAATCTGGTGCAGAGTGGTGTCCACAAGGGCGGACTGCATACACATCACTTGGGGCACAAGCCGAGTCTGCCCTCCTCCCCCGTGCAGCATCAACGTTCCCTGAGCAGCGCTGCAACGCCGCTGCTCGACTTCTCGGCACTGGCGACACGTGCGGCGGGGGCAGCCAACTCCTCGGTGGCAGCTTATGATTATCATGCAGCGCAGTTGGAACGCTTCCTCGAGGAGTATCGCAATCTGCAGGATCAGCTATGCAAGATGAAGGAGACCTGCGATACCATACGCAAAAAGGAGACGCCACTCCGTGTGGCAATTGGTCAGTCGGCTGCCCAACTGGCCGATCCTGTGATGTATAGTGCGGCAACAGCCTCGCACAGCCCGAAGCCTCAGACGAGCACGTTGAAGGCGAAAACTCTACTGCCAGGACAACCTCCCGATCCGCCGCCCTATTGGCTGCATCGCAATGCGATGTTGAAGCGCCTCAATGCGGAGGGGAATGGTGCGGGCAACGGCAATGGAGGCGCCTCGTCGCCTCAGCCCGGACAGGATATCTTCAAGAGCTAATCGATCTTGTGTACAGCCAATGAATAAGCCACAAAACCAAATTTCACTTCGGACACTACCGAAGCTCACATAACCTTGCAGAAGTAGCTCAAAGAAAAGGGAAATAACCGAGAAACAGTTCAAATTCAAATCCATTTAGTCTGGAATTCGATTGAGTTAAAACAGATAATTGTTCAAATCTGTCAGGTAAAAGTTCGAACAAAAATCCTTCTTCTTTTAAATAATAATATTTATCGAACTGCAACTGAAGTCCGTACCAGAAATGGCATTTAGACATTTGTTTCACAGTATTCACAGTGAAAGTTACATTTCAATCGGAAAACAGAATTTAATGCCTTAATTTTCCAATATTTGATTCTAAAATATAATTGAGATGCAATAAAATATTTTTTCATCAGTATATATTTTAAGAGTTCAAGAAATTTTTAAAAAATTTACTGAAAACTGAAATTAAATGTCTTAATTAAAATATCGAAGTTTTCTGAATGAATTTCAAAAAATTTTATGAAAATAATCAAATCTAGTGAAAATTATTTTTTTTTGAAATTTTCTCAGTGATTCCAATAATTCTTAATAATATACTGATCAAACGACTCTTTCGAAAATAAAACTGGAGACTAAAAAAATGTATAGAATTCACGGACAACTTAATTTGGAACTAAAATCTAAACTTTTTCTGTCGTATTCGAGATGATGATTCGAGATGATGGTAATAAGATGAATTCATTTTTAATAAATTTAAAGTGAAACGAGGAATGGAAATCACTGAAGAGTTTATCCCAGAGAGTATAGTATATTATACAACAAAATTGAACGAACAATTACTGAATTTGAATTTAAGATTTTCCATCACTGAACAGTTTAAATGATATGTCAGCTCTCTGCATGGTTATGTAAATCACTTTTGAAATTTTGCATAGTTAGGATTAGGTAGCTGGGGTTTATCACTGGCTTCAGTGGCCAGCCCCTCTGTTGTATTATAGAACACACACTTTTCCACTCTTTCTACTCGCTACGCATATTAACAGTCAGTCACAAAGTAAGTGTATAGACAGTATCCCTATCCCCGATTTCCTACCCTAACCCTTCCTATAAACCTACTCCTTTCATCCTTTTCAATCCAGCGAAATTCTATTTAAAAAAAACATCCCTGTCTCCAAAAAAGTTCACCCAGAAGCTCTCGTGTTAGTTCAACTAAAAGTGTTTTTGTACTTTAAGCGATCTAATTAAATGATAATAATAATAATTATAATTAAAAGATAATATAATATTTATTGTAAGAGAAATTGAGTTGGCACAGACTGCAGGCATTGATTGATTGAACGATTGGAGTATTGTTTGATTGTTAGACGTTTTATTAGAGTTTTAAGTTATGCAAAAATCCAAGCAATGTTGAAGATACGAGAAATTAATCAACGCCAACTCAATTCAAGAACGAGAAATTGTAATTAACAATAATAACAACAACAACAGCAACATTATATTTTAGGGTGTCACTAAACTAAAACTCAAAGACAAAACAAAAGATTATAAATAAATTAGTTGAGAATTGAAACAAAACACGAAAAATAGCAACAAAAAAAAAAAAAAAAACTAAACAAAACAAAGCGAATTTTAATGGCTTAAAGAGGGAAAAGGGGGAAGTGAAGGAGGGTCAATGACTGGGTTCAATCGACAGCCGTGCAAATGTTCATTTCCGGTTCGTGGCACCAATCAGCATGTGGGCGTGTCAGGAGGAGGGGGCGGAGGGGCAGCGAATGAATATTCAAAGTAATTGTCGCTTGTCGCGCGACATTTGCTTATGCTCCCTCTCGCTCTTTGTCTATTAGGGCGTGTTTGGTTGCCACGCCCCGGTCAGTTGGTAAGATTAAACAATAATTTTATATCACACACACACACACACCCACAATCACACATACACACACACACGCAGACAAATCGCGCCAATTGGTTTTGTGTAAAAATTGCAAACATTTCTTTTATTTCCTTTATTTCGCCTCGCACAAATGAAGTTGTAAAATGCAAATGAAGTCGCGTCGTCATCGTCGTCGTCGCGTTAAAGTTCATGTTCGATGTGATGTCGCCATAAAGCAGGATTAAAAGGAATTTATGAACCTTTGACACGGACCAAAACCAGAACCAGAACGAGAACGAGAACTCGAACCCCAAACCATAAACTCATTTTCCACTTTCCACGCAGCTCCCACAATACGTATACCCCTTGTCGACAACATGATATCTGTTACATGCGGGCTCTATTATGCTCGCCCCCTCCCTCTCTCACTCCCCTCTCTGCCCTCTCTCTTCCATCAGCTCTCTCTAGCTGACCCTCCCTTCTACACACGCTCACATTGTCACACAGCAATGCTGACATCCTGCTGACCTGCAGGCATTTGAATAAAAAATGTTGCCTACTTTTAAGGGCCATTTTCCATGTGAGTTCTCTCTGAGTAACTGAAAAACTTTTGCGGGAACAAATATTTAAAGTTTAATATGTGGAAAATAAACAATTGCTGATTCTCCTCGTGGCGCTTGTCTAAAACTATGATTTTTTTGAGTTCTCAATTATTAATATATACAAACAAGATATATAAACTTCAACTTAAACTTAATTTTTATGTTTCCAATTATGAATAAACATTTATTATAATAAAATTGAATTTTTAATTTTATAATTGTTTTTAACATGTAGTAAATTATTTTTTCTCTCTGTCGACGTTAAGTAAATAAATACATAAGTAAACCCTAGTATACATTTGTCATGAATACAACTAAAAAGTGTGATTATTATGGAAAGATAATCAATCCTGTTTTACTTAAAAACTTATAATAAGAGTTAGATAGAACAATAGTGGGAGTGGGAATACTAAAGGCACACCTTATACATTTTTTAAGACAAATTTGACGGCACATATTTGATTTTCATTACGAATTTCTTCTTATACAAATGATCTGTCAATTGTGAATTGCATTCATTAAATGTAAAAATACCAACTAATTGCATATATGTATCTTTAATTAAGACATGTATATGTATATTCGTTGCATTCATTTAATTTCACCCAAAAAAATATGTAATAAATGTACAAATTTTCAAATTTATATAAAAAAGGAAGGTCCTAAGAGCAGTTTAAGCTGTTAACCACAGCCTCGCCCAGCTCTTTGCGGTTTGGCGGCTTAAAGAAGCACTCACACACATACATTCATGTATATATATTATATATATACTTAAATACACTCTCATATGCATTCACATTAATATTACCTGTCCCATTTCTCTCTTTCTCTCGTTGTACTCCTGCTGCTGACCGGCTAAAGCGAAAATAATGAGCCCAATGTAGTTGGCTAAAGTGTTTGTGTGTGCAAGTGTGTGTGTGTGTGTGGGAGTGGAGAGAAGAGGAGAGGAGAGGAAGGGAGAGAGGGAGGAGCATAGCAATGCTGAGAGCAGTCGAGTTCATGTCAAGCTGTCAGTCAAGGTCGATTTCGTTTGCTGTTTGCCTCAGTTTCAGTTTCAGTTTCAGTTGCTGTCCAGGTGGCAGCTATGCGCCTTGTGCAACAAGCCAACACATGAGCAAAGGGTTGCCCAGGCTTATAAGGGGCAACACACACATATACACATATTCTCATACATATCTGTATATATAAACTTATTCACATATATATTTGGCCTGGCAAGTGGCTTTTTGTCACTGTCTTCGGGCTGCCAGTGCAATTTTTATGCTCGTCAGTGTGTGTGCCAAACGAGGCAGCAGATGAATTGTACACTCAAAAAAATTCGTAGCCTAAAGTCCTTCTAAATTTTCCCCATATAACATAGAAAATCGACCAAACAAAAGTCGACCTTGATTTTAGAAATTTACTTCTGAAAATGTATAATTTATTTTTCTTAAATGACGGAACCATTTTCTCAAACTTAGAAAGGTTTTCCTCAATCATAGGGCACCCAAATTCTTAGCTTGCGAAAGATTCTTCTTAATTCAGAGACACCAACAAAGATACCTATTTATTTCACAAAGTAGGTTCGAAATTTCTTAAACTGAGAAAGTTATTTTAACTATAAGGCAAAGAGCTCTATATATCAGGGATCGCAAATGAAACTTATTTTTATTATCAAAATTAATCTTAACTCTTATTTTTCAATTTTTAAAATAAAAATCAAAAATAATCATTAAATTTCAATTTTTATTTAAAAGTTATATCTTTTCAATCTAAAATAATTCCTTAAAGGAGATGTTATGTATCACATGAAAGATATTGTGCCACGCATTCTGAATGTTTTTAAATTTTGGAAATACACTACTTGGTTGAAAACATATTCAAAATAAATTTTTACTTTCAATTTTTAAAAATTGACATATAAAATTTATATTTTGTAATTTATCTTTATTATAATCGCTACAATCACTGCTTAATAAACATGAAGGGTTTTCTTAATTCGATGAGCACTAAAAAGTTGGACAATTTTTCATTAATAGATGAAGAATTTTCCATACTTAAGACTGGGATTTTTAAATGAAATTTTTTCCTGTGCTAGAGAATTTTTCAAAAATTGAGCGCAAAATTCTCAGAGTGTATATGTGTGTGTGAGTGTTTATGTTGAAGAATTTTTTCATCATTATCAGTGTCCTTGCTGCGGCTGCCACATGCCACATGCCACTTAATGCCAACGCTGCACGTTCCACTTTTGCATGTCGTTGTTGGTTTCTTCGCCTTCTGCTGCTGCTGCTGCGGCTGCTGCCTTTTGTGGCGTCACAATTGCATGCCACGCCCACAGAAAACGCCACTGAACGGGAAAGGCGCTTGGGCCATTATATTCAAGCATTTTTGTGTGCCATAAGTTGGCACTTTAGCGTCAGGAGGCAGCTGCTACCTGTTTCAGTTACAGTTTCTGTTACACTTTACTCTCTCTCTCTCAGCCTTTTGCTTTGTTTGTTTTAGTCGAGTTCAGAACGTGCCGACATTTTGTTGCTGATGTCCTTGGCTCTCTACCTCCCACCCCCTCCCCTCACCACTTCCCCCTCTAACTGTCTTTCTCCTCTCTTACATTTCAATTGCCAATATTGGCAATCGATACTCGTATGTGCGCTAATAGCTGCGTGTGTTTTAAGTGTGTGTGTGTTGTGTGTGTGTGTTGTGTGTGTGTGTTGTGTGTGTGTGTTGTGTGTGTGTGTGTGGGCGGGTTGTGTGTCCTGTTTTGCCTGCTTAATGTGCCTTTTGCGCCGTTGCTCTCGTCCATTTTAATGGATGTTGCATTACGCGAAGGCGTTGCAAGTTGCACAGTCGAGCAGCTGTTGCTCAAAATGAAACTTTTGCCAGCGTGAAAATTGAAATTGAAAAATAGTTTTATGCGCGCGAAAAAACATTTATTGATTAGCTTGCATACATATCCTTGGGATATATCCTTGCCGAGATCCGCTTAACCCAAAACTAAAGTCGAAAATTCAACAAGTTCTCAACAGCAAGTCAAGGCGTCAATGTCAAATAAATCCCCAGGACACGCTCGTGGTTAAGGACACCAACTGCAACAGCAGTCGTGTCACTGACACGCCCACTCCCGACTTGCCGCCCCCTGCGGTGCGGGTAATGAGCGCACTGATAATTCAGTAAACAAAAGCCAAATGGGGGAAAAAAAAAGAAAATTGTAGAAAAAAATGGGTAAAGTTGACAAAATGAAATGAAAAGCAAAGTGCAAATAGCTGCTGAAAGTGTCAAGGATAATGTGCAATGTGCATAGCCGGAAATGAAGTGAAGGCTGACACCGAAGAGTACTCATAACATCATTTCAGATATTATTTAAAACGAGGGAAAACTCAAGGGTTTTCAATACTCATTTGCATAGTAATGGATGCTGGCTTTTATCTACACATTATACTTAGATCCTATAAACTTGTCTGTAAACTAAGTGCTCTGAAAAACATTAAAGAGAGTAGCAGGAAATTCTAAAGAATTCACAGACGAGATGTGATGGGCAAGGAAGAGATAAAATACATAAGGGAGAGGAGAATAAAATAAAAGAAGGATAATTTCATAAAAAATATAAACGAGGTAGAATAAGTAAACTAGTAAAAATTCAGAAATGTAACAAGAATGCTGATAAAAAAGTAAGTTAAATTTAATAGATCGAAGAAGACAATAGAAGAAAAGAATCTAAAAAAGGGAAGATCTAAAAAAATAATGATAAGGAAAAAAAAAAAGATTCAACAAAAATAGAATAAGAAAATTTGTACAAATTCAGGAATGAAAAAACTATGATGATAAAAAAGCAAAATAAAGAAAGTTAAATTTAATAGATCGGGGAAGACAATAGAAGAGAAGAATATAAAAAAGGAAAGATTTAAAAAAATAATGATAAGGAAATGGAAAAAAAGATTCAACAAAAATAGAACAGATAAAAAATAAGAATATTTGTACAAATTCAGGAATGTAAGAATGCTGATAAAAAAGTAAAATAAAGAAATTTAAATTTAATAGATCGGAGAAGACAATAACTAGAAGGGAAGAATCTAAAAAAGGGAAGATTTAAAACATATACTGATAAGGAAAAGGAAAATAGACCGGAGAAGACAATAGAAGAGAAGAATCTATAAAAGGGGAGAGTTAAAAAAATAATAAGAAAATCAAAAGAAATGAAAAAAAAGATACAACAAAAGTCAAACAGACACATTAAAAAAATAATAGTTTATCTACTGATCAAATGATAAAAGGTGAAAATGAAAAGGGAAAGGGAAAAGCAAAAAAAAGTAAATTGATTAAATAAGCGATAATTCTTAACTAATTCAATTTGTTTTAAAATAGTATTAATTTATGAGCAACTAATTGCAACTGTGATGAATATCGGAATTTAAGCCGATTGTAACTGTATTTAGCTAGCTTTGGTTAATTAAAGTCTACTACTCCCCTCCCCAAAATGTTACCCCTGTCACCACTCAACACAGCGAGCAAAAACGAACTGATTTCAAATGCCAAAAGAGACCAAAGGCAGAAACAAATAAAGCCACTAAATGCTGCCCCACAAAACGGCTGACAACACACACAAAAGGCAGCAGCAACAACAAAAACAACAACAACAAATTGCAGTGACAACAACAACAACAACAACAAGAAGAACACGGCAAAGCCAGAAAAATGCAACCGAGAAAAACCTTGCACAAAGTTTTGTGGCACTATTTAGAGTTCGTTTTTTAGGGGTTTTAGGGGCTTTTTAAGAAGGGCAAAGGGAAAAAAATTTAAAAAAGAAGAAGAAGAAAGAAACCAATACAAACACACAACCAATACACACACACAAACATCACAGTGAGATAGATAGACAAACAGGACGATGGCGCTGATGAGACTGCGGATGCAGACCAAGCAGATTATCCTGTTGCAGCAAGAAAAACGGGAACAACAACAACAGTAACAGCAACAGCAACGAGAGCAGTAACAACTATTTCAAGTGCATCGCAAGGCCGTAATCCCCATTGCCGTAACCGTAACCGTAACCGTAACCGTAACCCCGTAACCCTAACCGCTGTACAGGGCCACGACAGGGACGGAACATAGATGCAGTCCACAGATTGAGGACGGACTGCCTGGTGAGAGAGATAGAGAGAGAGGGAAGCGGAAACGGAAGGGGAAGGGGATTGCCTGCCAAACTGCCATAACATGGCTGATTACCCAACTTCTCTTGTTGTTGTTGTTGTTGTTGTTGCAACTGCCACAAGCCGTTGAAGTTGCCAAAAACCGCTAAGCACCACAGCAAAAGTTTTCATTAAAGTGGCAACTCCCCTTTGTCCCTTTGCAGCTCTTTTTAGCCTTGTTGCAGCACCTACCTTGACAGTTGGTGCTTAACATTTTGGCCTTTGTAATTGCCCTGCCTTGAAAAATTGGCAAAGCAGCTGCTGCTTCTGGTGCTGCCACAGCCTGTGGCAATTGCTGCAACTGCAGCTTAAGCTACGAGTATTTTTGGGGATCACAAGTTGAGTGACTGCCGAATTAAGTCACTGGGCTAGAGACTTACAACCAATCAAGTTGCATAGCGAGCAACAAAACCATGATTAAAACTAACTTAATCCATTATCGGGCCTTAATTATTTTACAATTGGAGTTAACTTTTTTCAAAAATCAACTAAATATGTAGAGAAACTATATAAGACTACCACAAAGAAATAGTATTATACTCATTTTTCAAAGATACTTTTATAAATTATTTAAAATAGTTAAGCATTTGAAACGATCATTAGGTTTTGTGAAATGTGTTTTTTCCTAGTAGGAAATAATTATTGTTAAACAATCAAGAAAGTTGTGCAAATTATTTAAAATAGGTAAGCATTTGAAACGATCTAATTATTTTTTTGAATACTTTATAATGCAAAGTTTTATAAAATGTTTGTGAAATATGTTTTTTTCCTAGTAGGAAATAATTATTGTTACACAATCAAGAAAGTTGTGCTAATTATTTAATTTTTGAGTTAGCAAAGGTGACTATTTTATTTTTACTTGCTGTGTACTATTAAATTAAATTATAAAAAACTAAATAAATGTAAATTTAATACAGAGCAACATTTAAAGTCAGTAATAATTTTATTTTTATTAAAAACCCACCGAAGATTACACTTAAAATTAAAACATTCTCTCAATAGGTATGTTTTTCTGAAAATCATTTTATTTTTTTTAGCATAGATCTTAAAAAATAAATCAAATACGCATAAAGTGTAAAAGCATAGCTTTCTACAAATGTTCCACCTTGAAATGCAATTTAGCAGGATAAGGTCAGGAATGTAGAAAGGAATGAGGAATGTAGAGTAGAAAGTAAAGCTTCACTTAGTCTGGCAACGCCATTTGCACTCGTGAATTGCTTTCAGTACAAAGTGCAACTTGTAGTGCAGTGTTAAATGGCCCTTGGCAGGTCGTGCACCCGTTAGAATTGTGTGTATAATAAATGCATGGGTACTATATATTTACATTTATTTATAGGGCAACAGCAACAACAATAACCAAAGCAATAGCAACAACAACAACAACAGCAACATCAACTTGATGAACTCGTAAGCAAATGTGCTGTGGTGAACCAGGCAAATATTGCTTTCGATGTTGTTTAGCAAATGCGCCGGAAGCGCAACAGTCAGCACCAAAAGTAAAGCAACACTTCCCCAGCGTACATAGTCCTTCTCTCTATCTCTCTCTCTCTATAACACACACTGACACACACACATGGACACAATGCAAAGTAACCAATTTCAAAGTTGAATCGTTTAGTGAAATCACTTGAGGCGATTAAAATCAATCACAGACAATCAGCGCCAGCTGACAACAACAACACCAATAATAACAACAACAACAACAACAAGTCGAGCCGTGCTGAGCTCTCGAGCCAAC
Organism: Drosophila kuntzei; assembly: GCA_035042165.1. Lineage (NCBI taxonomy): Eukaryota > Metazoa > Arthropoda > Insecta > Diptera > Drosophilidae > Drosophila > Drosophila kuntzei. The sequence goes on from JAWNLU010001430.1 coordinate 891,417, forward strand.
GGACTATGGGGCGTTTGATCTGTTTTTTTTTTTTTTGTATAAATTCATTTTTACAAGTATGAATTTTTATGGCCAACACATTTTTAATAAATAAAACTGTTATGTTACATATCAGAAATGTTAACATAATAGTTCAATGTTAAGATAAAAGCTGTCAAAGTTAACTGTTGCATTTTAAAAACAATAGTTACTAAAGGTTTTTTTTTTAAATGTTATAGATACCCTTGAAAGTATTTAGGAATTTGGTATTTAGGCAAACGCCTTTCTCAGAGGGCTTAAATCTTGCTGTATCAAAAAATCACGATTTTTCTTAATACTTAAAATATTGAATGTTAGAAAATATTATTTAATTGCACCCGATAAAATAAAAAAAAGAAAAAAAAATAGAAACTGGTCAAACGCCCCATAGTGCAACATTCATGGACTACATTTTTCAGCCTCTTGCCACTTTGCGATTTTATTTAATTTGCACTCGTAGCCAAGTGGAGAGTTGCCTCCTTCCCTTTTCCCTTCTCTCTCTTCATCTGCGTAGAAGAAAATTTGATTTTAAATTGGTTTCTGGCATCGATGAGTGTAAAGTTTGTTTGGTTCAAACTAACAAAGTCCATTTCCATATAACGGCTAAACGTGCCAAAGTGTGAGGTGAAAGGTGTGAGGATTCTTTTTTCTTTTTTTTTTTTGTATGTTTGGCATACAAATAGCTACAGGTGATATTTCTTCTTCTTCTTCGTCTTCTATATTTTCTCTTCTCGAAACAACAACAACACGAGCAGCTGCATCAACAGACGCCTCGTAAACAACATGCAAAAGTGTCGATAAATATTTGTGCAGAGCAAATGAAATTGAGAGAAAAAATAAAATAAAATCATATGAAATGAAATGAAAATGAAACTGTTTTAAAAAAGAAAACGAAAACACAAATAAAATTGAAAAGAAAAGGAGAAATTTAATGAAATGCAAATGGCCACATGAAAATGGAAAAAAATGTAGGCGAAAAGAAAATGGAGAATGAAGAAAATCTGCAGGCAAGCAAAGGACGACAAACCGTGTCTTGTCCAGGTAAAATGGCTTAATTGGAAGGCATCAAAAGGGAGCAAATTGAATCAACACACAAATGCTCGACAAAACCCCAAAGTGAACACATTCCGCTCTCCTTTTCCCGTGGTCACTCATTATGTCATTAGCATAAGTTGTATCACTTTATCAGGAAGCTCGCAGGATATGAGTTGAAATATGTATCTTTTCATTAAGTTTTTCAGCTTGATTTGACATCTACAACAAACTGAATGATTTGATAACTGTACAAACTAATACGAAAATTTATCAACATAGTAAAAGAGGTTTAATCGCCAGTTTTAACTATATTTATATAACTTGACTAGATATCAATGAGTTTAAATAATAACTCTATAATCAACTGTTGAGTTTTGCAAAAATATTCAAATATTTATAACAAAATAAATTAACTATTTATAAAGTCGACTTCTATAAGAAAAAAGCATAAAGTTTCTTTTAATTTATAATTCTGAGAAATGTCCGAATAAGTTTCTCACGTTTTTTTAAATATTATTATTTTACTTAGCTGAATTATTATTCAAGCAAAAGCAGAAAGTAAAGAATAAACAATTGAATTCTTAAAAAATGAAATACAAAATATGTATAGTCTTCTTTTAAGATACTTAGGCAAGTGAATACTACAAATATTATGTTTCAATTCAAGCTCAGTACAATTTCGCTTTTGGCCGTTTAAATTTATTTGTTGGAGTGTGAATTTAATTAATCTTAAAAAAGAGATCTACAAGTGTATTAAAAGTTTGTCACGCTGACAACAAGTTTTCAATTGTTCACTTATTCACTAGCTCGTTCACTCGCTCACTCGCACACTCACTCAGTCATTTATTCATTCATCCATTCATTCATTCATTCACTTGCTCATTCATTTGTTTATGCTGTTGGTTTTGTGCCCCTCAGACTGACTTCATTTGAAAACTTTTGCCATATTTCACGGCACCGCAATAAATTGTTGCCCCTCAGAGTTGGCACCCCTTTACCCCCTCCGTGCACCCATCCTGTCCACTTTTTATCCATTTAATGGCAACTTTTTCATATTTTTGGTACGTTTTTAGTCACAGTGCAGAAGTAGCTGAAACTTGAATGGGCAAACTTAAATGATTTTTAATTATGCAACAGCAAATATAATATTTAATGAAATTAAATAAAATTAGTCTTCAGATACAGGCATAACTAAAGTGGGCAATACACATTTTAATGCACTTTTGGTAATGCAATTTCGAAATAATGATAAATATTGAATTAAAGCAATTGCAATTCAAATTGCAATCGTAATTGCAATTGAAACTTGCAATGAAATGGCTTTCATTACCGAGTATCTTGTTTTTATTACGCCGCCACAACTATTTATATAATTATACCCTGTAAATATAAGTGAATGGGTTGTAATGATTTATGGAAATAATACTTAAATCTAATTCATTTAGATGAAATTTATTTAAAGTTATATAGGTGCTCAGAATATCTTTGAGATACATTTGTATCTTTATCAGGATTCTATGCGTATAGCTTCAACAGAAGGGAATTTCAAGTATAATTTGATACAAAGAATTATTCCAAATTAGCTACAGAGCTGCTAATTAGATATATCATATTATTTTGAATAACTAACTCAAAAATTCTCGAAAATAATTAAAGTTAAATTACTTACAAGAGAAATGCATTTATTTCAGTGAGTTTAAGCAAACCTTGACCTACTTTATATATGCGTAGGATATCTATTCGTCTAGTCAGCTTTGATTAGACAGTTTTTATTTTTGTTTTTCAATTAATCTTTTCTAATTTATTGACACTGACACAAATGCAAAATACTTGTATGCAATGCCTCGTTGGCTTACCGTAGAGTTATGTATAATTTATGCAAATTTTGCTAAATCAATTTTTAATTAAAATCACACACACACACACATACACACATTAGAGCAGTCAAACAAACAATTAAATTTTCAGTCTGCGTATTACGGCCTCGGGGTTGTGGTTGAGTTGGCCCTGGCAAACAAATCAATATGTCCATCTATCCATCCATTCATCCATCCAACTATCCAACTGTCCATCTATCCGTTTATTCATCATGCTGTCCACTCATCCATTTCATTCCATGCCACACAATTCAAAGTGTGAGCAGCTCGAACGATAATTCTATTTGCATAACACTAAAAATTAAAACTAATTTGTTGCATTGCTTTAACTACATTCATTTGATTCGCTTGTATTCCCAATTGATTCATCTCCCTGCACACTCAACCTGACATGAGTAGTCAAATGAATGGTTCAATGTCAATTCCCCGCTCAACTCTCATAAATTGACAAGCCGCAGTGGTCAGATAGAAGTTCACTACCATTCAGATATATGCTTAAATAGATAGATAAATAGAAATTACAAAAATACAGATTGAGATGAAAACTAAAATTCGATTTAGTCTGATTTAACAATTTTCCCAATCAAAGGCAGATGCCAAAACAAAAAGTTTCAAAATGCTCAACTAGTAGACACCCTCGACAATTTTACTACACTGAAAAAAAAGACCAACTTCTTAAATCAAGAACATTCATCTCAAATATTTTGTTCTTAAAATAAAACCGTTTTAAGACCAAATTAATAAAACTAAGAATATTAATCTAAAAATTCGCAGTTCTTAATATAAGAATTAAAAATCTCAAATTGATAAGAAAATATAAATATGTCATATTTAATATGAAGAGAATAATGGGACCGTGGCCCTCTGGTTAGAGTCGCCAATTCAGTTTGATAAACAAGAGCGAGGGTTCGAAACCCGCTCTAGCCAAGAAAAAAACATATAATCGGGATATTTATAAAAAAAAAAATCCAAAAAATGTATAAATATCAAAAAAAAAAATTTTAAAGTTTAAAACACCTGCCTTATTTTTTTATTTTTGGTTTGAGAATTTAAGACTGTTTGGTCTTAAATTAAGAACTTATTCTTATTTGAAATGTTCTAGAAATCAAGATGTGTTTTCTAAATTTAAGAATTTTGTGTTCTCGACGCCTTTTTTAGACCAAAATTCTTAGTTCGGAGACCAAAATCTTGATTTTAGAACTTTTTTATATCAGTGTCTACAGTAATCCATTATAATCGGATCTTTCTTTTACAGAAAAAGACCCGTATAAATATTTATTATTTTTTTATATATATAATATATGTATATGTGCTTATGGTACTTGTAACATAATGTGCATGAGCTGAAGCGTGAAATGCTTATTTATAGAGCCGTAGGCCATAAAAATAGTTAATTGTCGAGGCTTAATTGTGTGTAAATTTTAGCGGACAATAACAATAAAATTGTATTTGTAATTGTTGTAATTTGTAATTTGCAACGGCAGAGTGTCAAACATATGCTCAGTTGGTCAGAATAAATATATATATCTCGTTCCCTCTCTCTTTATCTCTACACACTCAATTAACATGTCACGCAGCGAGACTCTTCCCATTCTCCTTCTCTTTCTTCTCTGACTCCCTCACTCTTTTGCTCGCATATCCGTAGCTGGCATATCCGTTTCCGGCATAGAGTCGCCACTATTATTATTATTATTATTGTTATTATTTACCTTTCTCGTTTTTCTTTTTTTTATGTCGATTTTAATGCATCATTTAACCGAGTTGGAGAAAGCTAGAAATTTCATTTGAGTTCACTTTCACTTCGGCTGCTCCATAAAATTGAATTAAATTCAGCAATCGCTTCGCTCTCTATCTTTCTTTCTCTCTCTCTCTGAAGCTGCTTTTCCAGATTTTCCCAGATTTTCCATCGAGCTGCTTCTGTCAATGGCAGCTATAATTAATTTGTACGGAAATCGGATGGCTGTCGACAATGCAATCTCAGCGACAAATCTGTTTTCAATTAATGGCAAATTGTCGAGCACGTAAAGCTGTTTAAGCAAACAACAACAATAAAAGCAACAACAGCAACAACAGCAACAAGAACAACAGCAATAACAATAACATAACAACAGCAACTTCAGCCTGGACATCTATGCATTGAACTGTACAGCCTTCAGAATTGCCTCGAAAAACAATAACAAAATCAAGCACAACAAAACATGTGTGTATGTGTGTGTGTGTGTGTGTGTGTGTGTGTGTGTTGGTCTTAAGTATGTGTTACTAAAATCGTTTTCTATACAATTTCACTTAACAACTTATTGCATACTCTTAGGCGAAAGCAAAAAAACCTAATAGAGCGCAGATTTATTGGCGAAATTGTGGACAGTTTTGACGCAAACCGAGAAGAAAATAGGACGCATTAAAAACACGAAGAGCAAATACTCTAAGAATAAGTTGAGCATCAAGAACAGACTCAGTTCTTTAAAAAATTTAGATAAAAAAGCACAGATTTATTTGTGAAATTATGGTCAGTTTTTAAGGAAAAAGGAAAATCTTTTGAATCTCGATTAATAAGTATCTTAAAAATAAATAAAAAACAAATGTTGGATCATTTAAATTAAAATTTGTTGAATACCCACACTTAAAGTTTTTAATATTTAATTTAGCTGTTTATTTAAAATTGTAAATTTTAATCTGATTTTAAATTTTGAAAAATTTCGCATTTAGTTGAAGTTAAATAAAATAAAATAAAAATTAAGTTTGCAGAAATGTTATTTAGTGACTAATAGCTTTCTAAAAATACGTGAAATTTAGATTAAAATACCCGAGATTTAGGAAATGGAAAAACTTTTGAAAACCGAATATCACAAACGTTGAAAGCAAATTCAAAAAGTTTAACTCAGATATCCTGAAAACTACTTTGAGTTGAGATATTTCAGCTCCCTAAGTACATAAATAGGTATTGCCAAGTAATAACAATAATAGAAACAGTTTGAGCTGAAACAACAGGATTTTATGGTTAGTGGAAAAGCACTTTATCAAGCAGGGAAAGTCTGGAAATTGTGCAGTTATCATTTAAAGAACACACACACAACTTGTAAATGGCATAGAAAATGGAAAATGTGTAAATGCAAACATTGAAAATGGTCGAAATGTCTCCAGAGGATTCATTGGCGATAGGCAGTCAGAGACAGTCAGACAGACAGACAGACATTCAGACAGGCATCAGGACATAAGTAAAATACTTAAGATAAGCAAAAGTGATGGGCAACTCTTTCCCTCTTTCTCCTCTCATTTTACATCCCTCTCTCTCTCTCTCTGACAGTCATAACCATAAGCAAAGGGACAAACCAGGACAAACAGGACAACCAGGACAACACAATGTTCGAGTACTCAAGGGTGCTATTAACTAAAGGGTTACGCAATTACATGTTGCCAACAACACAAGAGAGTGTGAAAGAGAGGCAGAGAGAGAGAGAGAGAGAGAGTGTGAGTGAGTAAACAAACAAAAGCCAAAGGACACTTGAAGCGGCAGCTGCAAGATATCTGAAACAGATTTTAGTCCTGCCTCTTGTTGTTGTTGTTGCTTTTGTTGTTTACATAAATTGTTTACCAATCTGGTCGAAAATCGGAATTTCAAATTTTGCCAACGCAAATTTATGCGCACATTTATACAATTTACATTCACACACACGCACACACTCACACACACTCACACACACACACGCATACACTTGAGTTTAGGCTATGGATATGCATCTAAATTTCATTTGTTCTAAAAATGAAGAAAGAAAGAATGGAATAAGGCCAACAGCCACTTGGCCCAAATGGTGGACACATTTTGGCGGCTCGACTGTAGATTTCTCTATCAGTTATCGCATCCTTTGGCGCTGATGTCCTTAGGGAGCTCAGGACGACACGATAAATAAGGCAGCTAGAATATGACCGCAGACTTTAAAGCTGACCAATTATGTGTTATCCTGATAGCCAGGACAAACAGGACAGCAATGGGACATGTAAAGTACATAAACCCGAAGGAAAATGCACTGAAACTTAAATGTTGACACTTTTTTCAACTATTGTGCGACATGATTGAACGTCAAATAAAGAATTAGTCAAAGTGAAGTGCAGTTAAACTATAAAATAAATTACATATAAAAATACCTCATAAAATATATATCTTATTAAATATAAAGTCCTAACGTATTACAATTCACAAATAAAATCTGTTTCATTTGAAAATAGCTAAAATAAAATATATGTTTTCGGTTGACCAAAATAAGAAGCGTTTTTCATTGCTTTACATGAAAAAAGACTTTATGCTTTTATTAGCCTGGAAAATAATGTCATCTGGTTACTGGAATCGTCCAGTGTAATGTCGATTTTATTATAATTTGAACTAATATATATTTGGTTTGATAATTTCAAATATTTTAATATTACTGATTTTTAATAACTTTGAACTGCCATAACTTTGTCAAAAGTCAATCAATTTCAATGCGCAATGTAAATTTGAACATGATTTTACCTCTAAATTCGTTCTGTATTTCAATTTATTTTCTTTTTCAAAATTTGAAAATTTCGAAATTTTTAGAAATTTTACAGTGTTACCGAATTTCGAAAATTTCGAATTTTTAAAATGAATAAAATTTAAATGCAGAACGAATTTAGAAGTAAAATCAAGCTCAAATTTACATTGCGCATGAAAATTGATTGAAAGTTGACAAATTTATGCCAGTTAAAAATTATCAAAGGTACTCAGTACCTGCGACTGTCAGATCCAAAATTAACCCTTATAAATGAATCGGTTACTAAACGGTTATTTCGGTTTAAAAAGTTTCGGCTTATGGGACTCGGTACATCGGTACATTTTTTCGGTTACGGTTTTAGTTACGGTTACAAATTTCAATCGGTTTTCACCGGTTAAAGGTTACGGTTTCTGTTAAGGTTTTAATCCCTGACTGTAACTCAAAACCGATTGAGAATTCGAAATCAAATAAAAAAAATATTTGATAAGTAATAATATTTGAATTCTTTTCTTTTTAATTGTACGTGGTACAATCAAATAATTAATTATTTTTATATATTGAAAATCGACAGAGGGAATAAATACTTATTTACATTTGAAATACAATTATAAAATTAAAACTTAAAATATATTATGAATTTTGAATCAAAAATTAAGACATTTGTTGTAAATCTGACTGTATTTATTTTTCTCTGAGTGTACGTATGTCAGAGAGTTGCACCTGAAGATGTGATTTAAATTGCAAAACTAAACAACAATCAGGCACGACGGTCAGTGTCCTTGTACCTGTCGCTCTGCCGCACTGCCCAGGACACAGGACATAGGACACAGGACACAGGACATGGCTGGCTCCTGTAAGTTTATGCTTAAGCAGACGATTTGTTGCTACTTGGCCCAACTGTTGGACAACTCTGGCTGCTACATGTCAACAACGGCGCTGACGGCAGAGATTAAGATGCAAATTTCGGTAAAGGACAACAACAACAACAGCAACAACAGCAACAACAACGACAACAACATGGACATTCGCCCATCAGAAAACACCTGTATCCTAAATCCGGACTGGCAATGCCCGCAAAGTGCAAAGTGAATATTCATGTTGCATGTCAGAGCGTAATACAACATTTGTGCAACATGCCCAGCAACGAGGCACTGTTGCAACTAGAAATTGGGAGGAAGCAGAGTTGGAGCTGGAGATCTCTGATGGATCACAGCTTGCTGCAGACTCAAGTTAACGCTCACAAAAATTTACTCAAAAATAATTGGCTTCCAAAAATAAAACAATTTTCAATATACAAAATTCTGAATGAAAATCAAGCAAAATATTAATTAAAAATGCTTAGGAGCTTTCAAGCATTTTGAAGGGATTTATATTTCAAAGTATAAAACACAGGAAATTCTTGCAACACATTTCTATGCACCTGATTTCTCAGGTGTACAAGCAAACATTTTATAAAATCAATAATGCAGATTTATTTTCATAATTGATTAAAATTTTCAACTTAATTTAGCAAGAAAAAATATAGAAAATGTACATTAAATTCTCTAGTGGTGAAATTTCAAAACCAAATTAAATATTCAAGCTAAACTCTAAATAAAAAATGAATAAAATAATATAATATAAATATATATAATAAATAAGCATTTCTTTATTAAGTGATAACAATTAATTCCCTGAGAAAGCACATTAAAGCTTTCAGAGCAATAAGTAAAGTACGATTAAGCTAATTAAAAGCTCAAAAGTTGAGTAGGAAGTAGAAATCAGAATTTCAATTGGAACTTTGACAGGGAACTCAAGGATTACAGCTTAATTAAATTAGTCAAAATTTAATTAATCGACATGTCGCATTTCTTGTTGCTCATTAACAATCTCCCTATGACTAAAATTGAAGTAGCAAAACGTTAAGATGCATGATGTTTAAGCCAATATCATACATTAATTTGTGACCAGCTCAGATCCCTTTACCTGTCCCCCTCCTCTCTGTATCAGTGTCCAACTATCTGTCTGTCAGTTTCACTGCAATTAATTTTAATGACATCTAAAGACAATTTTCCCCCCCCATATCAGAGACAGTTGAGCTGGAGAAAGAGAGGGAGCGGGAGGGGGAGTGGGAGTGGGAGAGTGAGATGGAGAAGCTGACGCTGCTCTCAATCTTTGGCATGCAGTGCGTATACGTGTTTTACTTAATTTCAATGATGTTGTTGGCCTGGCTATCTGCATAAATGTTTTATTATCTCACACCAGTGCACAATTTTGGCCCAAAGGCATCGAGAAATGGCCAACTCGTGTCAACTGACTTTTAAGCCATATTTAATCCGGCTTCTCTAGGAAGTGCGCACCAGAAACTCTCAGTTCTCAGACTGCAGCAAGAGAACAACAGTGTCTGCAAAAAATAAGCATAACAGCATAACAGCCTGCCAGTTGAGTGGGTGCCATGAATAGCAGTACACTGATCAAAAAAATTTTCTCAAATCAAGAAATAAGAATTTTGGTCAAAAAAATGTGTCGAGAACATAAAATTCTTAAATTTAGAAAACACATCTTGATTTTAAGAACATTTCAAATAAGAATACGTTCTTAATTTAAGACCAGACAGTCTTTAATTCTCAAACCAAAAAATATAAAAATAAGGCAGGTGTTTTAAACTTTAAACTTTTCTTTTTTTATTTTTTTGATATTTATACTTTTTTTGGATTTTTTTTTTTTTTATAAATATTCCGCTTATTGGTTTTTTCCTAGGGTTTTGATCCCTCGACTTTTTTGCCAAACTGAAGCGGCGACTCTAACCAGAGCGCCACAGTGTTATAATTGTCCTCATATTAAATATGACATATCACTGCGGACGGCAGTCCGCGCTAGTGACGAAAGCAACACGTAGTGTGCAAAAGGCGACTAGCAATATATACACGCAGAATGGAAAATTTGCTATGACTGTCCGATCGGATTGAGTTATATACCGATCGAAAGGTATGACTTTACCTAACAAGAAGTGCATACTAAGACTTTTGGTAACTCACCTGGTTCGTAAGATATGGGGGTGTAAGTGGGAGGGGCCAAATTTTAATGATTGCAGCTAGTGGGGCCGTTGGAGCCTTTTGGTAAAATTTTATAATTTTTAAAAATTCTTATTAAAAATACGCGTCGAATGATACCTTGATCATTTCAATCCGACATTTGGTTCAAAAGATATATTAATTTGAAGTTTTTAAGGGCCTTCTCAAAATGAGATGAAAAGTTTGTTTGTCTGTTTGTCTGTTTGTTTGTTTGTACGAAGGCGCTGAAAAAGCTAAATTTTTCTGATGAGGAATTGTTTCTTATCAGAAATCTAGAAATGTTTGTTCTACGACTTTAGCGGGAAATAGCTAGTTTAGCGGTAAAAAGCTAAAACGTGATAAATTTGAAACACCCATTGCTTCCAATCCAAGAAAGCTAGAGATGTGTTCTATATGTCGTTAGAAAGGTATATTAGAGGGCTTTCAGACGTGCCTTGAATATTTTTTTGCAAAGTGCTCAGGTAAAACGCTACAGGTGAAAAAAGGATTTTTAGCTTAAACTTTGGCGATTTATTAGAAAACGGTTCCGACGATTTTTATTAAATTTCAATATGTTGTAACACGTAAAATTTCGCGTCTTTTGATATATGACACATGTCTCTCAGCCGCAAGGTGTGGAAGATATGACCGGTTAACTGAATATATACATTTTACTATTTACTATATGGTACTAATTAAGAAAATCAAGCTTTGGTACAAAAAACTTTTTTGTTTTTCAAGGTTTCTCAACCAATTTGACAAAGTATGCATTTAAGTAAGTCTTACACATTATGTCCAAATTTAGTTGAAATCGGTCCACTATATCATATAGCTGTCATAGGAACGATCGGTTAAAAATCAAGTTTTTAGTATGAACAACTTTTTTGTTTTTAAGGTTTCTCAACCAATTTGACAGAGTATGCATTTAAGTTAGTCTTACACATTATGTCCAAATTTAGTTCAAATCGGTCCACTATATCATATAGCTGCCATATGAACGATCGGTCCAAAATAAGGTTTCAGTACGAAAATCTTTTATATTTCTCAAGATATCTGAACCAATTTGACACAGTATGCATTTAAGTTGGTCTTATACATTATGTCCAAATTTAGTTCAAATCGGTATACTATATCATATAGCTGCCATATGAACAATCGGTATAAAATCAAGTTTTAGTATGAAAAACTTTGTTGTTTTTTAGATATCTTGATCACACTGTCAACATACGCATCTGGGTTGGTTTTATACATCCTAAACAAACTAAACAAAATTGGTTAAAATCGGTTTACTATATTATATAGCTGCCCTATTTATTTTTTATTTGAAGTAAGCATTTTGATAATTTTATAGCAAAATTACACTGTCAGAATCATATAAAATTCCAAAAATTTCTGATATCTTCCAAAAAAACTTTTTAACAAAGTAAAAGTCTAGTGACGAAAGTCTTTCCCTGCCCCAAAATTTCTGATATCCCATTTTGTGACGAACGATATTAAACTTAATATATAAATAATTATAAAATAAAAAGTTTGGCATTCGGCACTGCGCATTAAAATTATTTTTAGGTATAAAGAATCAAGATCTTTATGCGCAATGTTCCGAATGCCAAACTTTTTATTTTATAATTATTTATATATTAAGTTTAATATCGTTCGTCACAAAATGGATATCAGAAATTTTGGGGCAAGGAAAGACTTTCGTCACTAGACTTTTGCTTTGTTAAAAAGTTTTTTTGGAAGATTTATATTTTCTTATCAATTTAAGATTTTTAATTCTTATATTAAGAACTGCGAATTTTTAGATTAATGTTCTTAGTTTTATTAATTTGGTCTTATTTTAAGAACAACATATTTAAGATGAATGTTCTTGATTTTAGAAATAAGTCTTTTTTTTCAGTGTAGTGACTGTGAGTGGTTGAGTGGTGCGTCCATTGTATGTAAGTATAAACTGTTGCGACAATGTCAACATGCGAACTTCTTCCTACCGCAAAGATGACAGATGACCACTTCATGAACCCATGCATTTTAATCCGCACAGACGCGGCCAGAAGAGGCAGGATGAGAGAACCAGGACGAGAATCAGATCAGAAGCAGCAGCAGCACGAGAAACAGATGCAGGCTAGGACAGAAGGAGGCAAAAAACAATGCCAAGCCTTGTGTCCAACATCCGGCCAGCTTTTGATCCTCTCTCTCTCTTTCTCTCTGACATTCTGTGCTGCTGTCTCTGTCTCGCTGGATAATGATGGAAGTGCATTCTGTAAATGCAAAATATATTTTGCCATGTACAAGTTAAATGTGCGACACATAAATAATTTTGTACAACGACGGGCCTGGACCAATGCATCAACAATGCACTCATACACTCACTAGCACTCACACTCACACCCACACTCACACTCACACATTCAGACACTCACACTCAGTTGGTTACAGCCATAAAGTTGCGCCCTTCGTCTCTTTTATGCATTACGTTTTAATTTTGCAAAAATTTATTTAAATGCGAGTATAATGTAATGTAAATTTCCATTCACAGTGACTCTCATAGTCCTCGCTCTGGTTGTGGGCGTGTGGGCGTGGCCAAGGGGATGGAGGAGCGAGTGATATAAGTATAAGTAGCTTTACATGGGTTGCCGCTACTCAAATTAATGGATTTTTAATTGTCTCTTTCTCACTTACACCGCAGCCCCTCACCGCCGTCTTTGTCCTTTTCACTGATTACCCCGCTTATGCTCTCTTTCTTACTCATTTCATTGTTTGGTCCTGGCAAATTACCTCCATAGCTGCGCGATATCCTTTTGGGAGTCGACTTAAAGCTTATGAAAAGTAAAATGTATAATGCAAAAATTGCTGCAGACATTGCTTTCTTTTTCTTTGGGGCTTAAGCAATTCAAAGTTAAACAATGAGAAAGAAGAAGAGCACATGACAGAGCGAGAGAGAGAGAAAGAGAGATAAAAGAAAATGCAGCTGTATATATCAAATGAGATTATGACTTTAATGTATTGGCAATTGACTCGATACATTGACTAATTGAACTCATTATCTCGGTAAATAAGTGACACTTATTAAAGCAATGGACTAAGAATTAACTGCTTCATGTGTAATGGACTAAGATATACGCTGTAGGAAGATTTAAAATTTTTGAAATAAATGGGCAATTTAATTATCTATTTTCTTGCAACATTAAATATGTTCAATGAAAGAGCCTACATTGATAAACAAAATGTTCTAAAATCAAGATTTTAGTCTCAGAACTAAGAATTTTGGACTAAAAAATGCGTCGAGAATATAAAATTCTTAAATTTAGAAAACACATCTTGATTTTAAAAATATTTCAAATAAGAATAAGTTCTTCATTTAAGACCAAACAGTCTTAAATTCTCAAATACTTTTTTTGGATTTTTTTTGTTTTTTTAATAAATATTCCGAATATATGTTTTTTCCTTGGCTAGAGCGCGGGTTTCGATCCCTCGACTTGTTACCAAACTGAAGCGGCGACTCTATCCAGAGCGCCACTGTGTTATAATTGTCTCCATATTAAATATGACATATTTATATTTTCTTATCAATTTAAGATTTTTAATTCTTATATTAAGAACTGCGAATTTTTAGATTAATATTCTTAGTTTTATTAATTTGGTCTTAAAGTGGTCTTATTTTAAGAACAAAATATTTGAGATGAATGTTCTTGATTTTAGAAGTTGATCTTTTTTTCAGTGTAGGTTCTAGTCCTTTATTATTAAATAATTGGTTGGTTTGCGGGCAGGCTATTTAAATTTAATAAACAATAAAAAGTCTTTGTTTTTAAATAGATTTTCAATCATTTGAAAAAGAGGCTGAAAATCCAATTATCGACCTTCTGAAGCTATTTTTTAGTTGAATGATAAATACAATAAATTGTCATTCATTTTCCCATCGTCAATTATCAATTGACAGTTGACAGTCAAAATTGAAATACCTTTTCTGATACTCAGACAGATAAATGTTTCCGGGCTAAAAAAAGATTCTCCCCAGCAACTCCAACTAGTGTAATTACGGTAGCTTTCTCATCGATTGCTAAAAAATGCTAAAAAGTTTTTGTGTGGAGCCCTCAGAGGAAATTGCTTAATTTTCACTTATATGTGGGGCGGTCCCAAAATGTATCTATCCCCTGGCAATATTGGCTAATATCGGAGCAGTGAAATTTTGTGCTTTCTCAGGTCCCAGACATAGGATTTGTGATATGGACTGGAAACTTGATGTGTAGCACGGAAATTAGCTTGATTAGATTGTCTCATGAGTGGCAGACAGAAAGTTTTTACTGTAATCAAAATGATGACAGTCAATACATAACGTGTCTATTTTTAATGTATAGAGCCTGAAAATATTATTATGCTGTCTTAAAATTAACGTAATACTTTAAGCATTAAAACAAGTCAATCTCTCTTGAGATTTCAGCTGAATTTGAAGTAAAAGTTCAACTAAGTAATGTACTTCCACTCACCTTAACTTTTCATCATCAATATTTAAAAACTTAATTTTCTTATTCGAATCCATTTGGATAATTTTGAAATAATTTGTTCAGTAGGTTTTTAAAATTATGATTTGAAGCTTGATTCACAGTTTGAATTTACTATTTAACGAGCTTTAAGTCAGAACATTAAATAATCGTTTAGGAAAATAAATTTTAATAATAGATAACCATTCAATTTATGTTTAGTTATAAACCGAGTTTATTTCTATCAATCAAATTGTCGAACAACATTATGACAAAATTCGATTCAATTGCTTATCCACAGTACAAATCACAGTTCAATGCAGTTATTTTTACCCACATAGTATCCACAAAATATGCACAAATCTATTAAAAATAAACGGCAAAATTACGCATACGCCCGAGTAGTCGGAGCTCAGTTTGCCAAATCGTCAATATATGCACACATGCAAATCTCTCTCTATCACCAAAAAAAATTTGAAACCCAAATGTTATGGTTGTGTGTGTGTGTGCATGTGTGTGTGTGTGATGTGTTCAATGGAAATCGCAAAAAATTGTTAGGCAAAGCTGTCGTTCTAAGCCGCCGCAGCAGCAATAAAAATATCAACGCCAGACGATGGCAGCATCTTCTACTTTTTCGGCAACATTATTGGCTGACTTTCGGGCTGTATTTCTATCTATATATTTTTAATATTTTTATGTACTGCCGAGTGTGTGTGTTTGTGTGAGTGTGCCATATATGTATGTACATACAACCAAACAAACAAACAAACAAACAACATTTTATGGCTTAACTTGACTTTGGTTTTTTGTTGCTTTAATAAATTTCCACTTAATAGATTCGTTACAATGACTGCTTAGCTGTGGGTGTCCTGCAGCAGGATATCTATATACGGTATATATATACACTCAAAAATATTTAAGTACAAACGATCTCAAAAGCTGTCTAAGCTCGTAAACTGAGAACAAGAATTATTAAACTAGTTTAATATAAATAACTCTGTTGTTTCTGGAGGTATCTTAAGAGAAAACGGTATAAATTCCAGTCCGGACGTACATAATTTGCGATAATATTTTTTTGAGTGTGTGTATGTAAACTGAAAAAAAGACCCACTTCTAAAATTATTCATCTTAAATATATTGTTCTTAAAATAAGAACATTTTAAGACCAAATTAATAAAACTAAGAATATTAATCTAAAAATTCGCAGTTCTTAATATAAGAATTAAAAATCTTCAATTGATAAGAAAATATAAATATGTCATATTTAACATGAGGACAATAATGATACTGTGGTAGTCTGGTTAGAGTCGCCGCTTTAGTTTGGTAAGCAAGTCGAGGGATCGAAACCCGCTCCTAGCCAAGGAAAAAACATATAATCGGAATATTTATAAAAAAATAAATTCGGAAAAATTTTAAATTTAAAAATAAATAAATTTAAAGTTTAAAACACCTGGCTTTTTTTTTTATTTTTGGTTTGAGAATTTAAGACTGTTTGGTCTTAAATTAAGAACTTATTCTTATTTGAAATGTTCTTGAAATCAAGATGTGTTTTCTAAATTGAAGAATTTTATGTTCTCGACGCATTTTTTAGACCAAACTTCTTAGTTCTGAGACCAAAATCTTGATTTTAGAACATTTTTTTTATCAGTGTATGTATATGTTGCAGTGTATGTATATGTTGCCACTTGCCACAAGCCACTTGCCACTTTCCGCTTGCCACACGCTCTTTAGGTTTGTCTATTTTATCGTCTTATGCCAAACACCAGACATCCAAACAGCAACCTCCCATTGACCCCGCCCTGTCCCTTTTTCTCATCTTCCTCCCAGATTCTGCTGCTGCTGCCATTGAAATTTTATGGCATATTAAATGGGCAAAAGCGCTAACAAAAAATATAAAATAAATATCTAAAGATTTCGCTCGACTCGCTCCAAAAGGGAAAAGTGAAAGGAAAGTAAAGGAAAAGCAAGCAGCTTTCAGTGTTTGGAAAATTTGATTAGCGGCAATTGTGCAAATTATAAATGACAACATTTCAGCAGCTTTAATTTAATCTCAAACATTTCAGTTTCTCAACCTTTTTCTCCCACACACACACACACACACACACACACACACACAACGTTGCGAAATTCGCTTAAATGTAAACACAAAAATTAATTTCATCATATTTTTCACTTTGTTGTCGTTGCTTAAAACAACAACAATAGCAATAGACAAACTCCCAGCTCAATAGCTAAAAGAGAGAGAGAAAGATAGATATATAAAGTGAGAAAGAGAGAGAAAGAGGGGAGACTTTTTTGAGTATGCTGAGGCGTTTTTGGCGCCACGCTTCGTTGAGTTTTGTTTTGTATGCGATGCCAGGGATAATATGCTGTTAATGTTTGCCCTCTCTCTCTCTCACTTCCTCTCTCTCTCTCTCTCTCTAGAGCTAGGATGTGGTTTGCTGTTAAAAAAAGGGATTCAAGCAGCCGCATTTAGCTTGAATTGTTGTCATTTATTATGCTTGTTGTTGCTGATGCTGAGGATGTTGCTGCGGTGCATGTTGTTGTTGTTGCCGTCATTGTTGTCGTTGTTGCTCCTGTGTAGAAAACTGGCTTAGACGCCGCTTTGGCAATAATTAGTAAAAGATATCAAAGCAAATGACTTTATCTGCTTACAAACTTTACTCATACACACTTTACACTCCCAAACACACACAGACACACACACACACACACACACTCCCTCAACAACAACAACAACAACAACATGAGGCAAGAACAATGAAGCTGCTTTAATGTGTTGCTGACGATGAGAATATGAGAATTTTGCTATTAAGTAAACCCCTTCAGTAGCTTGCGTTGATTTCGATACCCTAAACTAAAGGCATAACAGTTTCAACACGCGTTTTGTCACTTTAAAATCGATTGTAGATAAAAATGATTGTTAACTCTTAATGAAGTTGTAAATTCAATTCCATTTTGATTCATTTTGTTTTCCAGTTTAATGTGATGTAATCAAAATGTTGAACTAATTCGAGAAAGTTTAAATCTATTTAAATTGTTCAGAAGAAATAAATAATAAATAAATAAATCAATCATCAATCAAACTTTTTTAGATAAATTACTTTTGAACGAAATATTTTGCTTAGCACTTTCAAACTTTATATTTGATATTTCTTTATTGTATTAAGATTACATTGAATTGCATCAAATAAAAAGTTAATATTTTGAATATTTTGAATCCATTAAATTATTTTTAAAGTTTTCGGATACAAATAAAAAAGCCTTATTGAGTTATAATTGAACAAAAATGATATAAGATTTGAATTATAAATTTTGCAATTCTATTATTATTTACTTAATTTAACACATTAATTAATTTATAAGTTTCTTTAGTATTTATTTGTGTACAAATTTATTTTTTCATTATTCAACTATCTATATAATATTTCTTGTATATTGAAGTTTTTCTCTCAATTGATTGGAATATTTGGATCGTCTAAATTCAATTTAGTTTTAATGTAAGCGTATATCAATTTCAAATACTGTCAGAACTTAATTTAGCTCCATCTGTATGTTGGTGTGTGGAGTGTGTGTGTGTATGTGTGTGTGTGTGTGTGTGAGAGTGTAGCCTGTCTGCCTTCTTGGCATGCCTCGGGTTGTTGTTTTTCAAGGATATATTCATGGCAAGGCAAAAAGGATCCTTGTGTGATTTTGTGGTTTGGCTTTGTTTAAATTTTCAACCGCACACAACGCAGACTTATAAAATATGCCAGTCGACAAGTGTGTGTGTGTGTATGTGTGTGTGTATGTGTGTGTATCTATGTGTTTATCCATTACAGCTTGAGCTTGTAAGGATGCTCTTGGGTTGTCTTTCCGTCTTTCTGTCCGTCTCTCTGTCTCTCTGTCTGTCTTTCTGTTGCCTTCATTTAGAGATTCAGCTCCGTTTGGCTGCCATTTCATCCATGTGCAATGCTAATAATTTATAACTAGTTTATATTTTGGCAATTATTTCCGGCGTTCCTGCAAAGCCAGCTAAATTAAGGCCACAAAAGATTTGTGGCTAAGATCGTGCTAGAGTTCTTAGCCTTATTCTCGTCGTCAACATTGAATTATCAGCATGACAATTAAAGTCATTTTGCGTGCGGCCATAACAAGTTTGATATGCACAGCAACAACATCAGCAACAGCATCAGCAACAACATCAGCAACAACATCAGCAACAACATTAACTAAAAGTAAAGACATGAAATCAAAACACAAAGCAGCTTCTACAGACGCCTTAGAGTAGACAGGAAGAGAGGTAGGCAGAAGTAGGAGGGCAATAAGCCGCGATAAGAGAACTTCATTCACGGATAACAATAAGCATGCTTAAGGGAGTCAGCAACAACACCCACAACAACAAGCCCAACAACAATGGCAACTTATAACACATTACAACAACTCATGAATATAAATTGCCGCTGACTTTTGGCCCCAGCAGCAACTGTTGGTGTTAGCCGAATCGCTGCGGGTGCCACTAGCAATTATAAGGCCCAAAATAAAATAAGAAAACCGGGCTGCAGTCAGGTGAATTCACATAGGAGACTGGCAAGCACATTCTCAGCCTGACCAAGACTCTCAAGAGAGAGAAAAAAGATAGAAGCAAACTGTTGGTGAATATGAAACTTTTTGTTGAATGATTTCATAGTCCTTGTGGCCCAAATGCTGGTCAACTCTGTAGGTGGCCCTTAATTTAACAGCAGGTGAGCTTTGACAGCGTCACGCCTACAGCAAAAAACACACAAGGACACAAGGACACTGACAATAAGCAGGCTTTTAAAATTGTAGCGTTGCGTATACGCCGCGTTGAACGTGTAATTTAAATGCAATTAAAATAATAATTTATCTTATTCCACGCGCTTGTCACCTGCGTCTCATAGAACAGGGTCAGGTGCAGTGTCAGGGACAACACGAGGAACAGAAACAGTTACCAGTAATCGTATCAAGGGGTACGAATAACACATACACTGACAAAAATCTAAATCTAAAATCAAGATTTTGGTCTCAGAACTAAGAAATTTAGTCTAAAAAATGCGTCGAAAACATACAATTCTTAAA
Source organism: Drosophila kuntzei (assembly GCA_035042165.1). Taxonomy (NCBI): domain Eukaryota; kingdom Metazoa; phylum Arthropoda; class Insecta; order Diptera; family Drosophilidae; genus Drosophila; species Drosophila kuntzei. The sequence continues at coordinate 911,441 of JAWNLU010001430.1, forward strand.
GTTAGAAAACACATCTTGATTCTAAGAACATTTCAAATAAGAATAAGTTCTTAATTTAAGACCAAACAGTCTTAAATTCTCAAACCAAAAATACAAAAATAAGGCAGCTGTTTTTAAAATTATTTTTTTTTGTTTTTTATATTTATACTTTTTTTGTATTTATTTCTTTTTTATAAATAATCCGACTATATGTTTTTTCCTTGGCTAGAGCGGGTTTCGATCCCTCGAGTTTTTTACCAAACTGAATTGCCGACTCTAACCGGAGAGGTGCCATTATTGTCTTCATATTAAATATGACATATTTATATTTTGTTATCAATTTAAGATTTTTAATTCTTATATTGAGAACTGCGAATTTTTAGATTAATAATCTTAGTTTTATTAATTTGGTCTTATTTCAAGAACAAAATATTTAAGATGAATGTTCTTGATTTTAGAAGTTAGTCTTTTTTTTCAGTGTACATACATATATATACGCTCTGAAGCACGACCCGATTTTTCAGTTGATAAATGAACGCTGCGTGGGCTGACAAGCCAAATGAAGGTACTCACGAGTGGGTCACAGAGGGGTTTAAGAGAGCTTCTCACTGAGGGGGGAAGGCATTGCTAGGAGTGCTAAAGAGCAACCACATCATTTGTATAGAACTGGCAATTAAGTGGCAAACTCGGAGAAACCCGCTCGCTAAAGAAATAAACACATGAGAAATGTTACTACAAATGCTGGAAAACCAAAATGCAATTACATACATATCCCCTCTCATCGGACAAAAAATGTTAACAAGAACATTGTAAAAAGTACCCGTAAAGTCTGATAGCATTAAGAACTTGCAGCTCTGAATGTCTAATGGATTTTCACAATATTGTCAGAGATATTTCAGCTTACAATAGTTTTCCGCCGAAACTGTAGGAATTTGTAAATGAAATTGAGAAAAGTTATACATAAATTAAAGATTCACTCTTTAGACATCTTTAATTTCATACATAAGTAGATTTTCAAAATAATTGGATTAATGTTTAGAAAAAAAGTCTCCCAACTATTAAAGATTAATTAAGATTAGTGGTAATTTATTCATCAGTTAATTAGTAAATATTATTGTCACCTACAGTTCTCAAATATTTTAAGTTTTACCTATACAATTTCGATTATACGTTTGTTTCATTGCCTTTAAATAATAAATTAAGGAATATTAAATATAACTTTTTGTTCTTAGTCATTTATTGCTTTAAATATTTTATTAATTAAATTATAAATAAAATGTTGTAATAAATCAAAATGCAAAAACGGAGAATGCATCGTTATACATATTGTTGTTGTTGCTGTGGCGTAATCAGAATACAATAAACAAATAAAATAACAATTAATTGGATTTTTATGGCTTGTTGTTGTTGTTGTTGTTATTGTTGTTGCTGCAACAGCCAAACACGCCCAAGGGCGTCAAGCGTTTAAATTTTTCATAATAAAATGTAATTTATTGCATTTGCATAAACCGTTTCACAGGAGGAGGACAATTGAATCAACAGCAAGTTGCAAAGTAGCCAAAGAACAATAAGAAGCAAAAAAAAAATAAATAAAACATTAAATAATCGAAGGATCAGGCAATAAAATGGCCAACGAACTGTTTGCAATCGCCAGCGGCATTCTCAATAAAAATCCTTTTTGATTTATGCACGTTTGTCATACACAAGGGATGCAAAATGAAGAGGGTAAGTGAGAAAGGGGAAGGGAAAAGTGGAGTGGAGTGGAGGAGAGTACAAATGATGAAAGTGCATGCAAATTAATCGGATAATTACTTCAGCAGTGACAGGTGAACTAAAATTGAAAGATCTTTGGTAAAATAGCAGAAAAGTGAAGATAGTAATAAAAAAAATTGCATCTATTCTCGTATAAGTTAAGTATTAAATTTAACTGGCTATTTATTTAATTATTTAGCTTATATAAACAGTGTTGCCATCTTGTTATTAAGGAATGCAATTTGCCAACTAAATATTTTTAACATTTGCATTTTCAACTAAGTATTATTTTTATTTTTAATTAGGCAGTTGACCCACTCGTCGTGTATTTGCAGCCATCCTTGACTAATGGCTAAACAAGCACAGCCTGTGAATATACCCCTCATCCCCTCCGCATGATCCTGTCTTCTCGTACACTGATAAAAAAATGTTCTAAAATCAAAATTTGGTCTCAGAACTAAGAATTTTTGTCTAAAAAATACGTCGAGAACATTAAATTCTTATATTTAGAAAACATATCTTGATTTTAAGATAATTTCAAATAAGAATAAGTTCTTAATTTAAGACCAAACAGTCTTAAACTTTAAACTTTTTTTTTGTTATTTATACTTTTTTTGGATTTATTTTTTTTATAAATATTCCGATTATATATTTTTCCTTGGTTAGAAGCGGGTTTTGATCCCTCGACTTGTTACCAAACTGAAGCGGCGACTCTAACCAGAGCTCCACGGTGTTATAATTGTCTTCATATTAAATATGACATATTTATGTTATTTTATCAATTTAAAATTTGTAACTCTTATATTAAGAACTCCGAATTTTTAGATTAATACTCTTAGTTTTATTAATTTGGTCTTTAAATTGTCTTATTTAAAGAACAAAGTACTTAAGATGAATGTACTTGATTTTAGAAATTGGTCTTAATTTCCGTGTAGTACACCGAAAAAAAGACCAACTTCTTTATTCATCTCACATATTTTGTTCTTAAAATAATACCATATTAAGACCAAATTACTAATACTAAGTATATTAATTTAAAAAATCACAGTTCCTAATATAAGATTAAAATTTTTAAGTTGTTAGAAAAATAGGAATATGTCATATTTAATATGAAGACAATAATGGCACCGTGGCTAGAGTCGCAGCTTCAGTTTGAAAATAAGTGCGGGTTCGAATCCCACTTTTGCCAAGAAAAAACATATTAACAGAATATTTATACAACCAATAAGAACATTATAAGTTTAAAATCTTGAAATATTTTTTTGTTGTCCTGAGTCTTTAAAACACTTTTGTTCATAATTAAAAACATTTATACTTATACGTATAAGACGTGTTTTCTAACTTTAAGATTTTATGTTTCCGACGCATTTTATAGATCAAAAATCATAGTTCGCAGACCAAAATCATGATTTTAGAACTTATTTTTTTTATCAGTGTACTCATCTTATTTGATGACATGGTTTGTGCTCGGTTGCGTGGTGCGTGGTGCCCATAAAAACACTTGTGGCTCATGTGGCTCTCGCTGCATGTCATCACGTGGCGAAACGCAAATGCAATTTAAAGCAAACAATTTTTGAAATGACCTACATCCGGTGTTGTCCGCACACAGCACACACACACCCCACACACAGCCCACACACACATTTAAAGGACACGCATTTAGCAGGCTTTGGACCAAAGATAGACAAAATGGGAGTCGTTTTTACTGCGCAGGAGAGTTCACAACATCATTAAAAATTAATTCACGCTCGATGTACTGACTCCCAGTCGCTGATGTTGCTTCTGGCAGCGCACAAAAGGATAGGGAGCACTTGTCGACTAGAAAATACCCTGTAACTTACCATATTTCTAATAACTAATCACTCGTGATTACTTTTAATCAGGGATTTAAGCCGAAACGAATATCGGTTTAAGTTACGGTTTCGGTTATGTTCGAATTAAGGTTTTCGGTCATCGGTTATATCTTGGAGTATCGGTTTCGTAACGGTTATCGGTTTTTTTTTAAGTTTCGGTTTAAAAATACCGGAATGGTTTCGGCTCACAAAAAAAATGTTGATTTTATTATAATTTGACCTCAGATAAATTTGGTTTGAATTTGGTTTATTTAGAATTAACCACTATCAGTTTGAAATATTATTTAAAATAGAAAATGCAAGCAAACTGTACTTTAAAGTTAATAACACTGATACAAGAAATATTTCTGTTGATCTACTAATTTTAACTATATAGGAAATTTCCTAGCAAGTCATATCCATATATCTGATATCTGATCTACCAAATATTAGTCATCAATATTTTATTTTTTTATGAAGACAGCTTTAGGAGAAAAATTAAATACATTTTCTAAAACGGAAAATTCTTATTTTTAGAATTACCTTTTTACAGGGTATTCAAAATGAAGTGAAGTACCAAGGGAGGAGGGAAGAGAAGGAGGAGAAGAAATAACAACTGGGGCTAAACAACAACAGCAAATGAATGCACACGTTTGCGGTCTGCTGCTGTGCACTTTATAATTTTGTGCCGGGCACATGAACAGATCCTGATCCAGAGTTCCTGGTCCTGGGCAGAGGTCCTGGTCCTGGTCCGTTTTGTTTTAGTCAGCCTCTGCTGCTGTTGATGACTTAATGAGCATAATAAGCTCAGCGCCGAAATTACCTTTTAAAATTAACATGATGCTACCTAACACACACATGGACACGCCCCCTTTATAGACACGCAACGCCCACACACAGACAACACACTCCCACACACACACACACACACACACACTCAGGACGGCAAATGGAGATTATAGTGATTATAGTGGCATGGACAAACCGTTACATATTCAAATTAAGATTTTAATGCGGATACAAAAGGGAAACTGAAAAAGCTGCGACTACTGTAGGACCAGAAAATGTTTAAAATTAAATTGCGAATTAATTAGTACGCTTTATGATTAACTTACAGTTGTAAGTAGATCACTAAAGGGTTTAGACTAGTTCAAATTGGCAGATAGTAGAAAGGGTTTGAAAAGATTTCTATACGAATTTTTCATTCTCGATGCATTTTTAAAACGAAGCTAAAAATTCTTAAAAATAGAGAAAACATCTTGATTGTATTGTTTTCATTTTAAAAATAAAATATGTAATATGAATATTCTTGAGTCCAGTATTTTGAGCATGAGATAGTTATTATAGTTCTATTATATATAATTATAAATTAAGTTAAAAACAACATATTTTATAATTGGTTATTGGTAATTTTAAATGGAAGTCGATTTCTCTGACTCTAGAAAAATGTAAAAAGGTCAGAAAATGGAATGAAATCTCTTATATTGTTTTTAAAACATTGGTCCACCATACGTTGCTTTCCCTACCCAAATATCTTAGTGGGTCTATTTCTTATTATCGATTACTACTAACAATGTGATTATGATGATGTTTAGCTGAAAAATTAAACCTAATTCCTTTTGCTATTGCCATCATTTTCACATTAGCACAAGCTTTTGACTGTTACTAGCTACCAGAAATATTCCATACAAGTTCAACAATGTATCTTATTTTATCGTGTAAGTCATTGACTAGCGGAAGTAATCAAGAAGAAAGTATTCAACCAGTTTTTTAATTAAAAAGCGAATATTTTCAAGAGAATTACAACACGATAAGCCAGAAATAAATTAAGTATTTAAAGACGTTTTTGTCATTTTCAATGCACTATAAAAGCACAAATGCTAAACGTTGTCAACTTAGAAAGAAACTTTTTGCTTACCAGAATGTTATTTGTAGTTCTTTGGATAGCATCTTTACTCTCCGGACAACAAATCAATGTTCCAGATGGAATCGGTGCTCGGATCTTTGGAGGAGTGGATACATCAATCGAGACAACACCTTATCAAGTATCTCTGCAAAAGAAAGGAAATCATATTTGTGGTGGTGTCATTTACAGTAGAAATATTATTGTGACTGCTGGACATTGTGTTCACAATGAAGAGCCTGAACATATTTATATACGTGTTGGCACCGATGTCTATAACATCGGTGGTTCTGTAGTTCGGGTCTCTGAGATATATATACATGATCAATATTCAACTGACAGAGGAGTTCATAATGATATCGCATTGTTACTATTGAGTTCTACCTTAGAACTGGATGTCGGCATTAAACCCATTCCACTTGCCTCATCAGAACCTAAAGATGGAGCTACATCCATCGTCTCTGGTTGGGGAAGTACTGAAAATGAACCCCATCCAACAAAACTAAAAAGTGTCAATGTGAACATTGTGTCCCGTGAGAGCTGTTTTCATGCCTATCGAAATATCTGGTTGATCAATGAGGAACATATCTGTGCCGCCGCCCCTGGTAAGGATTCCTGCCACAATGACTCGGGTGGTCCATTGGTTCATAATAACGAACTAGTCGGAATCGTTTCCGGGGGCTATAATTGTGCTGATCCCCAATATCCAGGTGTCTATGTAAATGTTGCGGTGATGCGTAATTGGATTGTGGAGGAAGCCACCAGACTAGGTTCAATAGACTAAAAATTATGCATGAAATAAAGCTTAAATAAATATTTGAACATTAAAAATAACTAACTTGGTAGGTTCGTTGCCTTTGGTCAAAGACCATATTTTCCTGAGAACAATTTCAAATACAAATCTCAAAAAAACCAACTTTACTGCGTTTAATTCTCAAAATTTTTTTTTGGGATTTAGATATAATTCAACTTTTATTAAATAAAATTTAATTTATTTTTAAATTAATTCTAAATTTCAAATTTATTTATTAATTTCATAAAATGTACCGATAATATGTAATCTCTATAGAGATTTGTGGATTATACCGGACTTACTTTATAGACTAGCAAGGTTAATGAAAAAATATAATAATTCCTTATTAGAAATAGAATTGCGATAAAAATTTACAAAAAGATGCTAAATTCCTAAATAAATCTCTAAAACAAAAAAAAAAAACCCAATTTCAGTTTTTCGGAAACCAACATTACTTTATTTAATTCTCAAAATATTGTTTGAGATATTATTAGATATAATGCAACTTTTATTAAATAAAATTTAATTTATTTTTAAATTAATTACAAATTTCAAATTTATTTATTAATTTCATAAAATGTACCGATAATATGTAATCTCTATAGAGATTTGTGGATTATACCGGACTTACTTTATAGACTAGCAAGGTTAATCAAAAAATAGAATAATTCCGTATTAGAAATAGAATTGCGATAAAAATTTACAAAAAGATGGTAAATTCCTAAATAAATCTCTAAAACAAAAAAATAAAACACAATTTCAGTTTTTCGGAAACCAACTTTACTTTATTTAATTCTCAAAATATTTTTTGAGGTATTAGATATAATTCAAATTTTATTAAATAAAATTTAATTTATTTTTAAATTAATTCTAAATTTCAAATTTATTTATTAATTTCATAAAATGTACCGATAATATGTAATCTCTATAGAGATTTGTGGATTATACTTTATCGAATGGCAAAGTTAATCAAAAAAAATATAATATTTCCGTATTAGAGATACAACAAATAGAATTGCGATAAAAATATACAAAAAGATGGTAAGTTCCTCATTCTGCTGGTTGTGCAACTTTAAGTGCAAGTCAGTAATTTTTTGTAATTTAATTTTTTGTTCGGCTTATCGGAAAAGTGGCTTTACACAAAATACGCTTCATTCGCTGTGCGATGCGTTTGTCAATAACTTTTTAACGAATTTTTAAGCAGACGCGTTGCGTATACGCAACGTGTGTCCAAATACACAAGTGTATGTGTGTGTGTATGTGTGTGTGTGTGTGTGTGTGCGGAAGCAACTGTTCAGCATCATAATCAAATTAAAGCAAAATTTTTTACGACGTCATAGTCATAAATATGAACGATGCGAAATTGTGCTCAAACACGGAAACATAAAGGACTTCCCATTCCTTGCCAGAAGACCAACCAGATCCTTGAGCAACTGATTTCCCATATATGTATTTACGCTAAGTCTCAGGCTGGCGTGAAAAATAAAATCAAATGTATAAATCATTTATGCCATGCTTTAAAATTGAATACGCATTCGTCAGCAATAAATCGCAGCCAGCGCAAGGAGCTGAAATCTTATTCTGGACGCAGGACTCTCAACTCTCTCTCTCTCTTTCTCTTTTCTCTTTGCTGGCTGGTCACATTTGCGTGTCCGCCGCCTTCTGGGAAATTGCTACAATTTGTTTCATATTTCATGTGGCTGCTGTGTGAAAATTTACCATTTTGCGGTTTTCTCAAAACCACGAACAGAGTTTTTTCCCTGCTTGGCAAAACTTATTCGTTTATTTGAATTATTATTGGAAAAACGAAGCCAAACCAAAAATATCACAAAACCCGTGCCAACAAAAAAAAATATATATACATATATATATATATATGTATGTGGTATTTGTTGTTGTTATAGTTGTTGCCTCATTTGCATATAGAATGCAATTGGAAATGGTTTTATTTATGGCTCCATAGCTGAGCTTCAGCTTCATTTCGCATAAGTATTATTTTCAGTTGCATACTTTCATACGTTGACCAATTAAACAAAGCATTTTACAAATTTTACTGTCGAAAAATCCTGCATACTTTTGAACGCGTCAATTAAAAATAATTGTTGCATTCTTTTGAGATCATCAATTAATGCTACAGGGAAATTTAATGTTCAAAGGGAAATTCTGACTGAATTTATTTCCAATCTCTGAATCAGCTCAAGAACTTACTATACAAACTAATTAATTTCTTGGATTATATTGCTGAGCTATAAATCTGCAAGTTCTTGTAGAAATATATTCCCAGCATAAATCGAATTGAAGGCCAATACAATATCTTATGAGTCACATGTGACTTGAGTTTCCTTCATAAATATCATGTCTTATCGTGGGTGCAATGTCCAAACCAGTGTTCTGTTTTTAGTTTATAGTCGAAAATCACTTTTTCTGCTCTTTTTCGCATTCATTAAGCACTTGAGAGCCGTTCAAGCAGGCACTACACCTCAATAAACAAATTTTTAATTCAAATCTTTATAACTTTATGGCCATAATCACAAGTCATATTTCACAGGAATTACGTTTCGCTTTGCAATAAACTTTCCCTTTTACATTTTAAATGATAGCCACTGTAATTTAGTAGTAATTTGACCCAAATACTATGACTAGTATTTCCTTGGCAACAAGTAATCGCAATAAAATTACATTTTTTGGGGCAATACCGAAATGTCAATTGGGCTTTACCCATTGTCTTGGGTCTAATATGAGTAATGACTCACAAAAGTATTTCACATAAATGTCAATGAAAGCTCATTTAGATAAAGTTTTTTTTTAACAATTTTTAAAAGTCATATAAATTTAATGTACACTGATAAAAAAATGTTCTAAAATCAAGATTTTGGTCTCAGAACTAAGAATTTTGGTCTAAAAAATGCGTCGAGAATATAAAATTCTTAAATTTAGAAAACACATGTTGATTTTAAGAACATTTTAAATAAGAATAGGTTCTAAATTTAAGACCAAACAGTCTTAAATTCTCAAGCCAAAAAAATAAGGCAGGTGTTTTTTTAACTTTAAACTTTTTTTTGTTATTTATACTTTTATTGGATTTATTTTTTTTTATAAATGTTCCGACTATATGTTTTTTCCTTGGCTAGAGCGGGCTTCGACTCCTCGACTTATCAAACTGAAGCTGCGACTCTAACCAGAGCGCCACGGTGTCATTATTATCTTCATATTAAATATGAAATATTTATATTTTCTTAACAATTTAAGATTTTTAATTCTGATATTAAGAACTGCGAATTCTTAGATTAATATTCTTAGCATTAGTAATTTAGTCTTAAAATGTTCTTAGTTGGTATTTTTTTTCAGTGTACTTATAGTTTATATTTAGCATAGGAATTTCCGGCTCATGCCTTAATAAATTAATTAAATGAAAGCTAATTTATAAACATAGAGACTTTTAATTCAGTATACTAGTAGAATTTATTGTTTTCCAATAATTCTTAAAGTTTAATTATGATTCTACAGTAGAAACTGATACTTTAAACTAGCTGTTATATACCCTGTAATTTAGTCAGCATCAAAAAGCGACAGATGAATTCGCCTCAGATATTTGTCATGCTCGTTGTCTCTGGGCTATGCTAATTTTGCGAGAGAGAGAGGGAGAGAGAGGATGAAGTGTCGTGTGTGTCCTTTCTTAATTTCAAATGAAACAATGTGAATGAGGAAGAGAAATTGGCAGTGTCGAGGCGACATGTCGTCGCAACGAAAATCAAATTTATGGTCTTAACAAGCGCTGTCAAAATGCGAGAATTGAGTGCCTTGGCGGAAGACACAGACACAGACAGAGATAGAGATAGAACCAGAGACAGAGAACCAAAAACTGCATAGTTGGAGCAGCTGCTCGACATTTGCATCTCGCATATAAATCGCATTAGGAACACGCAATTACAGAACCCGAGACATGTCCACGTGGTTAAGAGCAAACCAGGCAGATGTGCATCCATTGGATACCTCCCAATCATGCCCAACCACAACGATTCCAACGTCTAATTGAAGGTAAAATTATTCATGTGCATTCGATGGAGGCAATCTCCATAGATGGCACAGATTTTGCGACCCTGACACAGCACTAAACACGCATTTAACTACACTTTGCCAATTGCTGCGATTGTTCGACACTTGAGATAAGAATAATGCCGACTTCTTATCAAGAAATATAGAAAAAGTACAGTAAAAAACATAAAAGTCAAAGAGAGCTATCATAAAGTAAGTATTAAGTTTTAATTTACGCAATTCACTTTGCTGCAAATTATAAATATACATGCAAAGATTACAGAATCGAGAACCGCAGAAAGGGGTTAAATCGGAGGAAAGGCGGGAGGGAAAATATCACACTTTGTTCTAAATAATAATACTCGTAATACTAAGACAATAATAACAATATAATACAAAGTCTAAGACTCGTTGGACTCTGGTTTGCACTCAGACCAGATGAGGGCACTTGTACATGATGTTGATCTTCTCAATATCCTTTTTGCTAAGGCCCGTCCGTTGTCCAATTACCACAGTATCATCTAGGGGGATTATCGTATCCTTGCCATTCACGGAAAAGGCACCAGGTCGATAATGCAGACAGCTGTTGTAATCGTAGCCGACATCGAAATCGGTGATAACATTCGGTGAATATTTCTTGAAATTAAATTCCTTGCCGGGCACAATATTCTCCTGGACAACATCGATGTAATCATCGCGTAGCGCCGAACTCTGTTCATGATAGAAGCCCAGGGCATGCATGAATTCATGAAGTATAGTTCCTGGTCTAAAGCAACCCTCTCCAATCGGATAAATCTCCAGATTCATTTGCTGCGGTTGCCCTTGATAGCCCACGGCGGTGAAACAACCTCCAGGATTGGCCGTAACTCTCACATAGGCAACATCCTCATCCTTAGCCTCACGGAACTTAATACAAGAACTGTCTTCTAGCGTTTTAATTCCTCTCAGTATCGCCTCCTTATGCGCAGCATCAAAGTCATTGGATATTTGATAGATTACAAGATTTTTAGGCCAACGTTTGTTGACATCAATTAAACCATTGCGTTCCTTAGGTCCATGTTGCAATATTAATTGTTGTTCCTCCGTCAATTGCATATCTCCCTCCGCAAAACCTCCGATTTCTTCGGGATCTACAACATTCCTTCGAAGTGGTAGAGCTCCACTTTGTGTAAGTAATTGTGTGGAGAGCACAAGTAGAATCACAATTGATTGGACTGACTGCATCTTGTTCGCGACGTTGCTCGACGTTAACTAAACCATGTGCGGAACAACCATTGGACATAAATATCTGCTTTTGACCACTTTTGGCCATGTTGAGTCCGAAGATTAGATACAAGCAATCGATTGTGCTCAGATAATACCAATGGGAAACACTGAAATTAGCCATGACAAAATTGTGCACGACTGTCAAACACGTCTAAATTCTATATATTTAAATTTATATATTTTATAAATAATGAAATAAATAATAATAATATAATAAAAATAAATAATATTTAAATAAATGAAGATGAGAGAAAATATGTGATTTTTCTTCATTTTTTGACTTTAACCGAAAGATAAACAAATTTAACAAAGATATAATATTACCTTAAATGAAATGAAATTAATTTAAAGCAATTGGTGAGATGTGTTATAGAGATAATAATAATAATAATAACAATTTCTTCTACAGAGATAAATATTATGTATATCCGAATTCTTCTCTTCACTTCAATTATTTCCAAAATATGAGTTAAGCAACTAAGTTTATTTCTACAGATATAAATATTATGTATATCCGAATTCTTCTCTTCACTTAATCCATTTCCAAAATATGAGTTAAGCAACTAAGTTTATTTCTACAGATATAAATATTATGTATATCCGAATTCTTCTCTTCACTTAATCCATTTCCAAAATATGAGTTTATTACCTCTTCCTGTGTCTTATTTTTACATCCAGACTTCTTGCCAACTCATTATTAGCAATATCTCTGCAGTTTCTGTCTCCTCTCCTCTCTTCTCTCCCTTTTACAGTTTTGGGAGGTCCCAAAGGTATCTCCTCATATTGTTCATACGTCATGTGTTAAATGACAGCGTCAATTGTCTTTCTTTTGCATTAATTGAAATAGTATCATTATTATTATCAGCACATTGATTGGCTTTTCAAGTGCCCAATGTATTTCTATTTTCCCAGCTGTAAACGATGTCGGGAAGTGAGTAATTGCTGCGGATACTTGCCCGATAACTTTGAAGATACGAAAACACGAGTAATCGCTTCGCAAAACAAGTAAACCTAGTATTGTCTTTGGACTTGAATGGCGCTTATCTAACTAGAACTAGGGCCACTCTCTCTCTATCACTCTTTCTAAACCCTGTGATTTAATTCCTGTTATGAAATCCTCAAGTATTATACTAAATAGGTGACGGCATCCACCAAATACAATCCAACCAGATTAGCTACTTCAAAGTCTTATTTCTATTTCCGTCGATTTCAATTGACAATAAGAGTAAGTGGGGAATTTTTCTAATCCAGAAGTGCTTAAATAAGTAAGCGATATCTCACAAAATTATTGACCGATTATCAGAATATATAGCTTGTAATTTGATTGCCATAAATGCACGTGTGCCTTGATAATTTTTTTATTTTATGGTTAGCAGCTGAAACACCCTGTGATGGGGTAGATAAGAGAAATGTAGCTTGGCGAAGACTATAGCACGCTTTTGGGCTCCATTAAAAGAAAGGGGGTTAAGGACAGATTAATGACTAGAATTTAGGGAAAAACATTTGGAAGAGAGGGAAAAATAAAAGTCTGTTGGAGTCTAGGATCTCAGATACTAAAACAAAATGGCCTCTCCTGTAAAACTGTTATATAAAATTTGACTTGAACATAACTAACTTATTTTTTTATTTACCTGTTTTTTGAGTTTTCCAGCACTACAAATATAATCTCATTATTTAATGTGCTACTTACAATTTTATTTAAAAGCTAATGTAGCTAATGTAATAATTTCTGATTTTTCGAAATTTTTCCTTTTACAAAAAAAGTATTATTGTTGTGAAATGGGCCAAAACACAAAGAAAAGTACATAATCTTTATAGTGACAAGAGGGTATAAAAATATCTTATCTGGGAAAGAAACTACCTACTAAGTCAAAGTTCCGATTAATGATCGATGTTGGCTTCCTTTTCGTGTTACATTAATTGGTATAACTTTAGTATTAAACATGCCTCGCACACTTGTACATAATATTCAATTTGTTGATATCCTTTTGACTCAGTTGCAGTCGTTGTCCCATAACTTTCTCAGCACCCTCTTTATAGGGCACAATGGTCATTTCTCCATTCTTCGAGAAGCCATAAGGTGTGTAATGCATAATGCTGGCATAGTCGTAATCCTGATCGAAATTATCGACCATATTCTCATCATATTTCTCGAAATTATGCTCCTTCCCCTCGAGGATATTCTCCGTGGCAATTCTCACAAACTCATCCCGATTCCAGGTGCTCTGCTGATGAAAGAATCCCAAGGCATGTAGAATCTCATGGATAATTGTGCCTAGGCGAAAACAACCCGTGTCCAGAGGATAAGTCTCCAAGTTCAGGAGCTGTACTTTGTTCAAAAATCCGACAGCTGTGTAACAACCGCCTGGCTGTGAAGTGATATTCACATAGTAGGGTTGATCTTCAGATACCTCCTTGAAGACCAGGCAGGAGATTAACTCGATATGTCTTATGCCGAGGAGAATGTGATTGCGATGTTCCTGATCTGTTTAGACACAAGTATCAGATTGATATAGTGAAGTAAAGATACAAATATCAGGTCGACCTACCAATATTGCTACTAAAATGGTAATAGACAATCCGATTAGGCCAACGATAATTTTCACTATGAAGTCCATTTCTTTGTTGGGGTTCGATTATCATATCTCCCTCGAAAAATCCCGCTGTCAATTCTGGATCCGTTTCCCGGCGAGTTACTGGAACTGCCCGAGTATCCTTCAGAATACTCAAAAACAATATAAAAGTAACTATAAAGTACCAGTTCATGTTGTCACTTGAGTAGATTATAAACGACTGATTCGAAAATGCAATTCCATTCTGTAGAATCGTTTCTGACTAACCACAGTTTTATCTTTATAGCGAATATAATTGCAATTTTGTTAATTTATTGCCTAGACCTATGGATGGTGGGCAATAAATACAACAATCTTACAATAGATCTTATCTAATCGATTACCAGAAGCCACAAAAAAGCTGATAAGACCTGAGCACAACCAACTATCCAATATCAAACTATTTTTTCCCAGAAATACATTTCAGTTAATCGTCATTGTAATTGTTATTTAGTGGTTCACTTTAGACATTCCTCGGACACTTGTACATTGTATTCAATTTGTTAATATCCGCTTTACTCAATTTAAGTCGCTGTCCCATAATATTCTCAGCTCCCTCCACTAAAGGAACAATGGTCATCTCATCATTCTTGGAGAAGGCATAGGCTGTATAGTGCATAACACTACCATAATCATAATCCTCGTTATAGTTGTCCACCGTGTCCTTGTTGTATTTGTTAAAGTTGTTCGCCTTTCCCTCGAGAATGTTCTCCTCGGCAATTCTCACATACTCATCACGATTCCAGGTGCTCTGCTGGTGATAGAATCCCAAGGCATGAAGGAACTCATGAACAATTGTTCCCAGACGGAAACAGCCCGTGTCCAGATCATAATTTTGCAGATTCAATTGTTGAACTCGATTAAGATGACCCACATAGGAAAAACATCCTCCAGCCTCGGAGGTGACATTCACATAATACTCCTGATCAGTAGTTGCTTCCTTAAAGATCAGACAGGAGTTTGCCTCAAGAATGCGTATACCTCTTATAATATGATTACGATGTTCCTGATCTACACGAGTTATCAAAATAATTTATGAGGAATTCTTTCTTCGTTATATGAAACCTTACCAATGTAGCTATTGATATAATAGTAGACAATACGATTGGGCCAGCGATAAGTCTCATTGATCAAACCATTCCTCTGCTGATCGAGTATCATATCACCCTCGAAATACCCTGCAGTCAGCTCCGGATCCGTTTCCACCCGAGTCAGAGTCGAAGTCGAAGTCGGGGCTGCTGAGAGACCCTTGGCAAAGGTAAAAACTAATAGGACTAAAGATACAACCCTCATGTTCGCGATCGGAATATTTAAGTTCGACTGTTCCGTCGTGGAATTGAACATAGTCTTCAAAGCAGTCTCGGAATGTGTTGACCAATTAATTTATTGCCATTAGCCTATGATACAATACATTTTTAAGTTTATAACTCTAATTTATGGTCTGGGAAATTGACCGGCAATTGGCGTTAGATCTTATCTTATCGTATACTTAACGTAAATATGCAATTCAAAACTTACTATGGCCCTAACTAAGTCTAATCCAATACAATATTTAGTATTGCTTAAGAGAACTTTTAGTTAATCTCTTTTTTCTGACAAAGTCAAAGAATAAATTTATACAACCGAGTTTTACTATTTAAATTTAAATAATAATTATCGTACAAAATATTTACTTTAAAATCTCATTTTCATTATAAAACTTGCTGTATTTTTCTTACAGTAGTCCTATTCAGTAATTATCATCAATTAACTTCCTCGTTTTGGTTTCTTTATCTTTTTTCTTATCACTGTCATTTAGGGGCAACCTTTTTACTAGCATACTTTTAGCTGTTGCTTAAAAGAAAATTAATTTCCACAACGAATGGGCGATTGATTTACTTTCAGTTGAGAACGTAAATTCTTAGCTTATTTCTCAAGCTTCCTTTACCTGTTTTGTTATCTCGTCGGGTCGTGACCTTTAATGACACCTTTTTTTGTCAGCCTTTGTCAAATGGCCAAATTCAAATCTCAGTTTCAATCGCTAACGTGCGTCGTACCCCAAAAAACGTTAAGAAAATTAATCTTAACAGGAATGACAGCAACAGTAGCGTTTACCTAATTACATTTGTCAACACAGTAAACTGATTAAATTTGGGCCCGATGAGTAAATTGCAATAAGGCAATGAAATTTATCATCATTAAGTTGTGAAAGAATTGCGGAGACATGAAAAGAACTTTGAATTAAATTCACAGTTTCCTTATAATGTATTTCCCATATGTGACTCATAAAAAAAGACATTAATGTTGCCTCAACAATATGTAATCATTATAAGATACATATATTCTTATGAATATGTTGACAGAAGCCGGCTTGAATCAGAGAAAGGGATTTCCACAATACAATAACCGATAAAGTTGGACTATAAATATTTTCAACAATTGTTTGTATGTATATAAAATTAAATTTAGCCACAATTATTTAACTTACTAGGCAGCCAATATATATAAATTGATTGAAAAATAATACATTATCATTATAATCAGGAATTAAAACCTTAACCGAAATCGTAACCCTTAACTGGTGAAAACCGATTGAAATTTGTAACCGTAACCGATAAAAATTTTTTCCGCTGTAACCGATTCATTTATAAGGTTTAATTTCGGTTCTGGCCGTCGCAGTTACTAAACAACTTTGATAACTTTGAACTGCCATAACTTTGTCAAAAGTCAATCAATTTCCATGCGCAATGCAAGTTTGAGCATGATATTACTTCTAAATTCTTTCTGCATTTAAATTTTGTTCATTTTAAAAATTCGAAATTTTCGAAATTTTTCGAAAAATAATAAGGGGTAACACTGCAAAATTTCTAAAAAATTCAAAATTTTCGAATTTTTAAAATGAACTAAATTTAAATGCAGAACGAATAAAGAGAACAAATCATGCTCAAATTTACATTGCGCCTGGAAATTGATTGAGTTTTGACAAAGTTATGGCAGTTCGAAGTTATTTAAAATCAGTAAAATCAAAATAATCGAAATTTTCAAACCAAATTTATCTGAGGTCAAATTATAAAAAAGTCAACATTTTTTTTTGTGAACCGAAACCAATCCGGTATTTTTAAACCAAAACTTACAAAAAACCGATAGCCGTTACGAAACCGATACTCCAAGATTTTGCATAACCGATGACCGCAAACCCTAATTGGAACATAACCGAAACCGTAACTGAAACCGATATTCGTTTCGGATTATAATAATTAATAATGATGTGCTTGCAAAACTAGGTCAAATTCGTCGGACAGCTGTCAATCATAACGGAATGGTTACTCTTTAGTTTAAGTGAGCGTACTTGCTCTTATTATTACTTCAGAGATTTAAACATGATTTTATCTAGACCAGTGGTGTCCAAAATGCCAAAATCGTATCCCCGGGGATAGGAAGTCATAATTCTGCCGGCGTCGCTGCCGACACACGCATAGAGAGAGAATACGTGTGTTCTATAAATAGCACGCTCGGCAGCTTGCTCTCTCACGACGCGTGCTTTCGCCTTTTTGTTCTCTCACGCGGCATTTGTTCGTTTGCTTGTTGTTCATGCTGAAATGCCAAGCGCGTGGTCAGTCGTAGTATTGCGTTCAAAGCAGAAAGACTATACAGCGCATGATTTTTATAATACACTGAAAATGTTTTCGTTCGATTTGGAAAATAATTTCTATTTTATTAAAGATAAGGATGATAATGCTCAATGTTATTCTGCTATTACGTTGAAAGACATTATGCATCTTGCCACGTGTCTTTTAACATACCAATATGCACAATGCGATACAAAGATGCAGCGCCCTATTTGCATGGTTTTGTGTTCACGCACACAGTTCTTTTTGTCAGTGTAAAGCAGTAAAACGTCTGCCTTCGTTACGTTTGCTTCGTGTTTCTCTGCTACGCACACAAGCGCAAAGCTTGATTGTGTGAGTTTGGACACCACTGATCTAGACTTACAGCTCGTTTATCCAACTCCAGCGATGGCAATGCGCGACTCGAAGAGAGTCATGAGTTTAAGAGAGGCTTTATGCTTTGGTTAGGTTATATTATATAATTTCAATTGCATATTTCAGTTAATATAACTATGCATTAGTTTATTTTATTATTCACAAACCCAAGATTTCAATGGCATTACGTTGAAAAGTATTAGCTGTTCACAAAAATTAGACAATCTAAATATTCACTTTCACTGTCACCGCACATGTTCATTTATAAAAAAAATATATATTAATTAAAGTAAAAAAGTAAATTAATTAAAACAAAAGTTCTTGTTTATTTCAAGTTCACGCAGCAAACAAATTTGCATGAGCTTTGGCACATTATTTACACTTTGATTTGTGAATCAATCCGATTAATAATATTTTATTTATTATTAACAATTCAGAACCGACGGAGAGCGAACTAAATCGGCAACTACTGAGAGTGCAAATACTCAACTGATCTCAGCTGCCTAAAATCACCAAAACACACCAATAAAAATCATTATTTTTTGTTGCACTGAAAAAAGTAAAGTTTACATTTTCAACAGAGTGAACATAAATAAAACTAAAAGAAAAAACAGATTTCTTGCAGTGCAAGCTCGTTGACAAGACAACAACAATATCACTTTCGGTTTAGAGGCACAACAACAAAGCATATGAAAGTGTTGTTGCTAAGCGAATTAAGATAAGAAAGTAAATGCGCAAAATTCCTTACTTTTTTTTGTATTTTGCATACATGTTGACATTGTTTTTGCATATAACAGAGGAATTACAATAACAAAGGGGAGAGTAACACATTGGTTTTGGCATCTCCGCTTTAGTCACAGCAAGCGCAACAACAACAACCAATTACTTCAATTAAGAGAAGAGAGACTACATAAATAAAGAGAAAATCAGCTGGGCTCAGTTATTAAACTCTTAGTTTATTTTATTTCCTTACGAATTGGCTGCAATGAAGATCTAACTTTTTTTGGTCCACACTTTTTACCTTGAATAAAATCAAGCGATTCTAGTTAGTAACAATGACAGCAAAAATATCTTGACTCAAACTGTGGCGAAATCTATACCAATTATATATGTGGAATTTAATTGCAGAAGATAAAAAAAAGAAGAAGATTAAGAAATGGTAACTTAGTACTAAATAAAAAAAAATACTACCAAATATAAATGCATTCAATGCAATCTACTACTAAGACTTAAGCTGAGCGTACAAAAAAATGTGGTACATACTTTCAGGCCGAGAATAAAATTAATGTTCATATATTGCAATATTAGAATCGATATAAGGATGTACAGAAGACAATATTTTCTATATATGTGGTTACAGTAACTGTTTAGAGAAATTTTAATATACAAAGAATTTCAAAATCGGAAATTTAGACTAACAACATTAAGAAAACAGTTTCGCTTCTCATAGCTTTGAAATTAAAACTCTTCTGATAAAAAGGAAATCGATTATCAGTAAGTCAATTTCAAGTTCAGCGTTATGTGCAATATGTATATAATAATTAATAAATATTTATAATTGATAACATGTTATTTTTATGATGAATTCACCTTTTATACTGAGCAGTTGTAGTGCAATCTTTTATTGATTTCATATTACACGACATTAAGGTTAATAAACTCTCTCTTATCAAAGCAGAACACATATTCAATATAAGTATTTATAAAATACGAGTGCTTATCTCTCTACTCTGAGTAAACGTTTATAAAAACCGATGGTAACTCCTCATTCTCAAATCATTTTCATTTTCAAAATGCGAACTTTAAGATACTTTCTCTTGGCTTTGCTTTTGAGCACGATAAATGCGCAGAACGACATGAGATTGAGTTCAGTTCAATTAAAGTATCTGGAGGGTAAACAAATCCACCGCAATGTATTGACCTGGTCGGATTATTATTGGCCAAATAGTACACTAGTTTACAGTGTTGGCAAAGGAATGAGTAAGTGCTCCAAGGTATTTAAATCACATTGAAATAGCTTCAATCAGAGATGTGCATATAAGCATTACCAATACTTTTTAATTAGCATTGAAAAAAGTAGTGCTAATGAAATGGACATTTTACTAGCATTGACAAAAGTAGTGATAGTGAAAAATTTTTTAATTGGCATTGAAAATGAAAAGTAATTATTTTTTTGGCATTGAATAATTCTAGTGAAATCGCAATTTAATTAGCATTATAATTGAATTTTTGAAATAATTAAATTTGGAAATCTGTTATCTTAAAATTATGTTAAAAAATGTTAAAATTTTTTAAAAAATGTTAAAAATTTAAAAAAAATGTTAAAAGCTTAAAAAAATTTTAAAAATTTAAGAAAAATATTTAAAAATTTTAAAAATTTAAAAAAATTTTAAAAGTTTAAAAAAAATTTTAAAAAATGTTAAATATGAAAAATTTGTTAAAATTTCTCTACTTATTTTGAGTTCTTTGGATTCTTAACATTTTTTTAAATTTTTAACATTTTTTTTCCTTTTTTTTTTCAAATTGAAGCCTTCAATATATGCTCTCCCACAGCTTTCGCCGACTACATGTCTATAATGGCGGCCATGGCAGATATTTCATCCCAAACATGTGTGAGATTCCGACGCACTTACGACCTTAGGGAACCGCAGGTAATTCTACAGAGAACAGAACCTGGTTGTTGGTCCCACATTGGATATTTGGGCGAAAGGCAAACTCTTAATTTAGGTGTTGGTTGCATATCCCGAGGAATTATACAACACGAATTACTTCATTCTCTTGCTCTTCTCCATATGCATAATGATCCCAATAGGAATCAGTTTGTAAAAATCAACTTAAAGAATGTCTGGGAGGAGGAGAAACACAACTTTCAAATTTATGAGTCAAATGACTTTGATCTCGGCTATGATTATGATAGTGTGATGCACTACGGAGCCTATGACTTCTCTAGAAATGGCAAACCCACCATTATCCCATTACAAAAGGGTGTCAAAATAGGTCAACGTCTGGGCCTCAGTCCCAAGGATGTGCTCAAACTAAAAAGAATTTACTGCTCCAATATCTTTTTAAAAATTTAATTTATTTTTAATGATAATATAATATTAATATAATAATAATATGAAATGATGAAAGCTTTTAGATTAAATATTTCTATATTTTGTTGTATGCTGATACACTGAATTAGAATCCATTTCTTGTTTATCCATTTCATTATCCATCCCATACAGAGGACTATCTTTCTCTGAAATGCCCAAAGGGAATATAAATGAATATTTGACAAGCAGTCTCTGATTATATTGAACTCAATTCGATTAATTTGAATTTTTTAAAAGATTCTAAACGAGTTTGCGATTATCTTTTTCAGTCGTGAAACCAGTTATGGATCTCAATCAGACCTGATCAGAGATTACTCACCTTTGCGAGCTACCGCATAAATGCGTTGATTGTGTCTAGAGATGAGAATCCAAACTGCTATTATCAGTATTATCACGGAAACAAAGCAAACTACGATCTCGGTCATCCAATGCCTTAAGAAGCTCATCGCACCGTTGAGTTGATCTTCATCTTTTGGATAATCTTGCATTTGGATTTTATCCATTCGAAGCCAGCATTGGTTGTTCTTTTCAGCATAACCCTCGGTGCAGTTACATTTATTGGGTGCCACACAGATTCTATTCTTGCCACATTCAACTTCACATACGGGCTGACATCCCAATTCCATCTGTGTCTCCTTTTGACTGTATCCCTGGTTGCATATGCACTTCCCTGGTGACTCACAGCGTCCATTGGGGCAACCCTGGCCACAAATAGGAACACATTCATTCCCAGATTCATTCAATTTGTAGCCAACGTAGCATTTACAAATTTCCGGGTCAATACACTCCCCGTTTTTGCATCCTCCCTTACAAACAGGAACACAACTGACACGACAAAGTCAAATAAGTTAAGAATCAAATATTGATTTCAATATAAAACGTACCCATTGCCTGGATAATGCTGAAAATTATCATAGCCTTTATTGCAGCTACAGGTATTTGGACTGACGCACGATCCGTTCCCACAATCTTCATTGCAACTGGGCTCACAGTTTAAACCACTTCCGGAGCCCTTAACTGATTTGTACCCCTCACAGCAATTCCAACTGATCTATTCAAAAGAAACTTTATGAAAATTCCTTTTCTTATGTAAATTTATCGAGCGTTTCCCGTGACAACATAGTAATAAAAAAAAATAAACCAAAGTTTATCAAGTTAAGAAAAATCATATTTTATAAATATGATAAGAAACTAAATACTAAAATCTCAAATAATTCTTTCCGTAAAATTGATTTTGTGATTATCACGACTGAAATCAATATTATAACTTACAATCTCTTTTCCCCTTCTGCGTTCAGTTTTCTTACAAACTCTTGCCAGCATTAAACTGGGAAATAATGAAAACACTATATAATATCGAAGAAGCATTATAAAACGCGTTGTTGTTCAGCCGCACTATAAAACAATACTGAATATTGAATACTGAGATCAACACAATGAGAGGGAGTGCGAAAAGAAAGAGAGAGACAGAGAGAGACAAAGAGAGAGAGAGTGAGATCGGTAGAGAAATCAGGTTCATAGTAGGGACTTTACCAAGTTTATGAATGAAATATCCGTATCAGTTGAATTCAGTTCATATAATTTTCTAGTAATTGAATGCAGTTTAACAAAGGGATTGAAAAATTGCAACTGATAATTAAATGCCTGGCGAAAGTTAAACAACAACTTGAGTTTCTTATCTAAATATATGTATATATTTCAGATTTGTAGGGAACAGAGGTATATTGTATCTTTTACGATGAACATTACTGAGAAAAAAAACCTTCTGAAAGACTCTTAAATACGATTTTTTTTATACAATACATCGGATAAATATAACGTTAGTTATGGCTCATTAAAGTTGCAATCAGAAGTGCAGAAATTTGTATAACGTTTAATTTTACAATTTTCATGTACAACAAATTCATATTAAATTGAGTACCGGGTATCTTATAGTCGGGAACTCGTCTATAGCGTTCTTGTTGTATTTACGATATTTCTTATGGGTTTCTTCTGGAGAATTTTTCCAAGCCCAATGAAATACATATGTACAAATATATTATACACATGTAAATTAAAGTAGGTAAACCGAATACTCTAACACACTTTGTATTACTCTCAAAATAACCTCGCTTGCACAATGGAAAGGCACAGTAAAACCGCACTATTGTGACTAACACATTCAGAAACTTGTAATTAAATCATAAAATCAGCGATTCATAATTGTTAATATTATGAGATCTTTGAATCATACGATCTGACCGCATGACCGCAATAATATATATATATATATATATATATTTATATCAGTAGAAAAATTTCAATAGTTAATAATGTAAAATTTTGGTATTGGTATCGTATGAAGAGATTAAATAAATAAAAAAAGTATTGAGTATTTTGCACAGTAACTAGTTAATAATAACCTATGAATTATTTTATAATATTTTAATTTAAATATTTCACAGGTTTCTCGCTTATCAGGCATACTGTGAAATTCCTCTTCAATATACCCATAAATATTATTATGTATTAATTAATATGTACCTCAGCGTGGACAATAAAACAACTTCTGTTCATAGATTACTTCTACAAAATTGAACAAATACTGAGATTACTTATTTATCTGGTAAACACTGAAGCTTTTTTTTAAATAAACTTCTCTTGTTTTTCTGTACTTTTTAACTTATATTTAGATAAGTTTATTCCATCTTTTTCTTATTTTCACCTTGAAATTTCGATAATTCATAAGAGTTTGCTTTAGTATCAGTAATTTTTCATGATGAAAATATATCTAAAACTTATTCTCCTAAGATTTGTAAAATTCTCAGCTTAAGTTGGAGTTAGAGAATCAACTAAATCACTGTCTACAATCTGCAGTTGAAATGAAACTCTTCAGATGAAATGGTTTTAAAATAAACACAGCATTTGCAATTCCAAGCGAAACAGGAATCAACATTCTATCTCTCTTTCTTTCGCTTTCTTACTATCTCTTTTACACTGCCACCTGACTGTGCTAATCCGCAAAACAAAAAGCCACGCCCAGTTCGCCTCCGGAAAAGGAAGTGTTTGCATTTGCCTTTGCCTGGCACTAAAAATTGAATATTTAGTGGTCGTAATTAAAAATTAGCGCAGCGGCAAAAACAACAACAACAACAACAGTAGCAGCGGCAGCAACAACAAAGACAGTTACCAACAAAAGAGCTCCATGGCCATGGCCATAATCCTACACAGAAAAAAAACCATTCTCAAATCTATATAAGTATATAAAACTCTTTTTCCTTTGTAGACCAAACAGCTAAAGCTAAAAATCAAATTTGCACACAGCATAGATGATACATCGTGCGAAATTCCACCTGTAAGTGTCTCAAATTGAGGTCAGAGGTCATGTAATTGCTTCTTTCTTTCTTTAGATATCTTAACCAAACTTACAGAATATATGTTTGGGACTGTCTCTTACATTCTGAGATAATTATTTTATCCCGGAATCACAGATTTTTTTTTTCTGTGTAGCTATCTTTGTGTATGTGTGTGTATTCTATGGGTGTTGTATGCACACGACGCGTATAATACGAATACATTTTGGCTTTTTAATAGCAACCACCTGCACACACACATACACACACACACTTGCAGAAAGAGAGCGAGAGCGGAAGTCGTAAACATTTAATTTATGCAGGCAATGCATTTGCGTTTTTAGCTACAGCTGAAGATGGCCAACAGGATGGCCAACAGAATAACTATAAGCTCAACTTATCCGTGTGCAAACGCGCAACACGACAATCTCTAAGCCCTTAAAACTAGTTTGATTTAAACGCAGTACTTAGGTTTTAACTGGAATAAAAACTAAGTTTGAGAAACAAAAGAAATAACACAAAGAAATGACAATCGCAGCAACTTAGATAAAATTAAAGAAATTTAAAAAATTTGCTATCGTTTTTAGATGTTTCGTTTAACAACCGAAATTTCAAAAATAAAACTAGGAGAGTTAATAAATAATAGATAATACATAATACAGAAATTATGAATTTAAACATTTAAGCAAATGAAGGAATAAGAATTTATGAAATGAGGAGGAGGAATTAAAATACTGAGAAATAAAATTTAAATTACGAAACATTTCACTCATTAAATGTTAATTTCTTAAAAATAAATACGACAAAGTAATAATGGCAATACTATCGAGTCAACTTATACACTGATAAAAAAAATGTTCTTAAATCAAGATTTTGTTCTCAGAACTAAGAAATTTGGTCTAAAAAATGCGTACATAAAATTCTTAAATTTAGAAAACACATCTTGATTTTAAGAAAATTTCAAATTAGAATAAGTTCTTAGTTTAAGACCAAACAGTCTTAAATTCTCAAACCAAAAATAAGAAAATAAGGCAGGTGTTTTAAACTTTAAACTTATTTTTTTTTTTTTTGATATTTACACTTTTTTGGATTTATTTTTTTTATAAATATTCCGATTATATGTTTTTTCCTTGGCTAGAGCGGGTTTCGATCCTCGAGTTTTTTACCAAACTGAAACGGCGACTCTAACCAGAGCGCCACGGTGCCATTATTGTCATCTTATTAAATATGGCATATTTATATTTTCTTATCAATTTAAGATTTTTAATTCTTATATTAAGAACTGCGAGATTTTAGATTAATATTCTTAGTTTTATTAATTTGGTCTTAAAATGGTCTTATTTTAAGAGCAAAATATTTATGATGAATGTTCTTAAAAAGTTGGTCTTTTTTCAGTGTATGAATATTCTTTTGCACTTTCGGGCAATTTCAGAGCAAGAGCCGATATAATATGAACGTTAAGGCATTGGGTTAGTCAAATTCAAAATGAAATTTAAGATTCAAGTTGCACTTTGGCTCTCTCAAGACAGTACCGAGAGTAAGGACATTATCTTAAGAAATTCAGTTTTTTAATATATATTGTTGGAATAATATAAAGAGAATTTAATGGGTTAAGGCGGCCACTAGAACGCCTGGCCATCAACTTTTTGCCAAGAGCTGTAAAAAAGTCAGAGCGTTGGCCAAGTTTGTGGGTGTATGTGTATATGTGTGTGTGTGTGTCTGTGCGTTGACTTCTCGACTCGACTTCTTGGGTCGACTCTGAGCTCGACTCGATGCGATGCGTTTGTTGCCTGCTGCGCTGCTTATGATCGTTCTAATTTTATGACATTCTATTTTCATGCATAGGCAAAACACACACCCACTCTCTCTCTCTCTCTCTCTCTCTCTGTGTGTGTGTGGAGAGAGAGAGAGAGAGAGAGAGTGCAGGCATATAGCCATTTCATAGTCAGACATGAATGCTGCGCTTTGTTGCTGTGCTACGCCTTTGTTTGTATTGCCCTCAGGGGTAAAGTTTTTAGGATAATAACTTCCTGCGACTTTATGAGCCAAGGAAAAGCCAAAACCCAACAGCAACAGCAACAGTAGCAACAACAACAACAACAATCACAACGTCAGCAGCTAAAGGGAAATGAGAATACTTAAGTCAGAGAGCAGCGTATATGAACAAAAATATCTTAAGACCACACTTAAAGCAGTCAGCAACCAAAAGCTGTAATGACACAAGCTTAACAAGTTATTAATCTCAGTAAAAGAACACTAACTTTTCAAAAAAACTTCTACAATTTTGCTAAAACTTGAAAGCTCCAGGGAAATTGAAAGCTTAACCAGCTTTAAAAACTCTAGAAATAAGCGCTAAGGTCACTGGATTAATCTTGAAAAAAAAATGACATTTGAAATTAATACCTCTCAAACTCTTTCAATTTTAACTCTTTCAATTTCAACTGAGTTCACTTAAAAGCTCTATGCAACCAAAAGCTGTAAACGCAGTTTCTAGTTTAAAACAAGCTGAAGTATTAACATGATCTTAAAGAAAATTCCCCAATTTGTAAGTCTTATACAAGGTATTAGACAGATTTTAATCACTCATTTTAAAATGAGTTGTGCTTTATACAAATTGATAAACTTATGCTTATATTAAAGACATATTATTATTAGTCTATGAATTAGCATTTTTAATATTCAATAAATTAAAAAAAAGAATATAAAATATGAGAACCGTAAAACACAAAAATAATATGTCTTAGAATCATAAAGTTTACTCTATTTATAAGAAAAACTTTTTTGTAGACGCATTTTAAAAACGAAAGATTTAAAAAATCCCATAGCTTAGAATTATTGACTAAAATAAGTTAAAGTTTGAACTCATTTTAACTCACTTTGTGCAGCTAATGTCATTGAAGCACAATCAAAAGCAAATACCAAGACATCAGCACATTGCCACAGCGAGAGCAAGATATTCTCAGAGATTCGCACCCGAGGAAACCACAGAAACTTTTGACGTTGAGGACAACCACAAGGACAAGAAGAAGGCAAAAGAAGAAGAAGAAGAAGGACGAGCTGACGGTGCGAGCATTAAAGACGCCATGACTGTGGGCATAATCTCAGACATAATTACACACAACTCAGGCACACACACACAATCACACACACACGCACACAGACACACACACACACACAATCAGAGTCAGAGACTGACAAATGCAGTCATACATGAATGGGCTGCCAGCTCGCTTGGTTACAGCATTTTTCCTCTCAACCATTTTACAATTTATTTGTTTTTCTCTCACTTTTTTTTTATGTAGTTCAAGCGAAAGTAAAATTAACGAAGCACCTTTAAAGGTGACATAGACATGAAGTAGCAGCAGGAATCGCTCTCGGAGTTGAACTAGAAGTCAGCGTTAGTCATTTCATTAAATTCGTTTGGCAACTTTACGCTACGAAACTATTAAAAGTGAATTTAAAATTAATTAAGCATACGACGTGTTGCCACGCGACGAGCTGCAACAAATGAAAGTAATAGACTAAGAGATACCCTTTTTCGTGTGGTTTAATGAGATTACCTTTTTCATGTGGTTGAGATTACCTTCATTAGACACTCATATATATTACATTTAATACTAAATTAAGCATACGACGTGTTGACACAATCAAATAAGTTCTCTATTTAATGGGAGCTTCTTATATTTTCAAGATATGTAAAATTAATTGAAAGAAATCAGGCAAAAAATTTCGAAATTGAATTTAAATGATATAATTTAATTCTGAATCTAATTAAAACACATAATAAAATCTTAGCTTGTTATATCTTAGTTATAACATCTTTTTAATGTTCAAAGGGTATGAAAATATATTGCATGACACGTAATTTAATGCAAGGGTCAGCTGTTTGGCCAAGTTTTCCAAAGAAAAAATAAAAAAAAAAGATCGCTCTAAAAATAATAATAATAATAATGATAAAAAAAAAGGAAAAAATATAAAAGAAATTGCGTTGGCAATTAAAAGTTTTTCCCTTTTCTCTTCGTAGTGGGGCGCCATACGGCGTTTATTTGGTGCGCTTAATTTGATTTAACGCTGCTCTTTCTCTTTCTTAAACTCTCCTCTCTTTCTCTCATCACTTCGTGCTCTTTGTGTCTCTGCAATCAAATCAAAATGCCAAGTTAAATGAAGCCAAAAGTTGCAATGTGTGTGTGAGCTTTTTTGAAGCATAACTGTGGGCGTCATACATACACACATTTTCACACACACATATATAAACACACACAATCATCCACACCTACACTGAAAAAAAAGACCAACTTCTAAAATCGAGAGCATTAATCTTGAATATTATGTTTTAAAATAAGACCATTTTAAGACCAAATTAATAAAACTAAGAATATTAATCTAAAAATTCGCAGTTTTTAATATAAGAATTAAAAATATTAAATTGTTAGGAAAATATAAATATGTCATACTTAATATGAAGACAATAATGGCACCGTCGCCGCTTCAGTTTGGTAAAACAACTCGAGGGATCGTAACCCGCTCTAGCCAAGGAAAAAACATATAATCGGAATATTTATAAAAAAATAAGTCCAAAAAAGTATAAATATCAAAAAAAAAAATAAGTTTAAAGTTTAAAACACCTGCCTTATTTTTTTATTTTTTGGTTTGAGAATTTAAGACTGTTTGGTCTTAAATTAAGAACTTATTCTTATTTGAAATGTTCTTAAAATCAAGATGTGTTTTCGAAATTTAAGAATTTTATGTTCTCGACGCATTTTTTAGACCAAAATCTTAATTTTATAACATTTTTTTTATCAGTGTACAGAGACAGAGCATCTAGCATCCATTTGGCATTCAGTGGCTCACAGGACGCTTAATACGCGGCTTCAAAACTTTAGACACAATATCGCTAATGATAATTACAAGCTAAAACTTTTGCTACATTCGCTTGTACTTACACACACACACACACGCACACACCCTCAACACCCACCACTATCCATTCCATTATGTGTGTGAGTGTGTTGGTGTTTGTTTGTTTTTCAACTTCAGTTGGCAACACCAAAGCATAAATATAAAATTTTTTCAGTGGTTTACACAAAAGTTCACTACGAGTTGCGGGCGTTGCCAGAGAAAAACAGAATGATAGAGGAAAAAGGAAAAAGGAGAGAGACGAAGATAGAAAGAGACTGAAATTACAAATGTACTTGAATTATACATATGTAAAACATATATATATATATATGCATATATATTTAAATCTACAAGCACAAATTCGAGTATTTTGGCCCATTTGGCTTAACTTTAATATGCAATTCCTTAAATTTTCACATGTTAAATTCTATTTAAAACAAGTTAAAGTTCAGCTTTATTTTGTAAATCGAGTGAAGAATGCATTGTGCTCTAACATAAATAAATAATAGAGTAAACCAATTCGGAAAATTAGAGTAAAGCAAAATGAAATTATTTATTTTAAAGGAATGAAATTTACTTTCTAGGCCGTATCATCATAACGGCTCTTTTAAGGAGTACAGATGACCCCGAAAATGGTACCAATTGATGCCTTTGCCATGGGTGGTATCTTTATATTTTCCACCCAAGTTGCTATAAGGATTAAGGTTAATTAATAGGCTCAATTTAAATACACAATGAATTATTTATTATATTTTACCTGTGGTGACATTCATTATACCACCAGCCGCCAGTGTAGAGTTCGGCACAGTTTTTCGTATAACGATCGTTATCACGATCAAAGGTTGAAAATTTCATGGTATGATGCTGTCTAAGTGAATCTTGAGCAGTTCCATTAGCTTTGCCCAGAGTGTGTAAGACATAAAGTTCATCCTCATCACCGATTGCAAATTTCTCATAAGTCTCAAATTTTTCAGTTCCCTCAAAGTCCTCGAGAACTACGAGCAATTCTTGGCTGTACTCTGCCGTCAGGGCATGAATTTTATCCAAACCCAAGAAGAACTCGCCATCCAGATCACCGAATCCCTTTTTGTACACATTCCAGTTTCTGTAAAAGTCCACACTTCCATCCATTCGATTTAATATGACAGTCCAACCCCCTCCATGAGTCTGTGTATCACAAGTCACTTTAAATGAGTGTTTACTGTATGCTGGAATGAGTATCTCATAGATCCCACTAGGTTTAGAATTGACAGGACAGTTGCTTCGACACAATTACGGCCATAAGATGTTGTCTTGATTAACTCATTGGACAATTTTCCCTGTCGTTCTAACTCCTCTCTGATAAAAGTTTAGTTTGGGATTAAAGTAGATTAAAAAACGTCAGAATCTCACCTTAATTCGGTTATTTGGGAACTAATCGAAAGAAATGCTTTAGTCTCGTTAAACTCGGCCATCTGAACAGAATCAGAAAGTCTTGTGTATGTATTTATTATCTTCCAAAAAAACTTTTTAACAAAGTAAAAGTCTAGTGACGAAAGTCTTTCCCTGCCCCAAAATTTCTGATATCCCATTTTTGTGACGAACGATATTAAACTTAATATATAAATAATTATAAAATAAAAAGTTTGGCATTCGGAACATTGCGCATAAAGATCTTGATTCTGTATACCTAAAAATATAATTTTAATGCGCAGTGCCGAATGCCAAACTTTTTATTTTATAATTATTTATATATTAAGTTTAATATCGTTCGTCACAAAATGGGATATCAGAAATTTTGGGGCAGAGAAAGACTGAAACTTTCGTCACTAGACTTTTACTTTGTTAAAAAGTTTTTTTTGGAAGATATCAGAAATTTTTGGAATTTAATATGATTCTGACAGTGTAATTTTGCTATAAAATTATCAAAATGCTTACTTCAAATAAAAAATAAATAGAGCAGCTATATAATATAGTAAACCGATTTTATCCAATGTTTGTCAGGATGTATAAAACCAACCCAGATGCGTATGTTGACAGTGTGATCAAGATCTGAAAAAACAACAAAGTTTTTTATACTAAAACTTGATTTTTAACCGATCGTTCCTATGACAGCTATATGATATAGTGGACCGATTTGAACTAAATTTGGACATAATGTGTAAGACTAACTTAAATGCATACTCTGTCAAATTGGTTGAGAAACCTTAAAAAACAAAAAAGTTGTTCATACTAAAACTTGATTTTTAACCGATCGTTCCTATGACAGCTATATGATATAGTGGACCGATTTCAACTAAATTTGGACATAATGTGTAAGACTTACTTAAATGCATACTTTGTCAAATTGGTTGAGAAACCTTGTTGAAAAACAAAAAAGTTTTTTTGTACCAAAGCTTGATTTTCTATTTAGTACCATATAGTAAATAGTAAAATGTATATATTCAGTTTATCGTTAATATCTTCCAAACCTTATGGCTGAGACACATGTGTCATATATCAAAAGACGCGAAATTTTATATGTTACAACATATTGAAATTTAATAAAAATCGTCGGAACCGTTTTCTAATAAATCGCCAAAGTTTAAGCTAAAAATTCTTTTTTCACCTGTAGCGTTTTACCTGAGCACTTTGCAAAAAAATATTCAAGGCACGTCTGAAAGCCCTCTAATATACCTTTCTAACGACATATAGAACACATCTCTAGCTTTCTTGGATTGGAAGCAATGGGTGTTTCAAATTTATCACGTTTTAGCTTTTTCCCGCTAAACTAGCTATTTCCCGCTAAAGTCGTAGAACAAACATTTCTAGATTTCTGATAAGAAACAATTCCTCATCAGAAAAATTTAGCTTTTTCAGCGCCTTCGTACAAACAAACAAACAGACAAACAGACAAACAAACTTTTTCATCTCATTTTGAGAAGGCCCTTAAAAACTTCAAATTAATATATCTTTTGAACCAAATGTCGGATTGAAATGATCAAGGTATCATTCGACGCGTATTTTTAATAAGAATTTTTAAAAATTATAAAATTTTACCAAAAGGCTCCAACGGCCCCACTAGCTGCAATCATTAAAATTTGGCCCCTCCCACTTACACCCCCATATCTTACGAACCAGGTGAGTTACCAAAAGTCTTAGTATGCACTTTTGTTAGGTAAAGTCATACCTTTCGATCGGTATATAACTCAATCCGATCGGACAGTCATAGCAAATTTTCCATTCTGCGTGTATATATTGCTAGTCGCCTTTTGCACACTATGTGTTGCTTTCGTCACTAGCGCGGACTGCCGTCCGCAGTGATTAATATTGTGCAAATTATTTTCAAGAACATTTTGTAACTTCAGTTAACAAAATTCCGTAGAAGACTGAACTGAGAGATCTCTTTTATTCCGATTTTTTATAGAAAATGCAAGTGTTTCTTATCATTTGTCACCTTACGATAAACAAAATTATAAGAATCTAGCTATGAATGGAGAATCAGATCGCTAAGCTGTTTAAACATAATTATATATTTGTATAATGTGCTTAATTTGGGAATTGTTTTGCTTATCAATTCGTTTCCAGCTTACAGCTAATGAAAAAGTTAATTGAGTCAACAATAACAATAATAATAATATTTATAGCAATAATAGGAGACTTATGATTTGTATCTGATTTTCAGACATTACCTATAGACAAAGAATTATAAATGTTTTTTCTCTAATAATGAAATGTCTTCGATTTTAAATTGGGAAATAATACTATGAAGTTAATTTAAATTAACTCGGTAGGTTAGCAAGCAATATAGAGAGTTTATCATTTGTATGATTATTTTCACAAAGTTATTTGAGTTCGAAATTTCATAAAAATAAATAAATATAAATGTATATTTTTAAAAAACTTTAATTTTTAATTAAACAGACATTTCTTGTCAAAATCTATTGAGATTTGACCAAGTTATGAGCGTTTCTCCCAAAAATGTCAAGAGATAGGAATAAGGGACGGAAAATAATCGTAATTGATCAAAAATTCCAGAAAAAATACCAACTAAAAGAACAAGTGCAATTATTTTTAAATATACCATACATTTTGTATTTGTGCAAACGGCTAATAGAGTTTTATTTAAGAATTTTTAAATAAAAAAAAATAATAGTTTTATAGACATTTATTCAAAAAAATCGTCAAAAACTCTTATAAATGACTGAAAAAATAAAAATCAACAATAATAATTATATTGATTTTTTTTTTAAATTACAAATAATTCTTAAATTTGATTTATAAAATAAAAGTTATTAAATAACCATTAAAAATGATTTTCTGTGACCGACCATATTGAATCACATCCTTTTAAATATCATCGTCATCAAAAACTGCTATTATTTTTAGTGTCATTGCTAATTAAGCCTAAGCTTTAATAAATATGTGATAAATGACAGATTATGCTTACAAAGCCGCATCCCTTATCAATTTTATCAGATGTGTGGCAACTTTAGATATGAATAAAATGCTAATACCCTACAGGACTTAAGCTCTATATTCATAAATGTGTCACACAGCATTTGAAAAAAAGCTCTCGGTATGATGCATATCCGGGAAAATGGGCCGAGTCTCAAATTCGCATTGACTCCTTGTCAACATATCGTGAGGAAATAAAAACTCATTAGGTATCCTTTAAGCCACTGCACTATGGGGTGTTTGAGAGATCTTTTTGGCATTAATTAAACTACCCAAGATATTTAGTTGCGTTTTTTTTTCTAGTATTATACATACCCTTAGAAGTATTTTGGAAAAGTGAGCGTGTCACACATCCCGCCCATTATTTGTATTATTTTATTT
The DNA here is from genome assembly GCA_035042165.1 of Drosophila kuntzei. Lineage (NCBI taxonomy): Eukaryota > Metazoa > Arthropoda > Insecta > Diptera > Drosophilidae > Drosophila > Drosophila kuntzei. Next base: position 945,698 of record JAWNLU010001430.1, read on the forward strand.
TTTAATTTTTTCGGGTGCAATTCAGTTGACATAAACAATTATTATTTAAATAACATTTTCTAACAATATATATTATTAGCAATTAAATAAATCATCATTTTTTGATACAAAACAAATGGCCATTGAAAATTGTGAGGTTACATACTGAAAAATGTAATTAATTAATTAAGAATTAATCACTCTACAACATATGTAGATATAGACATTAACTTGACAAGTGCTGACAATTTTTTTAGCTCTTTGCTTAGTTTAATTTTCCTTTCGAAAATTATTTATTGACACCACTTGCTAAATGTACAAATTATTAAGAAGACACGCACAAAAACAACAAAATATCAGTTGCAACATTTAGTACAATCCCGAATTGTTAACATCCAATACAAATTAAATATTTTTCATGCAATTTTCATTAATAACTATTGATTATAAATGCACAGCCTTCGGTTGAAACAGCTGACTTTAACAGCTGCTATCTTAACATTGGACTGTTATGTTAACATTTCTGTTATGGAACATAACAGATTGATGAATTTATAATGTGTGTTCGTGAATTTTCATACCCTCGAAAAATGAATTAATGCCAAAAAGATCTCTCAAACGCCCCATAGTGCACTGTAAGCTCAATAGCTGAGTTCCTGTGTTCAATACTCAGTCTATACCACACTTTCTCTCTCTTTCACTCCATGTTTCTCCGTCTCTCTCTCTCTCTCTCTCAGTCTGTCTGGTGATAAGTAAGTTCAGAGCTCGAACAACGCGGCGCTAATGAAGTGCAAATTGGCTAATGGGGCGGGACGATGCGGCGTTGCGTCTAATTATCAATGAGGGTGACGCATGTCGTAGTTCGAACCACATTGGCGACCCACAATTGAGGCCCACATTGAGACCCACCGCAGATAAAACATTGCAACAGCGATTGCGAGAGCGAGACAGCTGGTGTTAGTGTGCGAGCGAGAGGGTCAGAGAGTTTTATGTGAAAACTTTTGTTCATTTCATGGGCAAAACTTTAATGGATTAATTTACCAAAACGTTCGTGCTGCAGGAAATTGAAATAGAAACATGGCAAAAGTGATAACAGAAAGAGACAGACAGATGAACGAGTGAAAGAGAGAAAGGCATGCTAGATTTATGGCAACGCTTGTGATCAGCTGCATTTGAGCTAGAAAAGTACTCAAAATGCCAAAGGCAAAAGTTTTATTAACTTTTTGGCAAGTTTTTTTGCACTCGATGCCTTCCAGCAGAAATCATGAATATTTTATTGCTCATTTTAATGCGTCGACAGCAGGCAGTGATATGTATGTGTGAATGCTGCCTTTTATCAATTTAATTTAATTAAAATTAATTCACCAATAATTGACTTTTAACGTACAATCATTTATATGAGTAGCCCGTTGCGACAGTTCCGCAACTCAATTCACAATACTCCATTTCGAAAAATATGCATCATTAAAAAATTACGATTTATTTAATTGTGCGATTGGAGAATGAAACTGAAACTGAAACCTCACAATCAGCGCAGAGAGGGGATAAATGTAAAGTAGGAAAAGGCGCCCTGAAGTATCTAAAAGGAGAAAAAAATATAATGAAAAGAGTGAGTAAGGAAAAGATTGAGCAATCACCTTAATGACAGACTGCAGACTGACTCGAAAGTATGTTAAACCCGTCAAATAGAAGGGTTTATAATTAACCTCAATTGCCAAGACAACGACCTTCATCAATCGCAGTTTCTCACGAGAATTCGTGGAATAATAAAGTACTTGTTCCCATTGCGATTGGTAGTACATAGTACTTAGCTTATCTGTCTGTAAAACGATATAGTTAATAAAAAGTCAAAGGAACAACTAAAATTGTGGAACTTGAACGCATAAGAAGATAACACAGAAACACATTTAGCGAGAGTAAATATAAAATAATTTAAATTAAAAAAACCTAACGAATTACGGAGTTTTCATTTTTCGGAGTCACAAAACTAGGCTACCATAAATTTATTTCAACAAAATGATTAATGATTATCAAATTTATATACAATAAAAAAATGTATTTCAGAATTCATTTGAGCATATTTTATGGCGTTTTGTACGATTTTAAAATGAATTTAAATTCTATGAATTCTTAATTTTATCAGATCTTTATACATTTATTTTGAAACCAAAATTTTTTTTCAGAAATATCGACAGTTGTTTTTAGACATTTATAGAACACGCTAAATAAAAAAAAATATACCAAAAAACAAAAAAAAATTATATTATTAAATTATAAATGAATCAATTGTTTATCTACCATATAAGCCAAGTTGGAGCCAAATTGACCAATTGAAAGCAGCTCCACAGTTTTGGCAGCAAACCATAGGGGATACATATAAGTTCCCGATGGACTCTGCAATTAATCAAATTAAATTTTCGGTAACTCTTTCAGACACACACACACACACACACACATACCGCATAGGTCTTAAAGCCCAAAGCACAAAGCAAAATGGCGCTAAATGCAAACATGATGAAAATCTGCAATGTGAAATGCTGCTCCAACTGTTCACTGAACCGGTTCAGTTCCATATTCCGGCGTATCGATTGAACCAGAACCTCACGCATTTGTTGTGCCATATGAGGACGTTGATGAGCCTCTAGAATTTGCTCTATGGACGCATCCATATCACGTTGCACCAAATGGTAACGAGCCTCCAGGTGACCCATCAATTCACAGAGCAATGCAGTTTCGCCAAATGACATTGTCGTTGTTTGTAAAGCAACCCAGACAGTGCTCAATGTCAGAGGCACAAATATGTGAAGTGGTTCAACATTGAAGGGCAGAATCATTGGTAACAACAACTCCTTACGTCCTTTGACCAGCATTGAAATGGGCCACAAAACGTAGCCAGAGACGGCGACCATATAAAGTCCAGAAACGAGTCGATTTAATCGCAATTTGAGTTCAATTTGTTGAAAGACTTCAGGTTCCTTATAGCGATCCACATAGATGGAGCTATAGAACTTGCCAAGCACCTGTCGAAGTTGTTCTCTGTGCCACAGGACATGCAAACTGCGAATTTGACTCTCCACGATGATCAGATATGTTGGCATCCCAGACATCACATCATTCACATCTGTCTGAAATCGCATATAACGCAACTCTGCTTCACTGTGGACCATAAGAATTATCCAGCCCAGCAAGGCGAGAAGGTAATCAAAGCGTCGCCAATTGGATGAGGTACTTTTATCCAAAGGCCAGAAGATGTGATTGAGACGAAACAGCGATAATGGCCAAGAGAGCTTGACCCGTTGGTCATTGGCCAGAAGAGGCACGTAACGAACCATTTTGAGAACTAAAATCGACTTCGGACTGGACATTGGCTTATATACCATATAAAACATTGAACTCTACTCAATCTATATTTATTTGAGTTTTTCCATGCGTGCAACAGCTCAATTAAATTATTATTCCTTAACAGTACAACGGAAACAATTAAAAGTTGACATTTTAGCTAATTTAACATATAAATATTTGAGTGGATTCTAAACTTGGTAAAAGAGAAATAATTCCTTACATGAAACCTCCATTTATTCATACAAATTAATTCATTCAAAGGCGTAATTTTATTAAAATATGAGCTGAAATTAAAGACTCTTAATCAGCGCATCGAAGTGAGGAATGTAAAGTAGGAAAAGGCGCCCTGTAGTATCTACAAAAGAATAAAGGAAAATGGAATACTTAGCATGTAATTGACAGACAGGTAGTCGAGGAGAGAAAGCACCTTGATAACTGTCTGTATGCTGACTTGAAAGTATGACAGCCCCGTCAAATAGAAGGGTTTATAATTAACCTCAATGGCCAAGGCGACGACCTTCATCAATCGCAGATTCTCACGAGGATTTGTGGAGTAATAAAGCACTTGTTCCCATTGCGATTGGTAGTACATGGTACTCTGAAAATCTGTCTATAAAATGAGTTAATGTTAAAAAAGTTGAATTACAGCCATATGCAATTTGTAAATAAAATTTTGAAATATTGAGGAAAAAAATCAGGGATCTCACATAAGAATTATGAGAAAAAAAATGATCTGGATGAATAGGAAAATGTTAGATATACTTTTTCGGAATGCAATATCCTGGAAACAGGATAAACTTTGATTTTTAATTATAAAAGTTAATATTAAATCTTGATTTTGGATACAGAAAAATTTTTTTTCAAATAATAATTAAGTTTGAATTTTTATTTAAAAAACAAAAAATTATGAAAATGAAAAATAAAAATTATTTTTCCATCTTTAAGATAAATATTATTTTTCAATTATTAAAAGAAAAATGATCTTTCAATTTTTATAATAAAAATTAAAAATAAAAATTATCTTTAAATTTTAATAATAAAAATTATAATAAGGTTCCAACATATCGTACATGTATGTACCGAATCTAATGCTAAACTACAAACCAGTTCAAAAAGTAATTAACAGACTTACAGATCATAAACTCTACTCAAGATATTCATAAGTGAAATACAGATATCATTATCAATATTTAAGCTACCATATAAGCCAAGTCGGAGCCTAGTTGACCCAGTGAGAGTAGTTCCACAGTTTTAGCGCCAAACCAGATAGGAAATATGTAGGTGCCCGAAGGACTCTGCAATGAATCAAATTAGAGCTAATGCGATTTTAAGGTACATAACTCTTTCTTCACACACACACACACCGCATAGGTCTTAAAGCCCAGGGCACAAAGCAAAATGGCGCTAAAGGAAAACATGAAGAAAATCCGAACTGTGAAATGCTCCTCCAATTGTGCAATGAACCGGTTCAGTTCCATGTTCTGACGTATCGCTTGAACCAGAACCTTACTCATTTGTTGTGCCATTTGTGGACGTTGTCGGGACTTTAAAATCTTTTCTACGGATGCATCCATATCACGCTTTAGCAAAACATAACGACCACTCAAATGGGCCATCAATTCGCAGAGTAAAGCGGTTTCTCCAAATACCATTGTGACTATTTGGAGAGCAACGTAGACACTGCTCAATGTCAGAGGCACAAAAATGTAAAGTGATTCCACATCAAAGGCAGGAATCATTGAGAACAAATAGTCCTTGCGCCTTTTGACCAGCATTACAATTGGCGCGAGAACATAGCCAGAAACTGCAGTCAAGTAGAGAGCAGACACCAGTCGATTTAAACGTAACTTCCACTCAACTTCTTGATGAACTTGTGGTTCCTTATGCCGATCTACGTAGATGGAGCTGAAGAACTTGTGCAAGATTTCGTATAACTTTGTTCTATGTAACAGGACGTGACTACAACGCAGTTGTCCCTCCACAAGGATTAGATAGGTTGGTACTCCAGCCAGCAAGAGATCCAGATTATTCGTATGGTAACGCAAATAACGCAACTCTGCATCACTGTGGATCATAAGAATTGTCCAGCCCAGCAAGGCCAGAAAGTAATCAACGCGTCGCCAATTGGATGAGGTACTTTTATCCAAAGGCCAGAAGATGTGATTGAGACGAAACAGCGATAATGGCCAAGAGAGCTTGACCCGTTGGCCATTGGCCAGAAGAGGCACGTATCGAACCATGCTTAAAACTACAGAAGTCTTCCAAAGGAACAGTGTCTTATATACCATCCACTTGTAGTGAAACTTCTCTATCTCGAACTCTAACTCGGTTGAATTGAAGATGATTTCGACTTGGCCAAGTTTCACTTTATACATATTTATAACTAACCATTCTCAGGAACTTCACGGTGGAGACAGTTGCTCAACTTTTTAATGAGCTCCCTCCATGCGTGCAATTGCTCAATTAAGTTATTATCCCGAAAACAGAAGACTAACGGAAATACAGTTGAAAGTTTAATGGTAATTTTAGCTAATTCACAATGTAATCGCTTTGTCCTTAAATATTTGAGTAGATTCACAACTTTGTAAAGTCAACAGCAATTGTAAACATTAGGTAAATGAATAACTGAGAAGACAACTTTCCACTGCAATTTCAATTGAAACTTTTTCATCGGGGAGCTACAAATTCTACAGCATAACTTAGGCATAATAATATTAACATATTTAAAACTGAAACGACAACTTTATATTATAGATACATTCAAAAAAAGAGTATTAGATGAGATCATCTATATGAAATTATTTAGTACAAAAGTACAAAACTAACTAAATTTTTGTTTAGTGTTTTTTTTCTGTATTTGTTTTATATTATCCTAACTCTTCATTATTTCTAGTTTATATTATCGCGCTAGTCACAAATGTTCGCAATAAGTAATTTTATAAAAATTAAATAAACTATGTTAATATTTAAAGCATTAAGTTCAACATAATTATAAGCAGCGATTAAAACCTTAACCGAAACCGTAACCTTTAACCCATGAAAACCGATTGAAATTTGTAACCGTAACCGAACATATTTTTATCCACTGTACCGAAACCCATAAACCGAAATAACCCGGTTACTAAACGGTTATTTATAAGGGTTAATTTCGGATCTGGCCGTCGCATATACTGAACAACTTTGATACCTTTGAACTGCCATAACTTTGTCAACAGTCAATCAATTTTCATACGCAATGTAAATTTAAGCATGTTTTCACCTCAAAATTCGTTCTGCATTTCAATTTTGTTCAATTTGAAAATTCGAAAATTTCGAATTTTTTAGAAATTTTACAGTGTTACCCCTTATCATTTTTCGAAAAATTACGAAATTTTCGAATTTTCAAAATGAAAAAAATTTAAATGCAGAACGATTTTAGAGCTAAAATAATGCTCAAATTTGCATTGCGCATGGAAATTGATTGACTTTTGACAAAGTTATGGCAGTTCAAAGTTATTAAAAATCAGTAATATCAAAATATTTGAAATTATCAAACCAAATGACCAAATGGTCAACTAAAAACCTTATTTTTAAACCGAAATTATTTTTAAACCGGTATTTTTAAACCGAAACTTATAAAAAACCGATAACCATTACGAAACCGATACTCCAAGATATTGCATAACCGATAGCAGAAAACCTTAATGAAACCTTAACTGAAACCGATATTCGTTTCGGTTTTAATCCCTGATTATAAGTATAACCTTCTTACTGACTTCAAATAAACCAGAAGTATATTTGGTTTAATAACTTAATTAAAACAGATAGAAAGAAAATAAAACGTATGACCTTTTTAGCAGCCCAAATATTCCTTCGCATACATCTATTATTTTTAGCTTTTCCACTTAGTATTTGAAACATTGCTATTCAACAATACCCTTTAAAGCTTCGCTTATTGCATAGTTTCCACTCTTTGAACCTTCTTCATTTATGCGTTATTGTGACATTGCAAAAAGTCAGTTGGCTAATTCATAAAAATCAATTAATTCAAACTCGCAACACAGCCATTTGTTAGATCCAGCAAAAGCTTACAGCTTACAGTATCTCCTCTCTGCCACCCGCTGGTTACAAACTCGCTGCCACATTTGCGGCTTGGCTGCAGCAGATAGTGGCAACAGTTTGTGTTATGAATATTTTAAGAGGCCGTCAAGCAACAGCGACAAACAACACAAACAACGCAGCGGGGCAAAAACAGCGACAAAAAGCAAGTCGAAAGTGCAGTACTCTAACCAACCCCCTGTCCTCTTCTTCTTCTTCTCCTCCTAAACTTGCCACTTGCCCCATTACAGCTTGCCACAATGCCGTGTCCAGTTTGGAGCTGCAGTTTGTTCGCCACATTCATCTTAATTTCCTGTCACGACAATGACAACGACGTTCTCCACTCTTGGCCATTGGTCAGGCCAAGTGTGCGTGTAGCAACACTATCCCCGCCCCCCTTACACCCTCCTTACCCCTCCATTTACCCATCTCTGCTAACCTCCCCCTCTTCATACTTTCTAGCAGTCTGTCTAAGCAACAAAAACAACACATTTCACTGGCTGCTGATTTTTAGAACCTGTACTTTATAACAACAAAGGGTCTATAAAATTTCTCAAAGAAAAAAGAGGCACACTGAAAAAAAAAGACCAACTTCTAAAATCAAGAACATTCATCTTAAATATTTTGTTCTTAAAATAAGTCCATTTTAAGTCCAAATTACTAATACTACGAATATTAATCTAAAAATTCGTAGTTCCTAATATAAGAATAACAAATCTTAAATTGTTAAGAAAATATGAATATGTCATATTTAATATGAGAACAATAATGACGTAATAGGCGGAGGGAGGCGTGGCAGTACCGAGTATATTTATTAAATCAAAAATAATCATCTTGGATATTTAATTTTTAAAATACGACCAATTTAAGAGCAAAATACAAAAATCAGTGGTATGACAATTAAGAAATTTTCTATAGTTCAAAAAAAAAATTGAAATCTTTAATTGAAGTTTTTGTGTTAAGACATAAGAAATTCCATCTATTCAAAATTTTTATCAGTGTATACCTTGGAGACAGTTTGGTGACAATGCTTTTTAGTATTTGTTTGTTTTAGAAACTAACCACGCCCCCTACGCTTCGGAAAATCGAAAAAACAAATTATTTAAGCGATTTCAAAGAAAGACCCATTAAATTTAGGCACCCATTATAAGTACGATCGGACAATAAACTCGGATTTATTTTTTTACTCAGATTCGGGCCAAGGTAAAAAGAAGAGCACACTGACTCCGTGTATCTTCTTGAAAAAGTACAGGGTCTCTCGCAGTCGGGTTCTCTCAAGTGTATTCATTACTACTAGTTTTTTTGTGAGCACTTTTTAAGCCTTTTGTGGCAACTGTTTCCACTGCCTTTGGTCTGCACGTGACAAGGGGGTGAGGCTGGGGCAGGGGCTGGAATTGGAGGTGTGTGAGTATGAGTGGCAAGCTGTGTCTAGTCCTGTCTGTGCACGCTTTGTTGTGCCATGTGGCATGGCATTGTGGCAATGCGTGGTTCGAGTTCATAGCGATGCCGAATGCCATCAAACGGCAAAGGGCCAAAAGCGTTTTGTCCCGGCATAAACAACGCACAACTGTGTGAGTGTCTCCCCCTCTTTCTCTTTCCCCTTCTATCCACTCTGTTCACCATTGCCAGTACACACTGTATGCGATGTTATCGCGTGCCACAGGATATTGCACTCTAAGCCAGTAGATGGCGTCATGTAAAGCTGGACAACATCCGATTAAAACTTTACGATGTGCGTGTATCCCAGTCGACTCTCCCTCTCTATCTCACTCTCTCTGTCTCTCTCTTTCTCTGTCTATGTATGTGTGAGTGCGTTGGTCAGCAAGTGGATAAATTCTCATTTACTGCTCTTTTAAGCATGTTGTTTTTGTCGCTTTCTCTCTTTTTGCTTTGCTTGCCAGCTTGTTACGAGCATGTTGCCTTACAGCAGCATAGGGTATATTAATTACTTGACAAGGCTTGCAATGCTTAGAACTAGATACAACAGAAAACATAAAGTTTATATATTCTTTACAGTTTTCTACTAAATTTCAATATACTCTTCTCAGTATGAAGCATTCAAGTAACGTGAGGAAACTATTCCTAAAATATTGAAAATATTTAAAATTGGATTTTATTTTAAGCTCACAATTAATCTATCTATTCAAGGTTGCAAATTCAATTTAAATTTAAACTTTTTTCCAAGAATAAACTAATTAATATTTGAATTATAAATCCGAAATATACTCGTAAATCACCTAAAGGTAAATTTTTCTGAACATTCTGTTTATATGTATAAAATCTAATATATAATAAGCTTTTCTATTATCCAATCTATTTTATATTTTCAAGCGTATTTACTCTTCGTCATTTGCATATCTGTTTGTGATAACTTGTTTAATATTTTTTTTGCTAGATGCGCCCTCTGTTGGCCAGTTTCAGCATGTGTGTAAATTGTCCACTCGTTATGTGGGTGTCAGAGGCTGAGTGTGTTAGGGGGGGTGGGGATATACCCGGTAGGGGGTTGGGGTTAGTGTTTGGGGTAATAGCGCGGCATGTTAAACTGACCGCAAGCATTGTTTATCATTAAGTGTGCCTGTCCCACTGTCCCTGCGTCTCATCATCCCACTGTCCTTATGTCTATCTCTGGTTTGGCCTGAAGCCTTTCCTGACTCGTTGCCACATGTGTCACATGACATATGCTGTAACCCCTTTCCCCTTTCCCCACCCCTATACCCTTCCCCTCTGCAACTGTCCAAACATGTGTAACGCGGTTCTGTCTTCTTCGTGTTTCAGCCACGTTCAGTTAATGGAGCCGTTAGTCAGTCCTTGTCCTTCTTTCTGCAAACCCTAAATGAAATGACGGGCTCAACTTTAAGCACTCGAACATTAAATAAAGGAAATAAAATAAACTGCAAAGTTTTTAGGACAGCCTCTACCCCCAAAAATCCCTTTTTCAAAATATAAAAAAAGAAAAATATATAGAATTTCAACCCTCGATGAGTGCAACGAGTGCATGGAAAACTTTTGTAATTAGGAAGCAATGTCGGTCATTAGTGCCAAGGGGGTTACAGGGTATTCGGGGGGGTGGTCGCACCACTGCAACTGCGGGTCCAAATGGCTGTCGAGAAGATGATGCCACAAAAACGCGCCAGCAGTCAAAACAATAATGCAAATGTGCATTTAAAACAAGAAAAAGACTAAAACTATTTTCAAACCCACGAACTCGCAATACGCTTGATAAATTATAGAAAAAAAACTATGAAAAACAGTTGAATCTATAAAACTCAAAGTGAATTCAAATCAACTACCGATTGTTTATTCCAAAAATAGTTTCATAAAATATTTAATAAAATTACAAATCTCAAATTATTTAACTTGAACAGTTTCAGTGGGTTGCAAATTTAAAAGGTTAAAAAATTTCCTAGTGAGACATTTCGGTGAGGAACTTTTATTTGTGCATTGATTCACGGATTTTTAAACTACTTATAAAATATAATTCAAGATATACCTGAACAATTAAATGATTAAAAACAATTTTGATTGCTAAAGGAAAAAATATTACTCTAGGAACAAGAGAATGAATTTAAACCATTTTTCATTTAGAAACTGATCCCTCAGAGTAGACAAAAAATTAGAAAACAAGAGTAGAGTTCAGAAAGATAAATCTTTCGTTTATTTAAGGTAAAGAATCAGTCTATGATATAGTAGATATGCCGAAAAAAAATAAAATAGAACAAAGAGATGCGGAGATGGCAACCGACAACGCTGCAAATAGGAATTGAAAAAAAAAATCAGACTTAAAGGCGCAGCAGGAGTAAATTGAGGAAAAAGAGAAGTTGAAATGGGAAAAGGGGCCTGAGGGGCTTGAGGGGAGGGGGTGTGGCAATTGGTAGAGCATCAAACGAAATTTTAATAAAGTTTGAATGCAAAAGTTTCTGATTTGAAATGCATATAAAAGTTAACTATTTCCGACGATGCTACGAAAACTGCGCTGAATGTGTGTGAAAAGTTTGTTCTGCATTTTCTTCTTTTTCTTCGATTTGTTGTTGTTGTTTTTGCATTCACATTATGCCGATCAGTGGGGAGCAGGGGAGGATTGAGGCATGCCCCCCAAACAAACAGCGGATGTGGCAACCACTGGCCACGCCCATCGACTGACGAGAGGCGCCGCCATCGCCGTCGTAGTCGTCGTCGTCTGTCACTGAGGCGCGCCAGGCCATGGTCATAAATTAAAGGCAACAAACCGAGTACGGAAGCAAGTCGCAAACGGACGAGCCAGGACACGAGGGGAACAAGAAGGGAGAGGAGCAGAGGGACAAGTGGATTTGCGGCCATTACATCTTTGGTGTGGGACAACTGCAACTGAGCCATGGACTCAACATCTACACTGAAACAAACAGACAAAACTTCGAAAATTAAGAACATTCATCGTAAATTTTTTGTTCTTCGAATAAAACAATTTTAAGACCAAATTATTAATGCTGATAATATTAATCTAAAAAACCGCAATTCTTAACATAATAATATAAAAATAAAAATCTTAAATTGTGGCTCTCTGGTTAGAGTCGAAGCTTTACCTAGAAAACAAACGCGGGTTCGATTCCCACTTTAGCCAAGGGTCTATAAATAAGAACATTTATTTTTGATCTTAAAAATTAAGGAATTTTCTATTAAAATAACTTAGATTTAAATAAAATGTTTTTAAAACCAAGATGTTTTTCCTAACATTTCTAACATTTTAATTTCTCGACCCATTTTTTAAAACAAAAATTCTTAGTTCTGACACCAAAATCTTGACTTTAAGAACCTTTTTTTATCAGTGTACAGTCTACAACAGACTGGAGCACCGGAAGCTCAAGCTGTGCTGTTGTTAAGTAGCCTCGAGTCAACGTCGCGTCCTGGTTAACGATCAACTTGTAGCAACTGGCCCCAGGCCGGACTTGAAGTTTTTTCGATGCAGCTGCAACGGATGGAAGTGTTTCATTCAACCAGCGAGTGTACTACTCTCTATCTCTTTCCCTATCTCTTCCTATCTGTGAGTGTGTGGAAAGTGGGAGGACGTTTGCTTTTTCAAATCCGGGACTTGTTACCATAGCATGTGGCTGGAATATTCATCTTGAGATGCAGCCACAATCTCTTTATGACTATTTCATTGCCAGTTCAACAGATGTTTTAGTGTAAGGTTTCTCTGGTAGATACCTTAAATTTTTATTAAATAAATCCAGTTCTTTTCCATAAGTTCTTTTGCCACTTATACCATATAACAGAGTTTTTACATTTAAATTGTGTTTGCAATTGTGAAATGAAATAGTATCTATAAAATAAATTTAGTGATAAATTGTTGGTATTTTTTGCTGTACATTTAAATTTAATTTTCCACTTTCTGGATTAATATTGAAAATATAAAAGGATTTTAATCAGATTATTGACTTGATTATCAAATAATATATATTTTTAGATACACTGATAAAAAAAATGTTCTAATATCAAGATTTTTAATATTCCGATTATATGATTTTCCTTTGGATAGAGCGGGTTTCGATCCCTCGACTTGTTTTACCAAACTGAAGCGGCGACTCTAATCAGAGCGCCACGGTGTGTCTCCATATTAAATATGACACATTTATATTTTTTTATCAATTTAAGATTTTTAATTCTTATATTAAGAACTGCGAATTTTTAGATTAATATTCTTAATTTTATTAAATTGGTCTTAAAATGGTCTTATTTTAAGTACAAAATATTAAAGATGAATGTTCTTGATTTTAGAAGTTGGTCTTTTTTTCAGTGTACTCGTAGCATAATAATAACGAACCTGTAATTTAAATTTAGCAGCAAATTAAATACATTTTAAAGACTTTAGTTTTTAAACAGTGTTTAGTTAAGTAGCATATGTTTTCCCATTAAACCTATTGCTAACTGATATCGAAAGAACATTTTCGACAGCCATACAATACTAATAACATTTAAGATTTTTGATTAGAACACCTCAATTAGACCGCGATAAGCATGCCAAAAGGTATTCGCAATTATGGTTCAATTAATCTAAATTGTAAATTCTAGTGGATTAGTTGAAAATGTACAGAGCGTGGAGTAAGTTTGTCTTTCTGTTGCTGGGTTGCCTGTGGTTGGGTGTCTCTACTGCACCACACAACATTCTTCGGGAAGAAACTGATCCGGAGTTGACAGCGGGTTACTTTCAGGGTGATATGGACGTGGACTTTCTGCGTAATGGCGAAATAGCTCCAACTCGTCACTGGCCGAATGCCACAGTCTACTACAAAATCGATAAGGAGTTCGGTGGGTGCTTAAAAAATAAATATCCATAATTTCCAATTGCTTAATAATTGTGTATTTTAGATGCTCCGTATGTGACGTATATTGAAATAGGCATGAAGTTCATTGAGCGCGTTTCCTGCATCCGATTTATTCCTGCCACTCAGGACACCTTGGACTATGTGTATATTATCGTCTCCACCTCGGGTTGTAGTTCCAAGGTTGGCTATCGTGGCGGTGAACAGACAATTAAATTAAAGCCCGGCACTTTGGATAGTGGTTGCTTTAAATTGGGCACCATTCAACATGAACTGCTTCACACCTTGGGCTTCCATCATCAACAATGTTCCCCGAACCGAGATGAGTTTGTCAAAATTATCGAAGAAAACATCACCGAGGGAAAGGAGAACAATTTCCAAAAGTATGAGGAAGATCGTGTGGGTGATTTTGATGTGAACTACGACTACGGTAGCATTCTACACTATAGCTCCACGGCCTTTTCCAAAAATGGTCAGGCAACTATTGTAGCCGTGGATCCAGAGGGTCAAAACCAAATGGGCCAAAGACTCGCTCTAAGTGACGCAGATGTGATTCGTCTGAATACCATGTACAAATGTCCATTGCAGATTTAAATAAAGTGATTAATCTTCATTTTCAGTAATTGAAAAAAATGAATTGCAAGAGGAGCGAAATTTATGGGGGAAAAGAGCATTAAATTCAGAAAGATTTTAATTATTTCATAAAGAGAAATATCATTGATGGAAAAAGTCTTTCACGTGGAAATTAGTCAAGTAATTAAAATACTAGAAAATTGGGAATGTAACGAGTCTTATCAAAAAAAAAAAATTTATAAAATCAATTAAATCTATATATATATTTCTTTTAATACTTTATTGAGGCTCTAAGTACTTAACAAGTCTTCTATCATTTTATGTATCATGCCATATTATCTATCATTCCAGTTTATCAAATATTCATGCTTGTCTTTCATTAAGAAAACACTTTCATTATTATCGCAGTTTTTTTGGCTGTAAAATCAGAGCAAATTGGTAGCAGCTCCCATTTGTTGTTAATAAGAGTATTCCAGTCGCTCAGCTGTGGAGCAACACCTGAGTCTACGTTCAAATTGGAGGCAAACAAAGAGGTCTCCTCTGGCCCCCTCCTTATCGGCCGTTCCCACAACCCGTTTGCATTTCTTCCAACAACTGTTTTCGATAAGCTCCAATACGCTTATCTTATCGCACTGGAAACTTTGCGCTACAATCAAGAAAAAGGTCGAGTATTTTCGAATAAAGTGGGCACTGCGCTGTTTTATTCATTTATTTCTTTATTTATTTATTTATTTATTTATTTATTTATTTATTTATTTATTTATTTATTTCTTTATTTCTTTATTTCTTTATTTATTTATTTATTTATTTATTTATTTATTTCTTTATTTCTTTATTTCTTTATTTCTTTATTTCTTTATTTCTTTATTTCTTTATTTCTTTATTTCTTTATTTCTTTATTTCTTTATTTCTTTATTTATTTATTTATTTATTTATTTAATTATTTATATATTTATTTATTTATTGTTTGCTTATTTATTTATTTTTTACTTTATTATTTATTCATTTATTTATTTATGCATATATTTATTTATTTATTAATTTGTTTATTTATTCACTTATTTATTTATTTAATTATTTATTTATTTGTTTATTTATTCATTTATTCATTCATTTATTTATTTATGCATATATTTATTTATTTATTTGTTTATTTATTTACTTATTTATTTATTTAATTATTTACTTATTTATTTATTTGTTTATTTATTCATTTATTCATTTATTTATGCACATATTTATTTATTTATTAATTTGTTTTTATATATTTACTTATCTATTTATTTAATTATTTACTTTTTTTTTTCTTATTTATTTATTTAACGTCGACTAAAAGTACTCAGCAGAGAGAAAAAATATTTAATTAAGTTTTAAATACAATTATTCAATTAAAATATTAAAAATCTCAAAATTAAATTATATTTTAATTTTTTTTCATAACGGAAAAAAAATGTAAGTTTAAGTTTAAACTTAACCAAGACAATTGGATTGTGGCTAACTAATAAGCCCTATTAACTGGAAGCAGCGCCACCCTTAGTCATGTTTTTTTGGAGAGTAAGGTGCAAGTTTTCCCCATTTCAGTTGTTAGTCGACAATTGAAAGGCGGCGAAGAAAACGAAGAAAACGAGGGCATTTCAAAATGCCCATCAATTGAGTGAATCAACATAACAACGCCCAAACATCGATGGCACTACAATGTGTAATTCAACCTAAAATGTGGTTAGGCCTCAAGCAGATATTACTCTATGTGGGCCTCCTGCTCTGTGTGGTCCTTCAGGTCTGTCGCAGTAAAACCCAATTACAACTCAACTGTCCCAGTGTTTGTCATTGTGATCTACACGCTCATCGAAATCGGGCGATATGTAGGTGAGTATTCAGATATACTTATATACATGCAGAGAAAGAATTACTTTTACTTTCCCCTCTCTCTCTCTCTCTCACTCTCTGTCGTTCTCTTTGTCTCTATTTTACGTAGCGCCAAACGTTTGATAAGCGCCAGCATTGAGATGCCCAAAACTGTGGAATTGTTGGACTTGAGCTACAATGATATCACCAACATTGACGCCGATTCTTTTGAGGTGAGTTTTTTAATATTTGTCAGCATTTATACCCTGTAACTAAAAAGTGACTCAAGTTGGGAACTCCACTTCGCATTCCACATTATTGCAATAAATCTGTTAAAGCATTTCATATCAAAATTCGAAAATGAAATTGCTGCAAAGATCCCTTTTTAAAAATCCATTTAAAAAAATATCACGTTACAAACTATAGAACAACAAAATCGGTGAAGAAAATCCTTATAAATTTTCCGTATAGATCTGGAAAAGTTAATTATTAAGCAGATCGAATGTAATAAGAAAACTTTGTTAACATATTTTCCCTTGTGGGTGTAATTTTTCGCATAAATCTTGAAAATTGAATTTAGTGCAGATCAGAAAAATTGTATAGGTATACAAGATTACCATCTATTTTTCAGGGACTAGTATAACTGTCATTTTTAATGGTTATTGAAAGACTTTTATTTTATAAGGGTTAAATAACCATCAACATTTAATTTTAATTTAAACATTATTAACTGAATGCAATGTAAATTAAAAATACAAAAAATTGAGTATATTTGATTGCACTTGTTCTTATAGTTGATTTTTTTAGTAGAATTTTTGATCAATAACAATTCTTTTCAGTCCGTGGTATTTTTACACCTACTAGGGAAATATTTTTCAAATAAGATATATTGACAGAAACTAAAATTCAGATAATATTCCGGTACAAGTCAACCATTAAACGATCAATCACTCATCAATCTATCTCACAGACCACAGTGCATCTCATCAATCTGACGCTGGCCCACAATGCGATCCACACGATCCATGTGGATGCCTTTGTGGAGCTGCGTCATCTGCGCTCGCTGGATCTCTCCTACAATCGATTGGAGCAATTGGATGAGCATTTGCTGGAATCCAACTCACAGCTAATGCATCTGAATCTGGAGGGCAATAAGTTGGGGACACTGGGCGATGCTCCACTGCTGAGAAGTAGCTCATTGCGTTCCCTCAATCTACGCAATGCACAGATCAATCAACTGAGCACGTCACTCTTGAGTGGATTGACAGAGCTACGACAGTTGGATGTGGCGCAGAATATGTTGATTACACTCAGTATCAATGCATTCCATGCGCCACGTTATCTCGCCTCGCTCAACCTCGAGGAGAATCCACTTAATTGCGATCGTGCGTTAATTAAGGTCGCGACTTGGTTGAGGCTGAGGAGCGTGGCTGTCAGCATGAGCGATTGCCTGGAGGAGGAGAAGCCAGAGACGCATCCACTGGATGTGGAGCTAGACGTGGCCTCTGATGAACCACTCAAATTTGAGAGAATGGAGCATTTGGATGCCAGCAGCAGTAGCAGCAGCAGCACTGATGAACCCAAGCCTGTGGCATCCGTTTGGCGTGAGTTGCCTGATGAATCCGATGAGGAGGAAGAGGAGGAACAACAACAAAAGGATAAGGATGAGGCCGATGAGCTGTCAACACTTATCGATGTTTGCGAGGGCAATCGGGAACAACTCTGCCTGCGTTATCGCAATTGCCTGGAGCGTGTCAGTCACGAGCTGCTCGCCGGTGGTGCAGCTCAGTCCCCAGACCACCACCAGGTGGTGCAGGGTACGCACACCTTTGACGAGGATGATGTGAAGCTGGCCTTTGCTGTGGGAGCTGCCACTGGCATCTGCATGGTCATTTTCATCATCAGCTTCGCTTTGTGCGTGAAAAGCGGCTGCGAATTGCGAAAGAAACGACAACAAACCGCGGATGGCGATACATGTGAGTAACAGCAACACTGAATGTTGAAACTTAAATACTGGATTAATCTAGGCAAATCCTAAAGTCTACATTCTATTAAAAATTTAATTAGCTAGAAACAGAGAGAGCCTTAGCACAGTTGTGCCATACTTTATACTATTAATCATTAAGTTAACTCATTTTAATCACCCAAAAGTTAATGAGCTTACATGTGCTTTTGAAAGCTGTTTTTTTGAGAGCAGAGAAAAAGTTTATTAATCTCGCTTAAAACACATTAATATGCTTTTAGGACTGTTTCACAGCTAAATACACTTTGAGAATGCTACAAAATGTACTTTTATGGGCTGTAACTTATTTTTAATTTTTGTATCCTTTTTTTTTAAAGGTTTTCCCACTCAATGATACTTTCAGCCAGGGATTAAAACCGAAACGAATATCAGTTTCAGTTACGGTTTCGGTTATGCTACAATTAAGGCTTTCGGTTATCGGTTTTGCAAAATCTTTGAGTATCGGTTTAGTAACGGTTATCGATTTTTTATAAGTTTCGGTTTAAAAACACCGGGATGGTTTCGGTTCACAAAAAAAAATAAAAATTAAGGTTTTCGGTTGACCAAAATGAGAAGCTTTATTCAAAGAGCATTAAGTCTTTTTTCATAGACTTAATTACATTGCGCATGGAAATTGATTGATTTTTGATAAAGTTATGGCAGTTCAAAGTTATCAAAGTTGGTCAGTAGCTGCGACGGCCAGAACCGAAATTAACCCTTATAAATAAATCGGTTACTAAACGGTTATTTCGGTTTATGGGTTTTGGTACAGTGAACAAAAATATACGGTTTCAGTTACGGTTACAAATGTCAATCGGCTTTCATCGGTTAAAGGTTACGGTTTCGGTTAAGGTTTTAATCCCTGGCTGTAACTTATTTTACATTTTTGTATGCTTTTTTGAAAGATTTTCCCACGATTGCTTTAAGTTTATCAATGAGATTTTCAGCTATAACAATTAATCACTAAGTTCGATGTTTAATTAACTATCTGTCCTACTCTTTTTAGCCACGCTGAACTCCTCAGAGCAACAGCTGCCCACAATTCACACCTGGTCGCCTCCGAGGACACGTAATCCACGTCGTTCCAATCCACAGCGTGCCCGTAACGCCCCATCGAGGGCTCTGGTACGTCAGCCCTATGGGCCGGAGGATAACTTCGTGTCGAGACTGTTTGGACGTCCGGCAAGGCATCAGTACTATCGAGCCATTAATCAGAATACGGCGACTCTTATTAGACGTCTAAGTCGAAGCAATCTATTTAGTAGTCGCGATCGGGAACCAAGTAGTCCCGAGACTCCGCCCGCTGCAACTTCCAGATTCTATACGGATGTTGTAGAGACTGGAACAACACGACCGGAGACGCCTCCGCCAAATTATGGTGATGTGGTGGTCATCGAGAATTGTGATAACAAGTAGAAACTGAGCCTATATAAAAAATACGCTAACCAAACTAGAGACTAGCTAATAAATCTTTAAATACGATTTAAGACAGGAACATCTTCATATACATAGTTGATTCCAGCAACATTTCTTTTTCCCATTTCCCCGTTCACATACAGAAATATCAATTGGGGATTCAAAAATGTTCTTCAGCTACTTTTTTCCTTTATGTTGTTTTTGTTTGCTGGTTTGGTAGAATTACTTTTACACGACTGCAACAAATCGCAATAAAAACTTTTGACAAAACTATCAAAGTTGGCATGAAATGGGAACAGGAAGAGAGAAGACTCTAAAATTGCCACAGCCAAATCCCGCCAAGCTCCCACACCCCCTTCTCCAACAAAAAAGCCGAAGAAAAAAAAGAATTTAAGTAAGAAAACTTTACACACTCAAATAAATGCTGAAGCGTGTGCAAAAGGGAGCAGGAAATGAAGAGGGGGACACCCGGGCTGAACGGATGTAGCAAGACAAATCGAAAACGCCACAAAAGAAAACAAAAATCCCCTGAAAACCCCTTTGAAAAAAAATCGAAAAAGCTCCAGCGTAAAATGGGCAAAACCCAACAATTTGCACTGTAAAGCAGCAAAAGTGTCTCAAAAGAATCAACCACCAAAACTAACCAAACCACCATACGAAAAAAACCAAACAAAAAAATGTTTGCAAAAAAACCGCAGTCAAAAGTGCTGAGCTATAAGATACCCTTTAGCCAGCTCTAAGCTCTTTTTAAGATCCAGCCTTAAATTTAAACAATTAAATTGATCTCTGTTCATTTAAAATAAACACTATGAAGATTAATTTAATAGGTAACTAATGTTTATTTTTTGATCGTAATGATATTTTTAGGTCAGGTACAGAAATAGAATACAAGGTAAGTACACCAAAGCTCAAGACTTTAGCTTCGTTTCTTTTAGAAAAAAATAGCATAAATATAAAAAAAAAATTGAAATGGAGACAACTAATGATGCTAATCAAGAATAAACATACTATACTTTATAGAGTGCACTCAACTATCAAACCCAATCATTGACTATATTCAATAGGTATCCAAGTAAAAAATTATATATATAAAAAAAAAATTAAGAAAAATTTGAACTAAAAGTGAGTTTAACAAGAGTATGTGTGATTACACTGAAAGAAGTGCTATTGCTTTTGCCCCTTCTATATAGGGAACTCAAATGTGTTCCAACATTAATTAATTAAGATATTAACTCGAAAATAAGGTTGCTCCTATGTTAATGAAATATTCAAACAATCGATGAATTAAAATATTATTCATACTAGCACTAATCGAAGCTAGATTCCACAACTTCGTATTCTTAGTATTAAAAATTAGTAAGGGATATTTATATATTAATTTTTATTTTAAAAATTCGACAAAATTGAACATTTTGTTTTTATTTTAAATAACATCATGAAAAAAATTTTTCAAAATGTGAAATTGTATTACAATTTTAAATTTTGATATAAACAGCTAAATTAATTATTAAAATAAATATAAAAAATTTATAAAGTTATAAGGTAATTTAAATGCTCCAACATTTGTTGCTAGGATTGGGAAAAATCCCGAAAAACCCAATCAGATCAATGTATAACAGTGCTCGATCTGAAAATCATTTTAATGTTTAGCAAACTTATTTCTATTGCTGGGAAAACTGAAAAACTAAAAAAAGTTTTCGTTGGCAACATCGCGTGTTCCCTTCTTATTGTTGTTGTTTGTCTGAATATCGCTGTTTGTTGTTTGTGGCAGCTTTCATTGCACTGCGCTGCACAGCGCAACACAGCACAGCAGAATACAGGACAAAAGTTAACGTATCCTGGGAGCAGCGAAGTTGCGTTGTCAACAACCGAACACAAAAAGTGGAGGCAACCGGGTGAAAAAACGCCCTGCAGGAGGAAAGGGACTGGGAGGATGGCGCTGCACTGTGGTCCAGAATCCAAAAATTGTGACAGAAATTATAATAATGTAGTTACAGACTTGAAACTTAGTACACTTTATGGTCATACCATATGTAAAATCTGAGAAAAAATTTGGACCGATCGAGCCACGCCTTCTTCGCCGCCCCATATGAGGAAAAGTGAAAAATATTTCGAAAAAAATCTAAATATAAAGCTAGAGACTCTAAATTTTACATGAATCTTAGTTGGGCTAAAGCAAATTTTATGTTTTTAATTTGACCTTGTATTCAACCCCCTCCCCTTATGGTTATAAGAAGAATCCGATTTTTCAGCAAAATTTAACATCTGCAACATGTGTTTTTTCAAGAAAAGGGGCAAAAACGGGCAAAAAAGATTAATACCATCTCATTATATACATATTGACGATTAACATTGCGTTAATAAAATTAACAAACCACAAAAAGCAATCATACTTTTCTTCCACGGAACACAACAAATTTTAGGTTAGAATTGCTAAAAAACATCACTTTACAAAAGCACATGTAACAAAGACAAATCACATAAAGCAAGTAATGCATAATAACACTTATAATATAGATACCTTCAACTTCATTTTCCATTTTGATTTGCTTCAAAATTGGACGTAGTTTTTACACAACAGCGATTTTAAAAGTGCTCTAGTTGCAACACGAACAAAGAGAAAGCATGTGGTAAACTACTCGTTGACTTTTAGGGCTTCGAAAAATCACAGGGCTGCAATTCAAATTACAACGCAATGATTTTCGCATGCCCCAAAGAGTTCTCTATAGGAATAAACTATTGTTTTTGCATAACTCTTAAAAAAAAAATTAAATTTCTGTCAAAATTTCTGGCGTCTGAACCACAGTGCGCTGAAGGGGGAAGAGTTGAAAAGCGTGAAAAAATATCTAAATCCAACATTAATGAAAAACTTTTTGCATAATCCATGACGCCGACAATGGGGGTTGGGGGTACTGGTGGTGCCAGCAGGTGGTGCCAGCAGGTGGTGCGAAACCAAAGCCACCGAAATACCAGAAAAGCCAACCAATGCCATCGGCTGTAGACACTAACAAAATGCAGTCAAGTGAAATACTTTGAGCTAAGCAACCTCAAAAAAATGCAGGTGAATCTATCTTTTCCCTTTCCCTCTACCCAAATCTCATTTCTCCCTTCTGTTGAGTGAATCAAATGCAAAGAAAATGTAGAGAGAGAGACAATTTTGGGTTGTGGTTTTTGGGATTGAAGGGCAAGTAAAGCGGCTTAAAAGGTTTTGAAGGTTATGCTAAAGCCAACTCAAAATAAAAAATGAGTGCACTCTGAATAACTACGAGTATTGATTGCAAGTTATATTTATAATATAACTGGTAAAGATTTCTTTAGACGATACAATTAGAACCTCAATTTAATAAAACTAATTGGTAAACCAATTTTGAAATTTGTGTGAGCTTATAAATTGAAAATTTATTAATTAGAGATAGTATAAATTGTAAATTTAAATTTAAAAAAAACAAAACTCTGTGAAGGCTTTTTAAATATAAGCAAATACATCTTGTTTAAAAAAAACACTATTTTCCTTTAATTTAGCTACAACTGAAGCCCGAATTTCAGTCAGAAAAAATTCGCTCGTTGAACAGATTAAATTGCTATTTAAGCGCCACACTTTAAGCTAGTGTCATTGAATTATTTAGGCACATTGACTGGCTGCTTAAATATGTATGTTTGAGTCTAGCAGACAAGTCTGATAAACGCCATTTAAGTTGCGTTCATTCCTCATTCATATATTCACTGAGCAAACCTGACAAATCTGGGAATAAACTTCAAAGCATTTAACAGTTGTTCACTGACCAGGCAAAACGCCCAAGCTTCAATTCCCTACACTGAAAAAAAAGAACAGCTTCTTAAATCAAGAACATTCATCTTACATATTTTGTTCTTAAAATAAGACCAATTTAATACCAAATTACTAATACTAAGAAGATTAGTCTAATAATCGAAGTTCCTAATATAAGAAAAGGAAAAACATATTAAAGGAATATTTATGGAAAACACCAAACCAGAAAAAAATCCAAAATAAAAATATTATAAATTTAAAACCGGCCTTTATTTGTTTTTCCTTGCCTTGAGTATTTAAAACTGTTTGGTCTATAAATAAGAACATTCATTCTTATACTTATATTTGTGGTCTTGACACTATAATTTTTAGTCTTATTTTTAAGAGCTTGAACTTATTTAAAATATTCTTAAAATCAAGATGTGTTTTTTTTAAATTTAAGAATTTTAAGTTCTCGACCCCGTTTTCAGACCAAAATTCTTAGTTCTGAGACCAAAATCTTGATTTTAGAACCTTTATTTTTATCAGTGAAGCTCCCATTTCCCCAGTTACCCATAGACAGTTCCGCTTACTCCTCTCCTTTCGCTCTAACATTGCGATGTAATCTTCACAATGCCACAGCACAGTTTTAATTGCTGTGACACTGCAGATGCGGCTGACTGGAGTTGGAAATTGGTCAGAGTAGATAAGGTAGTAGTGGGAGGAGGAAGAGGGTAGCAGGGGAGGTAAGGAAACAATCTTTGTTAGTGTAGTTGTTGTTTTCTAATTTGATAAAGATAAAAATCATTTTATAAATGCCGACGACGTTGCCGTCAAGTGTATGCTCCTGACAGCCGTGTCCTGGGCAACAGGATCTACACTTTCTCTAGTCCGTTCTGTCTCTATCTCCCTCTCTTTTTCATTCTCGCTGTTCGCCTCTTAATTGAATGCTCATTTTAAAAGAAGCAGCAGCAGAGTTGCCAACGTCCAACGTTGTCGACTTTAATTGCATTTTTATTTCATTTCCCAGCAATTATCGCCGGTTCGTGTGCAAATTTATAAGCTCAAGCTGTAGTCGGTAGTCTGCTTGCCACACTTGCCACACCTGCCTCACCTGCCACAACCTGTCGCACAACCTGCAACATCCTAAGCTGCAAAGGTCAATCGTCGTGTATCCGCTGGTCAGCTTAACTCTGTAACTGTAGCACTAAATATCTAAATGTGTGTGTGTGTGTGCAACTGGTTGTACATTGTGGTGTGTGTGTCCTGCGTCCTGTCGTAATTAAAGGTGGCTCTTGGCCAGGTCAGAACTTGGGCACGTACTTCAGCAACTGCTTTCAGCTCTGGCTTCAGCTTCGATTCCGACTGCGAGACTTACACAGAGCGAACAAATCAAGTATTTCTTATTTAAACCCTCTCGATTTCTCACTAAGAATACAATTACTAAACTTATTCCAGGTAAAATTTAAAATTTTAATAGTTTCATATTTGATCCAAATCTACTTAAATTTTTCAGTGACCATCCAATAATAAAACAACTTATACAAATCCTGTAGGTTTAGCCAAATCAAATTAAATCATATGATAAATATTTTCTTAACATGAATATTTCAAAATATTTCAAAATAAATTTAAAATAACAAAATAAATTGAAATGTTTTTATTTCATAGTTTCATATTTGATCCAAATCTACTTAAATTTTTCAGTTGACCATCCAATATTAAAACAACCCATAAAAATCCTTTAGGTTTAACCAAATCAAATCAAATCATATGATAAATATTTTCTTCACATGAATATTTAAAAAAATTTCAAAATAAATTTCAGATAACAAAATAAATTTAAATTAATTTAAAGTGTTTGTCACTTTGTTTTAATATATACATGTTAACTTTGACATCTTAGTTAAATAATATTATTTTTTATTTAACTGTCATAACTTTTCTATTTAAATATTGTATTAAATTATTAAATTATGGATTTATATATATATAAATAAAGAAAAAAACTTACCATGAATACCATATTTGTTGTCTGAAAAATATTTAAAATAGCTCGATTAATGATTTTACAAACTTGTTTTGTGAGTATCAGTTCTGAACTTGAGTTTTAATCTTAATGGAAATTTTTTCAATTTTTAAAATTGTTTAAGAATTCGTTTGCTCATGTTTAGTGATTGATACTTAAGAGACGTGTGGATTTTAATAATGACAAATAATTTTACTACGACTTTTTTCTCAATGTGTAGGTCGAGTCCTTGTTGTTGGCCACATTTTAGTAATATTTATAGTTGTTGCTGCGCTTTGGCATTGGTCTTAGTGCAAGTCCAAGTTGTCGTTGCCAGTTGTTAGCAAAGCAATTAGCATGAGTTTGTTATTGCAACACGGCAACAGCAACAGCAACAATAACAACAACAATAACAACAGCAAGATGTCCTGGTTAAAGGTATAGGGAACAACAAGGATATTCAAAGCTGCCCCTCTCAGCACATGCTGAAAGTTTTACGTTCAACTCCAGGCAAACCAAACCCTTCCCTTTCGCTCCCTACTATGTAAAAGACCCTCTCGATCCTAAATCCCAAATAAGAATTTAATTTATTTACTCTGTTGCATGGGCAAAAGTGTTGGCAAATGGCCATGTGGCATTTAACTCTTAACAACAAATCAAATGTAAGTGAAACTTGCAACTAGATAGGCAAATACCTCAACAGGATCCACGTGAAGAACAAAGGGATTTACTAAGTAGCGTAGAATTTAATTATTTCAGGGAAAACAATCTTAACTGATCTACAAAATATTTGAGTCGAGCTTTATTTAATTGTCCCTGATCTTAGATAGAAAACACAATTCGGCACGATGAATATATATTCCAGTTCGGTTACTATCAGGGGTGTTCCAGAAACCAACCAAAAATGTATTACTAATGTTAAATGTTTTACATTTGTGGAACTTCACTGTATAGTCATGTATCTTGTGTTTCATTTATTTACTAATTCTAATGAAATTTTCAGAATTTTTACTTAATTAAGCATGATTTTATATTGGGTAAAATTGGCTTATATTTGATATGAGCATAAGAGAATTTAATACATATCACAAGAGTTATTTTATATTCTCATTTTCATATTTTCTTGATTTTTTTGCATATAAAAAAATTTAAAAAAATAGATTCTTATATTTTAAAGAAGTCTAACTTGAGATAACGATTTAATATTACTTTAAAACTCAGCAAAAATAAAATTGTACACACTAAAACATAAGAAATGGTTTTTTTTTAAGTTTAGATTTTAATGAGAAATTGTAAATTACAACTTGTATCTCTCTGTCCTGTTAAGGAATTTAAAAAAAAACATTTAGTAGAAAGATTTATGTTTTATAACATACGATATTGTTTTTGATATAACTTTTGCTTTACTTTTTGAAGTAAAAATAGGAACTGAAAAATCGGAAAGTGTAGCTGAAATATTTTTGCTTAATATAGACATGTTTTCAAAAGGTTGGTGGTTTTTATTCAACGTTTTCACGAGTATCCAGACAGACATTCAATTAACAATACTACGAATATGCATGTGTATTAACAAGTGGTAAAGGTTCGTTTAACTCACAATTGTTGCCAGTTTTCAGTTGGCAGTTACGAGTTGAATGTTGGCCGTTTTCTGTTGCCTGTTGCTTGGAACGATATATCCCCGGTGACAGTTAATTTTTAATTTAATGCACATAAACTGGGAGCTCGTTCAGTTACTTTGCTCGACACTCTTAATGGCATTTTGGCCCCATTTCAATTTACATGTGAGCCAGACACACAAAAGGACACGCGGACACACACAACTACAAAAGAAGATACACAGAGAGAGCGAGAGAGAGGGGAGGGAGAGAGAGAGAGAGAGGGTCAAACTGCCGTTGGCAGCATTTTACACGTGGCAGCTGACAGGTGCGAGGGTCGCACTAAAGTTGGACGCAAGGACACGTCGCTTGTCGCCCTCCGTCCGCCACGTTTTCCTTTCCTTTTCTCCTTGCTTTTTACCTGCCAAATGTGCCCGGGGGACACTTTTATTTTTTTTTAACTCTGCACTAAACATTTGCCTTCAATTTCGCTGTCAGTTTTTTTATATTTACTTTCGCCCCAAACTTGTTTGTTATTGTTGTTGCTCTCTCTCCCCCTCTCTCTCTCTCTCTCTCGCTCTCTCACACACATTCGTCAATGTTTGTTGTGAGTCTGGTCTCTCCTTCTACCCTCTGCTGTTGGCCATTTTAAACCACTTTTAATGGCTTGTTTTGTGGGCCAAGCTGTTGACTGATTGACTGGGCTCTCTAGATGAGTTTGACTAACATGATATTTAGCTCGTTATTCTGGCCAACTTCTAATTAACACATACAACTAACTTTATTTTTCTGCTTGCCTGCTTGGGCTCATTAGCTGCCATTTGAATTTTTGCATTTAACATTTTCCATTTCCATTTCGTTTGCTCAATTTCATAAGCAATTGTGCGCATTTTCTTCTTGTTGCCCATCGTTCCGCTCTACTCTCTTTGCCTGTGCCTAAATGTATGCAGTACACTGAAAAAAACCAACTTCTAAAATTCAGAACATTTATCTTACATATTTTGTTCAAAAAATAAGACCATTTTAAGATCAAATTACTAATACCAAGAATATTAATCTAACAAATTGCAGTTCTTAGTATAAAAATATAAATCTTAAATTGTTAGGAAAATATTCCATTTGAGAACAAGCGTGGTTTAACAGTAAAAAATATATAAATTTCAAATTCTGCCTTATTATTTTTTATTGTTGACACTTGAAAATATAAAAATTTCAGATCTTATTAATAAGAACTTGGTCTTTATTTGAAATGTAACTTTAAGAATATTATATTCTCGACACATTTTTTTGACCCAAAATTCGTAGTTCTGAGACAAAAATCTTGATTTTAGAATCTTTTTTTATCAGTGTAGTTCAAGCCATGCTAATATATGCCACACACACACACACGTGTGCACACACAGATTTATGAATTTGAAATGGGCGCAAACGAAGTTGCAGCAACGGCGCAAACGAAGTTGCAGCAACAGCGCACAAAAGTATGCAACACAAAAGCAAAGCAAAGTTGCACGCTTTTCCCTGCACTTTCCACATCTCGTTTTCCATTTCCTTCTTCATCTTTTTTTTCGCTTCACTCGCTCGATTTGTGGAACGTTTGTGGAAAAGTTTGTGCACC
Source organism: Drosophila kuntzei (assembly GCA_035042165.1). NCBI lineage: Eukaryota > Metazoa > Arthropoda > Insecta > Diptera > Drosophilidae > Drosophila > Drosophila kuntzei. The sequence goes on from JAWNLU010001430.1 coordinate 974,194, forward strand.
ACAAACACACACACACCCACACCCACACACACACAAGACAAAGCTGCAGCTGCAACATCATCCATGTCACAACGAAATCTGTAAGCCCTTTGAATTCAACAATCTCTATAGTATAATAGATTATTCATTGTAGTTATAATTAAAACTTTAAATTATTAAAAGTGTTTAAATACAAATGAATTATTAAAATATTATTTTAATTATTATATTTTATCCTTCATCTAAAATAAATACTATAAATTTGTCAGTAGTTTTGATCTATCACATTCCTGTTACATTTTAATTTACATAAAATTATTTCCAATATTTATAAATTAATGAATACCCATTTCTTATAATACTTTTATTTTATCGCACATTAAAAATAATTCGAATCCTAAATCAATAAATTTAATCTCTCTTTCGTCTATTCATTTTATTTTAAAAACTTTAAATTATTAGTTTAATTGTTAATTTAAAATCGTAATTTATAATTCTATCTTGACTGCTAAATTTTATTTTTTGTATTTAAATTAATGCATAAATATTACTGAGCTTTTATATATGTTATCCTTTAATAAAAAGATCATACAATTTGAAATAATTATTATTTAATATAAATATAAAAAGGATTCCTTTTTATATTCTATCAAGTTCAAATAAAACATATAATCGAAAATAATATCGATTAAAAATGTTAGAATGTTATGCAAATAAATAATATTGCCATAAATAATATTGTAAATTTTTTACGAAAGATTTCATGGTGAATCCCAAAAGATAATCATATAATATATTAAATTTCAAGTATATTTCTTTCTTTTACTCCCAACATCTAAAATCTAGACTTCTAAAGGTCCCTAAAGTATGCAAAACTATCCATTAAATTCAAATTAAATCTATTTCTGTTTGCTCCTTTTCAATAGATTTCTCTAGAGGAAATCTTTTTTAATTTTCCTGTCGATCAAATTCAATCCCTATCAAATACCATGCTTAACATGCAACTCGACAAAGTTATAATACCCCAAGCGGCACTCACAACATCATGGATGAAAAAACTGAATCAGTGTTAGATTTGAAGTTGAATACGTCTGATTTTGTGTTTAGGCCACGTTTGCAGGGGCATTGCATAGAGGCTAGAAACGTGTGAGAAGTTTCAAGTATTCCGTATGTGGTTGGTGATTGCATCATAAATCCATTTGGCCAGAATACACACACACCGACACACACACACACACACACACAGCAGCAGCCTCAATCTCAAACTGTTGTGCGGTCGAGTCAAATGGTCAAGTGCCTGATTAGCCTTTAATTGGCGGCCCTTTGTTAATTTAGACCGGCGACTGTCGACTGGTGACTGGCGATTGGACCTTTACCCTAAAAGCAAATACGCACAAATTTGTGTCCTGGGACGAAAGTAATTACACGGTTTGGTTGCACAGCGTCGTCAGCGTCGCCAGTGTCCATTCAATTTGCACCACCCGACCACCCGAATCGCATTCAATCCACCACCCAACTGGACATCTCTTAGGTCTGAAGTGGGGCGTGTGCTTTAACGGTTTTGTGCTAATTTCCGGTGCTCATATTTGGCAGACAGCAACAACAACAACAACAGCAACAGGAGCATCAACTGTTGTTGCATCCACATTCAAAGCAACAAACAGTTCCAATTGCACCACATCCTGTCTGGGAGCCAAAGCAATTCAATTCACCAATTGCAGTCTCAACGGCACAACAACAAACGAATTCATATACCAATTGTATACTGATAAAAAAAAATGTTCTAAAATCAAGATTTTGGTCTCAGAACTAAGAATTTTGGTCTAAAAAATGCGTCGAGACCATAAAATTCTTAAATTTTGAAAACACATCTTGATTTTAAGAACATTTCAAATAAGAATAAGTTCTTAGCTTAAGACCAAAAGTCTTAAATTGTCAAACCAAAAATAAAAATAAGCTGTTTTAAACTTTTTTTTTTTTTGATATTTATACTTTTTTTGGATTTATTTCTTTTTTATAAATATTCCGATTATATGTTTTTTCCTCGGCTTCGGTTTCGAGAGCCCTCGGCTTGGTTATCAATCTGAATCGGGGACTCTAAACAGAGTGCCACGGTTTCATTATTGTCTTCAAATTAAATATGACATTTATATATTCCTAACAATTTAAGATTTTTAATTCTTGATTTAAGAACTGCGAATTTTTAGATTAATATTCATAATTCTATTAATTTGGTCTTAAAATGGTCTTATTTTAAGAACAAAATATTTAAGATGAGTGTTCTTGATTTTAGAAGTTGGTGTTTTTTTTCAGTGTAGTTGTTCTTGTTATTGCATTGGTATAAAACAACAGCAACAAACTGTCGTGAAAAGAGACGCACCCAAAGACTTGTAAACATACTAAATCTATTATCCTGTCAAATTGACAAAACCCGATTCTTCATATGCCTACTGACAACAGGCAAATGGCAAACATGGCGGGTACTCACTATTAGGGTACTGAAACATTTTGAATTTTTCGAAATTTGAAAAAATAATTATAGAAAGAAAGAATACCGAGACAAATTTATTAAATTTTATTATATTTGCTTGGGGTTTTATAACCACTTTGAAAAATTATGAGCTGCTTTGGCTTCAACCAATTTGAAAAATAAAATAAAAAGCATTAAGAGATTAATATTCGTCAAAAGAATTCCTTGACTATTTCTCATATTTCTCATATTTTGTAAACTTGAGGAAATTAATGATTATGAAAATTAATGAATCTAATTATTTGCTGATATAAATTAAGAATTGTTCAAGCAGTCATTTAATTTAATTCTATATAATCGCATGTATTTAACGTCAACCAAAAGCAGCCGACAAGAGTTAGTTAACATTTAAAAAAAGGAAATACGAATTTAAATTATCAATTAAATTATAGTGTTAACAGTTCGCACTAATGATTTCATTTGGTCTGATAACCTATTCCCATTCCCCGCATATTCTTTTAGCCCTCTAGCATATAAGTAAAAGCTTAACTTATTCATAATACTAGTTTCACAGACTCACACATACGATAGCCACACATTCGCCCCACATTCAACAATCGTGACTATCCCTAATGACTCGGCCACAACGCATTGAAATGCCATGTTCATTGTTAGAGTTGTATCAAATCGTTCGGACTAAGATCAATTGAGCTAATCCCTAAAATGAACGAACGAACTAAATTCCTGATTGTGGGTCATTTAGTTCAATTGATTCAAATTCCAATATAGTTCATTCAGTGACTCGAATTTTATTATAGTTCATGCAGTGACTCAAACCTCAATTATTTCGTTCATTCAAAATAGGATTAAATAAGACTTAATTGATGATTCAAATTAAATATATATGGAATTCATAATTTAATAGTTTAAAATCATTATATTGTTTGGATACTCTAATTATTGCAAAAATATAAAAGTAACTATATAGAAATTCATGACACTAAACAAACGAGCAAGACAACTGAACTACTGAAAGATTAGTTCGTTCATCAAAAATTGAACTACTGAACTAAACCCAATTGAACTACGATGAACAACTCTAATGTTCATGTGTAACAAAACTCAAACCCCTTTTTTGCTCGCTGAAAAAGGCGTAAGTGTTTGCAGCAATCAGTTATGACCCAACAGCAACACAGCAACAGCAACAACAACAGCAAGAGGCAACAACAGGGCTTTCACTTCTGTTCTTTACTGTACACTGATAAAAAAAATGTTCTGAAATCAAGATTTTGGCCTCAGAACTAAGAATTTTGGTCTAAAAAATGCGTCGAGAACATAAAATTCTTAAATTTAGAAAACACATCTTGATTTTAAGAACATTTCAAATAAGAATAAGTTCGTAACTTAAGACCAAACAGTCTTAAATTCTCAAACCAAAAATAAGGCAGGTGTTTTAAACTTTAAAATTATTATTTTTCTTTTGATATTTATACTTTTTTTTTGGATTAATTTTTTAAATAAATATTTCGATTATATGTTTTTTTCTTGGCTAGAGCGGGTTTCGATCCCTCGACTTGTCTTCAAAATAAATATGACATATGTATTAATATTTTCTTATCAATTTAAGATTTTTAATTCTTACATTAAGAACTGCGAATTTTCAGATTAATATTCTTAGTTTTAGTAAAATGGTCTTATTTTAAGAACAAAATATTTGAGATGAATGTTCTTGATTTTAGAAGTTGGTCTTTTTTTCAGTGTACGGTTCTGTTCTGGCCTGGTCAGTTCCTGTGGCGATTGTCAACAGCGCAGTTTTTGCGTTGCTCCCTGGACAGGAGTCAGGACTGTAGACGGGAGGAAGGCGGGGACAGAAGCTGCTGTCCGCCAGACTTGCTCTATAAATCTGCACAAATTGGCAACACTCTGTGGGCTGCATTAAAAAATATTTTATAAAAGAGCAAAAGTAAATAAATTTACAACGATGGACGCAACGCGGACATAGCACATGTTGCCAGTCAACCTTCCCTTCCCTCTCGTTCAGTACTCTCTTCCCTTCCCTTCTCTTTCTCTGTTCGTTTCCTTCTCACCATTCTCCCTTTGTGAATTTTTCAACAGCTGCTTGTTTATTTATGCTTGTAACGTTTATAAATCGCTTGGCCGAAAAATAAAGAAAAGCAAAGCAAAGCAAAGCGAAAGAACGAAAGACGAGAATGAAAAGTCTGTAACTGCGACTGTGACTGGACTGTGACTGCGACAGTGACTGACCCAAAGGTGGCTTGCGTACAACGTGGCGTATGCTTGTTGTCCTCAATTGAGTTATCAGTTGCTGCCACAGCACATGTAACTTCATAAATCAGGCAACTAACCGCATCGACTACTACCGTTCGTTGATGACCTTATTACGCTTAACTTGGCTTAAATATTTAAACGCTACCACAGCTGCAGCGACAGCTTCAACTTAGCCACTGATTTTGCCACTGATTTGCTTGAGATGCCACGATGTACAATAGGCTAAATTACCATTTTATTGAGTACAGTCGATTTTTAAAGATGCTTAAGCTAGAAATCAAACTTAAATGTTATCTAGAAACCGAAACCGATTAAAACCGAACCGAATATCGGATTCAGTTACGGTTTCGGTTATGCTCGAGTTAAGGTTTTCGGTTATGGGTTATGCAAATTCTTGGAGTATCGGTTTCGTAACGGTTATCGGTTTTTCGTAAGTTTCGGTTTATGGTTTCTGTTCACAAAAGTAAAAATTATGGATTTCGGTTGACCAAAATAAGAAGCGTTATTTAGCCTGGAAATATTGTTATCTGGTTACTGGAATGATCCAGCGTAATGTCGATTTTATTATAATTTGACTTCATATAAATTTGGTTTGAACATTTCGATTATTTTGATATTACTGATTTTTAATAACTTTGAACTGCCATAACTTTGTCGAAAGTCAATTAATTTCAATGAGCAATGTAAATTTGAGCATGATTTTACCTCTAAATTCGTTCTGTATTTAAAGTTTTTTCATTTTGAAAACTCGAAAATTTTGAATTTTTTAGAAATTTTACAGTGTTACCCCTTATAATTTTTCAAAAAATTTCGAAAATTTCGATTTTTGAAAATGAACAATATTTAGATGCAGAACGACTTTAAAAGTAAAATCATGCTCAAATTTACATTGCGCATGAAAATAGATTGACTTTTGACAAAGTTATGGTAGTTTAAAGTTATCAAAGTTGCTCAGTAGCTGCGACAGCCAGAACCGAAATTAACCCTTATCGAACCGAATTGGTTACTAAACGGTTACATCGGTTTAAAGAATTTCGGTTTGTGGGTTTCGGTACAGCGAAAAAAAAATTTTTAGAATACGGTTTCAGTTACGGTTACAAATTTCAATTGGGTTTCACCGGTTAAAGGTTACGGTTTCGGTTAAGGTTTTAATTCCTATCTAGAACGTTTTATTTTTTCGAAATGTAAGAACATTATTTTGCACATATTTTCGGAGATTAATTTATTTAAAATTTTAATAAACAAATTTTAAGTATTTCATAATTTTTCACATAAAAAAATTTAACATACAAAAAATTAATTTAAATTTATTAATTTTATATTTAACAAAAATGTATATAATAAACTTAAAATACAATTTGTCATACAAATTTCAAAAGTTTTAATGAAATCCACCTGTAAAAACTCAATTAAAAAACCCACACCAAAAAAGTCACGTTTCGTTCTTGAGTTATTAATCAATTCCAAAATAATGGGCAATTACCCCATAGTGCATTGTAAGCTGAGCAAATATTTGCGTCCACTGCGAGGGAACGATATTTCATTTGAGTCACACAACTCATAAATCTACCTGGGAAAAGGCCAGGATGGAAATGGATGAGCGACCGCAGTAAGCAATCGTTAGACTGACAAACAGACATCAACATCAGCCACAGGGCAAAACCAGTGAAAGCACGAAGAAGAAAAAGAAGAAGAACAGGAGGAGGAGGATGAAGCAAAATCAATATTTTCATCCAAATGAAAAATGACCTGCAGCGTGTCGGAGCAGTTGTCCAAAATGGACAGCTACAAAACCACTTTTGGCTGGGCTTTAAGCCAAACTCCATTTGAATGGACAATCTGACGTATAGCTTCAGCTTAAGTGATTAGCTTAAACACAACTTTGGAAGAGTCGGCAAGTCGAGAGTTGAGCTCGCAAATTTGCAAACGTCGCATAATTGATTAAACATTAAAAACGAATGACTTAATCAAGTGCGTGCCACTTGGCGTATACGCAATGCCAACACAAATAGAAAAACTCCCTATCTACCTACTCAAGAGAAAGATGCCAATGAAGCAGCAATCCTGATGAACCAGATGATGATAATATTGCTGATGATAATGATGATGTGTTGCCGAACAATAACAATAACAAAAACAACAACAACAACAATAGCAAATAAAGCCAAAAGAAAAACAAAGACACCAATCAGCAGCAAAAACGGTTCAGGCAAAAATTGAAGAAACAGTAGCATCTTTATAGATGTAGCAGATATATCAGAAAATCCAATCAGAAGTTCCTGCACTTTGTCAGTTAGTTTGCGACGCTTGCAAATATTTCTATATATCGTTCAACAAACAGTTTCAGTATTCCATGTATTATTTTACTTTTAAAGTTTAAATGTTACATAGAAAGTTTTATCCTCTTCTGTCTACTTCGGTCTCTTAATACTAGAAACCTAGATTTTCAATAATTAGGTTTTCAGAAGAGCTGAAGAATTCTATCTCCTTTATTTAGCCTAGTCAACATCAATACATTTTCTATACTAAAATGGTTGCAACTAATAATGAATCAATTGAAATTTTGAATTCTTAACTTTTTAATTTTTTTTATCTTTTCAGTTATAAAGTTAAAGTTTTTTGTAATATAGTTGTTAAATTATTATTTGGATTTTTTTGCCAAGTTCCTTTTTTTTCATTAAATAAATAAATATATAAATTAATTAATAAATAAATAAATTATTATTTTGATTTTCTATTTTATTTAGAATGTGATTAATTTTTTTTGTTAACTGATTTTATTTTGCATTAAATAAATAAATAAATTATTAAATAAGTAAATGAATAAATAAATAAATAAATATATAAATTAATAAATAATATTATTATTTTGATTTTCTATTTTATTTAGAATGTGGTTAATTTTTTGTTTGTCATCTGCTTTTATTTTGCATTAAATAAATAAATAAATTATTAAATAAGTAAATGAATAAAGAAATAAATAAATATATAAATTAATAAATAAATTATTATTTTGATTTTCTATTTTATTTAGAATGTGGTTAATTTTTTGTTTGTCAACTGCTTTTATCTTGATTTAAATAAATAAATAAATTATTAAATAAGTATTATATATAAATAAACAAATAAATAAATTAAATAAAAATAGATTGGTTTTTGCAGCCATCACTATACAGCTGAAATTTGGCATGTAATGGAATTTATTTTATATCCATATTAATTCTTACAGTGAGTGTACATTCAATTCGATATATATCGAAAATGTGATATGTGCTTGCTATTTTTGTGTCCTATTGTTGTTGTTATTTCGCTTATTCTCAGATATTGTTGTAGGCACTCAGCTACGTGACACTGACATGGATTTTCAAGTTGTTTGTCGTGTGTGCGAGACAAGTGTATGTGTTTGTATGTGTGTGCGTATGTTATTGCCTGCGGATGTCCTTTCAGTGTAGTACAAATGGCTCGTGTTGCCTTCTACTGCTTAGGCTCATCCTTAGTCTCAGTCTCAGTCTCCTTCCCCTTTTTCCCCTACTTGCACTTTGTCAATTCGTAAATCTTTTTATACGCCATTCTTTAGGGCGAGTGTCGCCGTTGCCATCATCATCAAAGGCAACAACTTTACAAAACTAACTCGACAAATGTTGAGACAGCAGCTGTAGGCAGTCCCCTCAGCCCTTAGCCCTCCCCTCCCTTCACCACACCCTCACTGTTTCTCCTACTGCAAACATTTGACAATTGTGCAAGTTAACTTTGATGAATTCAATTATTCGAGCACGGCTCAATTGCCATCTCTTTCTCAGCGTGCAACCATTTGCCATCTCTTTCAGCACGTGTTTGTCTTTGCTGTCGTTCAATGAGTTTATTGTCGTCGTGCTTAGCAAAAATTGAAATTCCCCCATGGGTTCTACTACACTGAAAAAAAAGACCAACTTCTAAATTCAAGAACATTCATCTTAAATATTTTGTTCTTAAAATAAGACCATCTTAAGACCAAATTAGTAAAACTAAGATTATTAATCTAAAAATTCGCAGTTCTTAAATCAAGAATTAAAAATCTTAAACTGATAAGAATAAATAAATATGTATGTCATATTTAAAATTTGATAACAAAGCCGAGGGATCGAAACCCGCTCTAGCCAAGGAAAAAACAACATATAATCGGAATAATTATAAATAATACAAATAAATCCAAAAAAAGTATAAATATCAAAAAAAAAGTTTAAAGTTTAAAACACCTGCCTTATTTTTTTATTTTTGGTTTGAGAATTTAAGACTGTTTGGTGTTAAATTAAGAACTTATTCTTATTTGAAATGTTCTTAAAATCAAGATGTGTTTGCTAAATTAAACATTTTTATGTTCTCGACGCATTTTTTAGACCAAAATTTTTAATTCTGAGACCAAAATCTTCAATTTAGAACATTTTTTTTTTATCAGTGTACCCCCTTCTCAACCTCCTTGAACACCCTGTGTCTCTCAATCTCTAAAGTGGATTTATTTCGCCAAAATCGAAAGTTGACTTCTTCGTGTGACACGTTTCCCCTCACACTCTTCCCCTTCCTTTCCCCACAACACGCACACACACACACACAAACACCAAATCCCAACTAAGCTTTCATGTCGTAAAAATTGGTGCGTGTTGCGGGTGTATATGTGTGTGTGTGGGTGTGTGTTCGTGAAACATTTAAGGATTTATCAATTTACGCAACGAAACTTAGGCAAGTCGCCAGATTTGTGCCTTATTATAGTTGTTCACAGCAAGTGATTGATTAAACTGTTGACTTCGCAACGAATTTGTCGGGATCTGATCTATTCTGGGAAACAACGGACAGAAAATAAATTGTAGGATACAAAAAATCAATTGGAAATGTGTTAAAATTAGGAAACTTTGCTGTTATAAGATTTAAAATAATATTTGCAATCCAGGAATTATTTCCACATTTTTATTTATTGAAAAGTTTTTGTTTCTTAATTTTTATTTAAAAAATTCAAAATAATAATATATTTTTTATTTTTAAAATAAAAGTAACGGAATTACTCTTGTTATTAACAACTCGTATTTGTAAATTTTTTAAATAAAAATTAAAAATAAGAATTAAAATCGCTAATTAAGACTAATAATTAATTTGGATTCATAACTCTTATTTGCGGTCTTTGGTTAAAATTAATTAGAATAAGGAATGCAGTGCAGAATAGGATTGCAAATATAAATTCATACAAGAAAATAAAAAACAAACGCATTTTCTAAAAAAAAAATTAAGAAAAAATATTTTGTACCTTTTGATTTGGGAAGAAAAAAGATACAATTAAAGGCTTTACATAACAAGGAGATAATCCACACTGATAAAAATAATGTTCTAAAATCAAGATTTTGGTCTCAGAACTAAGAATTTTTGTCTAAAAAATGCGTCGAGAACATAAAATTCTTAAATTTAGAAAACACACCTTGATTCTAAGAACATTTCAAATAAGAATAAGTTTTTAATTTAAGACCAAACAGTCTTAAATTCTCAAACTAAAAATAAAAAAATAAGGCAGGTGTTTTAAGCCTTAAAATTATTATTTTTTTTTGATATTTATTTTTTTTTGTGTTTTTGTTCTTCATAAATATTCCGATTATATGTTTTTTTTTTGGCTAGAGCGGGTTTCGATCCCTCGACTTGTCTTCAAATTAAATATGACATATTTATATCATCTTATCAATTTAAGATTTTTAATTCTTATATTAGGAACTGCGAATTTGTAGATTAATATTCTTAGTTTTATTAATTTGGTCTTAAAATGGTCTTATTGTAAGAACAAAATATTTGAGATGAAAGTTCTTGATTTTAGAAGTTGGCCTTTTTTTCAGTGCAGAGATAAAACCATAGTAATATTTTAGTATCGTCGGAATTTCTATTATTATTATTTTGGATATATTTTTTTGCAGCGGCTGCAATTGAAATTTTTGTGTGTGATTTGATTATTTGGCTGGAATCCTTCTGATTTATTCATTATGTAATTTGTGTTGTGTTGTGCACACACATACAGCTGTCATTTTCAACAAAATAAATTGATTTCTGTATTCAACATTAATTTAATAGTTGTTATTGTTGTTGTTGTTGTTATTGTTGTTACTCCCCCTTGCTGACCGATCAACTCTGACTGCTTTTATGATTATTACAATTGGTTGTTGCACTTGTTGTTGTTACTGTTGTTTGGTTGTTGTTGTTGTCGTTTGGTTACATTTGTAATTGTACGTTGTATGCAATATATGAAATCGTTTAATTACAATTGAATCGGTTTATGCATTTCTGTGGTCATTTCCATCGCCTGCAGGACTCTGAAATCCAACTGATGTCAAGTGGCCATTTTTGGGGCTTTTCGAGTAACTGCAGCGAGATTCTTTAAAAGTGTTGGCCATAAAATGTCAAGTGGACCGCAACTAAAGCCCCATAAATCAGCTGGCCATAATCGTTATCGTTTATCGTTATCGTTGGCCAACTTGCATTTGCATTTCCATTTAGCCATACAATTTTAATGCATTTTACTGTTAATAATAATGCATTAAATATTCGAAATTGTTTTAGCCTTGTTTTGTCATTTAACTGGTTTTCTAGTTATTCGCTTGTTTGTCTTTTTGGCCATTTTATTACCACTCATAACACACGACCAACTAAAGTTGGTGACAACCACAAAAAGCCATTTTCCTCGTTTTCATTTGCACTTCACGACCGTTTATGTTTTCATTTGTATGTAGGAATTTATATTAAGCAATTAGAATATTGAATTATTTAGTTAGTGTAGCTTAGAAGTGATATTTAACTGCTTGTAATAATATTATTTTATAAAACAAAAAATTATTAATATATAAATTATTGTAAAAGGGGAAAAATTACAAAAAACTTTAATCAACTCATTAAAGTATCTGAAAGAATGAAATAAATAGGGTAAGTAGGAAAAAATATTAAAGTATCAAAGGGGGACTGAGTTAAAAATTCAATCCATTTAGAAACTTATCTAAAGAAAAGGTACAGAAATTAAAAGTAAAGGTAGGAAGTCTTATTAATTTTTATACAATAAGTTAAACTGGGAATGGAGGAAAAAAGTTTATGAAAATTATAAAACCATCTCTAAATGTTAAATTTTACAAAGCTAATCAACGTTTAAATTTGTAGCATTGCTTTGAAAATTGACTTCATCATAATTGAACTTAAAGCTTTGAATTGAAGCATCTGAATAACTCCCTAGTGTTCTTAGATGGCCAATTAAATTCAAATTTATAATTTATAAGCTGCTAATTTAACGGCTGGCTGCACTGAGTACAACAATAACAACAACAACAACAACAATTGATATGCTGAATTAATGACAAGTAACTGGATAATGATTTCAGCACGAACTCAGACAGACAAGAGCCCAATAAGAACAGAAGCTTCAGTTGGACGATGATGATGGACCTGATTCTAGGCATTGCCTAAGCCTAGAGTCAGGCATGCTTATACACTGAAAAAAAAGACCAACTTCTAAAATCAGGAAGATTCATCTTATTTATTTTGTTCTTAAAATAAGACCATTTTAAGACCTAATATATATAGATAAAACTCTTTGTCCTGACTCACTCAACGTGTAAAAAGACGTTTTGCAAAATTCCACCTGTAAGTGGGTCAAATTCAGGTCAAAGGTCAAGGAATTGCTTTGTATGAAAAAGATATCTTAACCAAACTTACAGATTATATGTTTGGGACTGTCTCTTACATCCTGACCAAATTTGATGAAAGTCGGATAACTACATTATATAAATTAACCTATAGTATAAAAACCCTAATAATTTATAAAAACACTAAGCCAGAAAAATGTGTATATACTATACCAAAATAAAACAACAATAAAAATATTATAAATTTAAAACCTGCCTTATTTTTGTTTTGCCTTGAGTACATAAAGCTATTTGCTTTATAAATAGGAACATTCAATCTTTTACTGATATTTGTGGTCTTGAAAATATAAGAATTGTTGATCATATTAAAATAACATGGTCTTATTTGAAATGTTCTTAACTCATTTATGTTCTCGACTCAGTTTTAAAACACAAAAATCTTAGTTCTGAGACCAAACGCTTGACTTTAGAATCTCTTTTTTATCAGTGTATAGATTATTTGATTTAAACATTTGTTGACACAACTCCAATGTCCTGGGCCCGAAATGTAAATATCCAATCCCACTTCCCCCTCGACTCCGACGACTCTGCAATATGTTAATATTTAGTCAAAAATTCGTAAAGTGCAAATGTGTTCGTTTGTTTGACTTTATAAATAAGTGAAATTATTTTGGCAAAATCTATTTGATTATGTACAATTTATAATTGAGGCTCATCCTTTTAGTGGATCACGTGCGTGAGGCTCAGATGCTGCCAGGACATGATTTTCATATCACATTGGAATTTAGATTCTGATTTGTGTGTTTGCCATGCGTAATTGCGGACATCGGAAGTTCCATTTCCATTGTCAGTTCAGGCCCATTAATGATGCCTGCTTTGTTTGCTTTTGACCAGCTCAACAGTGTGAATTGACAGACTAGCACCATCTGTTGACCAGTAGATGAAACATTTGTGCATAGCTTAAGCTACATTTGTTAAGCTATAAAGCTGTCGTTAAGCTTTATGCAGCTTTTACTATGCGAGCTTTAAATTTGTAAGCTTACACACAATGTCCTTGCCGGGATGAAGGCAAAAGCTCTTACACTCAATCAAACACATACACTCACACACAAACACACACACATACACATACAGCTATGTATATATTTCCATTGTCATTGAGAAACTTCCGTTGCAGTACGCATGCACCGAAACTTTTTCATTTACGAGTCCCTTACAGTCCAAAACATGTGGCTGACCATCAGATGTTTTGCCTCTCGAAAATAAGAGAGAGAGTCTCAGAGAATTAGAGATAAGAAGAGAGCGAGAGAACTTTTAGAGTGCGTGGGTTGGCATAATATTCAAACCCAAAGAAGAACCAGAGAATCATATTTAAAGTGAATATACAACTTAGAAAAGAGTTTAGGATGACTTAATTATCAAATTAAATCAATGTCTTTCAGAGCTTTTGTGATTCATATTTTTAATTATCATTCAAACTCTTTGAAATATATGATATTAATAAATCATTTTTTATAATACAATACATTTCTATTTATTTGAAAGAACGAGAGCTTTAATGACACAAAGAATTAGAAATTACTTCATTTTAGTAAGATCATCATTATTTATTTAATAACATGATCAAAGCTTAAGAAAGTTGAAGATGAATTAATTAGATAAATAAAATAATAAATAAAAGAGAGAAAATTATAATAATTTAATGATTGTAATATGAGCTTTTGGGTAAAGGATTTCGTGAGCTTGTCTCGCCGAATGCTTATTCAAAGTCTACACTCTCTACGAAAGCTCTGCTCTGCTTTGGTCTACACTGACGCAAAAATCGATGCCTGACCCGTTTCGCTCTCTTTCTTGCTGGCAATTGGACCGATGATGTCTATGGGCTTTTTCCTCGCAGCTCCTTGACTGTATAGCCCAAAACGCGAATGAACATCGACCGTGGAAGTTGACTGCATGTACAAAGCGCTGCACTGAAGGTGAATAAATAGAAAACTACAGAATGAAAAAAATTCTACAAATGTGAAAAAATGTTTGCAAAAGCCAAAACGACATAATGAGCAATAAAAATTTGAATAAATAATTAAAAAAAGTGTTGGAAACAAATCTGTTTGAATTGTTATAAAGAATTTGAATTTGTTGGAATTTGAATTATTACATAAAGCAAAAGCCAAACGAAGGGCCTGAAAAGTGTTGTGCGTGTGCGTCTGTGAGTGTGTGTATGTGTGTGTGTGTGTGTGTGTGGTGGCACGCGCTGGTCCAAAAAGCAGAACATTTTTTGTGTATCAGAATTTTCGGCGTTGAAAAAATTTGGCATTAATTATTTCAAGAATACAAATACGAAAATTTTGTAAAAATGCCTGGCGAAAATTGTGAAAAGCTTTGAGAAATTATATTGTATTGAAAGTGAAAATGCGTGTGTGCGATGTGCATGTCTCAAATATTGATTTTTCCACATGATTTTACGCGTCGTGACCCACTAAGAAAATTCAGCAGTTCGCATGAAAATTAATATGATTTTCCTTGAGCAAAAATTATTAAAAATATTTATAATAATTAATTAAACAGCATGAAAACCGAATATTGCACAAGTGTGTGACATTGTGTGTGTGTAAGTGTGTGTATGTGTGTAAGTGTCAAGAGAAAAGCTCATAAAAAGAAAACGGCTCTAAGAAAATCTCTATCCTGAATTTGCTTTCAACGACGTCTTCGCAGCAGCAAAAGCGAATTTGCCCTTCCCCTTAACCAAGCACACACACACACACACACACGAACACACACACACACACAGAGAGAGACATACATACACCCACACACTCTCACTCAGCTTGAGATTCGCTCTATCAATATTTACGCATACCATTGTATTTTTTTTTTAATATTACGTATACGCTCTGTTTTCGATTCTCGCTCTTGCTGCTATTCTCTCTGTCTCTCCACCACATACACTCTCTCTCTCTTTTCTCCCTTCTCCACTCTTTCTCTCGTTGTTCGCTGTTTGCATTGCGGGTCTCGTCTGGCATAATATACACAAAAATAAATACAATTTTCCAAACGTTTCTCGTTAATCATTAAATGCTAATTGTTAATCGTTAATCATTAATGGTTTATCGTTAATCGTGTATCGATTGCAGAAGTGTTCGAAATACATGTGAGACTAGCGCTAAGCAAAGGCCTCACTAGCCAAAGCAGCACAACACACACACATATATATAATCAGCCCCCTCTTCACATCATCATCAGCCCGAGCCTGAGACCATCTTGATCCTTCCGTTGTCCTCCTGCCGGATCAAATCAACGTTCAACTGCTGCTCAACAACAACTAAAACAGCTAACAACACCAGCAGTAACAATAAATAATAATAAAAATCACATCTGGAATCCTTCAAATTTACTATTAACATTGGCAACAATATCTGAATAAAAGGTAAGTGGACTTTTAAGTTTTGACTACAATTTGTAGCATACTTTTTGGGAACAAACCTGCGGAAATGTTAAATTTTTCTTTTATATTCGATATAATATTAAATATTTGGCTTGTAATTTAGGAATATTTAAATTCAATGGATCTTAATAATTAAGAAATTTTAGTCAGATAAATTACTCCACTAACTGTAGATTAAATCGAAAATAATAAAATACATTTCTAAGTAATTAATTTAATGAATTAATTCTAAGTGCATAAACTAAGAACTTTTTTCAGTTTGAAATCGAGGTAATATTGAATGACAAGATAATTTTATTAAAAAATGTATCCCCCACTATTTAAATTGACTCTAAAATAGTTCAATGTATAGTAAACTACTTTCTTTATGCTTATCATTATAGAAGATACCTTTTTTTTAATATAATTTTAATCTCTAGTTGCATAACTATACGAAAAACAGATATAAAGGATTGAGGACCATAATTTTCAGTTCTTTCACATACAATGACATGTCATCATAATATCACTTTTTTCTTTTAAGAACATCCCATAATTGTATTTCTTGTCCACTATATTAAATGGCTTAGTGCGTTGCTCTTCTGATTAACTTAGTCTAACTAATTTATGCAAATTTAGTTAATACAGCTGTTTTATTAAATTGCAAATATAATTATGTGCCAATATGTATATCTAAGCATTTAGTTTATTATAAAGCTCCTTTGGGGCTTTTCTTAGTTATAATTCTCTATATTTCCCACTAGAAAAGCCAAAGTTAATTAAGCATTTCTTTGTGTCTAGGCATTTTGTTAATTATCTTAGCCAAAAAAACAACATAAAATATGCACAAGAATAAAGGGTGAGAGAAATAGAAAAAATTTAGAGAAGAGGGGAAGAAATAGTTGACGATTAACGTTCATTTTAATAGTAAGAATTGTATGCAAGTTTTCTTGAAGAGGACACATAAAAACCGAACATAATTGCCAATAATCAAGTCAGCGATGCGAACAAAGACAAACACAATCACACGCACACTCATACTTATAAAAACCCACACACACCCACAAAAAAAAAAAAAAAAAAAAAAACTCCCACAAACATCTTTGACCCCAGCACCAAAAAAAAAATGTTTTTAAATCGAATTTTGATATGAGCAAGAGACAAGTGTGTGTAGAATTTGGAGTGTATGAGCTTGAGTGAGTGTGCGTGGGTGTGTGTCTGTATGTGGGTGTGTGCGTGGGTGTGTGTGTGACTGCAACTTCTAGAGATTGCACAAAAATAAGAGTCTAATAAAATGCTGGCTGAAAAGCAAGCAACGTTTGTGCATTGAAAGCGAAAAGCATAATGATGTGGAAAATTAGTTTTCTTTTCGTAACATCATTATAAGCATCGTCATCAATAGCCTCATCATCATTATCATCATCTACGTCTTGAGGGGAGACTGTCGCCTGAGCAGTCTTAACTTGGTTAGCAGTTCGTCTGCCTACTTTTTTTCCTTTCTTCTCCCTTTTTTAAGGAATTTATTTTGTTGCCTTCTCTGGGTTATGTGCGCAGAAAGCGCAGAGAGAGTGAGAGGCAAAAACATATGTCGCTCTTTGTAACACATTCTCCCAGCTGCTCTCTCTCTGTCTCTGTGTGTTGCTCTCTCTCTCTCTTGTGTAGTGCGCGCGCTCTTCAAAAAGCTTAACCGTTTCCTGCTCAGAGAAGAAGCTTAACAATTAATTGGCTGAGCTTCAATGAGGGTCGTCTTCCTGTTTTCCTGTTTTATCCCCCTCACAAAAATATAAAACACTTAATTCCATTTCTATTACATGCCAACGTCATGTTATTATCCCTCTTCATGTTGTTGTTGTTGTTGTTTGCTTTGAAGTACAGGTGAAAGATTTTGTCTACTGCAGAGCTTAAATTGTTTTGACAGTTTGATTGTCAGTTCTTGATGTTGGCCCTGTAATTGTGAGTGTCTGTCTATCACTGAGGCTTCATTCCATTATCTTCTCTATCTCTCACTCTCTCTCTCCCTCTCTTTGCATGTTTTATGAGTTCAAATTATCTTATCGCTAAATGAATTTAACCCTAATCGAAATGTCAACCAATTGTTGCTATTTTTGTGGCGTCAACATTTTACTTTCTTTTTTCACAGTTTATATTCAGCAGAGCTTCGAATTGCTTGTGATTCCATACAACATTTGAACCCACGCGCAGAAAAAAAATAAACCATTCTATTTATAGAAAAGCACATCAAAGGTTACGGTGCAGATTAAAATGTGATGTTCAACCACAAAATGGTAAAACTTGCCAATAAATATGGATGAAAGTACAAATGCCAAATTATTTGTTAAGCTATTTGATAAAATATAAAACTTGGACACATTTTTTAGTGTCGAGTTCCAAATCAATCCTAACTATATTTAATTAGACTTAAAAAAAAACAAGGACTTTTTAAATTAAATTAATTTTGAATAAAATGCAATATAAATTTATATATTTGTTCAATAAAATAAACCAATAATTATTAATTTGATAGAAATTTTAAATAAATATAAAAAAAAACTGTGACATTTGGTTTGGTTTATTTTAAAAGCCAAATTTCTCAAAATTTATGGAACTCAACTGCATTGAATGAAACTTTTTTTTTTAATTAAATATAAAGGTTTTAAATTTATTTAATTTAGTTTCTTTTTATTGTAATAATAATTATGTGACTTTGAAAATAAATGTCTTGCATTTCACTAAAATCATCTATTATTCAAGTTCAGTTTTTTTCAAAGCATATCTCATAATATATAAAAAGGTTTTTCAACATTTTCGACTGGAATTCACAATTAGACAATACCTGAACGTAACTCGATCAATGTTAAATTCAATTCAACTAACTTCACTTGTTTATAGTTCCCATTTAGTTTGCAGCTCTTGTTGAATGTGTTCACTGATTTGCGAGTTTTATAGCCATACAGTTAATCCAATTAGAGAAGTGTTGACCATAAAAAAAGGAAAAGCCAAACAATACTTGGACAGCTGTTGTCGAACAAAAAAACAAATGCTTCGCCTACATTCTGCCGAGCGACAGCAAAAAACTGCGTAGTTTTAACACGAATGTCTCAGACAAATGGGCACCAGGCACATCATTAAATTACACACGCACACACACACCTAGCTGACCTGTGTGTATAGAGTGTATAAAGCGAGCAAGAAAAACAACAACTACAACTATAAACACAAAAGTAGAGCTGGCAAAATGACAAAAATTGGTTTGACCGCGCACAAAAATATGTTACAATAAAATGTACTTGTGATTTTGAGTGTGTGTGTGTGTATCTGAGAGTATATACTTATGCATGTGTGTGTCCTGTATTTTTCGAAAGAATTATCTACACTAAAAAAAAAGACCAACTTCTAAAATCAAGAACATTCATCTCAAATATTTTGTACTTAAAATAAGACCATTTTAAGTCAAAATTTATAAAACTAAGAATATTAATCTAAAAGTTCGCAGTTCTTTATATAAGAATTAGAAATCTTAAATTGATAAGAAAATATAAATATGTCATATTTAATAAGAAGACAATAATGGCACGGTAGCGCTCTGGTTAGAGTTGCCGCTTCAGTTTAATAACAAGTCGAGGGGTCGAAACCCGCTCTAGCCAAGGAAAAAAAAAATATAATCTCGGAATATTTATAAAAAATGAATAAATATCAAAAAAAAAAATTAGTTAAATGTTTAGTTTTTTATTTTTGGTTTGAGAATTTAAGACTGATTGGTCTTAAATTTTGAACTTATTCTTATATGAAATGCTTTTAAATCAAGATATGTTTCCTAAATTTAAGAATTTTATGTTCTCGACGCATTTTTTAGACCAAAATCTTGATTTTAGAACATTTTTTTATCAGTGTAATAGCTGCAGTTGTGCACTTCAAGTAAACACAAGTACGCAACTATAAATTCTTTTGTGGCTGCTTTTATGACGTTTTCCTCGCGGTTTTTCTCAACAATTTTCCTACTTCATTTTCACAAGGCTTTGTGCTGTTTTATGGCAATCATTATTTAGACTGTGATGTTCTGCTTTAATAAAATATCACGTACGAAATGTGCCAACTGTGAGTTTGCTTCTTCATTTCATTTAATTTGCCACTTTCCAAGGGAAACCTTCTTATTTTACTTGATTTTATTGTCCTTGCTGATGCATTAATATTTCATGTGTGCTCAAAATAAGACAGAGCGTAAGTTGACTAGGAAAAGCAGACTAAAAGATACACTGTAACTGATGTCATAATCATGAATGCAATTTCTATCATTTGCTTTAAAAGTATATCTCAATTTTGTGCGATATTTTATGTATAAAATAAAGTAATTCATAGCTCTTGTCTATATAGTAGCATCTAAAATTGACAAGCTTTTACTGATGTTCCGTTTTCACATCCGCTCAATCATTTGAAACGCCTTTGTCTCAATTCATCAACCAAACTCAATTTCCGTCGGAAAACTCACTTAACCCAACATCTGACACCACTTCACTTCCCAACATTTTACTCTTTGCCTCCTTCCTTTCTCTCTCAATTCTCCATCTTTCTTAGGCTCCCCACTGAGTGTTAAAAGCACTTGGCTCCAGCTTGTTGTCGAGTATCGAGGCTCAAGTCGACTTTGCATTTAAATTTATTGATTTGCGCAAAAATGTCGTCAAGAGCTGTTCTCCTAGTGGCGCCACAGCTGCTTATATGTATGGGCGTGGCCAGGGTAAATGCCAAGTATCTTTGCCAGCTTTTGGCCAATGCACTGTGGTCCAGAATCCAAAAAATTGTGACAGAAATTAGAATAATGTAGTTACAGACTTGAAACTTAGTACACTTTATGGTCATACTATATGTAAAGTCTGAGACAAAGTTTGGACCGATCGAACCACGCCTATATGAGGAAAAAAGTAAAATATTTCTAAAAAAAAAATAGATACTCTAAATGTTACATGAATCTTAGTTGGGCTAAAGCAAATTCTATGTTTTTTTTTGTTTTTGATTGGACCTTGTCTTAACCCACCCCTCTCTTTTCGAAATATAAAGCTAGACCTTTACAATTTTGCATATTTGTTAGTCAGACTAAAGTAGAATTGATAATATTTTTTGTTTTTTAATTTGACCTTGTTTTCAACCCCTCCCCTTATGGTTCTAAGAAAAATCAGATTTTTCAGAAAAATTTAACATATTCAACATGTGTTTTTTCAAGAAAAGGTGCAAAAACGGACAAAAAAGATTAATACCATCTTATTACATACATATTGACGATTAACATTGCATTAATAGAATTAACAAACAGCAAAAAGCAATCATAATTTTCTTCCACGGAACACAACAATTTTACAATTTAGAATTGCTAAAACACATCACTTTACAAAAGCACATGTAACAAAGACAAATCACATAAAGCAAGTAATTTATAATAACACTTATAATATAGATACCTATAACTTAATTTTCCATTTTGATTTAAATCAAAATTCGACGTAGACTTTACACAACAAAGATTTGAAATGTGCTCTTATTTGCAACACGAACAAAGAGAAAACATGTGGTAAACTATTCGTTGACTTTTAGGGCTTCGAAAAATCACAGGGCTGCAATTAAAATTACAACACTATGATTTTCGAATGCCCCAAAGAGTTCTCTATAGGAATATAATATTGTTTTTGCATAAATCCTAAAAAAAAAATTGAATTTCTGCCAAAATTTCTGGCGTCTGGACCACAGTGCAATGGCTTAAATAAAGAATTTTTGGTGACTAAAATGTAAGCAACCGCGGAGCGACTTATATGCTAAGCACATCGCTTGCCACACCCACACAAAAACACACACACACACATATATATACACACTCCTTCAGCACTAACAAGGCATTTGTATTTAAATTCAGTCCACATTTTCTATTACATTTAAAATTCGCACAGTCGCTTCTGCATGTATGCAATTGTATGTGTATGAGAGTGTGTATGTGTCTGTGTATGTGTCTGTGTATGTGTGTGTGTATATATATAGTTTACCATTACCTTTGACGTCATTTAGTGTACAAACAAGGCATAACCACAACATCAGTTAGAAGCAATTTGTAGTCCGCTTTTGGCTCAAACATTACGCATACGACATGTTGCCCATGACAATTCTAAGCTAAGCGAATTTAACAGACAATTTACAAACTGAATGCAGTATATAGCTTCACAACTGATAAGCAGAACAGAAGAGGGTATAACAAAGTTGCCCAAAACTCACTCCTTAACCAAGAATTTTTCACAGTTTAAGCTGCAACTAATTAAGTATTCTTTATAAATAATATACTAGCTTTTATTGCGTGCCATTTCATGTTTTAATTGGCCAATTATTTTGGGTTTAGTCTTCGAAGTTCTCATCCTTAGAGAATAGCTTATTGTCAATCAAATAAATATGAGAGAAAATAAGTGAGCATAAAAGGAATAAGGGTCAAAGGTTGTCAGTGTACATATAAAAGATTTTATTGAAGGGTCGCCAAGTTGGATTAAAGTAAATGAAGAACTCGTTGTTGCAAATAAAATGTATTTAATTAAAAATGAAATACAAAGAAAAGCGAGAGCCACAACAAAAGCGAAGGATAACAATAAGAAACAACAGCACAGCAGGCAAAGAGAGAAATGGGGGGAAGGTTAACCGGGTTTCTATATTAATGAATTAAATTAAAAAGGAGAATAGTAATGCAAGTGAGAACGCTTAAGTTAAGTGACTACGAGATACCCTTAGTTACTTTCAAATATCAAAATCCTGATAGAATTGATCAAACTTAACATTTATTAAATTAAATTAAATTCACTATTTAATTGAAAGCAATTAGACACCTGACACAAATGGAAAATAAAAATTTATCATGAACTTACATACCAAATTTGCAGAGACGGACCCAGTTAACTACATTTTTAATGAATTTGTCACTTCATTAGCATTGAAAAATGTAGTGCTAATGAAAATCTCATTTCCCTAGTATTGAAAAAGTAGTAGTAATAAAAATTACATTTCATAAGCAATAAAAAATAGTAGTGCTAATGGTAATATTTTGAAATTGTCATTAAAAAGTTAAAGTAATTTTCATTTTGCATTAAATAATTGTATTTTAATCTCATTTTAAAAAATGTCAAAATGGTTGAAAAAAGAAATGCTATAAAAGAGGAAAAAATAAATCTCTTTTTCCATATAATTTCTGAGATAGAAATGATAATGAAAATAACTAAATCGACTATTGTTTTAAATAATTATTACATACGCTTGAGAAAATTTATAATATAAAAGTTAAATTTTGGAAAATAAAAAATATAATTTCTGAGATAGATAAAAAGAACTAAATCGACTACTCTTTATCCCATCTATTACATACATTTGCAAAAATGTATAATACCCTTTTGGTACATTTCAAACTCACACAGGGTAATAAAAATATGAAGAATATGAGTGGAGCGAATGCTGCTTAAAGGGGAATGCAATGGAGAGTGTGTGTGAGTGTGTGGGTGTTTGTGTGTGTGTGTGTGTGTGTGAGCGTGTGGGTGTTTGTGTATGTGAGTGCGTGTCCTTGGCATGCTAACCGCAAGTACTTATGCTTGGAAATAGCTGAGCAATTGTTGACACCCTCAACGCATTTGTAGTGTTTCCAAGGATATTCAGCCCGGACCAAATTGCCGACGACTTTTGTAGGATTTCTCAACAGAAACTTTTGTTGCTGTCGCTATTTATAATTGATGACAACGCAATTAGAAACCAGAATACAGGCTTATCAGTATGGAAAATAAGTGTGATTTAAGAAATGTTTTAAAAAAGAAGAACATTAATAGATTATAAACATATAACTTCTGCGTAAAGTAGTAAATAATACAAAATAATAAATAAAACTTAAACTAGAAGTAATTTAATGAATTTTAAACAAAATTCTTAATTTTGATCAAAAATATAAGTCATAAATATTTTTTTAGTAATATTCAAATCTGAAATTTATCCTGTTGCAGAATATCTATCGCTTTGCTTTTGGATTGTTAAAGATTTTCGTATGTGCCTAAATAACTTTGATCTTAACTTAATATAAATAAAAGTTTATTTATTTATTTATTTAACGTCGTCTTAAAGCAGTCGATAGAGAAAAAAAGTAATTGATGGTATTTAAATAAATAAATAAATTTTAATTCATTAATGAAAAAATAAAGGATGTTTCAAGGATATTTAAATATTAATGCGGATGTAATCGAACTGTTATCTATATCTGTTTCAGCTCTAACCACAGTGCAATATGCCGCCAAATGCAATATCGGAAACGGAGCCAGAGCCAGCGCCTGTTTCAGGTCCTGAGCCAGCTCCCGAATTTGGGCCGGTTGATCAGACGGCGGAAGAAACGACACATCACTCCAAGTTTCGGGAAATGGAACAGAAGGAACATCCACACGCAGCTGCCGAAAGTCAGAGAATCGCACAAGTGGAATCAACAACGCCAAAAACGACAACAGAGGTTGAGGGTAAGTTAACTAAATAACTATTACAAATAATATGTCTCATAATATTTATCGATATATTTATTGTCTTATAGAAGCTTCTACCACCACCGTGACGGTGCTGAAAAAGATTGAGAATGTGGGCGAAAAGATAACTGGCGATCTTTCCGATCGCACGGGTTTACAGCCTTGGATTGTTGTCACGATTATAATAGTCGTATTCCTGGTCGTCTTTGGTATAATATTCTTTTGTGTGCGAAGATTCCTTAAGAAGCGAAGAACCAAAGATGGTAAGGGTAAGAAGGGTGTCGATATGAAATCGGTACAGTTATTGGGATCGGCATACAAAGAGAAAGTAAGTATCTGCAATGCCATCAAATCTTAGTAGTTATTGGGTTCTGGTATGCCATAGGTTCAGCCTGATATGGAGGAACTCACCGAAAATGCCGAAGAAGGCGACGAAGAGGACAAACAGAGCGAACAAAAGCTGGGGCGACTCAACTTTAAGGTGAGCTTTCCATCCTCCCCATTCACAACCGAAACTCAACTCAATTATATGACAATGTCCTGCCAACACAAATACTTTACTAATCCCAAATACTAACTAACCTAATACTAGATACTGTTAGATACTAGATTGTCAATGCACTGTCGTTATTGTCGTTTATATACAAAGGAAACACCAGTCAAATCAAGTCAAGTCGAATACAATCGAGAGTGCCAGTAATACGTACCTAAAACTTTGCATACTTTTAACTACTTTAACTTTATCTCTTGCTCACAATATTTCCATAATTATTTCATAGAAACTAAATTTAAAAAATAATATAATTAGTTTCATAACTAATTTGTAATTCACAATGATATTCTAAATACTTTTCATAAGCTTTTATTTTGAAGAAAATCTTTAATATGTGACTTAATTGAAATTATTCTTTAAAATAAGATTATTTTGTGGAGCTTTTAGCTTAAAGAGACCTCAGAATTAACTTGAATCTCCCAGGAAGCTTTAATAAGCTTTCATAAGGTCTTTTCACAATTTAGCGGAAATATTCTATAAAATCAATTAAGCAAAAATCATTCATTTTTATTTAAGCTTTAATGAGCTTTTAAAAAATCTTTCATAAAAAAATCTTTTATGAAACTAACTGATATTATTAAGAAATTACAAGACTTTCAGAGGAACTTTTAACTCTCAGAGAACCACAAAATCATTTTAATAAAAGAAAGCTTTAATGAGCTTTCAAATAAACATTCGTAAGATAAGTCAACATTGAATAAAGGCTATTGAAAAGTACATTCTATAACTGTCATTTACAATTCCTTCACAAGATCGGTTGAAAAGATTCACTAAATTATAATGCAGCACACAAAAATCCATAATATATTTTCAGCTCTTGAATATATACAAAGACTTTCAACTAATATGATATATTTTGTGCTCTTTTTCTTTTTTATGGGAACAAATACCGCAAATTGCGGTTATTATTCTATAATATGTATATTGCAGCTTGAATATGACTTCAATTCGAATAGCTTGGCCGTAACTGTTATACAGGCCGAGGAGCTGCCCGCCCTGGATATGGGCGGTACTTCAGATCCCTATGTGAAGGTCTATCTGTTGCCCGATAAGAAAAAGAAATTCGAGACAAAGGTGCACCGTAAAACCCTCAGTCCGGTCTTCAATGAAACATTCACATTCAAGGTGAGTAAAATGCAAAATGTTATTTGAAAAGATTTCTAGAATTTTAAGACTGTGAATTGCATCTGCAGAGTTTACCATATGCCGATGCCATGAATAAGACGCTCGTATTTGCCATCTTTGACTTTGATCGATTCTCGAAACACGATCAAATTGGAGAGGTTAAGGTACCGCTCTGTACTATCGATTTGGCCCAAACGATTGAGGAATGGCGTGATCTGATCAGCGTTGAGGGTGAAGGCGGACAGGTATGTAGAGATTGGACCAGATCAATTCCACAATATATACAATACTATATTTGTTTTGATTCTTTTGATTCCTGTTTTGAATTTGTTTCTTTTTGAAAATGGGGCGGGAATTTTCCCCAATGGTGTTTCCACTCTATATGTAATATGTACTTAACAAACATAAATGTGCCTCTAAGTGTCAAGTTTATTTGATTTTCATTATTTTTTTCTGACCAAAATGAAACCACAATAACATCAAAAACAACAACAACGATGAAAAAAAAAATCAAACAACAACTGTTGCTTATAATTTTAAATAAGTTTTAGATTCATTTGAGTTGTACCACAAACTTACAGTAAAAAACAGATACAGAAAAACTCAAAGCGTGATGACTTGTGTAACTTATACCAAAGTATTCCTATTATGATACCAAATGAACAGAAATTGTGTGTTTTGTGTGTATGTAATTCGCATTTCCATAAAAAAAAATATATATAAATTTAAAACCATGGCAATACAAAAAAAAACCAACTTTGATGTTTGCTTTTGCGTATCGCTCTCTACTTTCTATCTCACTCTCTCTATCTATCTCTGTCTTTCTCTCTCTCTCTCTATCTCTCAAATGTAAAAGTATATACCCCCCAAAAAAAATCTCACTCTCTGTCCCAAAGTACAACAGAAACAAAGAACAACAAAAGATAACAAATAACAATAATTGACAACAAAGTGCAAAACTTTTATTCAACTTTTAAACACACCCAGTTCAAAATGAAAATATAAATATTAAAATTATTTAACAAACATACAAATATTATACATTTTTCTTACAAAAATACAAGTTTCGGCAATCTTTGATCAACTTTCGCTAGATTGAAAAGTTTTTGAAAAATTGATTTAAAATATAACCGAAACTGAATTTAATTTCTTTGCACATTCTAATATAACTTCTATAAGGCTTTATGATTTTTTTGTTCAAACTTTAACCTACACAGAATACAACAAAATACAAAACTGAAATATATAAACTCTTCAATTTCTCTTTCTCCAATTCCCCCCCCAAAAACAACAATTGTTTTCAATACATACATAAATATATATTACAAAAAAAAAAACTCTTGTTTTCTTGAACTTTTGTAGAAGGTAAATACAATAAAAAAAAATACTTAAAAGTTTTTACAAATAAAAAAAAAAATTATTGAAAAAAAAAAACGAATACAAAAAACACTTTTGCATACTTGATCTGTTATAATCTTTCTTTTGTTTTCTACTCGTATATACTATGTACAACTTGCTCTGTCTTTTTGATCTGTCGCTCTCTTGTAAACACACCCCACATTTCAATATTTCAATATACCAAAAAATACAACAAACACTGTTAACAGCTAATCCAACCTATATATCTGTAACTGTATCCCATGATAATCTTAACCTTTATCAACATATAACCACTACACTTTAAAGAATTTAACGCGTTGTTTCTTAACTTTCTCGTGTTCTTTTCTTTTCTCGCATCATTAATATTGAAGTTGAATATTTGCTCTTAATTTTTAAAAGTTATAAACTTAACTTAAGAAATTCCACAATGCAAATAATCACACTGCAATATTATTTTGTTGAGAGAATTTGTGGCATAAGAAATAACTAGAAATGAATATCAATCGATCAATCAAACAATGAAAATCCAAGAAAGATTTTTCTATAAATTTCCCATGCTGCAAGCTTAGACACAAATTTCCCACTGAACAACCCACATTTCCACCGTCTGCTGAACACATACACACACATAAATACACAAAATATTTTCCCCAATTTTTGCATTTTGTTTGAAGCCTTTAAAAGCCCTCAAAACTAAGTTCATTTTTAAAGTAGAAATCAACTTTTGCACTCGCATTTAAAACGAATATTTAAAAACAATTTATTTAAATAATTAAATGAATGCAAAGCAACAACTCGATCACTTACAAAAACAATAACAAGCACACAACAACCGAAAAGAAATTTGGCCTGAGAATGCAATAATTCATTTTCAAATAGGATATATTGAAATTTCTTTGGAAACCCAAGGATTTAATACCATTGCAGAAAGTTCAAAAAAAAATGTTGATTACAAATGTGTTCCAAATTTTAATTCGTCAGCAGTAAAATGTAAAGCGCATTTTTTGCCAAAATGAAATTCATGATAAAAAAATACTCTTAAATTAATTTAATTTTATAAATTTTCTAAAAATTCTTGAAAAATTCATTCAAATTACGATTTATGTCTGAAAACTAAGAATACTCCTATTAAAAATAAGAAAAATCACAAAATTTGTGGATCAGTATACACATATTTTGAATAAATTTGACAGAATTGAAACAGTCCCAAAGTGCTCCGTTTTTTGTGAGACAAAACCTATGCCTACCTTCGAAAATGTCTTCAATATTTTAAGCCTAAATCAAACAAAAATATGTATTAATTTAACTAAATATGAACTATGCGAATTTTAAACAAATGGAAAACAAAATTTTTACATACTCGTAATTTAAAATTAAATGACGAAAGGGAAACGCAATCAACTGCAAGGGTATTTAAGACACACACTATGTATTATAAACTTGTTAATAAACATATCAATTAGTTTAGCAAGCGAAACAATTTAAATACATACTCTTATATACATATGTATATTGACATACCAAGAAACATAAATGCATGTTTTTGCTTAAAAAGAAACTATACTCTTCCGACTATATATACTCTATTAAAGACTAAGTAATATTAACTACACATGCACAACGACACCGACACCGACACACACACACACACTCACACACAGATGCGAACAACTTGTACACAAACAAATTCGTTGAAACAAAACATTTTCTTTTTTCAAATTTGCCAAACTTATTGAAATTCTTATGGAACTGCAATTGAAAAGTCTTTAATATGCTCTTCATTTTTCTCTTTAAATATTTTTGAACGTATCGCTAATAAAATCAAATCAAAAAAAAAAACAAACAAATAAAAAATCTATACAATCGTGTCTCAAAATTCACCAAATTGATACTCAAAAAAAAAAAAAATCCAAATCAAAAACTCTACTCTACTCTACTCGAACAAAAATTTTGACTCATCTGGAACCATAATTGAATTGCCTGGAAACATGTAAGTATCGATACTCTCCTTGGGAGACAATTCATAATTATATCGTTATTTGCTTTGGTTGTTGTCCTCATAAATGTGTTCAAGTTATTTTCGTTGTATTTGTGTTTCGTTCGTTAAAATAAAAACAAAAATTAAAAAAAAAAAAAAAATATGTGATACAAATTAAAGATAAATTTTATATTTTTTAAAGAAAAACTGTAACAATGCTTCTTTCGTGTTGCGATTAAAAAACATATACAATAATATATATACATATATTTTGATGTTAATTAACTGTGTCGCTGTCTCGACCAATATTTGTATAATGCAATTATATCTATATATAAACTTTATGATTTGCAACTTGTTTGTGTGCTGTAATGTTTAAGCAGAGCTTCGATGACAGTCAGAAACAAATGATCAACAGTTTATTATTGAATTTCTATGATTTCTATTGTTTTTATTTTTAATTAATTTATTCATTAATTTATTTTTTTTTTTAATTTTATATTACGGTCAGCATAAACATTCACCAAACATTTTGACATTCAAAGTCTTGAGACATTTTTGAAAGCCCATGAAAAAAAAAAATGCCAAAAACTTTCAATTCAAACTTAATAACTCAAATTCAAAACTCAAAATCAAAAAGTAGCGGTAAGTGACTACTCAAAAACTTTCTCTCTTCCTATCTCTATCTCTCTTGCTAACTCTCTCTCTCTCACTCTGTTACGCTCGCTCGCTCGCTCTCTGTCTATATAAGATTGTTTATTTTAATAATAATATTCAGAAACACAAGAACACACTTTTTAACTATATATAGTAAATACTTAGTTAACATTCAAATAATTCTATTGAAAAATCCCGGGTTAGTTTGTACAAATTGCTGGCTTTGGATAAGTGTATTAAGCAATTGACAATCGATTAGTGTACAACAGTTATCGATAACAGAATCGATAAGCGAAAACTGAAAACTGAAAACTAAAAACTGAAAACCGAAAAGCCCCCATATTATACACCAAAACAAATGCAAGTGGTTCCAGCCAACCAAGGGTTTATATTATACAAATTTATAATATATATATACATATCTTTAGATAATGCATTAGATAGTGCAACTTGTAATATATATTAACTATTCTTATACTCAAACTTTATAATGCCTTTCATGTACATATACATAAATAATTATAATACTCGCTCGTTATTTTTCTCTATCTCTCTCAACTTTTTTGATTTCCTTACTTTTGAGGCCTAGCGCCCATATAGTTATCCAAGGAACTTAGTCCAAACTGTATATATATATATAATACTTAAGAATTGGCCAATTTCAAAATACTTTCTCTCTCTCATAATCTTTAATTTTTGCTTTTATATTAAAATACATATCGGTTTTGAGCTGGGTGTTATCATATATAATAACAATAAATCTATACTATGAACTGTAAGTTTGTGTCTGGAATCCCTTTAAGTAAACCAAGTACAAACAACAATAATACAATAATAAACAAACAAATGAAACAACAACAAAACAAAACAAAACAAAACCAACAACAACATGCAGTCAAAATGTCAATAAGTTTGTTTTGTTTGTTTAGGTTTGGTTCTTAATCAACTTCTTTTTTTTTTGAGTTATACCTACATAATATATACACCAAATATATATATCTAACTACAATATATATATATATATTTATTTATATACACACTTAACAAAATCGAAGCTCTAAGACGTGCAGTAAATGTGTTTCCATGTACTTATTTCGTTTCGTGACAATTATTAAACTTATTAATAAATAAAGTAAATGTAATTATACTATATACGTACTTCGTATACCGTAAATATCGTAAATCGTAATGCGTATTCCGTATTCCGTATACCCTACCCCTGTAAAACAATAATATGTAACTTAATATGAGTTATATAACTTATTATACTATTTGAGTTTATACTTATTTTATGTGTATCCAGTGAGAAATTAAATTATCTTAACTATTTAACTTGTGTATCCTAGTTTATTATACTATATCGTATTAATTTATCGGTTTTGATTTATATGCTTAAGACTCTGACAATTCCGTATAAGTTAAAAATAAATTAATTCTGTAACTGAACCAGGAAAGTATATGAATTTCTAACGAATTAAATTCTACTAAACAATTTCCTTTCTAAATTTTTTATAATTTGTAATCGTTTTTCAACTTGATAATTGAGAAAACTCTACCAGTTTGCTGGTATCAGCATTCTGGAAATATTAAAATATACTTTAGCCTCAAACCAGTTATATCCATGTCCTATCTGAAATAGATACGATTTAAATAAATCTTGAGTTATAAATCTGATAGCCTGAAATTTTACCATTCGTTCAAATGAATATAGTCAAATTTTTATAAAACTTAAACAAGTCCACCTCCGTAATTAATTTATTAACAAACTTATAATCTATATAAATAACTTTCCAAGTGAACTGACTGGGAAGTAGTTTCTTCTACATGATTCTAGTGAATCCAGAGAATTCAAAGCATTCCTTGACTCTAGCGATTGAAACCCACCACGAATAGTTACGATATATATATATATAAAACTGATTAAATGTAACTCTTTTGACTTTGTGTGAAGTGTTAAATGTTGTAAATTCACTTTGAGTTAAGACTTTAGTACTAATTCTTTTGAATTTTCTTTTAAATTTATGTCGAATTTCCACAGGAAAAGCTTGGTGACATTTGCTTCTCGCTGCGTTATGTGCCGACCGCCGGAAAACTAACAGTTGTCATACTCGAGGCCAAGAACTTGAAGAAAATGGACGTTGGTGGATTGTCTGGTAATATAGCGTGCTACCAATGCGTTGTCAAAATGCAAATAAAGACTCCATTAAGTTATCCGAGTCCAAATGCATTTTCGGCAACGCTTCAGTGTCTATTCGTATATGTGTTTATATATATGATATATATAGCCAAGTCTATATATGATTTTTGTTATTGTTATTGCTTTGCGTATGATTTGATTAATGATTTGAAAAATTTTTGTATTTATTTAACTTGTTAAGATCAAGGAAATGAAATGCAAACGCCAAGGCAACGTTTGCAGAGAGCAATGTATTCCAATTTTATTCCCAATTACTTTTTGACAAATTTTTCGATTTTCAATCTTTCAAACAAACTTTCAACTTTTTCAACTAATTTAGCGCAAATTTTCGACTTGCATATTTTAACAATACAATATCGCGTACGCTAAAAAAAATAATATACAAATATCAACAATAAATCAAACTGATATCATTTAATCCATGGATATATTTTGGTCTGGCAACGTAACCATCTTGAAATTGTGCACAGTTTTTTTGACTTATGCCTGGCAAATAAATAAAACATAAACAAACCAAACCAAAAAAAAAAAAAAACAGCAAAATTTTAATTAATTCTGGCTAAATACTTGTATTAGCGGTACAATTTAAAATTCGCTTGCTTCTAGCTACACTTTTGCATGTAATCTAATTCGTATTCTAATATTCAACCCACTCGCATCAAGTATACGTATTTCGGCACTCCAAAATTGGAGAGCGAAAAAGAGAACGTTGCCAGTGAATATATCCAAACCAAAAAAAAAAAAAAGAAAGCCCCGAATCCCGGGGATATCAAGTTCTTCTAGGCTTTTACAAACAAAAGAACATTTTCAAGTATGTTTTTGAAAAAGCAATTGACATTTTTGTTCCCATGCTCTTTATGATATTCGATCTGTAATTCTGATGATGAGACTATTTTGAAAAACTTTAACTATTTTTTTGTATTTTATGATTTATCAGTTATCTGCCTTGAGTTAATCGAGTTACTGTGTTCCAAAAGTAAAACTAACTTATCTTGATATCTAACTATATATCTATCTATATTTGATTTTGAAATTTCGACAAGCAAACGAAAGTGGAAACAACCTGAACGATCGATAGACTGTCGTATCGATCAACTCGTTTTTTGTGACAATTGCGATTTTCCATATGTCGATAACGTTTCAATCTAATGAATACTTAAATGCTTACTTTTGAGCATATAAGACTTTATTTAATACCATTTGATTTATCTCAATGATCCCAATGGGATTGTCATTGATTTTTACTTAAAAAGTTTCAACTTTCGTTTGTTCAGATCATATAATCGTTGTTTTCGTTTCTTTTTAAAGTAAAATTTTGTTAAATCTATCTTCTAAACAATATTCTATATTCAATTAATCGAAAGTTTTATGTAACGTTTTTATTCTTTATATGTGTGTGTAAAACTACAAAAAATATGACTAAAAAAATCAAAAAAAAGAACAAAAATCTGCTCATCAAGTTCAAAGTTTTTACGTTATTATTATAAAAAGAAAATGTTTTCTTTTTCTTTCTTTCAATTTTTTCTATTTTATAGATCCATATGTGAAAATTGCAATCATGCAAAATGGCAAACGTTTGAAAAAGAAGAAGACAAGTATCAAAAAATGCACCCTCAACCCTTACTATAATGAGTCGTTCTCATTTGAAGTACCATTTGAACAAATACAAGTATGCGAGAATGTATTATACTATCCTATAAAACCACTACTACTACTACTACTCTACTACTACTACTCTACTACTACTACTACTACTTACTACTACTTACTACTACTACTACTACTTACTACCCAACTGTTAACTGTAACCAAAGCTGTCCCTTCCGAACTATCAAACCAAAAACATGTTCGAAACAAAGTTTTAGTAACGAACCCGCCTCCACACCAGCCTCTTTCGTGCAATTGTTGTTGTTTATATACATAACTCTATATATTTATATATATATATTACATATGTTGAATACTCGTATTCGTATTCGTATTCCAATAACAACAATATCACTCTTACTCTTAAGCTCTACAAACAAAAACAAAACAAACCAAACAATACTAAATGGATAGTCATCAAAATTATTTTCGTATAGCCCGAAAATGCCTCTTAAAATTCCAATTTTAATATTATACATATGTGTGCCCCGAAAAAACAAAAAAAAAAAAATTGAAAAGAAAAACTTATTAAAATTAACCGAAAAGTAATTCAATGTTCAATGTTGTAATTTAATATAAATCAAAAAAAAACAAAAACACTTTTTTGCTTTATGTTTTTTGGTTTTTATAAATATATATTATATATTTTGCCCAACGACTGCCACGCCCACATTCCGGCTGTAAATATTAACGACAAAATGCTGAGCGCAGTACGTTGTTGCTCAATATGAAATCCGTTACTGATTTGCTTTTACTTTGTGTAGTTTGATTGAGAAATGTTTTATAAAAAACCAAAAAAAAAAACAAATTTTTAAAAAGTATTTTTTTAGTTTGTGCTTAGCCTCAGCTGATGATTTGGTTAACAAGTATTTTTCTATATGTTTAATGTTGATTTTGACACAGACAAAATGACAATAGGTTTGTAGGTCGCTTCGTAGTTTCAACTACAGATTGAAAAATCAATCAATCAATCAATCAATCAATTAAAAGAGGAGACACTGAATACACAGACACAGTCTACTCGTAGTTATATTGTTATATTGTAACATTTTTAGAGAGCGCATCAGTAGTGCGGCGCGCTCTCGCAGTGCACGAGCATCGATAACATGTTTTTGTTATCGATAACATAACGATTTTGATGATGCAAATATCACACTCTCACTCTTAACTACAAATACTACTTATTAAACTACCTACTACTCTTTCCATAATACAAACTATCGCAAACTATCTCAACGGCGTCAATAATGCACCACAATATGGGTACATTATTTTGACACTGTCTTCTGATTTGAATATCGAATAAACCAATCGCACCACCACCAACAAAACTACAAACTTAAAAAAAAAAATAATGATACAGAAATACAACAATATACAGTACAAGTTCAAGCTATAAACACACCACAGAGAAGTATAGCGTATCCAACATGAATAACAACAACATTTACATACATCCAACGAAAAAAAACCAAAAAAAAAAAAAAAAAAATGGAAAAAAAAAACCATATTTAAGAACTCTGGTTACGTGTGCTAGTCCGAGACCTGCCCCCAAGTAGTATTCTGACCAAGAGAAAATAAGAAATAGTTTAACGACAAATGGGATTGAATATTATACATTTTCGTTTACACGTATTTAATGAACATTTTTCTTTTTGCCGCAGCTTTAAAGTTGACCGAAAATAATGCTATATATGTTATAATATATAAAGAAAAGTAATTTGTTCATTAGTCGCAGGTTAAGAAAAGAGATCTATATGTGTATAATCGTATAAGCTCATTGCGCATATCACCAATAAATACCAACAAATACAAACACATACCAGCTAAATACCACATACAAAAAAAAAATATATCAAATATTTGACATGCTTTTTTAACTCTATCAAAAGTTTCTATATCATACAATTATAATTTCTACAGCCTAGTCAAATGCATGCTATGCTTGTTATAAACCATATTCCAAGCCATCCATAATTTAATCACAGCTAAATACCATATCAAATCACTTTAGAATTGTATTTAATGGAGCTTTTTGTAATGCTTGAAAATATGTCGCCCGCCTTTAGATAAACTCCTGAAAGCTTGTTTTTCACTTTTAATGGGATTCTTTCAATCCCCCCCCAAAAATTCTTCTACTCTACTGACAGAAGTTCGGGAAACAAGCAAATGTGTTCCAACTACAGCACCATGTTCTAAAAGAGCACCAAAATTAAATATACTTAAAAAAAATAACTAAATGAAAATCAACTGTAGTTGAACTAATACGTATGTCTTTTGTAATATGCTTTCTAATACAGAATTCGTAGTGTCTGCCTGTAACCAATAACAGTTTTCCACTCCCCCGAAAACCCACAAACAGAACACGTATATCTGAAATACCAAAAAAAAAAAAGTTCTTCAACTCCAAGTTCTATGCTCAACGCATAACAGTTCCTCCCTAAAAAAAAACGACCGTTAAATTAAGGATAATATACTAGAAAATTGACTAATCAAATCATGTTTTTTTTTTTGCTGGAAAATCTATATAGAAAATCTGTCTTGTTGTTACCGTTGTGGATTACGATCGTATTGGCACCTCTGAGCCCATTGGACGCTGTATACTTGGCTGCATGGGAACTGGAACTGAGCTGCGTCATTGGTCCGACATGTTGGCATCGCCTCGTCGACCCATAGCTCAATGGCATACCCTGAAGGATCCCGAGGAAACTGACGAAATACTTAAGAACATGAAGTAAACGCTACACGGCTGATAAATCCAGGTAATATTAATCAATACAGACATTTTTTCAACCTTAGCTAGTTCTTGCAAACTTGAATAACTTTCTCAAAACAGATTCGAAAATGTTGGCTTGAAAAGTTTGCTACACTGAAAAAAAAGACCAACTTCTTAAGTCAAGAACATTCATCTTAAATATTTTGTTCTTTAAATAAGACCATTTTAAGACCAAATTACTAATACTTAGAATATTAATCTAAAAATTCGCAGTTCTTAAATCAAGAATTAAAAATCTTAAATTGATAAGTAAATATAAATATGTCATATTTAATATTAGAGTCGCCGCTTCTGTTTGATAAACAAGCCCAGGGATCGAAACCCGCTCTAGCCAAGGAAAAATCATATAATCGGAATATTTATAAAAAAAAAAATTAATCCAAAAAAAGTATAAATATCAAAAAAAAAAAAAAAGTTCAAAGTTTAATAAAACTTATTTTTTTATTTGGGTTGAGAATTTAAGACTGTTTGGTCAAAAAACAAGAACTTATTCTTATTTAAAATGTTCCTAAAATCAAGATGTGTTTTCTAAATTCACGAATTTTATGTTCTCGACGCATTTATTAGACTAAAACTCTTAGTTCTGAGGCCAATATCTTGATTTTAGAACATTTTTTATCAGTGTAGGTCAAAGGTCTGACCAATTTCAAACTTCTATAACATTTTTAAAACTCAACAGATGTTCGAAATGTCATTTTTATCATGGATTTGCCTCTAAATTCATCATGCATTCAAATTTTGTTCATTTAGAATATTTAATTCTATTATACACTTTAATGGTGATGGTCCCCCCATTTGATTTAAAAAAAATCAAAATTTTAAATGACAAGTTTCAACTTTTAATCAATTAGTATAAACATAGATAGTATATATAGTATATATTCATAGATAAACAAAACTGATCTTGCATTACAGCACACCTATGTATCAGACGCTATGGAAATCGGAAGAAAACCAAAGATAACTCAAGCAAACCGTCATTGTAATCGTATGCATCATCATCTATTGATCCATTGGATCGATTATGGATCTTCAAAAACCTCAACAACAACCCACAACAAACAACAATCAATATAAATATCGTAGCCCGCGCAGTTTATCAACAACAAAATCAAATCAAATCAGATTAAAATATTATATAATACAAGCCTATCGAAAAGATGAAGAACAGATAAATAAATTAGAAAATTAAGTTCTACTTACATTGGTTCATCCATTAAAAAAGCAATTTATTATCCAACTTTGCGCCTGCAATAAATTAATCGACAAAAAGTTTCGTATTTAATTGGATTAATCAAATTTGTTTCAAAATAATGCAGAAAGTTTCTAGTATTTTATTGTTGTTGTCATGAGATAAATGAAAATCTACGAGTATGTTACATATATAATTCAAAAACTCTATATACTCAAATATTTATAAAAAAAAATAAAATAAATAAAAACGCAAAAATCAACTAAATCATCATTTTAAAATGTTAAGTTTTATTAATTTCAAAAAAAATAATAAAAATTATAATTTTTTTTTATTAAACAAGAAAAACAACAAAAGAAAACTGTTGAAATTTTATTAGAAATTCAATGAAAATACCAAAAAAGAAACTGTTATGTAAATTAATTTATTATATTTAATTATTGATTGTATTATGTATTATTGTAACTGTGTAAGTATATTAAACATCAACATATATATGAGACATGACAGACATACATATGAAAAAAAGAAGAAATAAAACAAATTGAATAAATATATTATATTACGAGTAAAAATTATGTATAACCCCTGCATAGACTAATGTTATGTATACACAACGCTATGGTTTGGTAAATCAGACGTATAAGTAAAACAAAACCAAATAAAACAAATGAAAAGAAAAGAAATGAAAAGAGAACACAAAAGAAAGAACAACATAAAAGCAAATAATAAAAGTTTAACTTTAAAGTGTGATTTCAACGGAATATATCATCAGTTTAAACCCTAAAAAAATTGATACCTATCGTATATTGAACATTTCACATTAGGCATTACGTTATAGATCAAGCTTTAAGTTCGCTGTCTTCTACTCTACCGAAACTTCTATTCTATATATATTATCATAATTGATTTTGTTTTTAGTTGCTTCAAAAGGTTCTTAAGGTTTCTACTAATCTCAACTGTTACATCTTTTTTTCGTATTAATCATAAATATGATTGATTAATGATTTGGAAAAGCATATTAGGTCATAATGAAAATATACATAAATAAATACTAAACTAAAGCAAAAGTAAAATGTTAAAACATGAAATATTAAGAACAATAATAGTTATTACTATTTATATTATATTCAAGTATATATAAACATACATATATACATACATTTATATATATACTATAACTTCTTTAATGTTGTGCAGCCTGTGCACAAAAACCTATTAAAAATTGGCATTTTCAAAAAGAAGAAGAATAATAACAACAACAACAACAAGCTGCAATCTTTTGGAATGAAATAATAATGAACATTCCACTAAGAGAGCAAGCGATAATTAATTGATTTGATTATTTCCATATTGCAAAATAAAATTAACTATTGAATTAGATGTTTTTGTCCTGTAAAAAATATTTAAAAAAAAAATGGTATATAAAAGATTATAATAAATTACATGTAATAATGATGAAGCGTAGTTTGGGATCTTTAAAGTCCCGTACACAGTTTGTAGTTATGTTAACAAAAATATTATTAAAAATATAAAAAAAAAACACATTAACAAATGCAAACTGAAAATACCAACAAAATATTTATGTAATATAATTCATCTAAATT
Organism: Drosophila kuntzei; assembly: GCA_035042165.1. Classification (NCBI taxonomy): domain Eukaryota; kingdom Metazoa; phylum Arthropoda; class Insecta; order Diptera; family Drosophilidae; genus Drosophila; species Drosophila kuntzei. The sequence goes on from JAWNLU010001430.1 coordinate 1,013,609, forward strand.
ACAAATATATATATATAAATTAAAGACAGGCAACAAATTCTACAACAAATTACGAGTATTGTTCAATAAAAAAAAAATATTTAAAAAATACGTACTTTGCTTTTCCAAATAATTACTGTAAATTATTAAAACAAAATAAACAACAACAAAGACACAAAACTTACCACTACAACAACAAAACAACTATATATATATACACATAAATACTTGCATATTAAACAAATTGTATGGAATTATATAAAATGATGTTGATTATTGATTTAAACTGATGATTGAATAAAAGCAAATTATATATACATATATATCTATATATGCATATACATACATATATAAATATTAGCAACAACAAATAAAAAGCAAAATAATATCATTTGCGTTTTTCTTTTCAATTTGGTACATTGATTTAAACACGAGCTTACGCTGTCCATAATATTTTCGACGGCAGTGTAACTAAACCTAAAGACACTAGTACATGTACATACTCACCACACACACACACACCCACAGATACACATACACAAACACACATATATACATACACAGACAGAGATACATACACACCACGAACTGACCAAAGAAAGAGTCGTACACATCTATCTGTATGTATTAGTAATATATGTACATTGATGTATACTATATAGTACTACATACATATATGGTTACCGTTAGTCGAACTATGTATCTGTATTATTTTCAAAAAAACGCAGCAGTCAAAAAGCAGCGCAGAAGCCATCACAAAAAGCACAAATCAGTAGTTGAACCAAAAAAAAATATATACATATATATTAATAATAATAGTTAAAAGAAAAGAAAAGAAGAAAAAACTATAAACAATGAAAAGATAAGAACAAATACCAAAAAACTGTAGAAGTCCATGTATTTTTATTTTTAGATATTTATGTATGTAATTTATATAAAAATATATTCGATAAATCAGGCATAAAGGCATTTAGCAACACCATACGAATCACGATAAACAATACTATCTAGAGCGCACCAGACGATTGGATGATGGATGGATAGAAGAAAAGATAGAAGAACAGATAGCAGAGAGAAATAGAGAGAATGCGAATTGCATCTACAAAAAGAAATTGTTATAGGTGGCGTATTATTAATTTTTAATCACAATATGAGAGAAATTGAGTAGAGATGTGTGTATATTTTCATACTCTTCACTCCACTGTCGTACTGAGCAAAATAAGGAACAAAAATGAGTCCGTGGTGAATACGCCACCTATAATAAATTCACCATGTGCTAGGCAAAATGAAATAATGACAAATACAAGCAAATAATACAAATATATAAGTAAAAATAGGTAAACCAAAATATAGGGCAATGTTTGATGTTGAAATAAATGAGTTAAAGGCCACATAGCGTGCGCATTACATACATATGCAAATACATAAGCGATATACATACCTACATACAGTTAGTCAAGTATTTATTTTGACAAACTAAAAATATCGTATCTTTTATGCGTTATCTTGCTTTTATTTCTTAACTATAATTCCTTGTGGCTTTTAGAACAAGTAAAAATAAAATATACAGTATCTATTGGGTTCAACAACTAATTTCGAAAATATTAAACGTATATTTACATTTGATATTTTTTGTCAAAACAGTTACTTGACATACTGTACATGACATAGCATGCATACATATTTACATAAAATCTGCGAAGAATTACGAAAAAAAAACATTTTATAGTATATAGAGCAAACAGAATTACAGTTCAATGAAGAGTAATACATAATCACCACAGCACCGCATAGTATGAAAACTAACCATACGGTATACATACATACATATAATTAATGCATTAATCTACATATATTTCAACTATTTACCGTTATTTCAAATAGCGGCAATCGAAACTCAACTCAACTCGCGTTACACACATCTTCACCACACTCAACACTCTTACCCCCAGCGCAACTCACCACATCATTAACGCTCTTTTCAGAGTTTTGTTGTTTATGAATATACTGTTTATAGCTGTTTTTTGAATTTTAAATAAATTATATTTACTATATGAAAGAAAATCGTATACAATAAATCGTATTCATAATAAATACGATTATATGTTTTAAAGCTCTTAACAAAAACTTAATTGCAAACTGAATACATGCAAAACGAAAAGAAAAAAATACAAACGATTGAATATTATTAATAAATAAACTGCATACTACATTATATACATACATATATATATACATATATATGTGATGCAACTGTATTGCAAACAACAATAATATAATTTTATTTCAATGCAAAAACCAAAGAATTTAAAAAAAAAACAACAACAAATAACAGATGTATGCGAGACTCCAAAACAAGAACAAGAACAACAAAAAAAACATCGTCTGTAGATTAATTAAACCACAAAAAATACACTGATGTGAACACACAAATGAAATGAAAATGAAATGGCGAACGTTTATAAAGAATAAACAAATGTTTGAAACTATTAATACTACTTTTCATTTCGTTTTATTTCATGAATTTCGAAGTGCAACAAAGGATTTTTCGGTATTATATATGTATATTTATCAAAGATATGCTTCTGAATCTATGACGTCTCACTGTATATTTTAATGGCGAGACTAATTGACAAAATATTAGCGCAACCTTCTAAATTTCTTAGCCATGCGATGCCTGAGCATGGACTATAACTGTTATAAGTTTAAGAGAGACAGCAAAAATTGAGAGCGCTCTCTGAGACGTCGCTACCTTTATTATTGGATCATGGATCATGGCGCATGTTCAGAAAAATAATTTAAATAACCACATTAGCAGTTGATACCTGATTTGACCAAATTACAAAGTTAATGCAAAACTTATATATGTATACATATGTATATGTAAATACATACATATGGATGTATTAAATATATTACCTCAAGGTGGCCACGAGGAGTCTTCAAGAAGGATTTGATGCTTTATATATAACATGATCTTAAATCTTCGTCAAATGAACAAGTCACATAAAAAAAATAAACACAAAATGTAGAAATTAAACACGGCTTAGCACAATTAACAAAGTGTACGCGTCTAACGGAAGCGGCTGCTGTGCTGGACAATTGTCGAGTCTTAAACTCGCGTCCAGCGTTCAATGAACGCGACTTATAAAGCACGGCTGAAATTTACTAGCAAAAACTTAGCAAATAAATTAAAATGGCAACTCTCTTTCTCTCTTTGTCCCTTTTTGACTTTGTCTATTATCTAGCTTTCTTCTAGATTTCCCCTCTTTTCTAGCTATTTTTAAATGTTGATATAGCTTTTTCCGGTCCCGGAGTTGGCAACACTGAGGGATTTCGTTTCTTATCGATATTTCTTAAATATTGATCCATTTTTGCCTAACTTGATCGCAGAGGTGGAGAAACATCGATACATCGATATTTTATATATTTTGACGCGGCGTCTTTTTTAACCGAGCTGCCACCTTAGAAAAACTATCTGGCAACGCCAGACCAACAGATTACGAACTTCAAACTAAATATGAACAAAGTTGGCCGTTTTATTGACCGCAAATATATTTTTTTGTGTTGACAGTGCAATTGAAGCAATGATGGAACAACAAACAATCAAACACGTTTCCACAGTACGCATATTGATGCTCGGCGATGCAGGTGAAAAGAACATGGAATTTATAGTATTCGTTTATTAATTAAGAATTCTCCAATTTCTATAGGCGTTGGTAAGTCGAGGCTAACGGATCTGCTGGCCAGAAGTGAGGATACGCCAACGCCGTCGACTCGCAGTGTCGGCGATGTCTGGTGGAATGTCCAAGTGCGTCTCCACGAGTATCCCAGCAAGATTTTGGGCTTGGGTATTCCCCCCACTCCCGACTGGACATCGTCCTCATCGCCGAGCACATCGACGCACAGTTCCTCCAATCAGTTTCGCAACACATGCGATATGATTCCATATTTTGTGGAATTTTACGATCTTAAGAGCTCTATTCGCTTGCCTCGCGAGCATAGAAATCGTCTATATCGTCACATTGATGGTATTATCCTAGTATACGATCTTTTAGATATGAGCACGCATGACAATTTGCACGATTGGCTTTATCAGCCGTTACGTCAGATCTGTCGATATCGCCATAAGCGACTGCGTCCCATCCTAAAGCGTCGTCATGTTCCCATCCTTGTGGTGGGCACCAAATTGGATCTGTTCAATACACGTCGCTTAAGCTGCTCGGGAACGGGAAAAATCGCTACCCAGCTGGGCACCGATGAGATCCAACTCAATTGCTTGGATTTGAATAGCTTTAGCGAGAAAAGCCGCAACGAGACGAAACTGAGGAAATTCCTCAACAATGTCGTCGATTTCAAGCAATATTTTCCATCAAGACGCTATTACTGAATATTTGCATGATCTTTTCTTATATTGTATATTCTTATTTTTTTGTTTTTTTTATATATATATTGTAGTTTTAATAAGGTTTCTTTTCTTTATATTTTGTTATACATTCTTTTTCGTTTCGTTTTGTTTTGTTGTCTTAGCCAGGAGGCCACTGCATCTGGCGTCCGCCCAAGAAGTGCAAGTGCAAATGGTAAACGGACTGAGCTCCATGTTGACCATTGTTAATCACCACACGATAGCCCTGCTCCAGGCCAACTTCCTTGGCCACCTTGCGACCCACCAGCATCAAATGTCCCAGAAGTTCGGCGTCTCCATCCTCGGCCAGGGAAAGCTGGGAAATTGGTTTGCGTGGTATGACCAGGAAATGGGTGGGAGCTTGTGGCGAAACGTCATTAAATGCCACACACTGTAAATCGAATGAGAAATATGGAAAACAATTTTAACTTGTAAGTAAAGCTACAGTCGAGTGAGACCGCTCTGAGAGACCCTGTATTTATTATATTAATAAATAAATAAATATTTTGTTTGATTTTATAAGTCAAAAAAATATAAAAAAAAATTACAAACTTTATATACCCTTGTACTTTTCAAGTACAGGGACTTAGTAAACAAGGTGCCCTTTGTACTTACTTTCTCGTCTTCGTAGATAAATTTGCATGGAATCTCCTTGCGTAAAATCTTGCCAAATATGGTGTCTTCGGATGCCGCAGCGCTTTGCGCCTTATCTACCTCACTTGCCATTCTAGCACAGCTAATGGCAATGCCTCGATTTCTATTGATTGCAATAAAATTATTGTAAATTTCACAAATTGCCAAATTGCATGTGCACTTACCGAATAAATCCAGCTAAATTCCGGCCGGCTGACACGAACATTATGCGGTGCTGCCAACTGACTCGCAGCAGCCATTTTCCAACGATAACTATCGAAATCGCTTTCAATAAATAAATATTACAACTTGTTATATATCAATTATAAAGAGCAATATAAAATAAATAACGAAAAGATCATAGTAAATTAAGTATTACATTAAGCCATACTTTATCGGTATAAAAATCAGCGAATTTTAGAATCGATATTGAAATGAGAAACTATAGCGATACACATTTCGATACCCTACACATTTTTAATTAAAATGAGCTCGTTGATTGTCATGTTGTCAAATATTATAAATACTTAATAATTTAATAGTAAAGATAAATTCATAAACATTAAATCCAAACGTGACTTTGTAACTGAGAAGTATGCTGAAGTTTCGCGCGCATTTTTTAAATGCTGACAGCATATTTATGGGTATTTTTTGGTACATTGCATTTTGGTATATTTTATGGAAGCAAACATGCAGACAAAATACCGTCACATGCGCGATTGTTGTTCACTCGGCATTTGACATCAGCACAGCGAGTGGTGAATTACAACAAATACGAATAACATTTAGTTATTTCATTGCATTTAGGAGTTAAACAAATACAATTGATTACTGGTGATGTCAGAGCTGCGCTCCAAAGTTATCACTCTCTACAAGCACGTAAGTAATGAGGAATTGTCTTTACCACGTGCAGTTGCAACTGGAACTGCAACTGGAATGATGGAAGGGGAACTGGAAATAAAAGTTGCGTAAATTCCATTTCAGTTACAATATTTGGGCCGTGATTATCCCGGCCTTAATGGGCCGCAAAAGTTTCGCCAACAAGTGAAGGATGCGTTCATAAAGAATAAGGATGAGCGCGATCCCAAAAAGATCGTTGCTCTCTTGGCCCAGGGACGTTATCTCGCCAAGGAGGTGGAGGCGTTGTATTCCCTAAAAAAATACCGCAGTGTCAAGCAGCGTTACAGTTACAATGACTAAAAGAAATAAAATAAAAGGAAGCGAAAATACATGCAAACAAATTATGGACTGAAAATTGAACGAGAATATGATTCAACAAATGCTTTTGTTTTTATTGGACACTAACACACACAAACACACACAAACACACACACACACACAATGCTAGCATTAAATATTAGTTTCGAATGTCTTGTCAATGTTTAACTTTAAGTTATTGTTGAATAAAAAGCGCAACTGTCATTGAATAATAACCAAGCCAAAAAGACAAACGCATACACACACACATATACATATATGTATATCTAAAATGCACATGTATATGACAATTGTCTTGTGACCTTGAATTATTGTGTGGGGGGCTTTATTGTTGTTATTTACGAACGATATCACAAGGGACACAAATTGCTGTATATGTTTTTGCCAAATTGTTGTTGTTGGTCGACGAATGCGTTTCTCGTCTCTGAACTTTGATATTGACAATATTGCGTATTTAAATTCATTTATTCATTGGGCATCACTTGTCGGTGTTGCTGCCTCTGTCTCTGTATTGGTGATAATCAACACTGGCGCCAATGAGTTTATTTCTATACACTTCTCGCAGGGGAATATCGACTTTGTGATACATTTGGTAATATCCACTAACGGGTGGTATGCATATCAACTTTGTCAGACAGTTTGTAACAAAAATAGTTCTCAATAATTGCTTATCAATAATAATTAACTGATAGTAGTTCATTCGACTGTCTCTCAATATTATCTTATCAGCAGTGCGAATAACAACAACTACATAAATAATAGCATATCATAAAAGTCAAGTATGTTCAAAGAATTCTGAGCTGATGGGAAGAACCCGATATTATTTTTAAACAAATTCAGACAGCTTTAGGAAGATCCCTTTTTTGAATAAAATATTCCTAAATTCATCCGATTCTTTTGTTTTTATTTTAATACTATTTTTTGAAACAAACATAGATCTATAGTGGGAAGAACCCGATTTTATTCTAGGAAAAATCCAAAAAGTTCTAGGAAATTTACTTTTCAAAATATTTCACTCCTACTAGAACTGTTGCTTTATAGTCCACCTGATCTTTTGATTTTATACAAATATTGTAGTTCTATAATTGGAACTATTGCAAAATCAGAAAGCTTTTACAAAATTTAAAGGGCAGACCATGTAATCGTAACTCTTGACAATACTCTCGGAATATTACTATAAAAAACATTTTATCACGTCATTTAATTATACTATACACCGCTGATAAGCAAAGTTCATTGATGCCAAGCACAAATCTATATATTAAATACATATGTCTATTCAAAAAAGGAAGTACTGTAGGGAATTCTCAGAAATAGCCCATCAAATCAATATGTAACCAAGTATTAAAAATATGGTGATACATTTCCATTATTATAAGATCATCAGAGGATCATTCTCAATAAAAATATAACCTATGACATTAATATGAATAACTTATATAGCAAGAGTTGAATTCTTAAATTTTAAGAACAGAAATTGGCAATATATTTCTATAAATAACATAAATTAGGAATGCTTTATAAAATTCTGTTAAACTATTCAGATTGATTAATTAAAAATAATGCAAGTAGCTGGAAAATAATTTATATAAATTTAAGAAATCTCTAGTTTGATTTGATTCACATATTTTGTATTAATTAAAACGAAATACAATCAATTTCTTAACATTAAAATAAATTTTAAAACATACATATACTAGTTGAAATATCAGAGCAATTAGAAACTTGTAGATATAATATGGAAACTCTGCATAAAGTATTTATTTAATATAGAAGAATTAAAATAATTGATGGAAATGTTTAACTTAAAATATTATAGTTTTCTCAGAATTAACTTAACAACATTAAACCAACTTAGTACGATATTAAATATGCTATTAAAAACTAATATTCGCCTGCAGTGGTAATGATCATTAACTAATAATTAAGTAATTAATTAAATTAGACTAAAATCACAAAGCTCTTCAATGGAAAGCGACATGTTCACAGTGAAATTGACATGGAAGTTACAGAGTTATAATATCTAATCTTAAACATCATTTTTATCAGCCAAATTCAAAACCGAGAACATCATCCATGCCATAATCAAAGAGTCGAAAGTCCTCCTCATAGATCTCATAGAGACGCCTTATGGCGCCAATGGGCAGCGGGTCAAAGTAATTCCGTAGATTGGCCTTTGTGCTCGAGGGTTTGTGTCCAGTGGGGAATGTCAGGTTCTTGTTACCCGAGAGATAAAGCGCCAAGGCAGAGTCATCGAGTAGGGTATCATATTTGCCTAGAAAATAAAAATATGATATTAGAGATTGTCATTCAATGGATACACCAGACAACAAAATTAATTTTCATTTTGTAACTTTTATTAAACGCACACATAGAACTCCAGATGAGAATAAAATAAATTTTAATTTTGTAACTTTTACTCCAGATGAGAATAAAACTACTTCAAACATTTTTCAATGCTAAGACTTCTTTTAAAATAAATTTTAAAATCTGTCTTTTAATGTCAATGATTTAAAAAAAAAGAACTACGCCTCTAGAAAGCTAAGAAATATATCTAAATATTATTTCATGAGTATTACAGCTAATATTACTTTATATCAGGGATTAAAACCGAAACGAATATCGGTTTCAGTTACAGTTTCGGTTATGCTCGAATTAAGGTTTTTGGTTATCGGTTATGCAAAATCTTGGAGTATCGGTTTCGTAATGGTTATCGGTTTTTTATCAGTGTCGGTTAACGAATACCAGTATGGTTTCGGTTAACAAAAAAATAAAAAATAAGTTTTTCGGTTGACCAAAATATACTTAATGCTCTTTTAAGCCTGAAAAATAATGCTATCTGGTTATTGGAATGATTCAGTGTAATGTAATGATTTTCAATAACTTTGAACTGTCATAACTTTTTCAAAAGTCAATCAATTTCCATGAGCAATGTAAATTTGAGCATGATTTTACCTCTAAATTCGTTCTGCATTTATATTTTGTTAAATTTGAAAATTCGAAATTTTTCGAAAATTTCGAAAATTTACATACTTACCCCTTTGTATTTTTCGAAAAAATTCGAAATTTTCAAAGTTTTCAAAATGAACAAAATTTAAATGCAGAACGATTTTAGATGTAAAATCATGCTCAAATTTACATTGCGCATGAAAATAAATTGACTTTTGAAAAAGTTATGACAGTTCAAAGTTATCAAAGTTGCTCAGTAGCTGCGACTGCCAGATTAACCGAAATTAACCATTATAAATGAATCGGTTACTAAACGGTTATTTCGGTTTAAAGAGTTTCAGTACAGTGTAAAAAATTTCTCATAGTTACGGTTACAAATTTCAATCGGTTTTCATCGGTTAAAGGTTACGGTTTCGGTTATGGTTATAATCCCTGCTTTATATTAATGACTTTTATAAATTCGGGAAAATAAATGTCTGACTTTTTCTCACTTCTGTTATGTTTTTCATACTAATCTTACTTAAAGTTGGTTTTCTAGCTGATAAAGCGGCTCAAAATGTAACAGAAAATGTGGTTTTGTTAGAAGTTACAATCTGGCTGTTATGATCTAGTGTGATTCCATTTATTGACTCACCCACAACGTTGTATTTCATGACGCAGGGATTGCATAGCTTGGCTATCACCTCCCAGTGCTCGTTGTAGTCGGTCTGATTTACTCGACTTAGTTCAGGTCGCAGTAGATACTCTACAAATTCACCAAATTGTACATCGTTTCCCTGCTCCAATGACTCATTGCTCGCACCTTGACGCAATTCCCTCACAATTTGTCGACCCACCCTCGACTGAAAGTATCGTGCACTGGGAGAACCACCCTCCAACTTGTTGCGATATGCGGAGAGCAATCTCTCAAAGGGATGTCGCACCAGAATGAAGCGTGTGTAATCCTCGCTGAGCACCTGGATGCGTTCCTCCTCCGACAGGTCGTAGAACTTGGTAAACATGCCCACGGAATGCGCCAATGAGCCAGGAATCTGCAGAGGATCAGTGCCATTCTGCCATTTGCCCGTCAGCAGCATCAAAACACGCTTCCAGTTCGTGCAGGCCACCTTTAAAAATAAAATTTAAACAATTTGTTTAGTTGGGTTTTTTGCTGCAACTTAAACTAAATAAACAATATACCAATTGAGGCCACAAAATGTGCTTTTTTTCGGCTTGTCTATGAAATATGTTTAGACTAAAATCGTGTATAATGAATCATAATTTCGAATAACCATATGAGCACCCGAACTCATGTGTTATTCAAACGAAATCTATTTAACAATGACCGATAAGCCAAGCACTTCCTGGGATTACATTACTTTAGCATATCAAAGTGATATTTTCGAAATTTATAAAAAGGTTCCACTGTGGAATTTATAAATGTTATTGATAGTAGTTTAGTTTTATAGAACCTGAATAAAATAAGAAATTCAAACTTGGCATAATTTCAAAGAAACCAGGAATAGAGTTAAGAGAAGCTAGAATTTATATTAGAATTTTATTTCTTTCCCTTTCCAACACAATAGATAAATATATTTAGGAAAGAAAACTTTTATTTTGTTAGTATCATGAATATTTTATAGATTCATCAGTTATTTTACAGTGGTTAAGCGATAAATGGAATTCCTCAGTTCTAGCGATTGTCTAAAAAGTTTACTGACAAATTTATGTAGTATATTCCACAGTAATTTTTACCTCTCAGTTTCCGCTAAGTAACATAATTTTTAAATGTATGCAATTTATCATGAACGACATTTTTGATACACGATGACCCAGCAAATAAAAAAAAATATTATGTAGATATACGATTACAAAATACTCAAAAAAAATGGAATTTGAACCGACTGAGAAATGAGTACAATTAAAAAAATCTAGTTATAAATGCAAGTACTTTCATAAAGCAGTAAGAAATAACAGATGGTTAGTTAAAAGATCTAAAAATGGAAATTATTATGGCAATAAGTGAGTTTTCTCTTAATAGACCAATTGTAATAAATTGTAATATTCGCGACGACAGAAATAAATAGAAACAATTGTTGCTTAATTGTTGTAGATGTGAATGTAAACTTTCTTAGTGGCACTGTGCGGTCACTTAGCGAGTAAACAATGTATAATAACAATAACAAATCAACTTAACTAAACCAAACATCTAAACATTTCATTTAGGCAGACAGACGGACCGACAATGTCGAGTGTAATTAAACGCAACAAAAATATTTCAAATTACAAAAACAAACACTGTATTTTGTTCGTATACAAAAACAGGAAAAAAAACTGTCGGTGGTGCACAGTGGTGTCACGCTGAAAGTGAAATTTGCAAACATCTTTCAACTGTCGATTGTATACGAAACTTGTATGTCGAAATTTGTATACTCAGTATTTTCGAAAAAAATGTTAAATAGGGTATAAAAGCTTTATGCAAGAATATGTAACGGGCATGAATAATTTTGTGGTTTTAAAACATTTATTTGTCAATAATATAAAGTAATTTAATTTTGAGTGCTTTATTTATATGCTTATCTTTCTAAAAAGAAGTAAAAAAACAAAACAAAGAAAAAAATATGCAAAACAAAAATCATACTGCATTTCTATCGATTAATAAAGAAAGTAGATATTTAACAATTTAATTTCTACAGTGTATGTAAATATGTATTTAAATCTGTGCATTGTTTATGTTGTTAATATTCATTCATTACATTTAATAGGTTTCGCACCACTGTGCAAATGGCAAAGTTCAGGTTCAGCATTTTTCATATGCAATTCGCATACTTAAGAAAATGTATTTGCAATAAGCGTAAGCGCAACCGATCATAATAAAAAATTAAAGTAATTTCCTTCGACCATAAAAGGCCACGTTAAGCACAAACACGCGATGGTCAAATAAAACCAAGATATGTTGAAAGGGAGATGAAGGGGAAGCGAGAACTTATTAAGGAATTTAATTCACAATGTTTCAGATAATAAAGGGGCTTACAAATCGAACAACGCCACTGTAAACTGTTTGCTGATAACTGAAACGAGTCTTGGCAACATGACACGCCTCCTCAGGCGATCGATTGCATCTGCTTATCAATAAACTGGCATAGATACAAAACTTGCGTGCTCAATATTTAAAAAACGATGAATAAAGTCATTAGGTAATTACACTGTGCAAGTCGAAAAAAAAGACATGACCAAGCTCAACGGTTTCCCCCTATTTCGGTTCCTAGGAATCGAACTGCATCATTATTTTTGTTAGTTACAATGATGGTTTTATACAAAATTTTTTTTTAAGTTTAAGAAAATTGTTTGGTTCCTATCTGCCATGGTATGTTTTATTTTTGGTAAACTTGCTTCAGCAAAGTTACTTGGAATTTATAGAGCTATAAGTTTTATGAACAAGCGAAGCATCTAAAATGGGGTCTTGGGACTCTTAGAGGTCAATATGTCAAAAAGTAGAGTATTTTTTTTGTTTACCTAAAGTTACTTGGCATAACACGAACGTTATTTTGATATAAGTATCGGTTAGTAAAATTCGATTACTGGATAATATATGAGAAACATGTGGTGGATATTGTATAATTTTTGGGTTATTGGCCTCAAAGAGCTTAAAGATTCCAAGTAACTTTGCTGATGCAAGTTTACAAAAAAAAAACATACCACGGAAGTTAGACACACGGAAGTTATAGACTTTCCTTAAAACTTAAAAAAAAATGTTGTATGAAAACATCGTCGTAACTCAAAAAAGTAATGATGCAGTTCGATTCCTAGGACCAGAAATAGAAGGAAACCGTTGAGTTTGGTCATGTCTTTTTCTTTTTTTGAAAAAAAATTATCACAGTGTTATTAGATGTAGATAGATATTTTAATAGAAGTAATCATGAATTGGATATAATACAACACATTATAAAATACATACGTATACACTTTGGAGTTATGTTTAGAAGAATTCGATATTAAAAAAGCTGTGCAATGTTTTTTGGAGAACAGGGTTTCAAAAAAGGGTTTCAAAATATTTAATAATCTATATATTATAATATCCCATTATTTTCTTTTAATCATATCGATATTAAAATTGCAATAAATTTTGAATTTCAATAAACTAAATTTAAATTTGTGCGACCTTGAACATATATTTTAAAAAACTTCTTTTACTGAATCAAATTATTTTTATTGAATTGTTTACAGCTCCCTCGAGCATAATTAATTGTTATTAAGCATTCAACTACTCGGAAACAATGAAATATAAATAAATGAAAACATTTTCAGAGAATTACAGAGTATACACAGTGTATATCAGTTTGTAACTATGGCAAATGGCGCTACTTCCAAGTGGGCCAAATATTAGAGATACGTCATGCTGTCATACTTAATAGTATTACTCACAAACAGGTGCAATCTGAGCCACAAAAGTCGCTTGTTAACTCATTATGTTGCGCGATGGTTCAAAGTGCAATGAGCACATGAACCACGAAGTTATTTTTAATGTCACACGTAGCACGCTTTGTCGATTGATTGACTAATCTAATCAAATAGTTCTTATAGAGGCACTTCTTTGATAGTAGCCGAAAATTTGGGAACTATATGTGTACATACATATTTTATATTAGGAGAATTCCTGGTTTTATTAATTTCCTTCGATTGAATTAGACAATCTTGGATCACGATGCTTATCGTATTCAATTTTAATTTATAGAAGCTATATATACGAGATATATGATGTTAGGAGAGTTTTCGATTTTATTATTATTCCTACGGTTGAATTAGGCAATCTAAGGTTACAATGCTTATCGAATTAATTTTATTTTGTTGGCTCAAGTCAATTTTAATTAATAGAAGACAAACGCTTTGATAATTTCCCCTCGTTGATCGTCCTAAGGTTGAACAGATAACAAATCAAATGCCGCAAAATATGTCGCTTATCAATTAGCCACAGACTTGGAGATTGAGATTGTCATTCATCTATAAATTCTGAGAGACAGCTCAACTCGAATCCATGCAATTTTCTTAACGATTCATAAACAACAAATTACAGCAGCTTGATAATAATAGCTTGTAATTATTAGACGCTCGATTAAAACGCAGTTTGCATATTCAAGAATTATTCTATAGTTCGTAATATAATTATATTTCAATATAAATTTAGCAAAAAATACAAATGATTTGCTGATATTTATCAAAAAACTAAAAATAAATTTAATATTTATTTTTGTAATAACAATTAAGTTCTTAAATAATTCTAATACCTTTTATTTTAGAATTTCATTATAAAATCGTTTAATTCTTAAAAATTTAAAATAAAAATTAAATGTGCATTCAAATTTATTACAAAAAATTTAATTTAATTATTATTTCCAAATCTTTTGAATTTAGATCAAAAATAAGATTTATAGGGTATTTCTTTCTTACAAATTTAAGACATAAATTGAATTAATTTAATTATTATTTTCAAATCTTTTGTATTTAGATCAAAAATAAGATTTATAGGGTATTTCTTTCTTACTATGTTCAAAAACTGGCACAGATGCAATATAGAGCTGACTTATACACGCAATACACCCACTCTAAAAACATTTTACAGAGTATAAATGTGCAATATCTGCAATTACGACTATATTATTTATAATTGTATATACAATATACGACTATAGAATATAGAGCTGACTTATACACGCAATATACCCACTCTAAAAACATTTTACAGAGTATAAATGTGCAATATCTGCAATTACGACTTTATTATTTATAATTGTATATACAATATACGACTATAGAATATAGAGCTGACTTATACACGCAATATACCCACTCTAAAAACATTTTACAGAGTATAAATGTGCAATATCTGCAATTACGACTATATTATTTATAATTGTATATACAATATATACAACGATTATGGAGAGGTTTATAGAAGGCTGTTGTTGCAGTTGTCTATGAGAGGCAATTTTAAAATGTGGGAGGAGGGAGGGAGGCAAGGAGTAAATCAAAAATTGTTGTGGTCTATATAGATAAGACACAAGTGGTTCGGGGCTTAAGATTATACGAATCAGCTTTAAGGTGTTGCCTAGTCAAACTCGTCTGCACAAATGGCAAACAAAATTGTCTAAATATTTAAGATGCCACATGTGGCAAAAGAGAGCAGAAACTGGAGTTTGTCAGCAGGCAATAAAAGAGAAAACGTAAAGCAAAAAAACAAACGTGTTTTGTTTTTGCTTTTCATATACTAACATATTTAAATTGAGAGACATTTGACAAAGGGTCGAGAGAAGAAGCGAAAGGGAAGTAAAACACACATGGCAAAACGGACAGAGAGACAGACAGATAGAATAGAACGACAGTAAAAAGAATTCTACAAAATACATTTTGGTAGACCAACAAAACAAAAGTTTTTATGTTGACGAAGCGAAAATGTGATTTTTTTTTTGTTATATACCCTGTACAGGGAAAGTCTGTAACAGGCAATTATATGTAAAAATGCATTGCAGATTCTTATCAGAAAATTAAAAAATTCGTCTTATTTTTAAATACGAATAACAAAATATAAAATAATTATTTAATTTCAAATTTAATATAAATATCATAGTAAAATTGTTATATCATGCTATGATATTTACAAAATTGAAATTTAATTTATGTAAATCAGAAATAATAGAAGAAACTAATTTGGAAATAAAGGTTAGTTCTAGGATTTTTCAATTTATGTAGACAATTTTTTTCAGGTTTTTTTCATTTTTTAAATATTTGTTTTACTTGCGATTCCTGATAGAAACATTTATAGGGTATCATAAGGTCGCGTGCGCACAGTTGTAGAATGTTTGACTTTTGTTTTTATAGGTTGAATGTACACGTACCTTGGGCACATAACAGTACAACAGCTTGTGTTCCTTATCCACAATCATATGATCCATTTGCAGTTCCGTGAGATCCTCGATAGATTGCTTATTGGAATCGATGAGGTCACATTGTCGCTGCATCAGCTCCTGCCGTTGGATGTTGATCGTTTGTGTGAGTTCCAGACTCTGTTTGGTGATCTTCACGTTGTTGTTGTTGCCATCCTCAAAAGCGGCGGCTGACAAAAGCGGCACAAATGTGTAGAGCAACAAAATAATGCGAAAAAATGGTATATGACCATTCATGATCTTCACTTTTATTGCGCGAATTCTTGAAGAGACTTTCGCTGTTAAATATTTGATTTTTGATTCAGGTCTGTCGCCGTCGACCGAAATACTTGACGCGATGCACAAACTTAAGATTGGAGCCGTTCTCAATGCCCAGTGCCGTTAGATTAGCGCGTCCGTTGTCAGCGTTGTCATCGATCGTCTGATTCGTATCCACGTTGAACAATCCAAAGCAGCGCCATAGAAAACGCCAAGAAACAAGCGCGCGATGTTCATGCCCGTTGCGCAGCGACGAGTTAACTAACTCACAACTGGAACTGGAGCGTCGCATGGCTTCATTTCCAGAAGCAGCTACCATTCCAACCTGTTGTCGGTCTCTAGCTTCGGGTTGGCCGGCATCGTCTTCGGCTAACGCACGACGTTCGTTGCGCTGTCTTCGTTTGTGCTCAGCGAGCGAGATTGAGGCGATCGCTTTTTTCAATTGCGCGATCGTTGGAGAGCGTTGATGGAGCTGCAAAGAGAGCGCATGAAATGAGAGCGAGCACGAGAGAGAGATGGTGTGTGAGCAGGAACAAGATGAATTTACTAATGTTATTCTAAATTGAACTTGAGCAGGACAATTATTCGAATTTAATTAAAGTCTTTTAAATTCTAATACATATCGATATTTATTAATTATAAATTCATTGATTCTAATTGGATTATGTTTATTCTAATAAGAATATAAGAACTAGTTTTTACTGCTAATTTCCATTGCTTTGAATATTTTGAAGAATTAAAATTGCTTACATTCACGGTGGAAATTTCACCAGCGAATACAATGAATCCATAATCAAATTGATTGATACCCACAATTGAACATTTCCAATGACCAATTGGTCCAATTGGAAGAATACCATCGTTCCAACTTACCACAATTTTGAGAGTGCTGAGACCGTCGCGTTGCACGTAGATCGTTGTGGCATGCCCCTCCGCAATGGCAATCTGTGATAATTATGAAATAAACATATACATATGTAAGTATGTGCGAATTGTCTGATAACGGTAACATTTATCAGCTGGCATAACCATAACACTCGTCATTCTGGCCAACAATTAGCAACTTTTGCCGGAGTAGGTCACCCCAATCATCGATCTTCAACAATCGATGGATTGTGACGAAAGCGACAAGTGCTAATTGGACTTTCGAAAAATCTAATTCATTATTCAACTGACCATGTTCTCTCTCTATCTGTGCTTCAGAGTGTGACCGAGTGACGTCACAGCGCTCTCGGAGAATTTCTTGGCGTGACATCTCAAATCCTTTGCAATGCATTATTTTACTCACCTTGCCCCACAGTTCAGTCGGCGTGCAGTCGTCGGGCACATCACTCAACTCTTCGCAGTCCGCCAGAATTTGTTGCAGTTCTTGTGATGTTGCCGCCAACATTGCATTGTGTTCGGCTCGTTCGAAGTCATTTTTCTTTCGTTTTGCAGTTTTCTTCTGCCTTTTTTGCTGACGTTGTTGTTGTTGTTGTTGCATGCCCGCCGAATTGCGCGCTTCTCGAATTGCTTTTTTGCGCAAATTGATTGGCAATAATTTTAGCTTCTTCTTGATCTGCTTCATCTTACGACGTTCCCTCAATAAATCCATTTATTTGTTACCCTTACTGCAACATAGAGTTTAACTAAATCATTTATAGTGGTTATTAGCTGCAATTTACTTACAATTATACAATTATACAATTTGCTAATGAAAAATCAACGCTTGTTTTGCTTAATCAGCTGTTTTAGTTGCAGTGTGACCAGTCGAATTGTATAATTTGCTAAATAAGTTAATGGCTCATTCATTTAGTTCAATTAATCGGAACGATTTTATACAACGTCTGTTCCGGCTTGAAAATAGCCAGCTCGCAGCTCCTATTCATATTCATTAAGCAACAATATAGAAAAATACTTAGAACTGCTTGAAGGCCTTTGCTGCTCTGGCTTTATAATAAATAGTTATTTAGAACTGAATTCAACAGCTCTAATTTTTAAAGGTTATCGCCGCATTCTGCATTCAGTGTTGCCAACTCTTCAAAAACCGGCAAAAAACGGGTGGCAACGCTTGACCACATTTACGATATTTGGTCTCCTTCCTCTCCAGTGTTGCGTGTAATAAGAGCGAGTGAGAGAGAAATAGCCATATCAGTGAATGTGAAATCAAACGAAAAGAAACAGTTCAAAGAAGAAAAGAGAGTTGGCATTTTAATTTATTTGCTAAGTTTTTGCTAGTAAATTTCAGCCGTTGTTTTGTGAAATAAAGGACATTAGAGCAGTTTGAGTGCAAATTTGAAATGTACAAACCGCAACCGTTGCACAATGAAGATGACGACGTTGAAAATGCCTCGTCTAACAACAACAACAACAATAACAACTGCAATAACAATGTCGACAATAATACCAACAATAGCAATGTGCATGCACTACAAATGTGCCTTTTAACTGCATTTCTGCTGATCTTTCTAGCGGGATCCGCATTCCAAACAAAGCCATTAATGCTCAAGTCCGGCCATCATCGTGGTGATAGTAAAAAATACGATTGCAATTTAACACTCGTTGAGTCAATTCCAATTGGACTGAACTTTACACCCGGCAGTCCGAAGTTTATGAGCACTTTTGAGGCGTGGCAGCGTTTATTGAATATATCGCAATCTACATTAGACATTGGCTCCTACTACTGGACACTGCGGGGCGAGGATACAGGACTCAATCATAGCAGCGCCAAGCCGGGAGAGGAGATATTCCAACGTCTGCTGGCCAACGGAGTCGGCGATGGCCCAAAGATCAAAATACGCATAGCACAAAGTGAACCGTCGAGTGTCTCACCCGATTTGGAGACCAAGATCCTTGCCAGCTATGGCGCCGCTGAGGTCGTTACTCTGGATTTCCCCAAATACCTGGGCGGCGGCATTCTGCACACAAAGCTCTGGATTGTCGATGGACAGCACTTTTATTTGGGCAGTGCCAATATGGATTGGCGTGCATTGACCCAAGTCAAGGAGCTGGGCGTCTTTGGCCAGAACTGTCCGCAGATGGCCAACGATTTGGCCAAGATCTTCAAGGCATACTGGTATCTGGGCAGCAATCCGACTGCACGCATTCCATCGTCCTGGCCCTATGAATACAGCACCGACTACAATCAGGAGCAGCCAATGATGTTGAATGTGAACAAGGATCCAGCTATGAATTTCACCATGCAAGCTTATGCCGCCAGTGCACCGCCTCCACTCTCTGCTAATGGACGCACCCATGATCTGGATGCCATACTAAATACTATAGACACAGCTTTGAAATTCGTGCACATTTCTGTAATGGATTATCAACCGCTGATTATCTTTGGACCAACAATACAATACTGGCCAGCGATTGACAATGCTCTCCGCAGAGCGGCCGTGGAACGTGGCGTCTCCGTAAAGTTGCTCATTTCCTGGTGGAAGCATTCCGATCCCAGCATGGATAATTTTCTGCGATCGCTGCAGGATTTGTCCATGACAAAACGCCACATCGATATACAGATTGTAAGTCAACACTAGCCTGACAATATCAACAAATTATACCAAGAAATTAAATTAGGGGACCAATATTGGTAGAAATTTCATTAGGAAACTAGGGGCTCCGCCCCTGCTCGCTTCGCTCGCCAACCCCCGGCTCGCTTCGCTCGCGGAAATGAAATTTAGTTAATAATGTTAATTAAGTTTAGTCAAAGTAACCTTTAGTATGAGTTTGGTTGAGATTTCTTAAGAAAGAAAAACAATTTTCATACTAATCGAGAATTTGCATTATATTGTTCCTATGGCAGCTATATGTTATAGTAATCCGACTTTTACCAAATTTGGTCAGAATGATGAATGACAGTCCCAAACATATAATCTGTAAGTTTGGTTAAGATATCTTAATTTATATAATATAATGCACATTAACCTTTAGTAAGAAAAATTTTTTTGTTTCTTAAGATATCTAAATCAAACTCACAGATTGCATGTTTGCGACTGTCTCTTACATTCTGAACCAATTTGGTCGAAATCGGTCAGCTATATCATATAGCTGTATGATATAGTAATCCGACTTTGACCATATTTGGTCAGAATGTAAGAGACAGTCCCAAACATCTAATCTGTAAGTTTGGTTACGATATCTGAAGAAACAAAAAAGTTTTCCATACTAAAGGTTAATTTCATCCGATTATTCATATGGCAGCTATATGATAAAGTAATCCGACTTTGACCAAATTTGGTCAGGATGTAAGAGACAGTCCCAAACATATAATCTGTAAGTTTGGTTAAGATATCTTAACAAACAAAAAAGTTTTTCATACAAAGCAATTCCATGACCTTTTGACCTCGGGTAAACACACTTCCAGGTGGAATTTCACAAAACGCCGTCTTATTGCACGATTAAATTGTCTCAGCTATGTTGTGTGAAAATTTCAGCTCTTTACCTTTAGCCGTTTGGCCTACACGTTGATGTGTCAGTCAGTCAGTCAGTCAGTCAGTCAGTCAGTCAGGACAAAGAGTTTTATATATATAGATTAAATTTAGGTTTAAAAAAAAATAAGAAAACAACTAACAATATCCAAAATCAACAAAAGTTTTATAATAATTTTATAAAATTATACTAAGAAATTAAATTAGAAACCCGATAATACGTGTAATGAGATTAGGGAAATTAAAGTAGGATTTAAAAAAAAATGTATAAGCATTTTTAAATTGAAAACAAAAATGAAGAACCCAAATTTAGTAATGTTAGGAAATTAAAGTTGGAGAGACAAAAAATTTAAATAGACGAAATCAAAAAAAATGTTATAAAAAACCGCTGAGGTTTTAAAAAAATTATGATTTCTCTGCTTTTTCTGCTTTAGGAATTTTCTTAAAAAGAGACTCGCACAATGAAATAAAAATGTTAAGTAATATTCGAAAATAAATCAGTTAAAGGCAGCAAAGTCTAAGCAACTTTTCCTAATATACACATTTCTACCCATTTTTGTACTTAGAATGTTTTCATTATTTTTTTAACTTTTGTATGTATGTTTTTTAACCATAATTTGATTTTTTTTTTGTAAATCTAACAAAAGTATTCGGAATATTTATCGAATATTTATGTTTCCTTTCAGCGCCGTTTCATAGTGCCCGCTGATGAGGATCAACAGAAAATTCCCTTTGGACGCGTGAACCACAACAAGTACATGGTGACCGATAGAGTTGCCTACATAGGAACCTCCAATTGGTCGGGTGATTATTTCACAGATACCGCTGGCATTGGCCTCGTCCTTAAGGATACACAACCAATGATGACATCTTCCCTGCGCAACGATCTGCAAAACATCTTCAATCGTGATTGGAATAGTGCATTTGCCCAAGAGATGTCATAGTTAATGATTGACTGACTGAAAGCTTTAAATATCAAAGATAACGTGAACTAAGTTCCTTTGCTTAACTGAATTATCCAAAACATATTACAGTATTTTTTTTATCATTTGTATTCACAGTTTTAATAAAGTTCTATGCTCTTTTGTTATTATACGTATGTATATAATTCAAATACTTTCGCGCTGTCAATAACTTTAACTTTAACATTAAAGTTAAAACTAAGATTAAGCTTCCGAGATTTCTGGTCACATCGTTGTTGATCATTTAACGTTATTGTTGCCACGTCTGAGAAAATTGTTGCATGCGATGCTCTTATCAATTACCACGTTGATATCCGGCACGCACCTGGTCAGGCAGCTATAGATCAACAACAGACAGCGTGCATCCATGGCTGCAAAGTAAAGAAGAAGTAGAAATGTGATATGAATATAGGAATTTCAAAAAAACTAGAATCCGGATTCCCCCTATAAAAATGCTAAATATTATACAAATTAAATACTAATATTGAGGAAAAACAAAACAAGGAAACTTGTCACTAGCAAAGCCAATTATGCAATATTAGGAATATTCAAAATTAAATCCACCCAGTAAAAATAATTTGAAATAGGAATTTTAAAGGAAATTTAAACAAAATTTTTTATAAGGATATCCTAAATCATAAATATTTAATTAAAAAACGGCTTTGACATTTTTTCCTAATATTGCTTAATATTTTGTATAAGTTTCAGAAACACTAAGCATGAAACCAGCAGAATTATTATTTATATATTATTGTATATTTTGGATATTCGAATAGAAAATTTAACTGGAGTCGGAAAAATCAAAGACTCTTTTTTTAAAATTACTCTAAATGTTTTCTTATTTGAATTTCTAATTTTTTACTTCATTTTTGAAATAAATATAATAAATGGTATTTTATTTTTGATTTAATTTGCTTATTTTTGTTTCTTTAAATGTCATTCATAGTTTTATTTATTCTTTTATGATTTTCATGCCTTTTGCTTTCTTTTGAGTATCCCATTTCTTTTTTTATTAATTCTTACTTTGGTTTGTTTTTCTTATTCTCACCTGCGTAAAGTATCTGCTCGCGTCTTAATGGCCGATTGGCCCAATTGGAGCACTGATTAGCCTTGTTGAGTTTCTTGCCCAGACAGAGCATTGACAAATCCGAGAGAGCTTCGCCGGCACGATTGAGATTGCCAAAGGGCAGCTCGACTCCATGACGCTGCTTCTTGAGCTCCAGCCAAACCGTGCGCAGGTCCAGATAATGATGCGGCATTTGGAGACGCAGTTGAAGGGGCAACGAACGCTGCAGCACTGTCAAATCGTTCAACAAGGAGAAGCCCACCTTTAAGATGTTGGCATTGTTAAAGACACTGGCACCCAGAGCACGCCAATGCTCCTCATGCAGCTCCCGACTGGCCAGGCAATCAATAAGGTACACATTGTGCGTTGTGGCAATCTGGATTAGACACAGTTGATTCTGTACGCACACATTTTGCATCCATTCCGAGTCCATGTAGATGATTTGTTCGCACTGCAAATGCTTCAACATTCGCTCGAATATCGCAGCGGTATCCACAATGATTAGGCACTCGTCCGGCAGATCCATGCTCAGGTACACTTCACAGCCTGCTGTGTTTCTTACAGTTGTCTCATTCAGATGCTCCTCCTCGGCCTCCGTCTCCTCCTTTTGCCGCATCAGATTTTGTGAGATCAGAGACTTGATTTCATGCGGGCAATCATCCGACAGCAACTTAAATTCATTGTACCAGTAGACGGCTTCCATTTCGCTTCCAGATCCGTTCGCCGCAGCCAGATAACTGACTAAATCCGACTGTAAAGCATAGTTATAGGCATGGACACGCACCAGCTCCCGAAAACTGGCCAGATTTATGCGCGATTTCTCATATTCACGGTACAGGTAATGCAGATATCCGCAGGTTTTTGTAAATTTGTAGTTGGGCGTCACGGAATCATCGAAGCCGTATTTCTTGGCCAGGCGTGCAACAATCTTTGATACGGGGCGATAGCTCAGCACGTGATGAGATACCTTCAAATTGTTGTAGCGACTGAGAACAGGGAGAACAAATTAGTAAATTGAAATGTAACTAAGATTATCTTGTTCTTCTTGATTTAACTAAAATAAAATAATTAGTTGCTTAACTGTCATTTTCGATCCCTGCTTAGAAGAAACGATTTCAACTAGATACTAACCTCAAGATGCCTTCGCATAGCTCGATAACGGATTTGTCCTTGTGCAGCAGCGAGTCGAGAAACTTGACAAAGGGCAGACGTTGATGTGTCGCCTGTTCCAGGTACAGTTCGGCCAGGGGCAGCTTCTCCTGCGCAATTAGGGGAAATGCCAAATCGAGCATATCAAACTGATGTGTGAGCTGCAAGTTGATGGACCATTGGGCCACATCCTTGTAGTAGCCATCGTCGAGCATCTCCCGCAGCTTGGGCACGAGGAGTTCTCGTATCTGCTGTATGCGATACGTTTGTATCATGGCATTTATCAAGGATTGCATGCCCGTCGTCTTGACAAAGTGAAATGCAATCATGCTAGTATTGTCATCGCAATGTTCGCTCAATTGTGGCATATCCGTCTGCAGTTTGCAAACCGTGTCCAGTACAAAATATGAGAGACTCTTCACCTTCACATTGCTGCTATCCGGGCAGTTGGCAAAGATTTTAAGGGCCATCAGTAATGGATTCTCGTGACGCATTAATGCTTTGCTCAGATCCTGACGCATGTACGGCGACATGCACTTGCTGTGCATGTTCCACTTTTCACGAAACACTTTAAAGAACTGCTCAAATTCGGCATCTAATGTGGCGTCGAAGTCACCATTGATGCCCGCACCTGAAAATCGTCACATTTTACAGTAACAACAATAACAATAACAATATCGATAATTATATACAGCTAGTCAAGAAAGTGTTTCGACAATATCAAAAATTTCCACATGGAATATGGATTTTTATTTGAATTCTGATTTTATTATTCTTCTCTATGGTTCTTAGAACAAGTTAAACAACAAAAGAATAATAGTTTTCATAGAGTTTGACAATTATATGAATATTTATTTTGTCCAAACACTTTCTTGACCAACTGTATTTCCACACTGCTGCTGCGGCGTGTCAATTTACATCGGAGCGCTAGCGCTTACCTGTTGTAATATCTTCAAGACGCTTGATTTTCAATGATGCCATCATGTAGTCCATTTCCTCTTCGTCAGACTCAAAGCCAGCCGGTATAACGCTATACATTTTAGCCATATTTTAGTGGGCGCGAGCCCTTCCGACGATGCAAGTGCAATTTTTGATAAAAGAAATTTGCATTTGCGATATTTTGATATTTGCGCTATCGATATGTCTGTTAGTTGGACAAAAATAAATTACAGCTATCGATAAGCAAATGAACTAGTGATCTGGTTTCAACTATCGAATCGTGACATGTTTGGAAAATGAACTGCAAGTGATTGTGAAGAAAAAGCTATATCAACATTTAAAAATAGCTAGAAAAAGCTGGGAAATCTAGAAGAAAGCCAGATAAAAACCTTTTTATACTTCTTAGGCTGACTTTATAGTATATATAATATATTACAACTATAAAAAACAGTAATCTAGCAGTATAATGTGAAATATTGTAGTATTTCTTTGAAATTAGAAAAAAGCTAGAACTCCAGATGTGGCGGAAAAAAGCTGAGCTGGCAACACCGCTAGTGGTGACAAAAGACACGTTCTATTTTCCAAATGGCGCGCGATTCAAATTTTTGCTAATTTTTGCTCTAATTTTGAAAGAAAATTGAAATTTGATGAAAATTTTTAATTCGAAATTAGTTAAAATTAGGGGAATCATTTTGAAAAAGGTTTGACGATCGTCAGCCCTCGGGGGAAGAAGTTAGAAATTTAATTCTAAAAAAAATTAAACTAGATTGAGAAAAATGCAAAAAACAGTAAGCAAAAATTTAAAAAATTCTAACTTGAAAATTAAAAAATGTTCATTAAAAGAAAAATTTTTTTAAAAGTCCTGAAATTTGATTTCGTCCTAAAATTGGTCATTTTGCTGTTTCGACAAAAACGGCGAACCAGGCGAACAGAAATCAGCAGAAGCTCGTTTGTTTACCTAAGAGAGAACGAGAAAGAGCTTGTGAGTCACGAATCCAAGCGAAACGCAACATGCATAAAGGAAGAGTGAAACAGAACTACTCTGTGTTGCGAAGCGAAATAGACAAAGAGACAAAGAGAAAGAGAGTTGCCATTTTAATTTATTTGCTAGTAAATTTCAGCCGCGCGAAAATACTTTTTACCATTCGGATTTTTTTTTTATAGAAAAATTAATTATTTTTATACTTTTTGTTTAAGTGGATACTAAAACAGCACTAGAGTGTACAAGGGCAGTAGGAATTACATATGTGTTGTTATTGTGTAAGAAAAGAAATTGAGCGTGCAAAGAGAGATCAAAAGTAATGGCAATTTATTGAATTTCATTGTGATATTATTTTGTCTGTTTTTTTTGTGATGCTTTTGCAACTAGCGTGTGTTTAACTATTAAAATTAACGCATTAACTGTGTTGTTAAAATATTTGGTAAAGTTTGCCCATTCAACATATGTATTTGTATTTGTATTCTTTATGTCAACTATTCTCCATTCAACCATTTTCTTTACGCATATAATAAGTATGTATGACAATGTGCGTTATTGTAGCGAAGCCGTTACTTATTTTCGAGAGAGACATAAGGAATAAGAAAATAAAAAGAAAGCGAGATTGAAAATATTCAATATGTGTGTGTGGCAATGAATTTTGCTTAAATTAGTGCAAGTGCTTATTATTTTACTTTTTTGTTATTGTGCGATTATTAATTTTCAATTAATTTAAATTAATCATCATAAAGGAAGCGCTTTCGGCGATGCATCGGTGAGTACAAGTTATATTATTTTCTTATTGTGCGGTTTGTAAGAGAGGAAAGAAAGTAGTATGTGCAAGAGCGAAGAACTTTAAGAGAGGTTTCTGATTTCTGTTTTGGACGAGTTATTAATTTAATTATTATTATTTTTTTCGACAGATCTTTATCGAAGAAAGCGCTTTCGGCAATGCATCGGTGAGTCCAAATTTTATTTTCTTACTGTGCGAATTTATTCGGTGCAATAAAAAGTTCGTCGAACCTTAAATTTATGTTTGTACCTATTATGTCTATTTTTATATTTTATATATATATTTTTTTATTATAAATTTAAGATCAAAATTATTTTAAAATATTATTATATTTCAATTGATCTGAAATTAAATGCTATTAATTTGTTTTATATTAATATTCCCATATTTTTATATAATCGCCTGTGCGAGATACGATTTATATTTATTTTTGGGATGCTGGTAAATTTGTCTAAATTTTTGTTGTTGGCAAATTAATTGATTGGAAAACGATCGATTTATTGTTTCTAAAGATATTTGAACTGCATTCACAGATTTTGTATTTGACATTGTTTTATACATACATTCTGGCCAAATTTGGTATAGATCAGACTATTATATCATATATTTGGTCGGTCAAGAATTTATCTGTTGTATGAAAATTTATTTCTTTTTTAAAAATACCTCAATATATTTTTCTGCTAGGGTATCAACACGTTGGTGTGTTAAATACACATGTGTATTTATCTTTGCTTTCTTGTCACCATACATACATATATGTTTGGTCATATCTGGTCTGGCGATCAAGGTTAACTGGCCCTGATCCAGTTCAACGTATTTACTCGCAATTCTCGGATTTACACCCATGTCTATTTGAT
The DNA here is from genome assembly GCA_035042165.1 of Drosophila kuntzei. NCBI lineage: Eukaryota > Metazoa > Arthropoda > Insecta > Diptera > Drosophilidae > Drosophila > Drosophila kuntzei. Next base: position 1,041,122 of record JAWNLU010001430.1, read on the forward strand.
TAATTGCACTTATGTGATCGAAACCCGTTTTTATTGAAAGAAATACTTTTTGTTTTTTTTATTGATTTGAAACATTTTTATTTTGAAACAATTTTCCGGGAGACAACATTTGGTTAACAGATCCTGCTGGAGGATGAATGCACATATATTCAAAGAGTAGACCAAAATAGGGAATAGGAGAACAGTTAATGAGCTGACCAGGAAGAGAGTAGTGACTTAGATTGGAGTAAAAGGTGTGAGATTTGGGAAATAAAACAATAAACAAAACTTAAAGATTAGAAGATGGCAAGGTCAAAGGTTGGGCTGGTGGATATCAATTGGATAGCAATTCCATATGGGATTTTGTTCAGTGTACACACAGTGTTTACAAAGTGCCTGGTGCGGGTTCCAGATTCACGGACGCAGCGCTCTGCACATGTCCGGGCAGAGGGGCGACATGGACAGCGCCACGAGTCTTGGCCACATACGAGGCAGGAGCGGCGGCAACAACAATTGGTGCGGCAGCATGCACAATAGCGGGTGCGGCATGAACAATTGCTGGACCGGATTGGATGAGCACTGGGCCGGCGTGGACGGGGGCGGGGGCAAGGGCAACAGGCACTGCCGAGGCGTGAACAGCTACGGAGCCGGCAATAGCGGGAGCACCAACCAAAACCGTTCCATGGGCAGTTGTGAGCAGTGGCACCACCGAGCTGTTAACTCCATAGGCCAAAGCGAACAAGACTACGACAACGGCGAACTGCAATGAAAGAGACAAATATGTATGCATATAAAAACAATTTTGTTATGTTTTGAAAAATAACTGGGTTCGGTTCCCACAGTGCCACGAAAAAAATCTATAATATACCTGTCTTTTAAAAAATCCTAAAAGACACCGAAAATGCTTTGTATAGTATAAACGCGTGCTCATAATAATAAATAATGTTTCAAAAAGATATGGTATGTTTTGAAAAATAACTGGGTTCGGTTCCCACTCTGCCACGTAAGAATCTGTCTTTTAAAAAACTCTGAAGAGACACTGAAAATGCTTTAGATAGCATAAACGCGTGCTCATAATAATAAATAATGTTTCAAGAAGAAAAAAGATATGTTTTTGTAATTTAAACTTTTTTCGTATTTTGTATTTTTTTAAATATTTTTCAATTTTTATCATTTGTAAATTGTATTATATTTGATAACATTTTTTAACTAGATAAAAAAAGTGTTAAAAAATATTTTTAAATTAATTATCCTTTTTCCATCTAAAAATAGTATATCTAGGATAATTTTTTTCACTTTGATTTAATTTGAACTCATAATTGTTATTTACGATTCCTGATTTTAAGGAGTTTTAAGTGAATTACAGTTGATATGAGCTCACCTTCATGTTGCTTTTCTTTATGAACTGTGTGACGATTGAAACGTTACTAATTGACATCTGCCAGTGGTTGTGGTGCTTTTATAGCTCCAAGTTCGGACATTACAGTTGCTCATGATTGTCTTTAGCATATTGAAAGCCATGTCAAAGCCAGTTCTTGATCGGGCTAATGCGGAAACTGGACAGATAACAAATGCCGAAGCCCCCCGTTGACCTTCCCACTTCCCACTTGCAAGTACAAGTACCGAGTACAACCCACAGAACATTGAACCACTGGCACCACAATTAGCCACAGCCAAAGTTGACAATGCCACAAAAGACAACACACGACACTTGGTCAAAGCTGCTCATTTGATTCGGCCAATCAATTCAGAAACTGGACAAGAGACAGACTTAAACCACCATAACCACCACAACCACTGCAACCACCACAACAATAACTACTCATAGTAACAATAACAGCGATTATTTTAGTTTAAAAACTGGAGTAAATTACATCAGCATTTTATTCAATAACTTGCGCCCTGAAATTAATTTTTCCGACTTCAAGCATTTCTGAATATGCTAATATTTCTCTCATAGATCTAATAAAAGAACAATTATTCAAAGAACTCGATCCATTAAGCTTATCTTATGGATTAAATAATATTACGAATTACGAGTTCTTCAATTCAGACTTTATTTAATTGAGATAAAGTTAATAGATTCCTATTTTCAGTCAACATTAAGCCGATTATCTTTAGATAATATCAGGTTTAAGATAATTTCAGAGACATATTTTCTATGTTGGGTGTTGTCATAATACCCAATTTCTATGACTGTAAGCTCCATTTTTCGCAGTTATCTAATTGAACATTTAACTGGACTGTTAAAAATCAATCCTAAATGTTTGATTGGGTTATATCTATGTTCCATATCGGAAAGGTAGTCTTTTAAAATACTGAAGAATAACTAATCCAAATTGACAAATTTCAAATTTCTTCCAAAAACTTTAAACACTTTCCCAAATCAGCATACACACACGCCTTTAGAAAAGTTGTCAAGAAAAAAGCAAAAAATCTTTAGTTTACATAGAAGACTATACAATTTAAAACACTCCTTTAATAATACATATAGTTACATATTTAATACACTGCAAACTTAGTAAAGGGGCGTAAATTAGAGGCGATAATTCATTAAAAATATGGCGCGTTTGGTGTTCACAAATAAGGATCACAATGCCTACGATCCCAAAAAGTACAAGGTATGTATAGTACAATTCACATTAATGATAACGATAATGATAATGATTGAAATCATAACCACAGGTGGTTCACAAGAATCATTGGCGTCAGGTGAGCCTTAGATTGGCGCCCACACAGAAGAAATGGTGGGAGGATCCCGATGTTATTGTTGCGTGAGTATTAAACATTTCATTTACATATCAAAATGGGGAAGGTGGAAACTGGAAGGTGTGAGGTGTGAGGCCTTTCAATTGTTTCGTGTGGTTGGTTTATCACTGTGATAGAGGTTGGTTGAAGGGGAAGGGAATTTTGTGGCATGCCATTGATTGAAATTGAAATCAAAACCGACACGAAGTGGCGCCAATGCAACTCTCATTCAATTAAGATTCTTAAACAGCAACGTGGGCGACACAATAATATTTTATGTCACCCATTTAATGGTTGAACCCAGTGTGGCCACACCTTGAAACTACACTGTCTAACAACTTTCTAGGCAATGTGGGACTTTCGGAATGTTGTGGGCTTTATCATCAGAAAATACTTTTTTCAAGGGATAACGAAATAAATATATAAAAGCACATTAAAGCTCTACAAAGCTCTTGAAAGCTTTCTTTTAAAAGTGTGCTTTATTCTTTAAATAACAATCAAGTATATATTTAATTTTAAACACCAGTGTCGTGTTGATCAGTGTAATTAGAACGAGAGCAATTAAATTCCGCATATGGAATTCTTTTCAAGAAATTTGTTTCGTAAATTGCATCACTTGTTCGAGTTCTAAAGCTCGTTTTAAGCTTTTCAAAACTAATTTTTGAGCTATACTCGTACTTATATGATATGTGTGCAGTTATAGTCACGCGATGCTAACTAAGCATTTGATTGATGGGTTGAGTTCGATATGGGAACTACCAACTATCTACTTTGGGAGGTAACGCTGTGCTGTCTTTTGGACAGGCTGTCAGCAAAAGTTTGCCAAGTAATTGGGAAAAATGTGATGGCAGGAAATTGGCTGGGTTCCTCTTTTTTAACTAGGTCACATACAATTTATCGCTCTTACGATATGTGGACAGTCTGAAGTGTTATTGTGGTCTCAAGGTCTAAGAGGGATGCCTAAAAAGTAACATGAATGCGACTATACTGAATTGAAAATCCTTTTTTTGCGATTAAGGATAAGACTTAAAACTTACACTAAATTGTATCTTTTAAGATACATCTATCATAATTTAAGTAGGATAATTTTTAATTAAAGTTGTTGAATTAAAACTTTAAAATTTACAAAATATTACATATGATCTTTTAAGATACAGAATTCAGATATACCATGATTTTTTCAAGATCTATTAAATTATTCATGACCTGTTGAAACACAGCCCTTGTTTTAGCGATTATCTATTTCGTATTACCTTTTTAATACTTATAATACATTTGTTTAATTATAATCTATTATTTGAAGAAAAGCTTTATAGGACTAAAAAATATTTATTATGTAATGTAATATCTGTCAGTTTCAGATATAAGATTATAAAGAAATTACAATTTGTATTATTATTTTCAATTATTAAGATCTATAATTTAAAAAGGTAAAAGCTTTTCTAAACTATTTCCACTTGAATCTAAAAGTCGTTTGACTTTCAGAAAGTAGAAAGAATCAAGATGCCTCTGTTTTTGGAGGGGATCCACCATTAGTAGAGCTTTTATAAGCTGCGTAGCCGCATTTCTGACACTATAGCTAATGGAAGAAGTGCTCTGTAGAGTTGGGGGGAAAGCTAACACTTTGCGTGTTCAATAGACTAAAAAGGGATATCAAAATAAAGCGGAAAATGGTGTCAGTACGGAGTACGACAAAGAAAGTACTTAAACTGGCGCGTCACTCAATCAGAATGATATTATTTTTAATGGCGTTGAATTGAAACGAATTCTCGAACTCAACTAAAGCTATTCTCCTGCTCTCCTCCTCCCTCTTGGCCATATATCAGCATAGATTTGGACTGCATATGGCAACAAATAAACACGATACGCGTTGTTGCCACACTGCCACACGCAACACGACTCCGACGGCGACGGCGATTTCGGGACTAGCTCTCAAATGAAGTTTGGCCGTCAGCAGCGTCGCACGCGAGTGAGAAAGAAAGAAAGAGCGATAGAGTGCGAGAGTGAGAGAGAGGGAGACAGAAGAGGTGCCACCGAAAACTTTTTGTTAAAAAGGAAACTTAATTACATTTCAATTATAAAACAATCATATAAACGTGTCCGTCTCTGTCGGAATCCATCTCCGGCGTAAACAAACTGTTATCCTGTCCATGTCACTCACAGCTGGCACTGTTGCTCGCTCCGATTCCAGCGAATGGTTGCTACCCGTGAAACCCGCCGGCGGAGACGGTGGGGGGGCCAAGTGCACCACGGTGACGATGCTCTTGGCCCAAAGGATTGCACGCAACGATTGTTGGTCAGTCAATGACGAGCCCTGTTACCGTTCAAACAAGATGAACGTATGGCAAACACTTGAATATCTATCCGGTTTAAGTCTACGCAAGCGTTACAATTACGAGGGATTTGCGGATACACAAAATCTCATACGCACTCTCACACCATCCTGGCGACGTGACAGTTATGCGGAGAAAACCAAAGCTGAGGATGTAGCTTCAGTTGCAACTGCAGGAGGAGCCAGATCCGGATCCGGAGGCGGAGGCAGTGCCAAGTATGTGGATGATCGGGTCAGTGAGAGTGTTGCAGCTGCCGTGGCGAGCAGCATGGTCAGACGTCGCACGAGTCCATCCCAATCTAGTGATAATGTTGCACTCAGTTTACGTGCCGCTTCTCTGGTTGCTGCCCCAAGACGCAAGCGACGCAGTTGCAAGAAGCGACACAAGAAATCTACTCAATTGGATGCGGAATATGCTCTCACCGCAGAGGATCTGCAGGATCTGGTCAAGTGCACGTAAGCTTCGTTTGATTTGCTCCATACATTTTATTGGGAAATCCCCTAGAAAATGGGAAACGCTTGAGATCGGAATAACCAATAAGATTTTGTTGAATCGCTTGACGGTCGCAGAATTAAATAAGAGATTAAGTAATAATTAATTTGAGTTATTTTAAGCCAAAATTATGACAGTTTGAAGTTTTGGAAAAAGTGTCAAGGAAAAAATTGACAGTGATGGTATTTGCGTTCTTCATGATTCAGCACAAGGTGTATTTATATAAGGTGACGTGTTCGACACCGTTGTTCTCTTTGAGGTAGTTAGTTTGACAGTTCGAAATAAAATTTAGAACAAAAAATGTTTGCTTTCTCGTTCTAGCATCTCTCTCTCTGAGAGCACTTCAAAATTTGTTAACTACCTCAGGCTACATCGAAGACGGCACCTTATATAAATACACCTTGATTCAGCATATTTTTAATTCGAATTTTATATTTATAATAGAGAGAGCTTTATTATACTAGAGAAGTTCGTATGTAGCATCCTTAAAGCTTAACCGCTGCTTCTTTTTACTCTACATAAAACTTTCTATCCCCAAACTTCAGTATCTCTAACTTTAGTAACAGTGTTTAAGTGGCATACATAAATGCTCAGTGTAAAAAGCTTGCAAAGCTCTCGCAGAGCTTAGCAAGGACACAAACCTGTATGGTGTCCCAGCTTATGATGCAAATTTTCGAGTAAAAACGTTTTCGGTCCATAAATAAAATATGCAAAATGCAATTTTAAAGCAAATGATTTTCCGCTTTTATTTGCAACAAGAGCTCGGAAGTTGTGTCATACGTCCACAAGCAGCTTAAACAAGAAATCGGCAGGTTAATGTGCACGACTAGGTGATACCCTCTAAATGAACAGATAAACTCATAAACTTATACAAAAACTTTTAAGGAAAGAGAGTGAAAGAGAGGTAGAAAGTGGGGGAGATAAGAATAGGAAACTGTAGCAGCAGTCTGTTATACCCGTTACCAAACAAAAGCTACAGAGCATAGAATGTCGTCGACTTGACAGCACCAAAGTACTTCTAAGCTGCTGAGTGTATTGCAGGTACAAGAAAAAAAGAACGAAATACTAACTGCAGCATGCCGAAGATTTGATACTCTTACAGGTTATTGCAGAAAATGTTTTCAAATAATTTTCAATATTTTATTAATTTTTATAATGACAACTAAACGGAGTAAAACATATTTTTTAATATTTTAAACAAGCTTACAAAGGAAAAACAACTTATAATGAGACTAGAAAATAATGATTCATGAATAAAACAAATAAATTTCAAATAGCCTTTGTAAGGGTATAAAAACAAACTTAAGGTAGAGTCGCCAACGACCTCGTTGCAGTTGCAAAGAAACTAAAAATCTGTGAATAGCGAGAGAAATAAAAATCGGAATTATTTGTTGTCAAGGTGTCGAGACGTTTTGGCCAATGCAATTTGCAACTTTGTGGCCAAGTCGAGGCTGAGGCTGAGGCTATGGCCGAAGCGGCTCTTAAAGTTGTAACACGATAGTTGAGTTTGCAACTAGTTTGTTGCATGAAGCGAACCGATTCCGAGACTCAAAACTCGAGACAGCAAGTGTTTGCTCAATTTAGGCGCTCAGACTCGATTAGAGGGAATTATTGTATGACTTTCTGGCATGAAACATGGCTATAAACCGAAATAGTTATCTGGTCTCAGCACTACCAAATGGTAATGTGAGACCAGACCAGCCCTACCCCAATAAAGGGTAGTGTGGGGTGTAACCCTACCTTCAGTTGTCATAAAGCGCCAACAAACGATACGATTGAATACAACGATGACAACCATTAAATCTTCGCATTTATGGGACTGTCGAAAGTCGAAGGCGGTTGAATATCGTGCTGAGAAACTGTGAATATGGGAAATGGGAAATGGGAAAAAGGAAAAGCAGCTACCATACGAGTAGTACAAAATACTAGTATCCTATTATTTAGTTGCTCGACGATTATAAAAATAGAGTTGTCACCTGACAATGCCTTCAAGCTCTGCCATGATATGCACTGATAGAAAAAGAAGAGTTTGTCGTACACTGATAAAAAAAAAATGTTTTAAAATCAAGATTGTGGTCTCAGAACTAAGAATTTTGGTCTAAAAAAAATTCTAAAATTCTAAAAATTTAGAAAAAACATCTGGATTTTAAGAACATTTCAAATAAGAATAAGTTCTTATTTTAAGACCAAACAGTCTTAAATTCTCAAACCAAAAACAAAAAATAAGGCAGGTGTTTTAAAATTAAAATTTTTTTTTTTTAAATTTATCCTTTTTTTTTGATTTTTTTTTTATAAATTTTCCGATTATATATGTATTTTCCTTGGCTAGAGCGGGATTCGACTCCTCGACTTATCAAACTGAAGCGGCGACTCTAACCAGAGTGCCACGGTGTCATTATTATCTTCATATTAAATATGACACATTTATATTTTCCTAACAATTTAAGATTTTTAATTCTAAGAACTGCGAATTTTTAGATTAATATTCTTAGAACTAGTAATGTGGTCTTAAAATGGTCTTATTTTAAGAACAAAATATATAAGATGAATGTTCTTGATTTTAGAAGTTGGTTATTTTTTTCAGTGTAGATTGCTTGAATTCAACTTTATGTGAATTCTCTCATTTTCTATAAAAAAATATATATAATAGTTAATAGAATGAGTATAAACGGTATATGATAAATATAAGTAGAAATCAGCAGAACAATTGGAGAACAAATAAATGTAGTATTCAACATCAGAATAGATATGATGAAAAACAAAATAAATTCTATAAAGGATATTGGATATTGGATAAGGTAAAAATATGTTCTATTTAGTGAGGAAAAGATGGTATAAAATTGGAAACTGTAGAAAGAAGCTAATACTAATCTTACAAAGCACATAAATACGTTCAGAGTCTAAAAGAGCTGAGTGATAAAAGATTTTAAATAAAAGATTTTAAATAAAATAAAATAAAAATAAATAATAAATAAAATAAACATTTTTCTACAAACTGATTTTAAAAGATTACATGAAACATAATATTTAATTTGTATTTATAGATTCTTTTCTGAAAATGCATAAAATTTTCTAACCATCAGTTAATTAATAATTTTTCCAAGTGTTTTTTTTAAAGTTAAATTCTTGTAATTGCTCCAGATTTTGTTCAGTGTAATGTGCGAACTTGTTGACACACAACATTGTGTATTTGTCATAATATTGACATTGGTGTCATGTCATTAAGCCTAACATTAAACGCTTAGTTCAACATGCGATGGCAGTTCGCCCACTTGGCCAATGCGAAGCGGAGTTCGAGCCGAAGTTGGAGACTAGAACTAGAGGCAAGGGACTAAGAACTAAGGAAGAGCTAGAGCTAGAGCTAGAGCGGGAACTGGAACTGGAACTGAGGCATGTTGAAACACGACACCGTGCCACATTAAAGTGAATCGCAGTCGCAGTCTAACGACGCTGCTGCCACATGGCACTCGACTCTTTGTGCCACATACATACCACATATGTGTATGTGCGTGTGTGTGTCAACAACAACAACGACAACAAAAAGAAAATGAAAGCGAAACAAGAAAACCAGAATCACAAGGCGTTGGGTGCCACATTCGACAGTCGTCTTTGACGGTTGAAAGTTTCGCAAGTTGAATTGAATTTAATGCCACTAAAAAATTCGAAAATTGAGAATTCAAAAACCGGAGCATCTCGATACTAGCCATGCCCAATTATGGGCGTTTCAACGTGGCCAACAATGTCAAGCGAAAGAGATCAAAACATAAATCTCTCACAGTTGCCGCCGTGGAGATCGAGGAGGATTTTTTATTCGATTTCGTGCAGTGTACACTGGAGCCGCCGGAGAGGTAAACACTATAGAAATCACACTTCCAATTTTGCAACATTTATTGGACCGACAGTACGCGTGCAATTATCAATTTTAATGCGCTGCAAACGAGGCGAGAAAAACGCATAAATGTCAAGTGCTCGGAAATTTATGCACGTCGCTCGCATTAATTAACGTTGCATACTTTCAGGCGACACTCTCTGTCTGTCCCACTCTTTTCTAGTCAGGCAGCTAGTTTTATAGTTCGACTTTGTCTTTCAATTAGCTCAAGGACTCTGCTCCATTCTCCAATAGCTGTAAACTAATATCATCGCTTGACATTCCGTTGACAACGCCAAGGGGCGTTAATTGACTCATAAATAGAATCAATGGAAAATTATTACAGAGAAAACTCTCAAGCATATGACCACACAATACCATACTAGACAGATACCACGTAAGACAGTTTCGACTCTTTCGCATATTAATTATAAAAGTGACACTCAATCGGATTTAAGTGGTTTTTTTTCGATATATGTACACTAATAAAAAAAATGTTCTAAAATCTAGATTTTGGTCTCAGAACTAATAATTTTGGTCAAAAAAATGCGTCATGAACATAAAATTCTTAAATTAAGAAAACACATCTTGATTTTAAGAACATTTTAAATAAGAATAAGATCTTAATTTAAGACTAAACAGTTTTAAATTCTCAAACCAAAAATTAAAAAATAAGGCAGGATTTTTAAACTTTAAAATTATTATTTTTTTTTGATATTTCTACTTTTTTTGGATTTATTTTTTTTATAAATATTCCGATTATATGTTTTTTTTTTCTTGGCTAGGAGCGGGTTTCGATCCCTCGATTTATCTTCAAATTAAATATGACATATTTATATTTTCTTATCAATTTAAGATTAAGAACTGCGAATTTTTAGATTAATATTCTTAGTTTTATTAATTTGGTCTTAAAATGGTCTTATTTTAAGAACAAAATATTTAAGATGAATTTTCTTGATTTTAGAAATTGTTCTTTTTTTTCAGTGTATGTACATATATGAATATTTGAAGATTTAAACAGCCTTTTTACACAATCGAATGACGGCTATTTTTTTTTTAATATTTTTCCAATTAATATTAAATACAAATAGAATCGGTTTCTAAAGCCAACATTTAAAAAACCTTTTTTTTAATATAAGAAAAATATACAAGAAACACAAGTTTTTAATCAAGTGGTTTTCTTTTTTAAGCATCTATGCATTTTTTGGTGATTGGAAGAAAATTTAATAATCTCAAAAAATTAAAAATTTTCCTTAAAAAAATGCGTTGAGAACAAATGTTTTGTAATTTATTTTAAATTAAATTAAAATAAGCTTAACTTTCATTACTTTTCGCTACTAGATATTATAAAATCATATTAGATGTTGAATCACATATGTAAATTTAGCCAAGTGTGCAAGGCAATTATCAAAGTATTTTCAAAATCACTTATTTGAAGATTGTGAAATGAATTGAGAAAGAAATTAGATTTCTTGCTCAATAGTTGCACAGCTCATAGAGAAATCGAGACGTGATTGTGCAGAGATGTGTGTGTGTGTGTGGGTGTGTGTGAATCTATGGATATTTTACAGGAATAGAAACATTGTACTATTTGTGACAACAACAATGTGTTGACTTTGATGTCTTAGTCCAAAAGCAAAAGTCGCGAACGCAGTTCAAAGTCGTCAAAGTTCAATTCAATCAATTTTCAGTATGGGCGGTAAAGGTAAAGAGATTGTAAGCCAGGTTAAGTGTTGTTCTGGCCCCAAACGTTGATGTCTTACATCAGCATTGACATTGATAATGAAATTACAATCAGTGGGGTATCAATTCGATTCGATTCGAAAACAAGTCGATACGTTTCGCACATGCATAAATTACGACTATTTGACATGGAAACGAAACGAAAGGAAAGGAAAGGAAAATGAGTTGATGGAAGAGGAGTAGGAGGAAAAGGAAGGCAATCTGTCATGTCATATGCGATTCAAAGTGTATATAATTGCAATATAAACAAAACAATTGAACTTGGAGTAAGAGGAGAAACTGATTGGAATGAAACGGAATGTAACGGATGCATTCGCAGGGTTAGTCAAATTTCCTGGCAAGGATGCCGGCAATCCTTTTATTACCTCCCAATGACATTTGCAAAGGCTGCATCCGTTTCTGTCACGCACGTTCAGGTGGGCTGTGATTTATAAGTGCTCTATTCCCGGTTATTACCTCGTATATACATATGTACGTATGTATACTATTAGTCGATGGCTTTTATGCCACAAATATGTGTAGAGGTTGGAGGTCAGACCTTGTGGGATTCACGTGGGCGCTTCAAATGGGTTGTTCACCAAGTGATAAAATGTATTGCGCATGTTAACCATATTCCTTCTATTCTATCCATTGAATGAAACAAGTCCAATGTCACAAAATTGTAGATATATGGGAAAAATAGTTAAGGAACTGATAAGTTATTAGTTCAAAGAGGAAACTATTGCCGGTTTAAGTATAAATATCCCATTCATAAAAATCTTATTTATAAACAATCTTTTTGAGTACATTAAAAAAATCAGGGATCGCAAATAAAAATTATAAAAATTACTTTTAACTCTTATTTTTCAATTTTTAAAATTAAAATAAAAAATCATAATTAAGTTAATTTTTTTTAATCATATCTTTTTAACCTAAAATATCCTTAAAATAAGTCCTTAAAGGACGTGTAATATATATATATGAATGGTATTGAGCCACGTATTATGAATGTTTTTAGATTTTGGAAATACACTAATTGGTTGAAAATATATTCACATTCAATTTATTATTGTCAATTTTTATACAATAAATTACTTTATTATTTTTATTTTTAATTATTATTTTAGAAACTGAAAAATAATTTTTATTTTGTAATTTTTGTTTTTAAAATTATAATCGTTACGGTCCCTGAAAATAATGTAAAATGTTTTAAATATTTCTCGATAATTTTAAGCTGATATTAATAATTTTTTATTTAATCAAACTATACTTTTCGTTATCAATATATATTTTAAAAAGAGGTATTTTCCTTTTATGGGATTTAGATAAACAAAACAATGATAAGCTAAAGTAAATCATGCACATAAAACTTAACTCAAGTTATGAAAATATGCATATTTCCAATATTATAATCTCTTTGAATAAAATATGAGTTATTTGATATTATTCTTTAACATTAAAGTTAAAGAAGAAACTGTAAAAACTTTTCTTCAGCTTGAGAAAGTAACTTAACCAAGAGAAAAGTGCAACACAATGAAAAGTGCATTAAACTTGGCCCAAAGCCACATTAAAATTGCAGTTGAAAGCCATTTAACAAACGATTTTTTTGACTCAGCACCAACCCAAAGGTTTAACCAAAGTCAGGCCTAAGTTGGAGGTGAAATATATATGAGTTGTAGTTGGAGTCAGGCGATGTGTGGCCTGTGATATTGTCAGTCAGTTAGTCAGTCGACAGTCAGGCTATATCAGTTAAGTAATTTAGCATTATTTCGACATCAAGTTGGCCTTATTCTTTGCTATTCCCTCACTTTGTCTTACTCCTCTTTGGTGTCAGTTACAATTTCTTTCGTGCGGCAAATGACATGGTAAATACTTTCTTATACCATAAGCATATTTTTCTTTTTTTGGCCAGCAAATTCGTTGTGGATAAACCCATTATAATGCCAGACTAATTACTGTACCTACAGTTGTCGCTTTGGCCAAGACAAATATCAAGAACTCTAGAATACATACAAAAAATCTAGCTAAATTTATGTGTTAGTCGCTTAAGCTATGCCTATCATGACTTTCAACATTTTAGGCGAATATCGCATGTATGAGCCCAATATGTATTACCATATATAGAAAAAATAGCAAAGGACCCGCTGATACTCGTATATGGAGCACATCAAATGGAGAACTCCGCCAATAGACTACTATAACATATGAGCCACAATCGATGTCGACTGTCTGCTAAAAAGCCAGGCGAATATTTGACAGGAATATTTGACTGCACACATATATATTATATATCTACATACGTAGATATCTATCTGTGTACTCCCTCGGCATGTCTAAAATTACACTCATTTTTGGGGGTTTTCTATTGTTCACCAAAAAATAAAAAAAAATTAAAAACGATAGTTAATACGAGTTCTAAATACACTTGGATTTTGTGTCGAAAGCTCACTAATAAATGTATGTGGCTTAAACAAAAATGTAATTTATCTGATTATCCTATGAATAAGTTCTTAAAAGCATCTCTTAGATTAATTGAGTAGACAGACGTTATCTATAGGGAAGATAGATTGAAGTGCTTAAATGAATTTCCTTAACTCTAAGCAACAAAAACTTCATGAAAAAAATTCATAATAAAATAATCCACTATTTTTAAGGTATTTTAGATTATTGGGAAATTAATATATCTTATTACTTCAATATATGTATCTACGAGTAACTCTAAAATTTATTATTTGTGTTGCAAATATCAACTATAAATAACCGAAGTAAATTTAATATTATGTATACGTATATTAAGTATACGTAGAAATTTTTAAATATGTTATAAATGTATTTTTCTTATTTTAAAAAACCGGTTATTACAAAATATATAAAATATATTACATAATATGTATTTCCAGTATTTTAATTAGTTTGAGAACTCTTTATGTATATTTTTTATTAATAACAAATTTTCATATTTTTTATTTATTCCGATAAAATGAATATTTACTCTATCTAATGACATACAATATCAGTACACAGTTTTATTCTGATTTACACTTTTATTTTACAAGGAAATTTTGCTTTTAATTCTTAAGCTTTTCCGGTTTTTATAGAGCATTCCTGAGGTCTACATTGGCCATTTGATTAGAGAAATTTGCACATTTATTCGCTTGTTTACCTGTCACACTTTGTTGGTAGCTGAACTGAGAGAAGGGAAGGGAGAAAAGGCGGGGCTTTGGGCGAAACGGGGGCGTCTTCTTGTCCTTGTCGGCTGTCGGTTTCGGGTGTTTGGCAACCAAAATAAAGGCAAGAGCCCAGAAGCTCTATAGAAACAAAATATGTGGCCGACCTCATTCGTTACCAACAGTTACAAGCGCAAAAACGGAGTTCGCGGCGCGAGTTCGTGACCCAAGTGCAATAACAACAAATACTAGTATTATCCTTAGACCCAAGTCCTTTAAAGGACGGACAACAGATAACGGACAGCAGACTGTAGACAAGGTAGAATCTTCTTTTGTAATTAACTGAACGCAAAGAAAAAACCGTATTTAAAAGAACAAAATGTTTGTGTATTGGTAACATTTGTGGTCGGGTTGATTAAATAAAAAAGCTTCTTAAATTGGCCCACAGTTTTAACTTGCCGCGCATTAGCGCACGCCTCGAGCGTCTCATGGGCACCAACGTGGTCAAGTTAACGGACCGGGCCTACATGAAGGAACTGCGCGAACGCATCGATGAGGATTACCGCAAACAGCTCTTGGCCCGCATTAGAGCCCGTGAGGTAAGTTCAGTTCAATTAGATGTGAGATATATTTTTTTTTATATAAAACACATTAAATTATGAAACTAAATATGTTCCGTGATTCCGGAAAAAAATCAATCAAATCTAGTGTCAGAAGAACGGTAATCCCGCATTAACATAAATCAAGTATAAAGTATTTGAATCAAGCACGATTTTTCTCAACAATATTTTGATTTTCGGGGTGCTGTAAAATTTTTTTATAGTTAGATCACAAAATTTTAATGTTAAGTCGTTGCCATTTTATACGCATATTGTTTTTATTTAACAATAACATTCTGTATTTATAAAATGTATGCTAAAATCCAGAATTTTAATTTGAATTTTGGAATGGTTTTTTTTATTACTGTGTAGCATTCGAAATATTTAAATTAACCTCTATCTCTTTTTAACCCCATCTTGAGTCTGCTGTCAATTAGCCAACATACAAATGTGGTCAATTTGCCAAGCGTCTAATTGAATTTTTCACAAAGTTTCCCAAAATAAAGGTTAACCCTTAGAAATTGTCACGCAGTTTTCATTTTATTGTCTGCGATTACTTTTCACTGAGATTGCTCTTAACCCTTTTTTGCTAAGAAACTTTTCAATGACAAAAGTCGCGTTTGAATTGAATTCAATGGGCTCTCGACATGAAAATGGCAAATTCAAGCCGTCAAAATCATAAAAAATTCGACCATCGCGATAGGCACAAAAAACTTGACTTTATGTCTGCAAGACATGCGAGAAACAACAACAACAATAACAGAAAGAAATAGAAGAAGAATGGGAAGAAGAGTGCCCATACTGCAGTTGAAGTGCTGCAAAAGTCGGAAATGTGCACTTAGATTTGTCGGTCTGTCTGTCGAGTCCTTTTCTGAAATTGAAGGTGTACTATGATATTCCATTTAGTTTCCTTTATCTTTTTGCCGCATTGCGCACGTGTCAAAGGTGTTAAAGGAGGGGCGTTACCTTCTATCTTGTAGGAGTGCAACTTTTGCATTTACATGTCAAATTTAACAGCCATTAAAGTGACTGTTGTCAAACTCAATTTCCTTTAAGGCTAAAAATACCTTAGTATTCTCATATTCATGGTAGATATTTAACGACACTGAAAATTGTTTCCAAAAATATTTCGATATATTTCGATTAGAGCGATTCTTAGATCTTAAATTTAGTATACAATTCACAAACAAAGTAGTTCACATTAATTTATCAAAGCGCTTGAACAGTCTAAAATTTAAAAAAAAAATTTGATTACGAATGCTTTTGAAATTAACCTACAAAATTGCAGTGTTCCTGAAATGTCTGAGATTTCATATTTCCGACATATTTAATAGACAAATTTATTTTAATTTTTAACAAAATTATTAATACTAATAATAGTTGGTTAGTTTTATACAATAAATAAAATGATCTTTAATGTATTTTTATTTAATTTAAATATGAATTTATTTTAATGCAAGAAATTTTATAAAAATCAATAACATACCAATTTTTAAATATAAATTATTATTGTAGTTTTTAATTTTATTTTCATTCGAAAGTTGTTTCAGAAAAACCCAAAAAATGCTATTGGCTTGTTAGATTTTTTAAATTAATCTGTTTTCTTACAAAAATTGCATATAATATCTTCGCTTTTTATATTATAGCTTAAAGAGGTGGAGCGTGAGCGCATGCTGATTATTGAAGGAAAGTCGGATATAATACCCGAGGAACTGGCCGACGATCCTATCTTCATGGTCAACAAAGATGCCAACACGGAGATACTCAAAGAGCGCTCCAAGGTAATGTGCTATATCCTCATCCCGTAACTCATCCATAAACCAAAATAAATTCAACTTATATTCTCTTTGCAGCTGAAAACAAGTCGCGAAAAGAATGCCGAGAGACTAAAGGTCCAGGGCGTTAAATGGGAGCGAGAGAGATTACAACATGCGGCCAAGGAGGCTGAGATGTTGGCCAAGAAACACGAGAGACAGCGGCAACAGAAGCTTCTCGTCGAACAGTACAGAATCGAGGATGCCGAAAGGGGCATGGACCTCTTACGGTAAGTTAACCAAACCCAATCCCAAACTCCATTCGCATCCCAACTAAGTCCAGCCAAATGAGCTTGGCTTAAACTACTTTTAGTCGCAAGGCAGCAAACGCTTAATTGAAAGTTATGTTTAAAAGTACTACAGCTTTAAAGACATTAAGGTCACGTCGACCTGCTGCGTAAAGTCTTTAATCCCAAGGTTTTTCTAAAAAGTCATTTACATGTTGAAAAAAGATTGTAAGAAGGTTTCAGAAGACTAAAGTTACTTATAGTTTTAATAGTTGAAGTTTGTTAAAGAAAACCGCTGGGTTCATTTATTATTTCATTTGTTGAGCTAGTTCAAGTTTAAGAATTGTGCGTTAATTTATTATTTCATTTGTTGAGCTAGTTCAAGTTCAACTTTCCTATTAAAAAATCCTATTAAAAATCAGGTTTTATTTTAATATCTTTAAGATAAGCGATTCGATTTATCGATATTAATTTTTAAATTTACATAATTTTGAATGTGCTCCTTTTTACTGAAATAATTTGTATAATTTAGTTTAGATTTGCACTTATGTTACTCAAATTTCTCTCCCCACTCATCTAAAGTTAATATTTGATCCGATTTATTTCGAATTGAAGAGCAGACAAATTTCTAACTAATTAAAATTGTTTTAAAATTGTTAGCTAATGAAAACTTTACTTTTCTCTGCCCCTAACCTTCCCCTCATTTCCACAGCATCCATAATGAGGATTGGCGCGATTGCGAACAGAATCTTAAGGAGTTCCTGGAAAATGAACGCGCGAAAATGAAGGAGCGTTCACTGCGCGTACCCAAACCGTTCACTTCAGATCCACAGGATATATTAAATATAGTGCGGGCTCGGTAAATATTATTGCACTTATAAAAAATCAAACTTCAACTGAAATTCCCAATTTATTCAGTCAAAAGTTCCGGGAAACTGAGCTGCGTATACGTCATCAGCTGGAGGATGACAAGAAGATCGTTGTACCTGTTAGTGCGGCTGGAAATGTGGACAACTTGATGATGGACGACATGATTGGAGGCAGCATTGAGATGGCAAGGGAACCTTCATTGGATGGCGATTATCCGGGCGCCATACAAACCAAGTACATGGATGATGCCTCCGATGTGTCCGAGGAGTCCATAAAAAGTGAGAGTCTCGTAAGTCTCTCAGTTGCCAAGCAAGAATATGCCGAAGTTCTGCAGGCCGAGATGGAGGATGAGTATAATCGGGGACTTCTGATATCCAAGCAACAATATGATCAATTGCGCTTCGAAGATGAAAAAATTGTGGCCCTACGCAATGCCAAGGTGAGTTTCCCCATATCTATGTCCAATAATAACTCTCTTTTAACCAACTCTTTTAGAATATACTCGAGCTTTATCAGTTGGCCGAGCAGATTATTATGGGTGATGCGGTCGAGGAAGAGCCAGAGGAGGTCGGCAATGAGTCCGGAGCAGAGGATCGTTACCGTGAGGGTGATGGAATTGATAGCGAGGCATAAAAACCAGTTAAATAATCGTTAATTTCTTTATTTACGATCCATTTCTGACACATCTTTCAACGGTGATATTTCAAAGAGGTTTCCAAACTTTAGCCAAATACTCTTATATATTTTACTTGATGAGGAACTTTTAATGATGCAATTTTATCAAAAATTCAAAATTATCAAAATTTTCGAAAAATTTCCGTTGAAGATTTGCGGGAAGGGGATATTTATACTAAATATCCAAATCAGTAGGTTGAGCACTATAGAAAACTGTCAATACGAAATCTCAGTAGCAGTCAGTGCGATTTATCTGTTGATAAGTGTCGATGAAGTTTAATTAAAAAGCTGTAACCTGTTGAAGATAATAAAGCCCACGTATGGAACTTAATTATATTTAATTTCGCGAGTGACAACCGCAAATATTTGCATATTTCCATGTGACAGATGCGATAAGATCATCAACAGTGGCGTGTTCCAGAAATCGATATCGATATCAATACGTAAACTGCATGAATACATATATAAACAAACTAAACTGCACTTGTATAGCTAAATTCGCCTTAATTTCGCTTTTTAACTTTGAATACTTTAAGTGGTGTTTTTGGAATTTTTGGCGAATTTGCATTCTGGAATTGGACTGTAACAAATCGCTAAGCTATGTCTGTTTCGATAGATAAATTCGCATTGATTTTGCTTTTCAGCAGTTCTTTTAAGGGTTATTTTTGGAACATTGGCGAATTCGTTTTTTGGAATTGGAATGTAACAAATCTCAGCGTAATTAACTGAGGCAATAAGCTTATCGATTGCATACCGGAAGTGTGGGGATACATAGATTACATCACAAAATTCACAAAGGGTGTGACGCATTAACTGTCGGTGGGTGTCGATTGATTTGATTTGAGTGGTTTAATCAGTGTCTGTCAAAGTTATGATATTTCTAGCAACTTTAATTTACTACATTACAAATCAATTTTATAAATAGACAACTTTTTTATTTCTGCTTGTCTAAAAATACGCAAGACAAAATCTAACCATTTACAGCGCTGCCTCCTCACATAGGTCATCCCCCCTCTACTTTAAGTTTTCAATATCTGTCTGTTGTTGCACTGATAAAAAACTGTTTTAAAATCAAGATAAGAGAACATAAAATTCTTATATTTAAAAAAAAACATCTTGATTTTAAGAACATTTTAAATAAGAATAAGTTTTTAATTTAAGACCAAACAGTTTTAAATTCTGAAACCATAAATAAAAAAATAAGGCAGGTGTGTTTTCAACTTTAAGCTTATTTTTTTTTTGATATTTATACAATTTTTTTTTTTTTTTTTATAAAAATTCCGACTATATGTTTTTTCCTTAGCTAGAGCGAGTTTCGATCCCTCGACTTGTTACCAAACTGATGCGGCGACTCTAACCAGAGCGCCACGGTTTATTATTGTCTATTAAATATGACATATTATATTTATATTTTCTTATCAATTTAAGATTTTTAATTTTTATATTAACTAAGAATTTTTAGATTAATATTCTTAGTTTTATTAATTTGGTCTTAAAATGGTCTTATTTTAAGAATAAAATATTTAAGATGAGTGTTCTTGATTTTAGAAGTTGGTCTTTTTTTCAGTGTGGTTTCCTTTCGAGTCATTTCATTTCATCTCATCTCATGTCATATTGGTTGCCCCAGGCAGCACGCTTTGCCACTCTGCAACCTTATGTGTGCTTATTTGCTATGGTCGCCTTTTAGGTGTCCCCCCTGCACTCCCCATCACTCCCTTTTTGTCTATCATTTCATCCCAGTTGAGTATGGAAACCAATGCAAATTATGTGCTCACTTACTCGTTACCTTACAGCTATTGACTTTAAAGTGTCGCTTGTGGGCGCCTGCGGTGTTTGCCAACTGACTGCAGATTATAATACAGACCCGACCGACCGCCCTTCCATCCCCCTACCTAACCCTTCATAAGATACCTAGGATCTGGACTGTTTACACTCCTCGCATGTGTGAGAAATAATAAAACTTTAGACAGCGGCTCTTAACTTTGCTTATAGCCATGGCCCATCTTTACCGCCATTTGATCATAAAGTCAAATAATATGGCATGAATATACATATATTATTTTATACTTATGCATCGATAAAGGTGAAAAATGACAAAATGAATACTTTTCCTTTGAGTTCAATTTCAGTTGAAAGCATTGAAAATGAGGCTGTGCTTAAAAATTTCTTGAAAATTATTCTTTTTATAAAATTAAAAACTTATTTGATTTCTATGTTACTGATAAAAGAGATTATAAGAAAAGAAGAGTTTAGTAAAAAGGAGAGAAATAACTGTTAAATTCATAAAATCCTTTATTTTTCTATACCTTTTGAGAAATTGCTTATCATACTTATAATGATACTTCAAATAAATATATCCGTATAACAACAAACACAAATACTTCTACCAATAATAAAAATTATTGATCTGACTGGGTCTTTCCCAATCCTAGCAACAAATTGTTGAATAATTTAAATTAAAATATTTTTAATACCCCCAGACTTTATTATTGTTACTTTTAATTATTTAGTATTTAATTTATCTGTTTATTTAAAATCAACTGCTTTTAGTTGACGTTAAATTGATAAATTAGTAAATCACTTATTTTTATATGGCCATGTAGTCGAGCACTCTCTACAAAAGCTTTCTTACTTGGATGTCATAAGGAAGGATGTACATGAATATATGATAGAATGTGTATTTTTAAATTTTGGGATTGGGTAAACAATCTGAAATAAACATTTTATAATAGAAAAAGTCCAATGAACTGCGGATGCATAATGTATATGTATTATCTATATAAATATGCGGCACTGATTATCTTTTTAAAATTCATTTCTTCTCAAGTCAAATTTGGAATTTGTCAGTCTTCTCAAGCATTTTGTAAAGTTCAGTCGCAAAATGTTGTCGAAATCAATTTGCGTATTCTTTATAATAAATACATTAGTTTCATTCTCAAATGCAATTTTAATTTCTGAACGTAATGAGACGAATTTATTACTGTTTATAAGTGCCCAATTATCCGAGTTGAGGTAAGAACCATACTACTGTAATCTTCCCAAACTAATTAATTTCCCAGAGCGGAGCAGGAACATCAAGGAAAGCTTATGGATGTAGCAAAGGATATTAAACTTCTTAGAACGGAAGTTGAACAACAGAAAAAATATGTACTTGATAAGGAATCGAATATTCAACATCTTAAAGTGGAACTGAACCGACAGGGAAAGTTAATTGATGAACTTGTTAATGATCGCCAAGAAAAGTTAATAGATGGACTTGTGAAGGCGACGGATATTAAATTTTTAAGAGAGGAACTGGAACGACAGAGAAATAAGTGTGGACTTGATAAGGAATCAGACACTCAGTCTCGAGAGCTACAGAATAAAGATGAAATGAATAACGAATCGGATAAACACAAAATAAGGTCTCAATCAAGCAACTGTACCAATGCCAAGCATAGTGGAATCTACGAGATACTGCTACCCAAATTTAATGTTCAACCATTTAAAGTTGCCTGCGATGCGGAAATTCAGGGAGGTGGATGGACGATAATTTTGAAGCGGATGGACGGAAGTGTGAATTTTTATCGGAACTGGACTGAATATAAAAACGGATTCGGAGAACTAAATGGTGAATTCTTCTTAGGACTGGACAAAATACATGCACTAACTGCTGAAAGGCGGCAAGAGTTGCTTGTAGTTCTCGAGGATTACGAGGGAACTGAAAAGTTTGAAACTTATGATGAGTTTGCCATCGGGGACGAGCATCAAAAATATTCTTTACACACTCTGGGGCAAGGCAATGGAACTGCTGGTGACTCACTTTCTGATCATAAGGGAATGAAATTTTCTACTTTTGATAATGATAATGATAGTGACTCATCGAGAAACTGCGCCGAAGATTATAGTAGCGCCTGGTGGTACAATAAATGCTACTACAGGTACATATAATGATTAATTGTTTCTTAAAGCTTCGTTTATATTGTATTCTTGTATAATTACAGCAACTTGGCGGGTAATTATAAAGACAATACCAACAAGGGCATCAACTGGTACCATTTTCGAGGATGGGGCTACTCCCTTAAAACAGCCATAATGATGATGCGACCAAGGAAGTGAAAACTAAGTATTCACTATATCAAAAGTGGTTTCATCAGTCTAATATTTGTTTCTTCGGAGTGCTCTTAATCTTTATTCAAAAATGCATGTGCATATTTCCCAGTCTTCTTACTGGTTATTTTATTTTGAAATTAGTTGCATTTAACTATAAATATTTAATACTGGGTATACAAGTGTATAATAAACCTTCTCATGTGGTATGTGTCTATCTTAGGATTATAAGAGGTCACAGTTAATATCGTACATCGACAGCATGAACTTTAACTTCCGCATTTCTTGGATTTCCACAGCGTAATTTATACAGGTTGAGTACGCCCACACCTAAAAAATATATATTCCAGGAAATAAAGTCCGCAGCCAATAGTATGGGAATATTTTCATAAAAGTGTTGTCAACAATTACCAACCCGTCCACTTCAAGAAAAAGACGCAGCCTTTCCAATCAAGAATAATATTCTGAAATATAATTATTTAAAATATTAATTTTTTTTTATGAAATCACACAACATAATTTAAATAAGTAGTGTTATTTTATTTTATTTTATTTGACAGTCGACAGAGGGAGAAAAAATAATTAATTAAATTGTAAATACAATTATAAAATTAAAATGTAAAATTCAAAATTAAACTATTTATTTTAATATTATAATAAACTTTAATTCAAAAGTGAAAAAATAAATAAATTAAGTTTAACTTATTTATAGTATATTATTTAAAGATATTTTGCTACTCGATGCATTTTAATTACTTAAGATTATTTTCATAGAAATAAACATTGTTGTCTTAAAAATGTGTCGAGAATAAACTTAGTGTTATTTTATTTGATTTATTTAGCGTCGAGTAAAAGCAGTCTACAGAGGGAAAAAATAATTAATTAAATTTTAAATACAATTATAAAATTAAAATGTAAAATTGAAAATTAAACTATTTATTTTTATATTTTAATAAACTTTAATTCATAACTGAAAAAATAAACTAAGTTTAACTTATTTATGGTATATTATTTAAAGATATTTTGCTACTCGATGCATTTTAAGTACTTAAGATTATCATAGAAATAAACATTGTTGTCTTATAAATGTGTCGAGAATAAACTTTATTTTTATCAGTGTAATGTTGTGACGTTTGCGCTGACTTGTTGCCTATTTAACGGTGCGATATCTTGTGGGTTAAATAATTGCAGCCACTTTTTATTATGATTCCGAGTCGTGACATGTGGGGGGGTGGGGGAAGAGTGACGAGGGCGACTTTTGGCGATTTGCCTAAAATTGTTCATACGACATCATCAGACAGCGACTAAAGTTTGCAAATGTGACGAAATATTTCATTGATAAAAATGTCGCCAACTCTTGTGGATACGCCGGAGTCAAGTACAAGGGCCGTAAAAAGCTCTGCAAAGCTTTTACGCATTTTTTTTGTTTGGCGCGCTCGCCTTCGTGTCGGAGACAAAGCTATTCGGGGATGGCAATCGGCTGTGTTCGTCCTTATAAAAGAACTCGGCGCCTCTAGTCAGTCACGCAGTGTTCAACAAGTAGTAGGAGCAACAGTTGCCCTAATACAGTGACTCCCAATCCGGTGTGCGGATTATTGAAATCAAGTGAGTTAACGCGCCATAACTGCAATTTTTAAATCTAAAAAAAATAAGCATATAATAATTACAGAAAAATCGAATTCAAATTATGAATTCCAAAATAAATAAAAGTTAAAGAGTCCTTAAATCCAGTACGAAAAATACCCCAAAAATATCAGAAACCCGTCGCGAAATCTTAGAAATGCCGTCGCCGTTACAAAGTTCGTCCTTAAAGACAATGTGACAACTGTGTACTCTATTTTTATACAAAAAAACACTATTTGTGGATGTGCTTATCAGTGCCGACGGACTTTAAACACCTAATAATATAGCGTATAATATCTAGCATTGTGAAAAATTCTTTAAAACCCACACTCCAAAGTCTTGTGCTGAAAGATTCCTATCAAGAAAACATTAAAGACACTTAAGATCATAAAAAGTGATTTTTATTAAGAGAAAAATGTTTCACAACAATGCTGAAAATTTAGCATTTTCATAGCATCTTTAAAAAAACCCAAACTTTCAAAAGTACTCATATATTTTTGCAACTTTCCTAATAATAAACTGATTAAGTTTCTATATAACTTTGATTTTAAAGTGGATTGCGAAAAATACATTTTAATTTAATTGAAATAAGAGAGACTAAGTTTCGAATTATTATGCGCTAAAATATACGAATAGTTTAATTTTAATTAATGGAAAACTATTAGCTAAAGACGAAAATAGACTTTGTGCAAATCAATCATCAATGCTAAGAAAGGGTTTTTCAATTGGCAACAAAAGAAAAGTCCAAAACGTGTGGGGAAAAACTGTTGGCTTATAAAAAATTCAAGCTAAACGATGAAAAGAAATCAATCATGTGCTCATGTTTACCTAAAATCTGTAAAATTTAATACGAAGTCACGTTAATTGGCTCAGAACAAACAAATGGAGGAAATAGGTCAAAGTGCACTGCGTCTTCATATCATTGTACATTTGTATGTGTGAATGTGTGTGCACCTTTCGCCTACTTAAGTAAATACTGTAAGACTTCATCAAGCTGAAACGTGAGAAATGAAGAGTTTCTTTATAAGATACTTAAAGGTAGCACGTAAGATAAAGTAAATTTCATACTGATGCAAACAATTCTGGAATAATCTTCTGTGGTTTTAAAAAATATCCAAGAATGCACCTGAGAAATTTATTTTGCTCTTCCCCTCCGAAATAATTTCAGAAATTGGAATTAAACCTCTTATTATGCATTCGTTCAGAGAACCTCAGAATACTGTTTATTAAAATTATATATAAAATTATAAATAATTTCCGAGCTTCTTACTCAATTTTTCTGAATATCCTTAAAGCTGCTATGTCGAAATCGATTTGTAGAAGCAAAATAAGAATTGAAAATATAATTAACCAAATTTATGAATCCTTTAAAGAGCTGAAATTCAATTTTGTAACTTTTTTCCTTTAACATATTTAAACTGAAAAATGTACATTACAACAGCTCACTAAAAAGCCCCACTTAACCGACATAAAATAAAAATCAGAATCGAACTAACTATAATTTCCAAAGAGTTAGCAGCTAACTAAAGATATGTATTTAATTTGAAGCCTTAGTTTTGCAGTTTACCAAATACATAGGTTCAAGTATAAATTTCAAGCAAATAAACCAAAGGCGACGCCTTGTAACAAACAATAAAAGTCATAAATATTTGCAGAAAATGTTGCCAAGTAAATACCAATTGACAAATCCCTTCAGTTACAGCTAAAAATTCTAGCCAAGTGAAAGCAACAAATGAAAGAAATGAAAAAGAAATACTCAAGAATGAAAATTCCCCAGGCAACAAATGCATTGCCGAGTTGGATACAATCTGAAAAATAAAAGGAAAATAAATGTCAACACCTGCGTGTGTGTCTTTCTTGAACTGTGTGTGTGTGTGTTTGAGTGTGTTATCCCACATGGTCATCGAACATGGATCAAATTTCAGACAGCAGGCATAATATTGTCTTCCAAAAAATAAAGAAAACCATCGTTGTCTGAGTGCTTTTTGTGTACGCTAAAACTTTACATACGAGTATCAAATTGTGGACCCGACTCTTTGCTTTCTAATGAAAACACAAATCCAGGCCACAAATCTGGCAGAAGTTGGTTAATCGAAGCTAAACAACAACTAATAAGCTTTAAAAATGGCAATATTTGGTCTTTCTTTCTTAATTTTTACAATTTCATTCCATAGGAAAAAAAAACTCTTTAATTTATTCCATTTTATTTATTCCTTTTATTCCAAGTTTTGAACTTGGGTTTGAAGAAGAAGTTTTGAAATTGTCTGTAGATTACTCGTCTATTGAATTTTTATTTTCAATAAAGAACTTTCTTCGGATATATATTATTTTATTTACATTTTGATTTTATTTTATTTAATGTCAACTAAAAGCAGTTGAAATAAATTTTTCAAAAATTTTAATAATATTACAAACCACAATTTTTAATAAACCGCTAAATATAATATTTAAAAATTGAAATAGAGAACTAAACAAATATTAAGTTATAAGGTGGAGATATTCAAAAAATTTTAATTTAAATCATAATTATCTCCAATCAGATCAATAAGTATTAATATTTTATTAATATTTTTAGAAGTATTAGTGTTAGTTGTAATACGGATATAATAGGAATTTCTCAAAAGGTATAGAAAAATAGAGAATTTTATGGAAGAAAGAGACATTTCTGTGGAGACAAAACTTATTCAAAATTACAAATCTTCAAATTTCTACAATACGATACTTTTACAACTGATTTGGCTGAAAGTAACTACCAATTATATTAGACTTTTCACCTTTGTAAGGAATAGCAGCTGTGCTTCACTCTCTGCTGTTGATGGTCCAATTACATAATATTGAACAGCACCTTTCTCCAAATTGTTTGACATGTGCATTAGTTTCGGGACAAAGTTTTGCTAGACCCTTGACTGGAATCCAGTTACCAATTCAAATGGTGGGCTGAGCTTATTGTGCTTAGTCAACGCTAATTAAACAACTTCTAACACTGCACGAAAATGTTGTGGCCAGATGGGGATTCCCCCATGAACCTAACAGCCTACGCCTTAGTCTTGCCCATTAGACTGTTAGTCCGTTCCTCCTCCATTTAGTTCGTATATTAGCTCAATTTTTCCATTTACGCAATTAACTGTGCGTTTATTGCGAAAAAGGTGAGTTGGCAGTTAGGTGACAGGTACAAATGCTCTCTCTACTTTCCTCTGTGGTTAGGCTATTTAATAAATTTCATTTTACCCCTGGGATCTCTGCTACAACAACAGCAACTACAAATAGGACAGGCTTTTTTCCTTGCATCGTTTTGTTTTTTTCCTGTCTTTTTTTTGGGCCACTTTCGACTCTGTGTCAACAAGTTAATTAAAGCATTTTGACAACGATTCCTGTTTGCACAATGTTTGACTACACTTTCAGTTATCACCCCTTCGCCCTTCCTCGTGACGATAGAAACCACTCTTAAATATGTTTCAATAACAAAAAAAAATAGAAAGAAAAATGAAAAACAAGCCACAAACTGCTGTAAATATAATCCAGAAAGTGACAAATAAATATAATTAAAATAGAAAAAGTTATTATTACATGCCCGAAGTCATTTGAACGAATTTTTATTTAAATATCTTCGAGTTTTTATGTTTGCCATAATTAAAAGTTTTATATATTAAACAGTATATATGTATATTTGAAGTTGTCCTTTTATTAAATTTTTGTGGGAGTTTATAAATTTCATTAAAATTTCATTTCATTCATAAAGTATTCATTTTATTTATTGTAGCATAGTTTACTAAATCAAATTCATAAATAAATTTATAAATATAGAGTGTAGATATACTTGAAGTGAATGTGTTTGTAATGTCTCTACACATGAACAATCAAACATATTACGTATACGTATTGCTTTTGTTTACCAAAATTCAACAAAAAACTTAATTAGATAACTGACAACATACAATATAAACTACAAAATAGAAATAAATGTTATAAATAAATTCAAGGTTTAATTCAAAAGTCTTAATGTCAGACGCAGTCCAAACACGGAAAGGTTTGGCTTTAATCCAAAGCAATAAATTGCTAAGAAATAAAGATATATAAATATATATTTGGCAAATAATTTAACATATTTCTAAGACTTACACTTGTCCCACACACAAAAATTTGCATTGAAGTCCAATCAAAACGTGCAATGAACAAGAAATTGCCTAAAAAAAAAGTTTTTTGGGACAATTTTAATGAGAAGACGAATTGAACAAATTTCTATTTGGCTCGTCAATTTGTGAGGGCGTGTCATGTCGATTGGTTCATTTATGTATTTGTTGGAACTGTACATGGTTCGTTTAGTAATTCGTCAATTTGTTTGCAAAACCGCAAAAATGAGCTCCGTTCATTTGTTTGTTTATTTCAGAACTGCTACAATTTTCTAACCCTAAACAAATTTAAATTAAAGTAACGAAATATGAGAACGCTCTGTGAATAAGGTGACAATTTTAAATCATCGGAGTGATCAATGAAATAAAAAATAAATATATATATAAATCACTTATTTTCTTTTTAATTTTTTTAAGTCTAAATTGCGCTTCATTTTTTATGCAGTTAAAAACACATTCACGATAAATTGACGGTGGCCATATTTTAATTTTATTATATTCATGACCAGGGATTAAAACATTAACCGAAACCGTAACCTTTAACCGGTGAAAACCAATTGAAATTTGTAACCGTAACCGAAAATATTTTTTTCCAATGTACCGAAACCCATAAACTGAAACTCTTTAAGCCGAAATAACCGTTAGCAACCGATTCATTTATAAGGGTTAATTTAAGGGATAACATTGATAAATTTGAACTGCCATAACTTTGTCAAAATTCAATCAATTTCCTTGCGCAATGTAAATTTGATCATGATTTTACATCTAACTTCGTTCTGCATTTAAATATTATTCATTTTAAAAATTCGATAATTTTGAAATTTTTCGAAAAATGATAAGGGGTAACACTGTAAAATTTCTAAAAAAAAATCGAAATTTACGAATTTTGAAAATGAAAAAAATTTAAATACCGAACGAATTTAAATTTAAAATCATGATCAAATTTACATTCCGCATGAAAATTGATTGACTTTTGACAAAGTTATGGCAGTTCGAAGTTATTAAAAATCAGTAAAATCGAAATAATCGAAATTATTAAACCCAATGAACCAAATTTATGTGAGATCAAATTATAGTAAAATCGACATTACGCTGGACCATTTCAATAACCAGATAACATTATTTTGCTAGGCTAAAATGAGCATTGTCTTTTTCATGTAATACAATGAATAAAGCTTCTTCTTTTGGTCAACCGAAAACCAGAATTTTTATTTTTTTTGTGAACCGAAACCATACCGGTATTTTTAAACGGAAACTCTCAAAAAAACGATAACCGATTTTGCATAACCGATAACCGAAAACCGAAAACCTTAATTCGAGCATAACCGAAACCGTAACTGAAACCGATATTCGTTACGGTTTTAATCCTTGTTCATGACTGTTCTTCTTTAGCATGACAGAGTGGGAATCGAGCCCTAGTTTTTCAAATGAAAAGTTATATTTGTTACTCTAACGATAGACCCACGACACCACAACTCACTTTCAGATTTCATTTGCAATACCTCAAAATTGTTTGCAATGCTAAATTTAAATATAGCAGACAATTTGGTTTTAATCTTTATGTATTTTTTTTTATAAATTAAACAAATCTCAAGTCTCGGCGGAAAACGAGACCGCAAGTGCCAAAATTTTGATGCCAGTTCATTTATATGGTTCACAAGTTAAAAGTTATGGAAGAAATTGAGATATAGGGTAGGATGGGAACAAGGGGAAAGGGAAGGAAGCATGTGGCCAGGCTAATGGCAACCAAGACATGCACATGGACGTGTCAAAGAGGAGGGCGGGAGCGTGTTAAACGTGGTCTGCAAATCCGCAGCGAAGGAGTTAAGCTAAAAGGCGTTGCCACGCCCACGCTTAATTAAATGAAACGATGCGAATGGCGGCGGACTTAAAATAAAAACAAGCTGTTTATATTACATAAACAACAGCTACACCAAGATGCAAACATGAGCAGTGAAAGTTGTCTAAGATATGCACTGTGGGCGAACTTTGATTATTTTCAATAAAAATAAATTAAATTGATAAAGTCTCACAAATACTTAAACTGTTTGGTAACAAAGTCTTCAGAATTTCTATCTATTACTTTATCGCATTTTGATGGAGAGGAAAAAAGTGATATTAAATATCGCATGAATATAAAAAGTACTTTTAATTGTTAAAAATCGCGCACAAAAAAAATGAAAAATTTGAGTTTAGATTTAATTTTTTTTTTATTATTAGCTTAAGATATTAAAATTATTTTCCATTAGAACTTGTTTTCTCATGTTTTCTCTATTATCATAAGAATA
The DNA here is from genome assembly GCA_035042165.1 of Drosophila kuntzei. Classification (NCBI taxonomy): domain Eukaryota; kingdom Metazoa; phylum Arthropoda; class Insecta; order Diptera; family Drosophilidae; genus Drosophila; species Drosophila kuntzei. The sequence continues at coordinate 1,071,746 of JAWNLU010001430.1, forward strand.
ATAAATTTGATAGTAGATTTTGAAAATTTATATTAATTAAAAATTAATATAAACTGTTATATATTACAAACTTACTATTTTCTTCCAAAATTATTAAAATTTAAATCGCACACATTTTTAATTAATTAGTTTTGGCACATATATTTCAAAAAAATACCATTTGTACTTTTAGCAATTCCCAAAAATGTTATAATTTTAATAAATAATGAAAAAAACAATAATGTGTTAAAATGGAGAAAAAGAACATGTTTGTTCTAGAAAAGGGTTATTAATAAGTATTAAATTATATTAAAGATTCCACTGTGTAACGCCTTGAAACAGGTTGTTTATTTAAACCTTTCGTATTATGCGTGTGTGCGTTCATACTTAGATATATGTGTGTGTGTGTCTGAGTGTGTGTGTGTGTGTTATCCTGTCTGTGTATGTTCCAACACACACAAAATTCAGAAACACCCACACGGGGAAAGTGAAAGCGGGGAGGGGAATTAGCTCCTATCAAACGGTAGTGACGGTAATTACCCTTATGTACATGGCACACACATCTCCATTTCAGCGCCTGCAGGGAGAAGAGAAGAAAACTCGCTAATCCCCAGGACAACAGTCAACAACAACAAAAAAAAAAAAAGAAAAGGAAAGGAAAGACAAGAAAACGTCATGAAGCCCGACATATTAACGCTCTGCATTCTGGCAACGACGATCCTGGCCAGCACACGTCACGTCATTGGCTTTCTAACTTCTCAGACATCGGCGGCATCTCCAGGTTCAGTTTTGGAGCAGCAGCAACAACAGCAGCAGCTGCGTCTGTCAGCGGGAGGAGGAGGGATTGGAGGCATTGGAGGGATTGGAGGGGACGAGGATGTTGTGTTACAACAGCGACGACACTTGGACGCAACGTTGGAACGCAATGTTTACGATCCTGGCGATGGTGAGTCTCTGATTAAATGACACTGCCTTTTGTTGTTATGGCCAAGGATTTACCCCTGACATTTGACTCCTTGATGATGGCGCTGCGTAGGCTTTGTTCTTGTGCGTTCATTGAGCCGCCAAACGGGTTAAAATGATGGGCAACATGAGAACACAACACAATGAATCACAAGATTCATTTCAACAGCACATCGACTGACGCTGCCGTCAGTTATCTTCTTATAATGAGAGAAAAACTAAAAGACAATTCAAACATGCTATAGAGAGAAATATTTGGCAGGGACTGAAAATAATCGTTATTGATCAAAAATTCAACTTTTAAAATTAACTTTAAGAACAAATGCAATTTTTGTTTTAAATATACAAAAATTTTTGTATCTACAATATCTCTGTTTTTAAATTAAATATCACTTTTAGTGGTTATTTAAAGACTTTTATTTTAGAAATCAAATTAAATATTTGTGATTTAAAAAAATAATTAAAATTCATTTTAACAAAACCGATTTCCCAGTCGATTGTCATACAATCTTTCACTATCTTATTGACCAGTTAATTCTCCTTTGAACAAGTTTAGAAAATCCTGCATCCGCAATTAAATTTGGACTTAAATCAATCAATAAATATTTTTAAATTTTTTTGTTTTTTTTTTTATTTTTTGTTATTATTTTTTTTTATTTTTTTTTTGTATCAGATAATCCCATAATAACTGGACTCCCTTTTTTATTACCTTTTTAATAGTAAAGCCCTTTCCGAGTTCTATCCTAACATAACTCAGACTTTCTCACTTTTTGCAATTTATTGGTCAATTCGAAAAACTCTTTTTGACGTCAAACTGTGGGATTCCCATTAGTGTTTTGTGTATCGGTTCGCTTGACTGCACACTCAACAGGTGACCGTACACATTTATAATGCTGCCTGCTTTTAGGCGCCTATTCGGCATTCAATGATTTGAATGGTCGTTGGACAATTCCGGTCATTGCACAATTTTTGGAGTGCGTTTATCTATGGCAACATACATACATATACATAATCACATAATCACTCACACTCACACACACACACATTCTAGCATATTGTACTTAAAACGCCCACAATGCGTGTTCACCATTTTTGACGCAATATTTAGTTTGACGTTTGGTGAAATAAAGTCTGGTTAACGTCAAAAATCTTACAGTTAAGTCAATATATTGACTAGATTCACAAAATGCAAAAAAGTATGTATGAGTTTTTATTATTTCTGTTAAATTTGATTAGGTTTCAAGTGATATGAACATATATCCATATGTTCACATGTAATAAATCAAGTAAAAATTAGAAAAACTTATCAACTGGTTGATACCCTGCAAACAGAAAAATTATATGACAGATTTTATGACAGAATAATAATAAAAATGCGATTGCTCTAAAAATTTCTGACTTCAGGATAACAATAAGAATGATGTTGTAATGAAAACACAACCTGAAACTTAAAAAATATAAGAATTCCTATGTAAAATATTTAAATGGAAACCATCAAGGTTCTACTTAAATTGATAAAAAAAATTTTAAATTTTCGGCGTTGTTTTTTAGAAAAACATTATTTGTTTTGTCTGAAAAATATTAATATTTTCAAAATGTTGAAAATGAAGTCGAAAATCTTGATTTTAAGCTTGTGTTTATCGGTTTTAACATTGTATACAAGTGAGGTTACTAAGAGACCCTTTCAATATATCTTTTATTTAATACAAATCGACTTAAAACATAATCTTATCAACAAGATACCCTTCAAACGAATTTTTAGGGCATTAAAAATTGTAAATTCCAAGTCTTTGATTAGCTTAAAATTTAGCCGATTTTGATGTAGAATTAATGAATGGTCGGCCCTAAACTGAAAACTAGCCCACTCGTAAAATTTAAATGACGGGCTGGGCGTGGGCGTGGCATTTAAGCCCATGCCAGAGTCATAGTCAGGATGCTGCCAAATGAGACAAAAGGCAAACGCCTGATGAACGAGCCAACGTCAAGCACAATGAATGACCAAATTGAATGACTGAATAACTGACATGGACTTGGAGATGGAGATGGAACTGTAACTATAGATGCTGTTGTAGTACACTGATAAAAAAAAGCTTGTAAAATCAAGATTTTGGGCTCAGAACTAAGAATTTTGTTCTAAAAACAAACAAAAAAATATTATTCTTAAAGTTAGACAACACATCGTGATTTTAAGGGCATTTCATATAAGACCAAATTCTTATTTATAGACAAAAATATATAAGGCAGGTGCTTAAACATTATATTTATATTGTGCTGTTATTTTGATTTATGTATATACATTTATTTCAGGTTTGGTATTTTATAACTATTCTCTTTATATGTTTTTTCTAGACAAAAGTGGGATTTATCATATATTATATACTATATATATATACTATATATCATATATTTTAGATTAATATTCTTAGCAGGGATTAAAACCTTAACCGAATCCGTAACCTTTAACCGATGAAAACCGAAACCCATAAACCGAAACTCTTTAAACCGAAATAACCGTTTAGTAACCGATTCATTTATAAGGGTTCATTTCGGTTCTGGCCGTCGCAGCTACTGAGCAACTTTGATAACTTTGAACTGCCATAACTTTGTCAAAACTCAATCAATTTCCACGCGCAATGTAAATTTGAACATGATTTTACATCTAACTTCGTTCTGCATTTAAATTTTCATTTTGAAAATTCGAAAATTTCGAAATTTTTCGAAAAATGATAAGGGGTAACACTGTAAAATTTCTTAAAAAAAATCGAAATTTTCGAATTTTGAAAATGAAAAAAATTTAAATACAGAACGAATTTAGAGGTAAAATCATGATCAAATTTACATTGCGTATGGAAATTGATTGAGTTTAGACAAAGTTATGGCAATTCAAAGTTATTAAAAATCAATAAAATCAAAATAATCGAAATGTTCAAAACAAGTTAACCAAATTTATATGAAGTCAAATTATAATAAAATCGACATTACGTTGTATCATTCCAGTAACCAAATAACATTATTTGCCAGGCTAAAAAGATCATTAAGTCTTTTTTCATGTAAAGCAGGGAATAACTCTTCATATTTTGGTCAACCGAAAACCTTAATTTATTTTTTTTTGTGAACCGTAACCGTAATCCGTAAACTTACAACAAACCGATAACCGTTAAGAAACCGATACTCCAAGATTTTGCAAAACCGATAACCTTAATTCGAGCCTAACCGAAACCGTAACTGAAACCGATATTCGTTTCGGTTTTAATCCCTGATTCTTAGTATTACTAATTTAGTCTTAAAATGGTCTTATTCTAGGAACAAAATATGTAAGATGAATGTTCTTGATTTAAGGAGTTGTTTTTTTTTTAGTGTAGTTGTTGTCGGTGTAGTTGTTGTTTGTGGCAGTTGTCGTGGCCATTGCCGCCGGTCAATTTCCGCTGTAAAGAAGAAAAGAGTCATTCTCACTCGTATTTAATATGTATGAGTATTTTTAAGCCTCAACAACAGAAAGTTGTAGGTAGTAGGAGAACCCACAACTGTAAAGAGACAAACAAACGAGTCTAACTTTTAAATGTCAGTTGGCGGAAACTTGACGCCTGTTTGTGGCGGGGGAAGGGAGATTGCGGCCGGATTAGCGTCAACTTGTGCAAATATTACAAGTATGCACACTCCGTTCGAGTATCCGACTACAAAATACCCGTTTAACTGTTTAAAATCGGTCCACATCTGTAAGGATTTCTAAAATCAATAATATTCGTCTTAGATATTTAAAATTTTTAAATAAGACAACTTACAGAAAAAAATATAAAAATTATGAAAAATAATTTAATAATCTCGTTGCATTTTTTAGGCGAAAGTCTTGAACTTAAGATTCTTATAAGTCCCCAAATTCAAAATATTACTTTTTGTTTTAGTTTGCGTCTAAAATCAAAAATTTAAATAGAATTTCTGTTACATACATTGCAACGAATACAATATACCCTTTTACTCTACTAATAACGCGTAAAAAATATTTCAAATAATACAAGATGTTTGTGGCTTTATTTATTTATTTGCAGAACTATTGCACGCTCTTAATACGGAGCTGGGATTGGCCATGTCTCCGGAAGAACCAGACTATGCGAATTCGAATCCGAAACCGAATCCGAATACGGTATACAATGAGCTCGAGGTGGCCAACAAGTTTGATATGCTAAAGAAGATGGAGGAGGATTTGCGTGCTGAGCAGGAACTAGTCGACAAATCCGCTTTGCTCATGAAAATGCTGGAGGTAAGTCAAATGGCAGCTTTAAAGTAAAAGTTAAAGTTACCCCATCATTATTCTACATCTATAGGATCCAACATTGGACACGCTGCCTTTGGTCTATGTGGAGGAGGAAGAGGAACCGGCAGCAATTACGGCTGTGGCAACCGATGACTATCCAGAGCAGGAAAACAGCATCCAAAGTCTTGTACTTGGTCCAAATAAGCCGAAACGTTCGCGTTATTATCGTCGTTATCCGTGGAAACGTCACAATCGAAACCGCGGGTAAGCAACTTCCTCTCCATGACACCTTCCCATACTCTGAGCACCCATTTTAAATTCAAATATACACCAGAAAAATTACCCAAAATACCTTTAGTCCAGCCAATACCCAGTTTTTGATTTGTAGTTAGAATAAAAAATAGTTGGCAACATTTTACAAAATTAGCGGGAATGTTCCTCAAATCGCTTTCGCCACAATTTCGGTTTTAAGAAAATTACAAAACCACAAAAAAAATGTTTAAATATTATTTTGTTAAAATAAAAGGTTTATTGACTTAATTTCCCAAAATATTATAAATTTGACTTGAAGTTTTGGCGAATTGAAGAGAGATTTGAGTTGCAGAAACCGTCTTAAAATTAATTGATTTAAATTTTCACTTACTAAAATATATTTCTAAGAGTCTCTTTAGGCTGTAGACAGCATCCCGATACCGATACCGAAACACACAATCAATCAAACTAATCAATCAATCAATCAATCCAAAGCTCAAGATATACATACTATATATGAACTGGGCGTGACGTGAACGACAATTCTAATAGCCACATTATTACCGTTATCAGTTCTTACATGAATTCTATCAACAGCAACTATGAACCGGAACTACGTTATGCCTGCACACCCAGTAAGGAGGATATCTTTAAACTCTTGGTCAATCTGCATGAGAATCGCAAGGGGAATCACAGCAAGACGGTCAACTTTTGTAATCGCAAGCGTCCCGCCAAGGTTGTTTTTACCAATATACGATTCCTGGGCTAGATCTGGATACAAACAAAAAAGACGATGTGTACACACTGGCATGACACGAAAAGGAAAAACAACACACAGACACACACACACAGAGACACTGGAACACACACATATGTATACCAAGCATCAATTGTACATTGCTGACAAAGTCAAGCGCGAATCTGGAGAAGAACAAGCACTAACAATTAGTTAACTAACTATAGTAAAAATAATATAAATATTAAACTAACCAACTAACAACAACTAAATACTTAGAGAAACCGCACTTAGTAGCAATTTGAATATAATCGCACATTTTCCCATTTTCCCCAACTAAGCTAGACACAAATCCCGCAAATTCCCCCCCTCTAAATGTGTTGTATATATACCGAAAAATATATAAAGTTTTTAGTATTGTGTGTGGGTTTATCCTATATATGCAAATATCAAGTTAATAACTTTATTGTCAACTTGTCATATCATTAGAATGCGTCAATCGGTGTCGGTAGTTGAGTTTTACTCTAAACTATTATTGTTACTACTTACTATTATTATTATGAAACTTTACTAGAAATTGGGACAAATTTAATGCCTAAATTGAACCTAAATATAAATATGGAATAAACTACAACAACATCAATGTGTATATATGTATACTTAATAAATATTTCTTAAAATGCATATACCATCTGTATATGTACTTGTATGTAAGAATCAAGAAATCTTAATGCTAATAAAAATATGAAATATATCTACATATATTATTCTTGTGCGCAATGGATATACAATATTGTACAGTTTTCAATTAAATGGTGGTGAAACTGGTAAAAGTGTAAAAGTTGTGGTCTATTAATAGAGAGTGGACATTATCATAATTGAAATCTTGGTGTAATAATAAAACATTTTAATCTCCATGTTCTTAGCTAATCTAACTTAAGAAACACCACAGTCATTATTTAATCACAATTCCCTTCCTTTTTGAGATACATTTACAATTATTCAAGTATCTGATATGACTGGTTTTTATCTTCTTATTTTTTTATAAATGCTTTTGATTCTTAGAACAAGTTAAAAAATAAATAAACAAAGCTAACTAAAAAAAAAAAAAAAAAAAAAAAAAACTAAACATATACGATTTTTTGTTGCCAATTCAATTACTTGACATATTTATTGTATATTTCTGGAGCACCAAAAATCATTATAAACAACAAACACACAGCAAAGAAAAAAGAAATGAATTTATCGATTTCTTGCACATATGCCAAAAAATGTATAGTCATATTTATCGGTATAAATAATTGCACATTAGTAGTGGTATTCCTAAAACAGATTCAGATTTGATTTTATTACGAATTTGGTTTCGCCGATCAGCTGAAACTGATTCAGATTTATTTAAATATAATCAAAGGCAAATCTTACTCTATTTAAGGAGTAGTACTTCTACATCTATTGTTTATCTGTGGATATCGATGGATTTTAACAAAACTGGTTTTTTTTTTGACAATTATTATTTAATTTTACTTTACACTGAAAAAAAAGAACCTTTTCTAAAATCAAGAACAATCATCTTAAATATTTTGTTCTTAAAATAAGACCATTTTAAGACCATATTAATAAAACTAAAAATAATAATCTAAAAATTCGCAGTTCTTAATATAAGAATTAAAAATCTTAAAATATAAATATGTCATATTTAATATGAAGATAATAATGACACCGTGGCACTCTGGTTAGAGTCGCCGCTTCAGTTTGGTTTTAAAACAAAGAGGTCAGTCCGAGGGATCGAATCCCGCTCTAGCCAAGGCAAAAACACATAATCGGAATATTTATAAAAAAAATAATATATCCAAAAAAAGTATAAATATAAAAAAAAAATAATTTTAAAGTTTAGAACACCTGCCTTATTTTTTTATTTTTGGTTTTGAGAATTTAAGACTGTTTGGTCTTAAATTAAGAACTTATTCTTATTTGAAATGTTCTTAAAATCAAAATGTGTTTTATAAATTTAAGAATTTTATGTTCTCGACGCCTTTTTTAGACCAAACTTCTTAGTTCTGAGACCAAAATCCTGATTTTAGAACATTTTTTTTATCGGTGTATTTCTAAATATTTTTTAAAAAATTCAAGTCTTCACAATAATGTTAAATTTACAGCAAGCGTAAGATAATTTTTCTTGTTTAGTGGTAAATTGCTGACGTCATAGTGTGAGATGTGTGAAAAAAGGTTTCTCTGCTTAGTCAGCGCCGGCTTTGGGTCGGAGTTTGAGCCGTAAAGCAGCCGCATTGTTGCCAGTGCCATTTCCATTTCCTATGTTGTCAGGCACAGCAACAAGAGAACCACAGCAAAAGCAACAGCAACAACAGCAGCTCTTAAAACAGATAGCCTCAATGCCAAGTTGTCGTCTGGATGTGGATGTGTTGACCCTGATGCCTAACCAGAGCTTAAGCAAACAGCGCCAAGAACTGTCCAGTCAGTTAGCTGCCTAAGGGAGGAAATAGTTGAATGGGGGACTGGAGGGGATTGGAGAATACTTAGCAATTCAATGTCAGAGCGGTGTTCTCGCACTTGAAGGTGGCTCAAACACGGACAACACAACACAATCGTCACTCTTATGAACTAGACAATGAGAACCATTTGTAAGAAATATAAAAGAATTCAACACTCTGTTGTAATATTCGCAGATGACTTCTTTATTAAGTACTTTACAATTTGGTATTCTTTTCATAATTATATTAGTAAATCAGATAGAAATGGGCTATTAATTAAGTAAGTCATAATACAAGTAAGTTGGTAAATAATTAGTAGAAGAAATATTCCAGTTCTTATTCTTCTTTAAGAATTGTAATGCCTGAACCAAGAGATTTTAAAATAAGATCGCGCCTTAATGACGAACTAACACATTTAAAAAATAGAGTGATAATTATTTTAAATACATACTTAAATAGATAATAATTTGGATATTTGGATCTTAAGTTGAGTAATAGCCTCTTGAATGGAATACAAATTAAATTTCAGAAATTTAAGAACGTTTTCTTAATAATGATGGTAAAATGTTTAACAATGTATCCTACGTATTGTAGTAAAATCTTTAAAGATAAGCAGCGTACTATAGAATATATCAATTTATGGCTTCTCTCTATTTGAGAAAGCATATCAAATATTATATTATAAATAAAGTATGTAGATCAAAGTTTTTTAATGCGTATATTACGTAATTGGGAAAAAAAAATGTGTTGCATTCCAAGAAAACTTTAGAGTTAAAAAAAATGTTCTAAAATCAAGATTTTGGTCTCAGAACTAAAAAAAATGCGTCGAGAACATAAAATTCTTAAATTTAGAAAACACATCTTGATTTTATGAACATTTCAAATAAGAATAAGTTCTTAATTTAAGACCAGACAATCTTAAATTCTCAATCCAAAAGTAAAAAAAAGGCAGGTGTTTTTTATTAAAGTTTAAACTTATTTTTTTTATTATTATGTTTTTTTTTTATTTCTTTTATAAATTTTTCGATTATCTGATTTTTCCTTGGCTAGAGCGGGTTTCGATCCCTCGACTTGTTTACCAAACTAAAGCGGCGACTCTAACCAGAGCGACTCGGTGCCATTATTGTCTTTGTATTAAATATGACATATTTATATTTTCTTATCAATTTAAGATTTTTAATTATTATATAAAAAATTAATAATCTTTGTTCTATTATTTTGGTCTTAAAATGGTCTTATTTCAAGAACAAAATATTTAAGATGAATGCTCTTGATTTTAGAAGTTGGTCTTTTTTTTCAGTGAAGAAAAAACTTTTGCGTAAAGTTCAAAGATTAATCAAAAACTTTAACTATTTGGTGTTAGTGTATTTAATAGAATCAGCTAGAACATTATTTAAATTTCTTATGAGAGAAACTAACCAAAGATATTGGAAAACCAACTGCGCAGAGGGGCAAAGCAGATGGGCTTAGTTAACCAGAGGGTATCGACGGAGAGACGCAGCACCTCCGTGTAGTCAAAGGTGCAGCTGCTCTGTTCGAAAGCTTTCGTTGCGGGTTTCGTTAGGGGTTTGGCATGAACCGAAGAAGTCGTTGGTGTTGAAGTTGGAGTTGAAGTTGTGGTTCTAACTTCATCATCCCGGTCTTCGAGGGCGGCACGTGCAAAAGCCTCGTCGGCATCAAAGTAATAAAACTCCTTGCGTGTTGAGTTCGTTTCCACGACACGTGCCGGCTGCTGTGCGTCCAGACCACGTGCATATGTCCAGGCTGCCTGTCTCGACTGGCGATAGGGTGACATGACGAAGGGCATCAGGGGATTGAGGGGATAACTGGTCAGGGGCCAAAGTGGAGATTGAAGCTGTGGCCGATAGAGCGACTGTTGGCCCAATTGTGGTTGATAGCCGCCAAGTTGAGGCTGATAGCCGGCGGGTAGTGGCAATCCTCCTGTCTGTCCCGGTAGACCACCTGTTAAACCATTTAGTCCTGTCGATCCCGGCAGTCCTGGCAGCAATCCAACTGGATCATGTTGTACCAGACCAGCTCCACCTGCTGGCCTATAGCTCTCCGTATCCGTATCCTGGAAGATCTCTAGTAGAAAGCCATTGGAGATTCCACCCCCCGATTGTCCCATGCGCAGTCTTAAAGCTTTGCGTCCCTCGGGCCAAAAGGATTTGTGCACATATCCCGAGCGGCAACCACAAAAACGTTGTCCATCCATCTCCAAGAAATCTCCACCGCAAGCAGCGCCACCTGGCAACTGTGCCGGATAGATGCCCGATCCCGCCGACTGTCCAAAGTCAAAGAACTTGAATTGTATGCGCAAGCCGACAACATTGAGAGAATTCTTCTCCAGATAGAAGACGCAATCCCGCTGCTGTCCAGGCAACAAAGCATTGAGCACAGTCCGTGGGAATCCAGGGCTGGATAGATAGAAATGGGATTGTGTAAAACTGCTGACACAACAGAGATCCACTTGACCCCCAAATTGCTGTAGATTCTGTGCATCGTAATCCTTTAGTTGGACGCCTTGAGGTTGAAAGGAGCTAAGCTGATACTGCTCTGGGATGGCTGGGAGCGACTGTTGCTGCTGTGATTCCGATTCCGATTGTTGTTGCTGCGGGAATTGTTGCTGTTGCTGTAGCCGCAAATGTAGTTGCAGCTGCTGTTGCTGCTGTAACTGCAACTGTTGCTGTTGTTGCAGTTGCTGCTGCAGTTGCTGCAACTGTTGCTGCGGAAACTGCTGCTGTTGTTGTTGTTGCTGTTGTAGCTGCAACTGTTGCTGCGGAAACTGCTGCTGTTGTTGTTGTTGTTGTTGCAACTGTTGCTGCTGTTGTAATTGCTGTAGCAATTGTTGCTGCTGCTGTGAAAATTGCTGCTGCTGTGAAAATTGCTGCTGCTGCGGAAATTGCTGCTGTTGTGGCTCATTGTTGTTGCAGGGCGGGGCTAGAGTTGCTGCTGGCTGAGCAACTGGCAAATAAAAACCATCTGAAACTCCCGGATAACCCAGTCTGGGAAAGGAATAAGCATTCACTGGCGGATAACCCGGATAAAATCTTGGCCAGCCACCAAAATTCGATTGTTGCTGTGGTAAACTGAAATTCAGTGGCAACTGTTGCTGTGGTTGCTGCTGCTGCTGCTGCTGCTGATGATGATGTTGATGCAGCGGCTTCTTGGACGGCAATTTGGCATCCACCTGCACTGTATCGTCCTGTTCGTCCTCCTCCAAATCCAATCCACGTGCTGCCAAATCTTCATTTTCGCAGGCCAAACGCGTAATCAACAAACGGAAACCACCGCCAGTTGTCCAAGGTGAATCATCGCTGAAGAAACGCAGACGGAGTATCCCATCCGGCGTATGGTACTTCTTGATGCCCAGCACCTGACCACAAAGCACATCCATGTCGTCATCGCCGTGCTGCAATCCAACTGCCAAATAATCGCGACTGCAATTATCCGAGAGTTCCAGCTGAAAGTCGAGGAACTGAATGTGAAATTTGGTGGGACAGCGATAGGGAGAACGTATCACAAAGTCCACGCAACGATTGGCCGGATAGTTATCCGGATAATTGGGAGATTCGATGAGGCTCTGTCTTTGTCTATAGACACCTTGAAGTTCGCACTGCGACAGTTCATCATGGACGGCGGCTTGAATACAAAAGCTCACGGAGATTAAAGCCAACCAGTTGAAGGACCAACTACTTATCCGTTCCAACAAATCCTTTCGCGCCATGACCAATTAAAAAAGGAGAAATTGATGGAAACGCGTGCCGTCTTTTTGTAACTTCCAAACGCAACTAACTTGACGCGGTTCAGTCAAAACTCATTTTGGGCCCAAAATTAGGTGCGACTTTTCGGTTTCACTTGTCACAAAGCCCACAAACAGTCCCCTCTCCTCTCTTCCCTCTCCCCACTCTCCTCTCAGCCCTTCTCAGTCCGCTCCGACTTTGGCTTAAACAATTTGCACTCTTGTTTATGGCCACAACAAAAGCGTTCACTTGTTTGACTTTAAGCCACGTTTTTTTTTTTTGGCATACCAAATTTTTCATTTGAAGATATTTCCCTGTTCCATTCATAACTCCCCCAAAAGCCAGAAAACCGAATCGAACACATTGCTCTCCCGTACATTGAACTCTATTTGAAGTATTTTTGCAAATATAAGCAATCATATTTTAAGTTGAGTTCACTTAACAGATCAGTTAACAAAGTAGTGTAAAAAGGTTTATATGGAAGCTGTAATCTCGAGAACTCTGACATTTTATCAGCCCAAAACCAGTAAAAAGATCAAATCTACCCTTGAGTTTGACACACATGAAAAATGTCAAAGTTCCGATGTGTCTTGAGAATTTCATCACGATCGGATAATAAACTTAGAAGATATTCAAGAAACAATTTTACTTATGAAGAAGAAGAGAATAGTGAAATTATAAAGAGGTATATAAAAGTGCAGGGTATTTCGTAATCGTGCACTCTTGACCAGAGCGCAGATACTCGATTTTTTAAAGCCTTTTATATGTTTATGTATATATTATATGTTTATTTTTAAATTCATGGAATGGTTAATCGATCTGATGCAGCGTAAACATTTTATTACAAAGACAAAGTCAAGGGAAATGCGACTGCATAACGTATACGTATTATCTATATAAATATGTGGTACCGAGATAATCATCAGTTAGTCTTCTCAGGCATTCTATAATAATCAGTCGCAAAATGTTGTCGAGAATAATTTGCATATACTTTATTATAAATACATTTTCCTTATTCTCTGATGCAATTCCACTTTCCGAATATAATGAAACGAATTTATATTTATCATTGAATTCCCAATTATCCGAGTTGAGGTAACATCTTTACTACTGAAATCTTCCCAAACTAATTAATTTCTCAGAGCGGAGCAGGCACAACAAGGAAAGCTTATGGATGTATTTTTTAAAGCAATGGATATTCAACTTCTTAAAGCGGAAGTGGAACAACAGAAAAAATATGTACTTGATAAAGAATCGAATATTCAACATTTGAAAGTGGAGCTGAACCGACAGGGAAAGTTGATAGATGGACTTGTGAAGGCAACGGATATTACATTTCTAAGAGAGGAGCAGGAACGACTGAAAGCGGAGCTGGAAAAACAGAGAAAGTTGACAGACGAACTCGTTAAGGAATCAGAGAAACACGATTCTTTGTTTAACCTACCCAATTGTACCGATGCCAAGAATAGTGGAATCTATGAGATACTCATACCCAAATTTAGTCTTCAACCTTTTAAAGCTGCCTGCGATGCCGAAACTCGGGGAGGTGGATGGACGATAATTTTGAAGCGGATGGACGGAAGTGTGAATTTTTATCGGAACTGGACTGAATATAAAAACGGATTCGGTGAACTAAATGGTGAATTCTTCTTAGGATTGGACAAAATACATGCACTAACTGCTGAGAGGCGGCAAGAGTTGCTTGTAGTTCTCGAGGATTACGAGGGAACTGAAAAGTTTGAAACTTATGATGAGTTTGCCATTGGGGACGAGCATCAAAAATATTCCTTACATACTCTGGGGCAAAGCAGTGGAACTGCTGGTGACTCACTTTTAAAACACAAAGGCATGAAATTTTCCACATTTGATAATGATAATGATGATAACTCAGGAAACTGCGCCGAATATAACACTGGCGCCTGGTGGTACAAAGGTTGTCATGAGAGGTATGCTGGAATGTTAATTAATATTTTTAAGGTTTGTTTAATAACACGAATTTTTACAGCAACTTGGCCGGAAACTATAGTGACAAGAGCCACAAGGGCGTCGTTTGGAATGCTTTTCGGGGTATCAATTATTCCCTTAAAAGGGCCATAATGATGATACGTCCAAAAAAATGAATACTACGACTCTACTTAATAAAAAACTGTACCATCATTCATCATCATTTGATATCTTGTGAGATGTCTTAATCTTGATTCGTATAATCATATTTATGGAGAATTTAAGTACAATCAATTGACATTCTCTCTATTTCATTCTCTGCCTTTTCTCCCTCTCTCTTTCTCCAGTTCTTTGAGTTTAAAAATTCCTAAACAATTTTTGTATCAAGTCTATTAACTCTTTAAATATTCTGTTGCTGTTTAACAAGTTCGTAAAACGCAGATCTAACTTAATAAACTGATAACTGGTCACATATGTATTTACTTAGAGATAATTAGCAAAAATGTGATAATTATTGTTATGATATTGACAAAAGTACATTTCAATATGGAACTTGGAAAGATGAGAAATTTTAAGAGATGATATGTATGGATTAAGTAAGGTATAACCCATACATATCATCAGAACCAATTCTCTTAAAATTTTTCATTTTTCTTTCTTAAAATGTATCCATTATTTTTATTTAAAAGAAAAAAATATATATTACGATTATTTTTAAGTAGAAAAACCCATATAAAATATGTACATACAGTTAGTCATGAAAATGTTTTGACAAAATCAAAAATTTACAAATTTTTCTTGCAAAAAAATATATATATTTTATGAATATTTATTTTAAGCTTTATTTTCAAAAAATAGATGCAATGAAAAATTGAATTTAAATATTTTTATAAATAATTTTATATAAAAGAAATGCATATATGAATTTGTATGTCGTAAAAGCACTTTCTTGACTAACTATATGTGCATCTGATCGAATTACAGTGGGCGACAAATTGTTAAACAAATGTATTTTCACATGCATAAAATAAAAAAAATATTGAGACCATAAAAGGCAAGTGCGTTAAGTGCCGTTAAAAAGCGGAGTCATAAAACCAATACAAGAAAGAAAAACCAACAACAATAAATGGCAAACACTATTACCATAACTGTGAGTGTACATCTATTTACAATAAACCATAACTTACATAACGTCACAAAATATTTGTGTATGCTCGTGGGAGCGATTGTTGCACTTGAACCACGCCCTTGCGCCCATTTAAACCCAGTCAGTTTATCACTCAGTCAAACAAATAATTCAGTTTGTATCTCTCCACACATATTATTTATCTTTACACAGTTACAATTTAGTGACCCACATGTAAAACATAATAAAAGTGGGTACAGTATCTTATACTACAATATTTCTAGAGATCAAATAGTCCGAGCGAAATGTTTCAAAGGTTTGTGTTGACAGTCGAAACTTTCATTCAGATAAAAGTGACAAAAAGCTGTATGTCACGATAAAAGCAGAAATTAAATTCAAAAAAATATAAATTCTAAATTTCTTTTCTGGTTTTTTATTTCGTCAATTTTCGGCTAAAATAGTTTCTTGAAATCAAAATTCCTTTGTTGTAATAACCAGAAGAAAGAGACACGTGCCACAAGATGACCATGCGACTGAATTTGGACAACATACTGCAGAGTCAGATGAGGGAAATAAGCGAATCTGATAACAATCATCATAATCTAGCAGCACCAACCGAAAAGGAAAAAGCGACTCTCCGACTTGGTGCGGGCAAATCTCCCGCAGATCGTTACTTTTTCGGGAAGCCAAATGTTAGCTCCAGAGTGCACTCAATGATGGCCAGCATACACCAGCATATGAAGAGTAAGTTCTACAAATTATCTAAAACTACATTATTACACTTATATAAAAAACAATAATGCGTTGTATAATTAAATTTCCATAATACATACTTAAAATCAGTTAGACTTTTTGCTTAGAAAACTAAATTAATATTTATATTATTTTTAAAAAGTTCGCAAAATTATATTTAAATTATATTCTATTTAAATTATAAATTGTGTCATTATTATTGCTTTATAATTATTATTAATAACTCATTTATTGTCAAAATATTAAAGACAAATATTTCTCATATATTATTTAGAATTCTCAATCGGTTCTCGCATGTCTACAATGACTAGCATTATACCTTTCTTTACTATACTTTAATTTCACAATAACACTAACGCTGATGATTTGAATCGTTAATTATATGCAGCGTGAAGTTAGAATATTTATTATGTTAATTAAGTTTGAATTTTAATATTTTTAAGCTTAATATATGGATTAAAACGAAAATTAAAAAATGCCAGCTTCAAACACATATTTCGAATCAAAAACATAAAAAAAGAAATTTATTATGAAATCTACATTGTTTTATCCTATGTGTAGCTACGGCTCCACCTCGGAAGGCAGTACCTTCGGTGCCAGCTGCCATAGCTGAGATTCCCATTGCGGCGACTGCAAGTAAAACGGGATCCTCCAGGAAATTGCGTCGAGTTAAGGGGGGAGCGGCGACTGTCGCGGGGACGATGCCAATATCACGGATGAAGGCGAGAATAAACCAACAGTCGCAGCAGGTGATGAAGCGCGGTTACAGCGATTTAAATCCCAAAAGCTACACAAATCAACGGCGCATTCGTGAGGTGTTGTTGCAAAAAACTGTGCTAGAGAATATGTTGTTACAGCACAAGAGATTGCAGCGCGATAGGCAAACAATTGCCTTGGACATACAGCGGATGCGTCAAGATCTCGATAAAATCAAAAACAAGTTGGATACATCTCTGGAAGCTTTGAAATCAACCCGCACCTTGTACAGTGGCTTCAACAAGGGTAAAAAGGGGCTGCTGCCGCTGGGTTTGCCGTTTAATGCCACAGCCGCTACAATATCGAGCATTGCTCGGCCAATGGCAAAGGCTGCCACGAAGACAGCTGCCGCCAAATCAAGCAAAATAATTGCGAAACGACAGCATTCGCTGTCACTAAAGAAGCGTCGCAGTCGTCATTAAATTTGAACTTAACGGAAATTTATTTCAAACCCTTTGTGGCTAAAAAAAATACCAAAAACGCATGGTGTGGCAGCTCTGAAATTGATAGATAATCGACTATCGATATGTCGTGACACATATCGATTACTAAATCATGGCTTCTTCCGTCTTCTCGCTCGTACAAGGCAGAAAAATTGTCGTTGCAGTTGTCATTAAATATGGATATAACAAAAATTTATTGCAGACAACTAGTTTGTAGCTAAAAAATACCAAAAAATATTTAGTATTGCAACTACTTAATAAATGGACTATCGATATATCGTTATTCATATCGATTACTTAAATGTACATTAGAGGTGCAGAAACATCGATGTTCGTGTCCATCGATGTTTTCGATGTTTTCAAAAAAAACATCGAGTGAAACATCGATGTTTAAAAAAAAAAAATGCAAAAAGAACAGAAACAGCACAAACAGTAACATGAGATTTATTTGAGATCATTTAAAGTGTCTATTTCTATTCAGGAACAAAAGTTGATCAACAACTTCAGGTTTAAGCCTTGTCCTGCGGTCAGATATGGTTTGTCCAGCTTTGCTGAATACTCGTTCAGACTCACAGGACGAGGCTTGTATACAGAAAAATTTTTTTGCAACCAATTTCAGTTCGTTGTCAGTTGTCAGCAGTCATCTGTAAAAAATATTTCTTATTTAACATGTTAGTCATAATTATTTAAAAATCATACCTCCCAATACTTCAAGGGGTCGCAAGTGTCAGGAATGTTTTCTTTTTCCATATATTGCCTTGTGGCAATAATGGCATCTGGTAGACTTTACGTCTTTCCATCAACGTCCACCAACACCATCAACTAGAAATCCTAAATATTATCAACAATTTTGTTAGTTTTTAGAAAAAACAATAAGAAATTCATTTACTTACAATTTTTTCTCACCGAGCGCAGAGTTGTTTGTGTTCCGATGTTTTGAAAACATCGATGTTATCGATGTTTCACTCGATGTTTCTGCACCTCTAATGTACATCCCTAAATCATGGCGTCTGTCTCGCCTGTCACTCTAGTGTTGGGACTCTCCGGGACCGGAAAAAGCTATATCAACATTTAATATAGCTGGAAATCTAGAAGAAAGCCAGATAAAAACGTTTTTATACTTCTTAGGTTGACTTTATAGTATATATATAATATATTACAACTATAAAAAACAGCAATCTAGCAGTATAATGTGAAATATTGTAGTATTTCTTTGAAATTAGAAAAAAGCTAGAACTCCAGATGTGGCGGAAAAAAGCTGAGCTGGCAACACCGCTAGTGGTGACAAAATCCCTACATCCCTAAATCATGGCGTCTGTCTCGCCTGTACAAGCAACAAATTTGTTTTTTCATTTATTTTCGTTCATTTACGTTTTGTGTTTACCAATAATTGGCCCAATTTAAGAGCACCATACGGGACGGCTGTATAGAGAACCGTTCACATAAAATGGGCTCCTCGAAGAAGCACAAGAAGAACAAGTCGGAGCGGCGCGAAAAATATGAAGGTAAGTGAAATTCACATGCGTACAAATTGCATATAATTAAATGTGTATGATTTTGAACGTTGTAGAATATAGTCAACATCAAGATCCTGCACAGTTGCAGCGTGGCTTGAAGCTAATACTGAAGGTGGGCTCCAATGCAACACCCGAGTACAGCGCCAATTCTCCCCTCACGGCTTTGGATGGACATGGACCTCCGACGGCCGCTGAGGCAATGATGTCTGCGGCGCCCGGCAGTCCAACGGTGCCCGAGGAGCTGCAATGTGGCGAACTTGGCCATCGAGAGCGTCATAAGAAGTCGAAGAAGAAGAAGAAAAAGAAAGATCGTGAGAAGAAGCATAAGCATCACAAGGAGAAGCGACATCGCAGCCGCGATAGACATCGTGAAATTTGCTCTGAGGAACGTCTCAACGATGAGGTCACATCTGTTCCAGACGATGCCGCCTGCAGTGGTTTCTCATCGCAGCAGCGAAGTCCACGGAGCCAGGCTCCAGCGTCAGCGGATCCCGAATGCAGTCAGGATGGTTTCAGCTTTATGGACGATGATGCGGAGCAATCACAACCGCTGCCCGAGAATATCTTATACTATGCAGGCATTACAACTGACAATTCTCCCTCCAATTGCCCAGTTACTAAGCCAATAGTGGCGCGTAAACTGGACGAAATGCTCAGCTCACCAACGTCCTCGTCCATGGGCATGACAGCAGGCGCCAGTCTGACCAAGCCGTTACCTGATGTGAGTATAATAGAGTTTCTCTTAGAAAGTATCCGGTTAATGTCTGATTTTTACAGCTGCTTATACCATCGCCTTCTGGCTCCACGGCTGCATCCACGCCTGGTGGTGCTAGCTCTGTAAATGCAATGACACCTAAAGCTCTGGAGGCACCAAAGACTCCTAGCAGCAGCAGTGAATCTGGACGAGAGCCCCGAAGATGCGTACTTAAACTGAAACAACAGAAATCACCGCTTAACAAACTATTGGAGCATCTTCTACGTTTTCTGGAGAAACGGGATCCGCATCAGTTCTTTGCCTGGCCCGTCACCGATGACATTGCTCCTGGCTACTCATCAACTATCAGCAAACCCATGGATTTCTTGACAATGCGCCAAAAGATCGATGATCATGAATATGCAGCGCTTAGCGAGTTCAGTGATGATTTCAAGCTAATCTGCGAGAATGCCATGCGTTACAATCGCGTGGACACGGTCTACCATAAAGCAGCCAAGAGACTTCTGCAGATAGGAATAAAGCAGTTGCAGCCAGAGAATCTGATGCGTACCTTGAAGCCACTTTCCGGCTACATACGTGAGCTGACCGCCAAGGAATTGGGCTTCGAGCTAAGCTCCAATGAACTGGCGGGTTTCGATGCTCATGATTCGGCTGATGAGGGCGCTTTGACGGGTGCGGAAGAGCCAACGCCGGCACAGCTCGAGGAGGAAGAGCGTAAGCGTGCACTGCGATTGGAGAACGCACCCAAAACACACTTTGAGCCATATGTGGATGATCTGACCAGCGAGGAGATACTTGCTCAAGTTCAAGGCGCCGCACAGCAGGCAAAACAACGTGTCAGCGCCAAGCAGCGAGCACATAAAATGGGATTTCTGAGGCAGCACAAGGATGGTAGCACCACGCTCAATCTGCTCATTAGGGATGAGAACGAGGGACCTGAAAAGGTGGTCACCATCGGAGATTTGGTTGGTAAACTGCCTTCCGGAAGTGGTCAGATTCATGGCATACACACGGATCAGCGCAACTGCGTCAAGCCGGTCAAGCCAATGAACTATGGTCCGTTTGCCAGTTTTGCGCCCACCTTTGACTCTCGTTTCTCCACACTGAGCGCCGAGGAGACGCAGCTGGTGCTTCACACCTACGGGGATGCCTCCAGCGCAGAGTACGCGGAGAGCATATTGCAGTTCACAAAGGATTCCAACTATGGCACCACAATTGCCAATGGTCTTCTGGATATACTCACCAATGGTGAGCATAGCAAATCCCTGGACGAACTCTACAATATGCAATTGCAGAGCTACGAGCAAAAGGAGATAGAGAAATGTTTCACCAATCAGCAGCAACAGAGGCAAAGCGAACCGTCATCCTCCAACGAGACAAGCGAACAAATTGAATTGGAGTACGAGAAATATAAGAACACACGTTTGGACTTTAAGCGTTTGCGCTCGCTAAAGGAACTGGGCATTGACATGGGTTTCCTCGATGATATGGAAACGGATATGAAGAACTTTGAGTTGTCGCGTCGCATGCAGGAGCACCTGAGCAATAACCTAACGCTTATCGAGAAACTACGGGTTATTCAAACCGAACGCTTATCGCAGCCGTTGCCATCGCATTTGGCTCTGGTTCAGCCGGCTGGCCAGGAGGAAACGCAAACAGCCCAGCAGCTGACGCAGCAATTAAGTGACCTCGCCAAGAAGCTGCCTCCCTCCGCCATTGCCGATCAGTATGCATTGCGCAAGGCCATGGGAATGTCCTACGGTAAGTTGTCACAATAACCCAAAAAGTATTAACGCCTCAGAGACTACAAGAGTAAGAGCAGGCAAATTTGAGCAGTTCAATTTGGTACAAACATTAAAAAAAATACAAATAGCGATCAAAAATGTTTAATATTTCTTTAAAATCCTGCTTTTTCCGTATTTGTTAATTTTGTAATATTACATATTAATGATTTGCTTCTTTCGCAGCTGGTTTGCCGCCACCGCCAGCATCGCCACGTGTTCAACTACCTGAGTTGCTGCAACAGCCCGTGTCGCTGCCTCAACTTCAACCTGTTGCCAGTCATGTTCCCATGGACATTGATGAGCCGGATGTGCATGCGGGCGGCGATCTGGAGAATGAACTGCGCGAGTTTCTTGAAAGCGGCTCTGGGATGCACAACTCGAATCCAGTCGATGACAACAACATCGTCGCTCAGCTGCTTCTTAATTAGATTCAACAAGTTGCTTGAACAATGTTGATAATGTGAAGAATGAAATCAGCAACGCTAAATTATTTTCATATGTCTAAATCGCAGTGGCATTCTCAATATAAAAAGAATCCTTATCTCTAAGTAATACTGTTATTTTCTAATAAAAAAAAAAGAAATTAAGAAAGCAGAGCAAGAAATAAGCATAGCAGTTAAGATAGAATGTCAGGATTTTAAGAAATTAAATCAATTTAAAATTTGAATTAAAACGGTCGTTTTTAAATTTTTGGGGTCCAAGGCG
This sequence comes from Drosophila kuntzei, assembly GCA_035042165.1. Taxonomy (NCBI): domain Eukaryota; kingdom Metazoa; phylum Arthropoda; class Insecta; order Diptera; family Drosophilidae; genus Drosophila; species Drosophila kuntzei. The sequence goes on from JAWNLU010001430.1 coordinate 1,093,903, forward strand.
AGATGTGGCTGAAAAATCAAAATACGACGAAATCTACCAGGCGAACAGAAATGCGCAGTAGGTGGATGTTGGAAAAAACAAGTGCACATTTAAAATGCACTGCATACTTTTAGGGGGCTATTTTAAAATGAAAATATTATTTATATAGCATACTTTCAGGATGTAAATATAAATACAATTTTTCTTGGTTCGTTGCTTGCTGCTGATTCTGTTCGCCTGGTATTTCAGCTGGTGCAGCGTGTACTTTGAGAGATATTTTAGAGTCAAGCGATCTACACACATGTGACCAACAACAACAACAACTACAACAACAACTATAACAACAACAACAGCTTGACTCTGCCACGCCCATACAGTCCGCCCTTTTATGCCCAAGACGAGCTGTGGCTGAAAAATGAAAAATACCCAGAAATCTACCAGGCGAACAGAAATGCGCAGTAGGTGGATGTGGAAAAAAAACAAGTGCACATTTAAAATCTATTGCGTACTTTTAGGGGGCTATTTTAAAATGAACAAATTATTTATGTAGCATACTTTCAAGATGGAAATATAAATGCTATTTTTCTTTGTTTTTTTCCTTGCTGCTGATTCTGTTCGCCTGGTATTTCAGCTGGAATGTAGTTGTTTAAGGGTAGTTTCTGAATTCTGGCAAAAAATAAAAATTTTGTTTAAAAATTAAAAGAATAAAAACCACATAGATAAAATATTGGTTAAATTGATTTTATTTGTACTTATCATTATCATTACAATTTCATTTGTTGTATTTTATTAGTTTTAAGTACATATTTTCCAAAATGTTTAAAAATTTAATTTCATTAACTACTGGGCATTAATCTTAGTGATTTAATCATTTCAAGGCAAATTCTTAAGAGGTTGATTAATTTATTAATTTTTAAGTACGATTATTGGGTTCCCAAATGGACGCATTTTCCATATTATTTTTACATTTTGTAAACTTGCATAGAAAAATAAACTTGGCAGGTAAATTCATACATATATAGTAGACAAATACATAGTAGACAACATACATATACATATACAAGTACATAAGACGATACAAAAAACCTAGATAAGTACATACATAATCATATGTAAATAGATTTACATATACATTTTACATTCACGTAAATTTAGTTAATGTACTAAGAACCTGTGAGCGCATTATTGAATTTTTCGGCTTAAGCTAATGAACATTTTTATGGTATTTACTAATTGCACACTCATGACAAAAAAGGTTGAGTGATTGTTGTTGTTCTTGATGTTTTACTATTGTTGAGGTAGAGCACTTTAACGATTGATTACCAAAATGTGACAGTGTTACCAAATTGGTTTAAAGCTATCGTTAAATTGTTGCCTAATTAGTTCTAGTTCTAGTTTGCTTTTTAGTATTGTTTGTTTGTTTGTTTGTTTGTTTTTGTTTGCTATATGAGTTTCGTTATTGGTATTTAATTATGTTATTATACTAAACAAGATTGGCATCCTTGGCCATGCTGTAGAAGGCCGACTTCGGATTATCTAATAGTTCGGTGGGCGAAGCAAACTCCGTGATCTGCCCCTTATCCAGCACAATAACCTTGTCCGAGTCCAAAATTGTATTCAAACGATGGGCAATTGTCAGCACAGTGCATTCCTTGAACTCGCTGCGAATAGTTTTCTGGAAAACAAAAATAGGGAATTATAAATAATGTTTTGGTCATGGTATTCGAGATAATAAATGGTTGTAAATTTATTTGAGTCTTTCACTTCATAAATTTGGTGACGAAATATGTTACACTAATTAAATAAAATAAAATGTAGTTACTAATTAAATAACTTGAGAGATTTTAATATCGACTAACTTGTAACTTGTTAACTAACCTGTATTAAGTCATCGGTTTCCAAATCAACAGCCGCTGTGGCTTCATCCAGCACGAGAACTTTGGTCTTGCGAAGCAGAGCACGCGCCAGGCAAACCAATTGACGTTGGCCCACAGACAGATTTTCACCGCCCTCAGAGATTTCGTGATTCAGACCAGCATTCAAACTCTTGGCAAATGTCTTCAAATGTGACAGTTCCAATGCCTTCCAAATTTCATCGTCCGTCTTCACATCAAATGGATCGAGATTGGAACGCAGCGATCCAGAGAACAACACGGGATCCTGTGGTATGATAGTCAGACGGGAGCGCAACATGTGTAGACCCATTGTGGCAATGTCCACGCCATCAATGATAATTTGACCTCCAGCAGACTCAATGATTCTGAAAGTTGAAAATTAATATGCATTTAAAAACAAACATGAATAACATTAAAAGTAACACAATGGTCAAAATGGCATTGTTTATCTAATTATCGGTTCAGTTTACAAAGTTACTGGACACTGTTGACCAACTAATTAGTTAATTAATTAATGTATGACCTTACCTGAATAGAGCCAGCGTCAAACTGGATTTTCCGGCGCCAGTGCGTCCCACGATGCCAACCTTTTCACCGCCGCTTATATTGAAGCTAACGCCACGAAGGACCAGCTCAAGACCCTCGCGATATCGAACCTGGAAGTCTTTGAACTCGACGCGTCCATCCTCAGGCCAGTTCTTGGGCTTCTTTTTGTCCTCCTCCAGCTCCCAGTCCGCTTCCTGTTTCGTCTCGCCATACTCCTTGATACGCTCCACGGACACAATATTCGTCTCAATGTCCGAGGACATGCGAACCAACCAATTAAGAGTTTGGGTCACCTGCAGTGCATAACTGACCGATAGACCAACTAAACCGGGATTCGTTTGTCCGCCGAGCACCGCAAAGAGCGCGGCAAACAAGATGATAAGATTTCCCACCATCTCTAGGCGAATGGCAAGCCAACGATTGGCAATCAGGGAAGGATACTTGCACACCTGATTCTTGTCCACCTTACTGTCCGATTCCTCAATGAAGCTATCGATGAAAAAATTAATATTTAAAAATTACAATCATATTCAAAAATAGCTTAATAAACAAAAATTAATAATATTTAATTAAATCGATTTTCATTAAAATGTAAAAAAGAATTTAGTATTATTTTTCCTATGATAAAATAAATAAAAATAAAAATGTATTCAATATTTCATACTTAGATTACTAATAAAACTTTAATTTAACTTTTTGTGATAAAAATAAATATTGAAAATTATACTTTTAAAAATAAAAATTGCATTCTAAGAAATTTTTATTTAAAAGTTACGAAATAACCCTTATTTTTAATTCGTCCTTAAATGATACATGTGATGTATCATTTGAAGCGTAAATTTTTATACCAATTGGTTCAAAAGATAATAAAATTTATTAAATTTGTAACTTAAAAAAAAGAGTTATCTTTGATTTTTATTAAAAAAATAAGTTACGAAAAACCTTCAAATAAAAATTGATCTTTAATATTTATTTTGAATTTTTTAAAGTCAAATTAAAATAAGAGTTAAAAATTATTTTTATTAAATAGTTGGTAAATTTTGGGCTAATATCGCTAATTTAGATTAAAATATGAATTTGAGTTTATTCCATGTTGCCGTAATATATTTCACTAACATTGAATTATAAATCTTAATTTAAATTGTAAAACAAACTAATTTTAACATTTAAATTCTGTAAAATTAAACAGTCCAATGATACTTACCGATCCTCAACAGTGTAGGCTCGGATTGTTGAGACTCCAGTGACTGTTTCGCCGAAATGCGAATAGATTGGGGAACGGGAAACGGACTCCAGACGCATCAATTGACGTGAGGTGGCCACATAGAAGCGTTGGGCAAAGTAATAGATAAACCCAATGGGCACAATGACAGCCAGGAAAATAGGCGTCGATATGCTAATAACCACAATTGTGGCAAAAACCTAACCAAAATATAAACATTATTAATCTCGAGTACATAAATAAAATATCGCTATTTAAAAGGTGCACTGAAGTGAGGAGTTAGTTGAAAAAACAATGAGAGGAAATTGTTTTGTTTAATTTGTGATTCAATAAAATTTGATTTGATTTAACTTAACTTGATTTGAGTCAACTGTAAACTATCGAACAGTGTTATCGATAACTTGTAAACGCGGGCAAAAGGAAAAGGAAGGGAAGTATGCGAGTTGTTTTGGGATTTGAAAAAAAAAACTGTGTCCTTGAGTGGAATGCCAGAGTGGAAGGCAGAGAACATGTTACCTCATAGGTCAACCACACACACTCTTGCATGACTATGCTCAGATCTTCATCAGCAACTCCCATATCTTTTGAGAATCGCGAGATGATGCGACCCAATGGAGTGGTATCAAAAAAACACATTGGGGCACCGATCACACGTTGCAATAGTTGAATATGCAACAGCTGGGCAGCCTTAACACCTCCAAGATTGGGTATCACGGTCATCAGGAATGTGAATATACCTGGTGATTAACAATGGGCAGATTAAGAGTGAAAGACAGAAGTTCCAGAGACATCGCAGGTGCAATTGAAATGAAGGATTAATCACAGTTTGATCAAAAACAAGCAGAATGTGATCTATGTTGTTTACAAGAACTATAATACAATGTACTTGTTGTATTTGAAATCTTTAACAAGTGAAATTATTTCTATAATAAATTAATATATGATATTTAAAAAAAAATTCCGATAATAACTCATTTATTCAGAGTTTTTGGCAATATCAGACGTGTCACAGGTGCAATTGAAATGGTGATTAATCACAGTTTAGATATGAATAAGTAGAAATGCGGTGCGATCTATGACATTCAAAAGAGCTGTCTTCAATATATATCGAAAACAGTTATCGATAAGTAAAAAATTGCGATAACAGCCCTGTACTAAGTTGCAACAGATTGGAATGCTGGAATGAAACAGGAAAAAAGGGTTACCACATACAGTCAGCTATGAATAATGCCACATCTTCATCAACAGTTCCCACATCTTTCAAGAATCGGGAAATTAAACGACCCAACGGAGTCGTCTCGAAGAAACTCTTTGGAGCACTGAGTAGGGAAGTTGCAAGAGTAGGAAATGCATCCGTTGGGCAGCCTGAAGGCCTCCAAAAACGGGTATCAAGATCATCAGGAACGAGAAAATACCTAGTAATTAACAATGTAGAGATTAAAGTTGGAGAAAAGTCAAGTGGTCATGCCAAGTTCCAGGGAAATGGGGGATTAAACAGTAGAAATAAGTAGAAGTGGGATAATATTTAAAAGATTTATCATACAAAGCATATTTGGTCTTCATCTAATATAACAATATCAAAAACGTCAACGTGACAGGTGCAAATGAAATACAAGTTGAATATGATCTATGGTATTTATAAGATCTATCATACAGAGTAATCGCAGTATTCTGAATCTTTAACTGATTGTTCCACATCCATATATATAAAATATCAGAGACGGCACAGGTGCAGTTGAAATGAGGATTATCCAAAGTAAGAATATGGAATCTATGTGTATGATATTTATAAGAGTACCATTACAATCTGATTGTTACCTCATACACTAGAAATATAATATTGACAAAAATCCATGTCAATCTCAGATCAATCATGTCAATATCTTTTGAGAATCTGGATGTAATGCGACCCATCGGGGTGGTCTCAAAGAAACATGTCGGTACACGCATCATATTACCCAAGAGGAACGCATGGAGCAACTTTGCTGCTCGCAGACCTCCAAGGGCCGGAAGTATAACATTTGTGTATGACAATATACCTGCGGGATTACAATTTGACTATATATGTAGTATACTAAAGAGCTAAGAGTGCTACGAACAGTTTTTTAGTGCTCCTTGCTCCGATGCAAATAGTAGAAGTATTATTTTAGCGTCAGTAATGTATGCATTTTTGGGTTAGTTTTACATTTTGTGAGGTTATGTTACAATTATATACAATTCTTTTTATATTCAACTATTTTCAAAACTTTGTTAAGAAAAGGATAAGGGAAATATTGGAAGGATACTTTCGGAGAAGGAGAATTACCTCAAACGCACACCAAGCAAACCAGTTGATGACTTCCACAATTGTTTGATCAACGATATCAATGTCTTTCGAGAATCTAGATATTATACGACCCACTGGTGTGGTATCGTAGAACCACATGGGCACATGCATCATACGGCTCAAGAGGAGCATGTGAAGCATTCGGGCAGCTCGCAAGGCTCCAAGACGAATCCCCAAATCCATTAAATATGAAAAAATAGCTGCGATTTGCAAAGTATTCATCAATTAGATTAGAACTTTCCAAGTTATACGACAGTTTAGAGAAAACAGAATATTTGGCATAGTTGCAAAGAGCAGTCTACAGTCTACCTGAAGAATCTACATGCTTCGGATTAGATAGATGCAGAAAATTGGCTTCTAATAGTTTCGTTAGTTTGGTTAGTTACAATCTGAATGGAAATTGATGGAAATTTCAAATACTCTGATCTTTGGGAAAGGAAGAGAGAGAGTTAAGGAATAGGTTGGGGAATTACCTCAAATGCAAAGCAGATACAATTGTTTAAGACCCTCACAAGTGCTTGATCACCGGTATCAATGTCTTTCGAGAATCTAGATATTATGCGACCCACTGGCGTGGTATCGTAGAACCACATGGGCACATGCATTATACGACTCAAGAGGACCATATGAAGTAAGACGGCAGCTCGCAAACATCCAAGACGTACCACCAAATCCATTAGGAACGAAAAAACACCTGCGATTTGCAAAGCATTTGTCGATTAAATGAGGAGAAACCAGCTAGGTTCCTACAAATGTTACAAAAATACAAAATATTCACTCAGAATCTTTTATAAGAAAACTTGGCATATTTGCAATAAAGTTGTATCAAGTCGTTCGGATTTTTTTTTTTTTTTTTTATTACTTCTGTTTTTATTTGCTGGATCTTCTCCTTATCGGGACTAACAGCAAGTTTAAAAACCTTATAATTATAAGATTAAGATGAATTGAACTAATCCCTAAAGTGAACGAACGAACTAAATCCCTGATTGTAGGTCATTTAGTTCAGTTGATTCGAATCCCAATATAGTTCGTTCAGTGATTCGAATCTTATTATAGTTCATTCAGTGACTCGAATCTCATTTATTTCGTTCGTTGTATTTAATTTATATTTAAAAATTTGATTATTGGTGATTAAAATGTATATTGAATTCATAATTTAATATATTAGAAAATACGCTAACTTCATTAGAATGTTTGGATACTCTAATGATAACAAAAATAATTATTTAAAACCTCATGACAACACTGTTTCATATGGTAATTCCTTAAAATCCATTTTAATCCCGTGGTAGTTCAATCGAACGAACTATATTGGGACTCGAGTCACAGAACGAACGAGCAAAACAACTGAATTATATGAAAGATTAGTTCGTTCATCAAAAATTCAATCCTTTAATTGAACTACGATGAACAACTCTAATTTGCAAAAAAAAAGGTCTATCGTCTATCTGAAGAATCTAGGTCCTTCGGATTAGTTGAGTTTAGGGAATTCGTCTTTTGGACATCACTGCATTAAATGGTATCAAAAAGTAGTGTTAGTTTGTGCAAATTTGGTTAGTATGGTTTGGTTAGTAACATTCTAAATGAAAAGTTTTGACTACTCTCATCTTTGGCGGGGATTGGGGGAAAGGATAGGTAAGTGAGCGATAGGGAATTACCTCAAATGCACACCAGATACAATCGGCTAGGATCTCCACAAGAGTTTGATCAAGTGTATCCATGTCTTTCGAAAATCTAGACAGTATACGACCCACAGGTGTGGTGTCGAAGAACCACATGGGTAATCGGAATATACGGCTCAAGAGGAGCAAGTGGAGCATCACGGCAGCTCGTAAAGCTCCAAGTCGAATGAGCAAATCCGAAAACAAACAAGAAATACCTGCGATTTCCAAAGTAATTATTGATTAAATTAGGACAATAACAACAGTATTCACTCTGAATCTTTATAAGTATATTTTTTGGCAAGAACAGTCTACAGAAGAATCAATATGCCTCAGATTATATATGATTGCAGAAATTGGGTTAGTATAAAATTTGTTAGTTTGCTTTTGGTTAGTCACGATCATAATAGGGAACTTGTTGTTGGTGACGTACCCGAAACACTTGCGAATTAAGGACACGTATTAAATCGGGCAATACCATATCCAATTTGTAGACATCGTTAGACAGACGATCGAGTATGCGACCCCGGGGCTGTATATCGAAAAAGGACTGAGGGGCGCCCAAAACGTGACCCAACAATTCTCGAAAGACTCTTTTCGCCCCATTCAATCCGCCAATGTAAACGACAAGTACAGCTCCTATAAAGCTGACGACTGCAAGGTTTTGAAAGGGTTTTTAATTAGGAACTCGACACTTTTTCAGACAATTCACAAACATTTTGAGGTTAGAATCGAACTTCGTTCAATGTTAGATTATTAATACTTATTATTATTAATTGATTATCAAATATTGCGATAAAATGTAACCAAGAATCAAAAAATTTTGAAATAATAATTAAATTTAAATTTTCTTTTAGAAATCACAATATTAAAAATCATAAAAACTGATTTCTAAACACGAATTAAATAGTAATTAATATTCCATATTTTTCTATTTATTTATTTAAAGAAAAACTGAGAATAAAAATGTATACCTACTACGAAAATAATAAATTTGGGAGCTTTTTCATTCAAAAAAAATAATTTTGGTTGGAATTTAATTTTTGTGAAGTAACTATAATTTGCGATCTCTGCTTCTTGGGAAGTACGAATCGAATATCGAGGGAGGAAACGGCATTAAGGTTGACCTAAAACGCGGTGGAAAGGCACAAACGTATATTCAAGGGCATAACGCCCCTTCTTGGGCGTTGAATCGAAAAATTTTGATGGACAATGAATGATATTATTGTAGAGTTTTCGAAACAATTTCAATGAGACATTAAGAGAGAATGTAAAGAGTGTGATTGCGGGCCATAATTGCACAATCCTGAATAATTATGTTAAGATGAGTGAGACAGATATATATATAAATAGAGAGAGAGAGAGAGAGAGAGAGAGATTGTGAGTGTGTGTATGGTAAATCTTAAATCTCGATATATAAAACTTTGCATAACTTTTGAATGCAAGTACAAACCATAACTCAAATTTGCTACAAATAAGAAAAAAACGATCTCGAAAAGAAGAAAGAATTAAATAGTGCAAGTGGGAATACCATAAAAATAAAGGTCATGAATGAGTCCAAAGTGCCGGGTAATTCTTCGTCGATAACATCCATATCGCCGCTGAAATGATTCATTAGACGTCCCATGGGCGTTATGTCGAAAAAGCGACAAACTGATCCGCGGATGATAATGCGCAGCAGATCATTATGCAATTTTTTGGCCGCATTGAGGCCGCCGCAGTAGACAATAACGACACCAAAGTAGGCAAACACACCTGAGAATGGGAAACGGAACGGAATGGAATGGAACGCGATCGCAATTTATCGTTAGACATTTCGATAATCATTTCGATATTTACTCAAAATGGGGCGAGTTTTTGTATCTATTGATTTCATGGATATGGATATGGCAACCGAACCAGGATCGCAACCTCTACTCGATATTAATCGGCTTAAAAAATCGCAATGTGTTTCGTTAGAGCTCTGAGACGTGCGCATCTTCAGAGTAAGTATTTAAAATAATAATAAAAGAAATAAAAGCAAAGCATAACAAAAAAATAGATAAGTCTCAGTTCTAGTTGAGTTTATCACCTGACTCAAATCAAGTAAATGCGTTATCAAATGATGCTGTAATTGTTAATCTATGTATGTTTGTATATCGGATATAGTAAGTATATAATGTAGGTTATATTGTATATATAGCGAGCAATACCCCAAGGTTAAAGGCGTTTTTCAATTTCTTTCTGTGAAGTGGGCGAGGTGCTGGGTTAAGCATTGTTTTTTAAGGGTTTGGATAGATATTTAATCTTGTTCTTTACCGAAAAACATGTGGATAGAAACTGTGCCACAATTTGTGGCATTACGTTGTCAATAGTGTCGATATCCTTCGAAAAGCGACTAAGTATTCGACCTAATGGCGTCGTATCGAATAATTCCATGGGCCATTTTAACACCATGCGTATCAGTTTGGTAAACACATCCAGGGAACAGTGCAAACAACCGAGTGCCAAGGTTAGGCCCGATATATAACGTGCCACAACTGCATCGAGTGTAAAGTTATTTGAGCTACTTACAAATACAATAATCTCCCATGATAGTGTCTTATTTATAGTATTTTTATATGCTGTGCATGCAAGCACTACATCTAAAGGGTATTACGAAAACTATGCCAACTATCGAATAAAAGTTAGTTTACATATTTACAGTACATAAATAAACGGAATTAGTTGCACTTTTCCCCAAATTTTCATGTGGTTCTATTCCGAAAGGAATGTGTAACTATAATAGAATGCTAAGTTTATTCAATGGATAATTTCATCAATGAATTGAATGATAGTTATACTATAATAACAAGTTTATCTAATAGTAAATTTAATTATGAAATTGTTAAAATTTTAAGACTGATATTTTCGCATGTTAAGATTTCAGTGAATCTTTTTCGGATAAAGGCTTTTCAATGGGTTATTTTTATTAATCGATTGCATTTTATATTCTCATCCTCATGTTAAAATTGCCAGACTGACACAAATATTTCTTACGGTTTCAAACTCGATAAAAAAAAAGGTTTCTAATAAACTACATTTTAAGATCTTTTGCAAAAGCTGTGCAATATGATTTTTGTTTTTGAAATTGTTTTTGTTAAAGATTTTGAAAGAAATTTACCGAAAATGTTGTACTTAGTAGCATGCGCCAGAGCATGGGCAATGTATTATCTAGAACATCAACGTCTTTCGAGAAACGATTCACAACTCGGCCCAGGGGCGTGGTATCAAACATTTCCATGGGCCAGTGAAATACATGATCAACCAGCTGTTGGTGTAGCTTCTTGGAACAGATAATGCAACCAAGAGCCAATGTTAACGTTGCGAATAGGTATGTTAAAACTATAAATAGAATTATATTGTTGTTCATAGAACATGGTCAAAAGGTTTGATTAGTTTCAAAAACGGAACGAAAGACTTAAAGATGCTCTACAGAAGAGTTGCTGCACCTGCAACCACCTATGTATATCCTAATTTCCTCCTAGTTCCCCCCACACTATATAAAATAAAGAAGTATCTCATAAGAATTTCGAATAGTTACAAAATTTATAGAAACCAAAATAAACAAATAAAAAAAAGCTACTTTTATATTTATGTTGATTTCAGTTTTTCATAGTATTCTAATAGCATTATCCTGAATTTTTGTTTCCTAAATTTTGCATGCTTCCTAATTATCCTATCAAAACTTTGGTATTTTATTTAGTATTAAAGTAATGGGAATTACCGCAAAAAGTTGCATGACAGCAACACGCAAATTAAGCGGCAAAGTATTATCAACGGTATCGACATCCTTGGAGAAACGGTTCACAATGCGGCCAAGTGGCGTTATATCGAATAGTTCCATGGGCCAGCGCAAGGTGTAATGCACAAGGGTGTCATGCAGAAACTTGGCGCTATAAATGCAGCCAAGTGATAGTGCAAGGGTCGATAAATAACTGGTTGCAACTGCAGCCCAATATACAAAGAAGAGATTTCGATTAGTAAACCAATTAACCAAGCAAAATTCCCTAATCCAATTTGCATTTCTCAATTCCGTGCATCCCAGGCAATAATAATCGTGATTAGTTATAAAGCAATAATGCCAATGATAATATCCAGATTAATGATATGATAGATATACGAGAGTACGAGTATGTTTGTGATTTGTGATCGTTGAATAGATCAACTGAAGTTCGTTCATACCATGAATGCCTGACTTAAAACGACTCGTATATTGAATGGCAGTACGTTATCGATGGTATCGATATCTTTGGCAAATCGATTAACAATACGTCCCAGCGGTGTCGTATCAAACAGCTCCATCGGCCATCGCATATTCGAATGCAAGAGGGTAGTATGTAAAGTTCGCGAACAATGAAGACCGCCCAATGAAATGAAGAGTGATGAGAAGAAACTCAACACCACTGCAATTTCATATAATGTCATCGAGATTTTTTTTACGTTTCACGGGGAGGAGGGGGAACAATAAACACACATAATCAAATTAATAATTTTCATAATTTTTTGCACAAACAAAAGGCATCAATAACTACAATTGTTTGACAACATTAAATATTAGACATGCTCTGAATTGAGACCGATTGTTAAGTATCGATAAAAACTTAATAATATTGCGTTACATACATTTGTATTATTTCACAATTTACATTTATAACTATTTTATTGAGAATTATCCAAATATCGAGATATCGAAAAGTGGGGTACAAAGAATCGATAAGTTAGACAATTCTTAAGTATCTTCAAGTAATTTCCATTCAGATCATGCCCTTATTTTTTATTATTTTGGGTGCAGCAGTGACGAATTTGTGCATTTTATATTAATTTTAAAATATGCCAATTGTTGATATATGCTTATATGTGCTTATACCCTATAGGTTAGGACTGTTGGGGTAGTTAGTTTTGGTTAGATCGTTTGTCAGAGAGAAAAAAATCACTGTTTTAGGTTTTGGGTGAGCAACATGTTCTGTCAGAGCCAGTCTTATAAGTATTCTTTGAGTGAATTAGCGGGCAAACAGAAAAAGCGAAACATAAAATATAAGTAAACAATTAACTAATAAACCAACCACAAGAAAAACTTAATGTTAATTAAAAATATAAAAAAACAACACAATGAGCTAAAAATAAAGATTATTCAATGTTTCAAATAATTACATCTTTATTTTTAGCACATGGGTTAAAGCGAAATTAGACATTAAACAGAAAGCAGACAACGGAAATGAAACGATAACGATAACGATAACAATAACACTACATAAATGAGACAATCGAACATAAAAACGTTAAATAAACTGTATCACAATGGACTTACCTTGACCGAAACCGAAGGCACCATAAACACCCAAGTACATGTTTCTAAGTCCAGTGTCATGCTCGACTTCTTTGTCATTGGACCATTGGGTGAGCCACAAATTGGAACCGATTTGGAATGCTTGGAACACAAAGTTGAGCACCAACGTAGCCACCGATAGGAAGATGCCAACACTCTTAATGTAATGTTTATACACGGCAAAGTCAACGCCACCAGTCTGCGATTTCTCAATCTCAATCAGTTTGCCCTCGAGCTCTTGTTTCTTCTTCAACGAAGCAGCCGAAGCCGTCGAATCATGTGAATCCTGACGATTGGTACGACGCTTACGCAGACTGCCACGTCCCATCAAGCTATCGGCAGAGGTGACAGAGCTATCAAGAAAAACATATAAGACATTAGAAAACATACCATAATATATTTATAAATTTAAAAACTCAATTCTAATTTTTATATTAAACGTTGCAAATAAGAGTTATTGCGTAACTTTAATTTTTAAAATCAAAAATTAAAATTAAATTGACTATTTTTAGTATTTTTTGGATACTTAATATTCGTCCTTAAGGATGTGATGTACCTTTTGAAATGTATTGAATCATAGGTCAAGAATATTTTTAAATTATTGGAAATACACCAGTTGGTATTCCATTAACTTTTCTTTTGATTTTTAAAATAAAAGTTACGGAATAACTCTAATTAATAATTCTTATTTGTAACTTTAAAAATAATAATAAATAATAACAAATAATAATAATAATAATAATAAATAACTCTTATTTTTGATAAGATAAGTGTTATTTCGTAACTTTCAAATAACAATTGATCTTTAATATTTATTTTGAATTTTTGAAATAAAAATAAGAATTTAAAATGATATATGTTATATAAATTCTAAATACAAATTTTTGGCTGATGTCGCTAATTAAGACTAAAATATCAATTTTAATGTACCCCATGTTTCCGTAATACATATATTCCCTTCATATTGATTTATTTTGTTAAAATTTGCATTCATAACTCTTATTTACGGATCTTGATAAAAATAGCGTTTGCCATTAAAACAAATTCTATCTTAAAAACTGTGATCGGAGAAGTTTTTTTGAATTTCCGGGGGCGGAAGTACGCGTGACAAAATTTTTAGAAACACTCTTATATTGTGAGCTACATTTTTAAATCATTTTATAAGATAGTACGCAAATTTAAATTCACAAGCTCTTATAAAGTAAAAGCAAGACTGTTTTTTTTTAATTTAAAAATGTTTGTATGCTAAATTTGATACTTCTAGCTCTTAAAATTTCTGAGACAGTCATTTATACAGGTGGATACTGATTCTGATCAAGAGTTTATATTCCTTACATACAACAAATATAATATAAAGTATTGAGAAATTAGCTTTTCAAACTTACATGGAGTCGGATAGACTCTCGGCGCGGGCAAGTTTAATGGCCTTCTCGAAGGGTGCAAGTAATTCAGGTTCAGCAGTGGATAATTGACGTTTGATTTGATTGATATCCTCTTCCTCGCCCTCGCCCTCTTGCAAGTGCTGGATGAGGAAGTCGGCAAAGGCGCCCTTGTTCTTCAGCAATTGACTGTATGTGCCATTCTCGCTGACTTGTCCCATTTTGAGCACATAAATGTTATCCACCTGGGGCAAGAACGTAATGCCGTGTGTAACCAGGATGCGAGTTTTGCGTGCCAGCAATCCCTTCGGTCCGATCACCTCTTCGAAGATGTGTTTGCCTACATGTGCGTCGACGGCGCTCAATGGATCATCAAGTAGATACAGATCCGCATCATTGTAGACGGCGCGTGCCAATGAAATGCGCTGCTTTTGTCCACCAGACAAATTGATGCCCTTCTCACCGATCTCAGTCAAATCGCCAGCAGAGAGTATATCAATGTCGGTGCGCAAGGCGCAGGCATCGATCACACGATTATATCGCTTACGATCGTAAGTTTTGCCAAACAATATATTGTCCCTTACGGTGGCATTCTGTATCCACGCTTGTTGTGGCACATATGCTAATCTGCCCACCGTATTGACACTGCCCGAGATCTTCTCCATTTCGCCGAGAAAGGCCTGTATCACTGAGGACTTACCAGAGCCAACGGTGCCCACAATGGCAACAAGATTATTCTTTGGCACCTCAATATTAATATTCTTGAGCGTCAATTCATCCTCGTCACCCCATGAAAAGTTGCCATTCTCAATGGTCATGGGATTTGCTTTGAGAAGATAATAAATATATCATTAGATGTTTTCTTCTTTTTATAGAGTATCACTTACGTTTGGAGGAATCATGTTGCACGTTATTTGGGTCCAGCTCTTCACTGTTCAAGAATTTGTTGATACGTTTGACGGACACTTGCGTCTATTTGAAGAATAAATCGATTAGAAATTTTCACAATACAATAAATTACTCAACACACACGGAACTAGTTAGTATTTAGTTTTTAGGAATGGGCTTGTGTAGGAATAGGATAGAAAAAGCTAATAGATATAATAAAAACCGCTCTGAGAAAGACAAAAAAAATAACAAAACTAACTCGGCCTGCCGAAATTTAGTTACCCTTGCAGAACTAAAAGTATTAGATGAGATTTTTCAATAATATATAATATAATACATATTCTGATTATGAAAGTCTGTATGCACTGTGGTATAAGTTGTACATATTTGTAAATAGATTCTTGTAAATAAAAATCGTTTGTCTGAAATAACTTTAAAACAAAGCTTAGGCGGAAGCGGATAGATCGGATTAGGGATTGTTTTTTTTTTTGGGTCCCGTTCTCTTAATAATTAATAGACTATATTTAAAAATATAATATGTAAGTACATCCAATTAATAGAAATATCATTAATACCCTCTGCAAGGGTATGAATGAGAATCAATTTGAATATGATAACTATAAAAAAAACTCTTTGTCCTGAGTGGTGACTGTTATGGTATAGAACTGAATAGAAAAGTCTCCCCATGCCATTTGCTATGAAATGCCCAACTAAATTGTCAAAACTGTTGTTGAGAGGGACACTTTATAATGAACAAAAATATGAAGGAATAGTTAGTTGGGAATAGGATCTCGATCTGGTGAAGGCTGGGTAGGTTATATAGTTGTATTTCTTGTTTTTGCTATATTCAAATAATAGATAAATAAAAATATTGTTGTACATAAATAACAATCACAATACGGCACAAATAGTATTGTCTACAATTTCAGCTAGAATCAGGATTGGATATTCCTGATATCCAACTGAAACTGTGGAGCTGAAGAATTGAAATTGCAATATGGATAACTTACTTGCACCAGGTTGGTGATCAGCATGGGCAACATTGTTAACGGAAAGCGAAGAATGTTGAATAATGATAATGAGACAAAGGTTTTTTTCGCATCAAGCACATTATTTTCATCGATAAGAACATATGTGGCAAATGTGACTAATGATACCTAGAAAAATATATAATTCGCTTTGGGTTAATTTATGCTCTTATGTTTTAATTGAATAAATCCAATGCCAATAAATGGATGCCCATAGCCGAAGTAAATATCGTGTGTGTGTGTGTTGTTTATCGATCTCCATTCTTCTGTCCTCTTCTCTTTACCTCGGCTATGTCAACCGTCAGCATGGGAATTATAGTGAGCGGCATTTTCATGATGTCGAACAGTGCGAGACTGACAAAGACCTTCTTGACGCTCAGCTGATTCGCGTCGCTGGACAGTATGTAAGTGCCAAATGTCACCAGTGATACCTTTTTTTTGTTTTTGTTTTATATTGTTTTTTTTTTTTTTTTTTAAATTTTTATGGGGCAAGACAATAGACACATAATCCACGATTAAACCAAGTCCAAAACACGGCAAGTGCTGCAAAGAGAGTTCAAAGTTTCGCCCGATTGGCTGGCAATTCTTACCAAAAATGGGGCACAGGACCAAAGGAAGGATGTGCTGGCATTCAAATAGGCTGTCGATCTCAGTGTGGCAATTTCCTTATCACGAATATCCAAAACTTGCTTCTCAAAACTTGGCTCCCAGGCGTAAAGCTTGAGCACCTGTAATATTTATTCATTTTTATGAGTTGTAGGTCATTAAGTATGCAAATTGGAATCAAAAATTAATGTTTTATTTATTTCAAAAATTGCAGATAAGTGTAATTTTTTTGTTGTATGTTGAAAGTTGAAAATAACTTTAACTTTTACTTTTTATATTAAACATTTTGAATCATCACTAATCTCCGATTTTTACTGAACACTTTAAATGGAAATAATAAATTACTTAAGAAAAAGTGAAATGAGAATTGAATTCTGAAATTTTTTAATTCAAATTGAAATAATTTGAATAGTAAAAATTATAAATCGAAATGTTTAGAAATGTTCCAGGGTAATTTATTTTCGGGGCCCTGATTTCAAAAATAATTAGCAATAAACTGCATTTCAAGTCTCCACTTACCTTAATGCCACTCAAGACTTCATTCATAAGCTTGACACGTTGATCCTTGTATTTCATTTGTGCGATTTGATAGGTCTTGATGCGACTGGCAATGAATCCGTTTAATGGTATCATGATGATCATCACAGCGAGACCGGCTAAAACGGAGGGTCCCAATTCTTGCCACAGGAAATATAGGGCCAATGCAATTTGCAATGGTGCAGACCACAACATGTTGAGATAAGTGGTCAGATCCATAAAGCGTTGAGCATCAACAGCCATAAGATTGACAATTTCACCCACTGTCGATTCCTTGCGAGCTGCATTTGAAATGCGCAACGCCTTGCGATAAATGCAATTGATTAAAGCTGTTCGAATGCGCAGACCAACAATGAACATGCGATGGAAATACTGAGCCAAAATGAAAGTCTGTGCACTGGCCAGCACAAAAAGCGCAACCGAATAAATGATACCCTTCCATTCCGGTTGAGGTGCTTTATCATAATCCTCCACAAAGCCAATTATTAAGCTAAGAACTTGGGGCTGTGCAAACGTAAGTACGTCCGTGATGAGTTTGAAGAATGAACCAAATAAAAAGATTCCTCCAAACGATTTGTAGATAGCCGGCATAATGCTGGCCATGCCCTTCTTGCGTCCATTTCCCTGCGGATTCTCAAACGAGACTTTGCCATTGGCGAACTGCGCCTTTGGTTCTGTGGTCTGGCCTGTGCTTGATTTGTAGTTTTTGCGAACATTTTGATTCCAGTAATATGCGAATGTGGGCATGACTTCCTTGCAGCTATCCTGTGGCCTCAAATCCCATAGATCATCCTCCTCGAGGGGATTGCGATAGCCCTTCAGTGCCATGCTATCGAACCAACGATATGTGATACGCGAAAGGAAACTTGCGGATAATTCGGGAATCTCATTCGGTCCACGCTTATACTTGGTCTGTCTGGGCATTCCGTCGGAGAAGCAATTGAGAAACAGCATCATGCACGTAAAGGCGAAGAAAATGAAGAAGCTGACAAACTGATACTCGTCCCAGGAGAAATCTTGCGATTCAGCCTCATTAGAGCTGAGAATCTCATTGCGCTCATGATTCAAACGTGCCTCGGTGCGACAACGTGGAATTGAGAACACCGTCATCAGGAACCAGAACATAAATTGACAGCCGGATGTCTGGACTCCATATTTACGATTAAGTGGTATAAATATCAGTAGCATCAGCTGTAATTGGAAACATTTATAGTTTTAGTTACATAGTAGTTATATAGTATATTACATACCGTTAGTGACGTAATTGTTTTGATAAAGATAAAAATTCCTACATTTATTTATTATTTATAGAAATACTTTAACGGAATGTATAAGATCCATTAATTCATTTTTTACTTGACTTAAGACCCTAAGGAAGCTTTAATAAAATCGCGTGATATTTAATTCAACATTTTCATTTCGACATTTTCTTATTTTGATCAATCGAGTGTTCTAATTCTAATTCAAGTGTCCTATTATCATTATTGTCTATTTTTTCTATTTTCAATTAACGTTCTCAAAATTATTGTATGAAAACTTTATCGAGGTTCTTATAGGGAATCATCAATACAATTACTTTACCAACTGTATGGTGTAGTACTTACAAATGTGGCAATCTTTATAATCGGCCCCCAGATGTAAAGATCTTCCAAGGGGAGTCCAGAGTCACCGCCTCTCTTGACAAATGCCATGATCAGGTCCAACACGGTTATAACTAACAGTCCGAGATTGAATAGCAATTTGCTAATGCTGATTTTGTTCCAGGGTATATTCTTATCCAAGCTAGCCTTTAGGTACCAAAAGTCAAACAACACAAATACCCAATAGAAGGCACAGGGTGTCCAAACAAGTACTGTTTGCTCAAAGCAGGGTGTAAAATCTGGATCCGTTGTCCACCAAGTCTCGTTGGCATCCTGTAAAATATGTTTAGGTTATGCATCACATGTACATATAACGGCATTTTAATGTGAAACTGTAATTACCCAAAATGTGGAACCACAGAACCTGTCCATGGCTGAGCCAACAGCTTCATCTTCCATGGTTTCGTTTATTGTGTTAGCTCCTCCTCCGTGTGAAATTCTGCAATTGAATTGAATTGCAATTGAAACATAAAAAAATAATTATACTACGCAAAAACAGCTGGTCAGTTTCCCCAGCTGATGAAGAGGAGCAGTGTTGCCAATTCAGCTTTTTCCGCCACATCTTGAGTTCTAGCTTTTTTCAAAGTTCAAAGAAATACTAGAATATTTCACATTATACTGCTAGATTGCTGTTTTTTATAGTTGTAATATATTATATATACTATAAAGCAACCTAAAAAGTATAAAAACGTTTTTATCTGGCTTTCTTCTAGATTTCCCAGCTATATTAAATGTTGATATAGCTTTTTCCGGTCCCGAAGAGTTGGCAACACTGAAGAGGGAGGAAGCAGCAATAATAAAAGCCGATATTCATAATTAACACTACAAAACACTACAATACCTATCGCACTTGGATTGTAAAAACCAATATCGATAATTGTGACCTTTAACAACACTGTACAATCGCATTATTGTTATCGCACTTTGACTTATCGTTAATCAACATTGCTTGCCGTTTTACATTTTTACAAACATTTTCTTGTCCGAAAAAAAGCAAATATTGTCATTAATAGTAAAGAAAACTAGCACTTTTTGAAAAAACTACAACAAAACGACGCAAACATGTCGCGTCGTACAAATTTCATCGACGGCAACGACAATTTCCGCGAGCAAAATCTACGCTTTGTGCGGGTAAGCAATAAACAAGCACTTGCAAAAAGTGCAAAAATAAATAAGCGAAAGTTAAATATGAATATTTTCATTTTGAATAGAACGAGCTGGAGGATAATTTTAACCAATTCTTTAGCGGTGCCGGACCCGGTCCTGCGGCCCCTGGCGGTGCTTCATCGGGAGCGGGATCTGGAAATGGAGCCCCACCACGCGACTCGATAGTTGTGCAACCCACGCCGGGTAAGTGTTTGTTGATTGTGGATTCGCAGTGTCATGATAATGAAGGTTTAATCGAACGCTTGCTTACACGTCAGAAACAATTATCAATAATACACTGAATATCACTTAATCATGTTTAATTTGACAAAAAAAACGGATTAGGAAAGCTTATCATACAGCATATACAGTTTGTCAAGTAATTGTCTTGACAAAGCAATATTTTATATTGCAAAATAAAAAGGGTTTTAAGTTTTATTGAAAAACAAAAATATGTTAATTAACGCAGCTAAAATAAAATAAGAAATGCGTATAAATTACATTTTATCAAATAGAGATTTCCTCTTTATGTAAATCTTAATATTTGGTAGATTTATATATACTAATTATAGCATTTTTGTGGAACCAGTTTGTGGTCACCAAATACTTGAACTTCGAATGCCATTTTATTGATATGCGATTGAAACAAAACTTGTTTGAACGCTGTACGTGTTCCCAGTGTTAAATTTAGCTAAAACAAGAAACTAACTAGACTTTTAGTTGTTAGCACAACGCAGTTAAAATACTCTAATCGAATTGATATCAGCAATTATTGCAGTGACAATTAAAAGAATCTGTCACTTGACTGATAGAAAGTAATAGTGACACAAGAATTATTGTATTGGATTAATCAGATACGATTTAATCAGTTTTACAATTGTTGATTGCACTCAACTGACGTGTGTATTGTGTGTGTGTTGCAAACCATATGACAAATTAATTATACTCCATGCAAGGTCATTCTAAACAAAAAACGAGTATTTTATTGATTGTTCAGACAACACATACATATACATATATGTAATTAACGGCAAACCTGTTCCGGCGACTATCTGTTATGTAATAATTAGAGAATCTAATTTTGTATGAGCGCGCTATGCCAAAAAAATTAAATAAAATAAATAAAAAGCCCATTGAAACATTTCAGAGTGTAATGAAAAACTGCGGAGAATTTGACAAGTCATCGTGATGCTGCTGCTTATGCGATATTATTATTTAGCGGTCTTCCCATTAAAAAGGGCCTTCCGTAAAATCATCTGATAAAAAGGTTGAGTAGCCTTTTGAAATGGTTTACATTTACAGCTCAGCGATATGAGCTCTATATGATCGTCAAAGTCATAAACTGTTTACACAATCACAACACATTGTATATATACAGTTAGTCAAATAACTGTTTTGACAAACTCTCATATTTTATTTAAAAACAATACAAAAACATAAACATATACGTTTTCTTTTTATCAAAACAATTACTTGACATACTGTATGCATACAAGAATTATATATGGAGACATTATCTCCGACATTATCTGTATCACTTGAGAATCATTTCTGCCACTTGTGAAATTTATTATTATTTTTAAGTTACACGAAACGAATTCACGTTTTTGTTTATCCTTTTGTTTTGCGGGTTTTCAAATTTCTATTATCTTTCAAGTTTTTATAAAAGACGTGCAGAGGATCGCGTTCTTATCTCGAATACAATCGCAATAAATGTATGACTCTAACTGTATTATTTCTATTACTTTTTGTTTTAGTTTCGAATTGCACTTTATATTTTTTTTATATGATTCCTGCTTATCGCTCTTGTTTATAATATCTGTGCGTGTGTCTGTGTGTGTGTGTGTATGGTAGCAACATAATAACTTTCGTGGCCTTTAGCAGCTATCAGTTTGGCTTAAATACTTCAAATGACGTCATCGTCTCTTCAAGTGGCCCAAGCATAGAATAATTTTTTTTTTAGAAAATAAATGTTATGCATTTAATTCAGATAATGACTTTGTGTGTACTTTATCAATTAATAACCGCACTGAGCATGACGAAACAAAAAATAAGCGTAATCAGCAGGCATTTAATTTATTAGATATTTCAAGAATTACTTTATTTAAATGATTCATGGAAAATCGTTAAACAACAATTTCTATGTTGAACCCTTTCAGAACAATTCTACATACAAATTTATATATACATATATATATATTTGTGTGTGTGATGGTGTATTTCACAATGTGTGTCAAATAACTTTCGTCCGCACTTGTTACGCTTGCGGGAGGCCGTAGAGCAACAAGTATAACAACAACAGCAATAGCAACAAAATGCCACTTATAATTACCTCTGCGATTGATACAACGTATAACGTATAAAAAATGTGCCTGATGTTTGATTATATGAGAGTGCGCGCGTTTCTCTAGTTAGGAAGCTTTCGACCGGCTCGTGTGGAGCTAACAGAACCAACTGAATGACGGACGCACGACACAGTGCAACTTATTTGTTTGAAAAAGTCAAAGCGAGAAGACGCTCTCACGCTCGCTCTCTCCTTTCATATTCACCAACACACTGACACAAGTTAATCGAAGAGAGTTGGCAAACTTGATTAAAAACGAGAGTGTACTCTCTCACTCTCTTTGGCAGTCGCTCTTTCGCGCCGTTTTCTTTGATTTGATCAATGAAGAATTGTGCAGCACTAAGTCAGACTTGGACCGTTAATTAGTGTTGGGTAAATACTGCTCATTTAGGTGAACATGTTCACTTGTTCTATTTTGCACACTCAGACTGCTAACTTGTTCACTGCGCATGAACAGCTCATGCAACTTAACAAAAAAAACATAAGTTACATTGCAATTCCAATTCTATATTTCATTATAAAATTGAATAATAATAGTATGAACTTTCCAGAGCAATCAAGAACAACAGCAGATATAAACAACTGATCAATAAAAAACAACGTAGAAAAATGAACACTTTAGTGAACAACTCTTTTTTGTTCACTCACTCAAGAGCAACTCAACCTTACAAAAGTTAGAGAGCGATCTCTCTATTTTTTCAGTGTGTGCTATACAAGAATATGAAAACAAAACCGTGCTCAGTTGCCAAGTCATTGTCCATCGGCATTTTCGGCATTGGCGTGCGCCAAGAGATAGCGGCATTTGTTGCCATATTTGGTTCCCCAGAGAGAGAGAGAGAGAACCTAATAACTGTTGATGTTGTGAAATTAATAAACGAACATGCATATCTATTTTGCGTATATGTATACGAGCCTTTAAATGTATTGTAATTGACAACTATTTTAAATAGAGCTTTTTACTCGGAATTTAAATGAGAAATGTGTCAAAAATCACATTGAGCGATGTTTGCACATCACACTTATGCTATCGCAGCAAGACAGTTGAGAATTGTTGTTTACAAAGATCTTAAATCTAATATAAACATATTCTCAACTTAGAGCAAACAAAAACCAAAAATACTGAAAACACACCAACAACCACACACAAACATACAGTTGGCTAACTTGAAACGCTCTTTAAAGAGTAATTACTCTTATTTTATTTTCAAAGAGCAAAGTTTAGTGTTTGTGTGTGTGCTCGTGTGTTTATTTTAATTAAAGTGTCTCAATTTTCTTTACATGTATTTCGCGCAAATAAAACAAACAGACAGCGATGAGTTAAGAAATGTTGAGCTTGCAGATCGACGTCAGTATATGCGACAACAACTGGGAGTCAGTCGTAAACGCGCTCAATTAATGGCGGCTGCTTCGATGGATGTGCCCGGCTTCAATATGCGTGAAATCCAGCGAAAGAGATTCCGTATGAGCGTCGAATTGGGCGACAGTCGTCAGGCCGAAGTGGACGCACTGATTGTTCGAGAAATTAACTCCATTATCGAGGCGTACGAACAGAGGCTTCAAGATCGACCACGCACTCCGCCGCCGCCTTGTAATATTAATTGGAATGACAGTCGCGAGTCTTCGCCAATTGCGCGTGAAATTCGAGAGAGACCGCGGAGAGTAGAGAGCCCGGAAAATTACAGACTGGAACTGTTTCGCAGAACCGATGACAACATTCATTCATTTAACTCAAGTCGAACCGATAACTTGCGTCAAATTGAACGAAACTTAAATTTTCGACAAGATGAACGATACGATAACTTGCGTCTAGGTGATCGAAGCGATAACTTTAACAAAGATGATCGAAGCGATAACTTTCGTGGACAACGTCAGAGTATTAGCCGAAACGATAACATTCGCGAAGATGATCGAAACGATAACTTTCGTGGACAGCGTCAGAGTATTGGCCGACACGATAACATTCGCGAAGTTAATCGAACCGATAACTTTCGTGGACAAATACAGAGTATTGGTCGAAACGATAACTTTCGTGGTCAACGCCAGAGTATTGGTCGAAACGATAACATTCGCGAAGTTGATCGAAACGATAACTTTCGTGGTCAACGCCAGAGTATTGGCCGAAACGATAACATTCGCGAAGTTCATCGAAACGATAACTTTCGTGGACAACGTCAGAGTATTGATCGAAACGATAACTTGCGGCAAGTTGAACAAAACGATAACCGTCGTCAAGTTAATCTCAACGATAACTTGCGTGTAGTTGGAAGAAAAAATAACATTCATGAGGTTGAACAAAACGATAATTTTCGTCAGGTTGAAAGGAACTTTGAAAAATATGACAACTCTCGCGAAAATGAAGGGAATTTCGAAGAAATTGGCAACTTTCGCGATCAGCAACGTCATAATATTGAACGCAATGATAACTTGCGTTTACAGAACTTTGGGCGAAACGACAGTTTTCAAGGGGAACAGAACAATGAAAGAATTTCCAACTTTCGTGGAATTGAACAGAACTTTGAACAAAACGACAATTTTCCTGGGGAACAGAACAATGAACGAATTAATAATTTTCGTAGGGATGAACGTAATTTTGAAAGAGATGAACGATTTCGGGATCATAAAACGCAGAACTTTCAAAGAAATGAGAATTTCCGTGAATCGGAACATTTCGATACTGAAAACTCCAGATTTATGGATACTCGGCGTAATGCAAATGTCGAAGAAATTGTCTTTGATCAACGCAGTGTTGATATCGAGCAAATAAGAAACGAGGATCGTTTCAACAATTCAAATCGGGAGCCAAATTTTGGTTTAGTTTGCCGTGAAACAAGTAACAAAAATCGTTTAAGTGGAAAACTCCATAGAAATTTTGAAAATTCAAACAGTAACGACTACGATCGTAATAATCGAGATTTAAGATCGGTTCCAATGCATTTGCAAGATAATAATCCTCGAGGAACAAGTCGTGAAAATAACTATGATGACTTTCGTTATGCTAACGATTTTTCCAACAATCGTAATCCAATTAGTGGTAATCGTTTCGGAGATAACTTTGGAGAACCCCGTGGCCCAAATATGGATGACATTAGCGAACGTGTTAATAATAATGCTAGGGATGATGACAGTTCATGCCGACGTTCCGAATTCCCAGATAATTTTGGTCCGGGACCCAATTTTGATGATCGTTTTGGTGAGCAACAAGCAAATGATTTTGGATTGCGGCACGACTTTGATAGAAATCGACATAATACCGATTATAATGCTGTGTTGGACAATGACGGTCGCTTGGCAATCGATCGTCGTAACTTTGATAATGATTTTCATGACGGATCATTCGGAAACGTCAACGATTCCGCTGATTTTCACTCTGGGCAATTGATAATGAACAACGACGGGAATCAAACGAACTGGAACGAGCATGGTGGGAACTATGATTTCTCAGATGATAATAGATACATAAATCCACCCAGAGAGCAGATCCAAAATCAACTCTCGAGAAATCAAATACACAATAGAAATCTACAAAAATCAATAAATCCAACTAGAAGTAAATCAAATTCCCTGGGAAGAACAACTCAGGCGAATAGAAATGAAAGGAAAGTAAATAATAATAATAATAAAAATAATAATAGAGGATCTACAGCTGAGTTCAGCAAACGGAATTCTCAACAGCCTCCAAATCGAGCACCAAAGAAACCGGTACCAGCAACTGCCACATCAACAACCAATTTAAATGTGGCCAAAACAAGTAATTCCAAAGGTCCTGATCATCTCCTGGTTGCGGAAACTACTCAACCGAATATAATCATTACCAAACCTTCAAATAATAAGCGCCACTTATTGCCAAATCCTGTGGCAGCTGCCAGAGCAATTGGTAAGCCAAAAATTCTCACTCGATTGAAATTGTCAAGTCCTTTTTTTCAATGTCTCAATATGTTAACTGAAATATATTTAGAAGTATAATGTATAGAGATTAATATTCCAATTTTAACTGGACATTGAAAAATGGACTTTACAAACATTCAATTATGGAATTTAAAAAAATAAAAGAGGAACAATTTTTGTTACAGGTGAAAAACGTATTGCAGAATCGATTAATACGGATCAGCAAACAAAGAAACGAAAGGTGGCCGCTAAAAAGCGTGGCTTTCTTGTTGGAGGCTACAAGTTGCCCTACATAAACAAAAATTTGAAAGAATTGCCTCAACCCGAGGAGAAGTCCTATGCAGTAACATTCTTTGAACAGAAACCGATTTATAATACATGCATATATGCACAGGATAATGATGGAGCGGATATTGTAATTGATACGGATGATGATGGCGACGATAATTCAGATGATGAGACTGATCCAGGTGGACTGCCTGGTAATATGCAACCTCTATTGTTGGGTAAAATTAAACGATCAGCAATTCGAAAGCGTATCGACAAAACCTGGACGAAAATCTATCGTTGGAATAATTATAAATGCTGGCACACCTGGTGGACGGCATTTAAATGGTGTGAAGTGGAAATGAACAAGAAACTGGAGAAATTTGGGAATCTGAATATTCAGAGCAAGTTTTTGCCATCTTATCCGAAGAAAACCACAAATCAGGTGATAGGTATTGTCATGAAATCGGCACATTTTGCATTGGAAGAGAATACGCGAAAGCATTTTCGAGACTCTAAAACTCTCTATATGCTTATGAATGACACATTCTTGGAGAATCTGTCCTATCCGGTGATGGAGCAACTTCAAAATATGATTCGAGGTACACCCAATCACTTGTGGCTGTATAAGATGCGCAGCATGGTCTTTCTCTGGGCAGAATACTTTAAAATAGCCTCACCCAACAAGGGAAATCCACGTGACTTTGCGGCGATTCAGGCCAAATGGAAGAGTCCAGTATTCCACTGGCTGTGCAAGCAATCATTCGAAGAGTTAAAGGTGAGACAGCATTCAGTAATATTTCTATTACATTTAATCATAATTTTATTCTTAATTACAGGCTATCAGCGCAGTAGAATGGCCCGAACATAACGATGTATTTCCCAACCTGGAATCACGTCCAGTTTAAGATATTGTTAAAAACCATATGAATTGGTTTTAAAATGTTTGATTTTAATATAATACACTTTTGTATTACTTAAAATAAAATAAAACTGAATATCATGTTTCTTATCACATCATATTCATTTCCAGTATTTCCAGTATAAGATTATAATATTGTACATTTTTTTTAACTTGAATGGAAATAACAAAGTCCAAATGAATTGGTTTTAAATTAAATAATTTTTATATTCCATACATATATGAAAACTGAACATGTTTTATATGTTATCACCGTATTAATTTGTGAACTTGAATGAGAATAAATCAGAACCAAATAAATTGGTTTAAAATTGTTTATTTTCAATGTATGATGTTATATTTGATTTTCTATTAATTAATATTAAGCAACAAAAGTATTTCTCATCTAATGTTTATAAACAAAAGAATTAAACATATTTCTGACATAATAGTTATTGATATAATTTTCTTGACAGGCTTCTGCGTAAAGACATTTAAGGTGAATAGCAATGAGAAATTCTTCATTAACGTGTGTCAAGCACCTGAAGTACCTGCTCCAATGGAAGTTTCCGATGAGGAGCTGATTGCCATATTGGAATCGACCACACCAGGATCTTTCCGTGTGCCAATGAGCATCTCGGAGTTGAGGAATACGAAGGATCGCTCCGACAACTCTGTCGAAGTGTGTGACATTGCAATCAATCCAAAATTTTTGGATAAAATTAAAAGTTCGCAGCTATTCAACAATTTCTATTTACAAATTGTGGCCGAGGCATTAAGCGAAAAATACAATATACAAATAACAATGCACAAGACAATAATTTTGAGCAATCGTAAGTTTATTGGAACCCTTGCCGCCCATCGTGTGCGCAATGATGATGTTAAGCGGGTCGAGAAATCCGGGGATTCCAAAATACAGCCGGATCCGATCAACACTCAAGGTCAGCTGGTGCAGGAAATCGATGAGCAGCATGCATCGAATATTAGAAACACCTGGATGAAGAACAGGGAACCGATCTATAAGCTACGTGCCAGAATTCGCGATGAGATCGTTGATGAAATCTATGCTGAGCTCTATTTACCCAACTGCGTGAGTATATCACTTGTATAATATTAACTATTCTTATCGTATCTATGTATATATTGTTATCTCTGTTTCATTTGCTAGGTATCATCGCAAGAATTTAGCTTGGATATAGGAGAAGATC
Organism: Drosophila kuntzei; assembly: GCA_035042165.1. Lineage (NCBI taxonomy): Eukaryota > Metazoa > Arthropoda > Insecta > Diptera > Drosophilidae > Drosophila > Drosophila kuntzei. The sequence goes on from JAWNLU010001430.1 coordinate 1,122,708, forward strand.
GTATCTTGATCGAGTCCTTGAAACATGGCATTGTTTTCGACAAATTTGTCAACTATCGTTTGAATCAAGAGCGTGCTCAAGCTCTATTTGATAAAACCAGTAAGGTGAGGAGTTTTTCAACTGCAATTATCAATAAAAGATTCAATCAATACAAATTTATTTTTTAAATTTATTATTTCAGATGCTCCAAGTACGAATTCCTGTTCTTAGCATGTAATTCATTTAGCAATACTAATGTCAAATAAAATGGTTTTTCATGTCTCAATTAATTAAAAAAAGAACAATGGTTTCAACTTGTTCAAAACAGATTTTCACAATTCAAAGTTTTTCGTAACCTGCACTTCAAAGTGAATAGAGAATACAAAAATTCGAGTAATTACTTAAAAATAGTATATTAGATTTTCATATCATTATTATGTGTGTAGTGTTGATAATTAATTTTTGTGATCGATTATTTAACATTATTTTCTTCGGCAACCGGTTCATCATTTAGTTTGAATTCCAGGAACTTCTCCAAAAAATGCATCCAATATCAGCTTTCTATCTGTTGACATTAAATCTTTCCAAATTGTCGTCTTAGTTACTTGAGGAATATTCCTTTTAATAAATTGAATTGCCTCGGACTTAAGATCCTCTATGTCGTATAGGTCCGCTGTCTTTAGCACTATGGGTGCAGTTTCTATAGATAAAGTGTCGCTCATAGACTTGGCACACATCATCTTCAGCCCGTCAAGCCCATACTTTTCAGCTGCTGCCATCAGATCCACAGTCATATCATTCAAATTAAGGACTTTTCCGGTATAAATAAATCGTAGCAGTTCAACGATAACAGCGTTAGAGAATTCGCTAATTTCCACAAAATTCTCCGTATTTTCTTTCATTGGATGCTGGAACATGGCCGCAAAAACTTTGCTGCGTGCTAACAAGATAAAATAAAGTTTCAATCAAATTTTTCTTTTGTGATAAGATTATTTCATACCTGATAATATGATTTTATGAGCTGGTATCTTGTGGTCGTCGCCTGTGACGATTGTCACATCGGACATTTCCTTTGAGTCCAATAAAGCGGCATAATCATGGGCTAATGTAATAAAGGGAATCATGACGGAGCTGCCTTTTGTTTCCGATTGGTTTTTAAGCACAGTGATCTGACATTTTATTATTAATCTGCCATTGATCAAAATTTTATCTAGTTGTTGGGTGAATAAGACACGGGTCATCAACTCTACTTTTGAGTAGTCACTAGATAATGTGAAAAAGGAGCGTTTGGCATCTTTTTCACGTCCGCACAACCAAATCTCCAGCTTACACTTATGTTTTAAGTTGTTCGAATAGGTATACAAGTAAATATCAAAAGTATTATTATTATGGCCATTACGTAGCGTCAACGTAAATTGCAGATCACTTTCGTTGTTTGGAAACTTGGGTGAAGATAATTCCATCCAAGCATTCAAATCATATAACACTCCAAAATTGTCGATATACCATGTGTGGACTATCTTTTCGATTTCGTGCGATGTGTGACTCCAAAAATTCCGTGAACTCATTTTCAATTGTGTGTTGTCCGTAAGTAAACTTTTTACTAAAAAGTTTTAGTGTGCTTTCCAAGATTTAGAAAATTAAGGTGTTGCCAACTCAGCTTTTTTCCGCCACATCTGGAGTTCTAGCTTTTTTCTAATTTCAAAGAAATACTACAATATTTCACATTATACTGCTAGATTACTGTTTTTTATAGTTGTAATATATTATATATACTATAAAGTCAACCTAAGAAGTATAAAAACGTTTTTATCTGGCTTTCTTCTAGATTTCCCAGCTTTTTCTAGCTATTTTTATTTGTTGATATATAGCTTTTTCCGGTCCCGGAGAGTTGGCAACACTGTGTGTCGATACAGTTAAGCGATATTCAAAGCGATAGATTTCGGTTCATCGATATTTAATGCGATATATTATTCTAAATATTCTTACCGCTTACGTCACTTTTCTTTAATCAGACAATTTCGTTTAAAATGTATATTGTTAAATACCTATAATTTTCAAATTGATTTTTTGTTTATATTTTGTAAAAACATGGTTTCATTGTTCAAATTTTCACTTTTATTCGCCATCCCTAATGCAAACAAGTCTTTCATTTTTGAAGCCCTGGAAATTTAGGGCTTCCATTTTGTGGTAAAGACTAATTATTAAGGTGGAACTAGCATAAAATAACCTACATTCTAAGAAACAATTATTAACATAACAAATGAATTAATTACAGAACACTATAGAAAAAAATGTTATTTGTATCGAAAGAAATTGTTTCTTAATATATTTCTGAACTAATTAAAGTGAACCGTTCAGGGAACAAGATTTGATTCGGTTCACGAACCCACGCTACTGTTTTGTCATTTTCCAACCCTAGTTTGGATGAGTGTGTGTGTGTGTGTCTATCAACTGAGAAAATAAAAATTATTTAGAACGGCAACGCGAGCAGCGAGTACGAAAAAAAATTAAGAAAGTTGAAAATCGCTGTTTATTTTGTACGTAACATTACCTAGTTAGGTATAGGGCATAACTAGTCCGGCGTGATGAATTTTGGAAATAGCGCTTACGGCATCGGACAGCGGCGACCCGTAAATAATGCGCCGTCTTTTGCGCCAATTCGCAGTGGCAGCGGCGGCGGCGGCGGCGGCATTGATGACAACTTTCGTGGCACTCAGCAGCAGTCAATGAACTATGGACGTGCGGACAGTTTTAGCAACAACAACAACAACAGCAGCAGCAGCAACTACGGTAGCAACAACAACAGTCAACGCTTTTCGGGCATCGATAGCAAATTTGGCAGCATGCAATCGAATAATTATGGTCGATCCTCGGACAACAACTTGGGCTACTCCAATCAACGTTTTGGCAACACTAATAATAATCGTGGTGTCGATAGTGTAAATAATGCACCCAGTAAAAGCAACTACAATGATAACTTTCGTGGACAGCAGCAGTCGAGTTTCATGGGACGCTCGACGACAGATCAGCGTTTCAATATCAGCGATAACAATCGTTCGATTAACAACCTCGATTATTCTGCTGGTCATCGCAGCATTGACAACTACCGTGGACCAGGATCAGGATCAGGAGCACCGCAACAACAGCAACAAGCGCAGCTATCAAATTTAAACCTGGCACGTTCAGTTAGCGATCTTGGCTATAATGACAACAATCAGCGTTTCTTTAATAATAATAATGATCGAAACGATACATTCCGACGTGCCGATAACTTTAACGATAACTTCCGTGGTCAGGAATCGAATAACTTGGGACGCACTGGCGCCAATTTCAAGTTTAACAATGAGCGAAGTGCAAGCGAATCATTAGGACGCTCAAATAATTCGCCCAACTTTGGCTATATCAATAATAATAATCGCGGTTTTGATGACAACAATTTCCGTGGCCAGCAGCAGCAGCAGCAGCAAACAAACAATTTCAACAATTTTGACAACAAGAATAAGCAACAATATTTTAATAACAAGAATAATAACCAGAATCATATGTCCCGCAATGATGCACAGAATTTCCGTGGGCAACAGAACGATGGACCCGCTGGCCAGGCATTGGCAGCGATTAACGATACCGTCAATGCATTGATGACGAACCCGTCCAACTGGCAGATGGGCAGTAACAGTAATTATAACTTTAACCAGGGTAATTTCAACAGAAACAACAACAATCGCAACTTTAACAATGCTGGTCCAAACCCGAACTCGGCTCAAGGTGGCAACTGGGGCAACAGGCCACAACAACAGGCACCGAATCCAAATCCAAACCAAGGCAAGGTGTTTAAACCACCAATTAACCGAGCACAAGCTCCCATACCGTCTCGTAAACCGGCAGCCGTCTTTGGTAAATTCCAGGGCAATAATAGAAACCAGAATCAATCAAAACCGAATCCAATCAACAACAATATCAACAATGTTGGTCCCAAATCCAAGCCAGAACCAAGCCAGGCCAACAGAAGGAATATCAATATTAACAATAACAACAAGCAACAGACGCAACCGAACCAAACAGTTGCCAAGAATGTTAACGGTGGCCAAAAGCCTCAGCCAAAAGCTGCAGTGCCTCCAAAAACCAAAGTTGCCGCCCAAAATACTCAGGCAAAGCCCAACGTCAATCCTAAGCCGGAGATAAAGAAGGAAGCACCCGATGCTAATCCAAAAGGTATGCCAAAAATTATAATCATAATTTCATTAATTACATTTTTTACAATTTGCAACTTTTTCATAAAATTTTCGTTCAAATTATGGAAACCTTTAGAATGGTGGAGTTTTTGATTAAAATTTTTAGAATTTCAATTATCTAGACTCTATTAAATCAATGAATTGCAATTGTAACATTGTTAAATCAGCATCTAACCAATTCTGGAAAGTTTTAAGGGATTTCAATTAATTCAAATCTTAAAAAATTTAACTGCAAAATGATTTTTTGATTATTTTCAATACTGTATGATTTAGCTTACATTTTTAGCCATATCTTAAGTTTTTCAAATTATTATAACGTCTTAATATTGAATTTATTTTGAAAATTTCTGCCATTTTAAAACTCGCAACTTTGACAAATCCAATTGAATAACGATTAGTTTAATGGATTTGTCAATCATTTTTTTAAAATTCATTATTTCTAAATCATTGTATATTTGTAGTGGGTCAGAAGCGTGCAGCACCTGCACCACCAGCAGCTGCTCCACCCACAAAAGCGGACATCAAGCGTCGCAAGCTGGCAATGAAACGAGGATTCTTGCTTGGAGGCTTCAAGCTGCCCTATGTGAATAGCAATAAGGTGGCATTACCACAGCCGGAGGATAAATCCTATGCGGTCATGTTCTTTGAGCAGGCACTTATTTACAGTACAAGCGGTGAGGAATTGGATGATGAAACTGCAGCCACAATTGAGGATTATGATGCCGATGGCGGCAAGAATGCTGGACGTACGCTGGTGAAACGAATTCGCAAACGTTTGCACTACGAGTTGACACAAATGGAGGAGTCGAAGAAATATAAATCGTGGCTGACCTGGTGGACGGATTACAAGTGGTGTGAGAAAGCCATACAGGAGCAGCTCGATACATTTGGCAGCGTCAATTTGAGGGATTGCTTTATACCGGATCTACCTCGTCTAACCACCGAACAGGTGGTTGATGTCATCGTTAAGCAGGCACAATTTGGTTTGGAAAAGAATTCGGACAACTATTTTAACAACATGAAATCGATTCTTACATTAATGAATGTAACATTTTTGGAGAACCTCCAAATGCCGAACACCGAAAAGGTTCAGGACATGATCCGTGCTGTTCCCAACGATTTTTGGTCATATAAAATGCGCAGCATGGTATATTTGTGGGCTCAGTACCTTAAAATTTCCAAGACCTCGTCGCCAACAACCGAAACGGGCGTTAAGGAGCTGCAAGCCATTGCCAGAGATTGGAAGAATCCTTTATTCCATTGGATTGCCAAACAGGCCTTTGATGAGTTAAAGGTGAGGTTTTGAAACCGCAGATTGTTTTGACTAAGAAATTGAATTAATTGAATATTTACAGGCAATTAGCGAAGTGGAGTGGCCGGAGCACAAGCAGAAGTACGAAGAGTTGCAATCATCCGAACCAGAACCCGAACCGGAACCCGAACCGGAACCCGAACCAGAACCCGAACCAGAACCTACATCTTAAATAAGTTATCTGCATGTATGCATTTTTATAGAATATAAACAACGTAACAAGATTATAGAATGATAATAAAATCGAATGCATACATAAATAATGTGCTGTATTTTCCCCGATGATATCAAGTTTCCTCTCAAAAGATATAATAATAATAATTATCATATTTCATTCATTATAATCGAATTGAATAGAAACCACAGACTTTGTTCAAAATGCAGCTTTGTAGCAATTTTATTGCTCTTACAATCATATTAATTGTTTTTCTGATTAGAAAAAAGTTTCAATTACAATTTAATAGAATTTCATTCCCGGTTTTCATTATGATGTAATCATTCCCACTTTAGGCACCAAGTTGCTTGTAGAGAATGGGCACATAGTCATCATACTCGGCCTGATAGAAATTACCGGCCACGGGATCGCCTAAATTGTATTTCTCAGCGAATTTGGCAATCTTGAAGCCACCGCGTCCATCGCCGCTATTGTTGGGCAAACGTTTCTCATCAAACTTGAGCTTGCACTGCTGCTCGAAGATCAGGAAGACGTAGCGATGGAGGCCAGTTTCCGGTGGTGGACCAGAACCAACGTAGGCGGATAGAACCTCGCCCTTGGTAACATCATTGCCGGGAATGTTGCCGACCAGCCAGTGATGCCATTCACGGAACTTGGGATCCTGGCGACTGGGAGCATCGGGATCGGTCATGCACAGTGTGTAAAGTTTGGAGCTATCGGCCTCCCATTTCACACACGGTTCATCCTTCACCTGAGTGGGGGTCAGTACATTACCCCCCTTCACCGATACGTCTCCGCCGTACTCTACTGAGGCTGTACCCTTGGGTGCCTTGCTAATCACATCGGGCACAACGCAGTGATCCTCCATGCTGCAGACAATCGATTTACTCGACAGACGACGAAGTGAAATATTTATAGGCAGTGCCCACAACAAGATGGCGTGATTTTTGCTAGCAATCGTTGTTGCCGTTCTAATGGCGGCCGGCTTATGCCAATTGACAGCTGTCATTGCGGCAGCCCTGATTATGTGATTCAATTGCGAGTTCACTGGACGGTTAAACACGTTCCGTGTTAATCCCAGGCGCACAATATTCATTTTTAAATCCAAATGTTATACAATTTCAAAAGTATCACACTGTTTCACTCTCAATTACACCTTTGTTCAAGTTTGCAGCTTATTATTTTAGTTTTGGTAGCCCTGCCATTCACACGAAGCCGCAATTGCAATTGAAATTAATTATTATCGTTATCGTTGCAAAAGCAGAGTTGTATTGAAAAATTTGAAATTTAAACCGCACAATTTTAAATTTAAATAGGAGATTTGAACACACCTTAAAAGGCCGACTTGAGCTTTAAACACACAACATCTAATCAGTTTAGAGAACTATTTGTGATTTTTTGTCGCTACTTTTATTATTTGGAACTTTGGAAGTTTTGCTATTACTTTTGGGATTCATTTACCAATAGCAAAAGCGCATCAAATTGGCAAGGACATACAAATAAATATATACAATTTTCAAAATTACTTAAAAAAGAATCATGATGCTTTTCACTTTTCCAATATACTTAAAATGCTAGGGCTTACCTTAAAGAATGTGTGGTTAACAAGATGAAGGAACAATGAATGTGGTTATGTGGTTTTGGATTACGTTTTAAGTATTGTTCGTTCGTTGATTGTTCGAACGGGATTCAAGTTTGGGCCATGGGAAATAACTAAACTTGATATCGCTGTTTATGTCATGCCTTACGGAAGACATCGCTTGATCCGTATGAGAATCGACGCTCCTTTAAATTACTGCTGACGAGAACCTCCTCATCGTACTCGGATATGCGCTGCATTTTGGGACGCATTAATCCACGGACATCACTCAACGTTATGTCGACGTCTTTAAAGGCATTGAGCATAAAGACAGCCGTGATTACAGTCAAAAATCCGCAAACATCACCAAGAATATTCTCGAACTTCATATGGTTCAATTCCTTCAACAATATGGCAGATGCGGTGATCACAAGAGTTGTAAACATCACATAATAAACGGGCGTAACAATGCTCGTGTTGAAAATGTCGAGGGCCTTGTTCAAATAATTCATTTGTATGGCAATAAAAGTGACGGTGACCACGATGAGGAACCATGGCATCCACGTGCCAAACACATTCGATCCATTGGCAATCGTACTCCTTATGGCCAAGCCCAATGCTTTGCAGGACATCACCGTTAAAGATCCAATGCCGGAGCACAGAAATATGTAGACACAGACATTGGTATGTCCATGACGCGGTGCCACAAAGCATGCAACAAAGGCACTCGATCCAAAGATGCAGATCACATAGAGTATAAACACCGGATCCAGCAGCATTTCGAATAGCACTTGCAGATCCTCAATCTCCTTTTCCTTCGGTGAGTGTATGACAATAATCGTCGATCCAATGATGCACAGAAAGCAACCAATTTTGCCCAAGAGATTGAGTTTCTCGTTCAGGAATTTTGATGCCATCACCGCTGATATGATCACACTCAAGGCGCCCAGCGGAGTTACGAGGGAAGCTGGCGCAAAAGCATAAGCGGCGAAATTTGCAGCCTCGCCCAATCCCACTGCAAATGCAAATGTATTATTATGAGTCATAGTCGTAGTCAAATTTATGGTAATCCCCTGTCTAAGTTACTCACTTGTTAAGAGACCCGCCCACCAGATCCATTCACGTAAATAACCAAATCCTCCGGCCGCCGCCCGCACCTCACCATGCCTGCTCAGTCGCAGCAGAGCCTTCTTCTTGATGATGAAGCTGGAGCCGATGAAGAAACATGATGATACAGCCAAGCCAACTCCTATGTAAAAGTCGGTGTTTGAATAGAGATCCGTCAACGAGGTTGCGTCACTTGTTGTGACAGACGCGGGGGAGAAGGCACTGCTAGCATCTTGCCCCGCCTGCAGTATTGTGGCTTCACTATTCATTATGTTGTTGACCGCAACTCTAGAATGGAGCATAACAGCATATACATACATACATAAGTATAAACATTCATACAGTGCCTCCCAGCTTACACATTACAAATTTGGAATGAGCTTTACTATTAATAGGAAGCAAATACAAACAAAATTTAAATGCAGATTTATTAATTAATAATTAAATTTAATTTTCTCTTACCATTTTCTTATTTAAGCAATTAAAATGAACATAGTCGAAAAATTGTTGGGTCAAATATGCGGAGAGTCACTGTTCACACACACACACACAATCACACATTCTAATCAGCTGCTGCTGAAAGTCGTTGTCTGTATGACTCACTCCACAAAGCCATAATACACTGTGTTTTAATGTTTTACGCACAAGTATGCGCTTTATATGTGCATTTACTATATATACTTAATACTCGTATTTGTAATACTTACTTACTTATCTCATTTGTAGCGTGCAAAAGTGCTCCCAACTTTGTTTGCTGAACCTTTTTTCTTCACTGTTTTGTTTTACAGTTGCGTTCAATGTTGCCAACTTTTTTAAGGAAAAATAGCTGTTTCTGGGAAAGCAGCCGAAAAATAGCTACATTTCAAAGCAAAATAGATAAACTTTCAGCCTTCATAAAAATTATCACCTTAATTTTATCTAATTTCAAATTCAAAATGTTCATCAAATTATTCATTGTTGCAAAATTATTATCAAATTAACTAAAAATTAGTAAACATTTGAATTGAAATCGTTCCGATTAAGTTCGATTGAACTATTCATCGCCAACTGACCAACTCAATAATTGAACTAAAGGAACGAGCCCGTGAGCTTGTTCAGCAAATTGAGCTAGAAATATCGCTGTTTGCGAAAATATCGCCCTCTACTTGTTCACGCGCCTATCGATTACTGAAAACACTGATACATTCGGATTTTTCTGATATCGATACAGTTGAAAAGATAATTCGGCATGAACGCGTCGTGTATTTTTCTAAGCGCCGGAATTAAAACCCTTTCCCAACGCGAAATATCAGTACAGAAGTTAACGCTGTATACATAATTGACTGTATTTTACTTTTTAAAGGGTAACTCAGTGATTCTATGTTGTATAAACAGTTTTATGTCAGCTCGCAAGTGTAGGAGGCACTCCAACAAGTGTGAAAAAATACAAGAACGATTTTTTGGTCCTCACAGCGCAACTGCAAATGTATTAGTGCTTGTAGCAGTAAGACGAGATCAATATAATTAAAAAAAATTAAGTAATCATATTCGTATAAACAATTTGAATGCGAAAATTGAATGTTATTGAAATATTTTGGCATATGTTTTTGCATAAAGTATGACTCAACCAGGGCAGCGAACCAACTAAGCACTATTTACATACAAACAAACATACATATATACATATACAAACGTGTGTGTGTGTGTGAGTTCTCTTACGCGCATTCAAACAATTTTTGTTGTTTTTTTATTTATTTACTATTGAGTTTGTCTTTGTTTTCTATTAACAAAAGTGTTGTTTGATCATTTATAACAGCTCAGATCACTTTCAACATTCTCTAAAATTGTGTAAGTATATGTTTTACAATTAGTTGCATAGAGAAACCATAAATGTGTTTATGATTACTATTATTAATTAGCATTCGGGCGTCGCCTATAAAATACGTGTATGTATTTTTACATACGAATAATTTGAATAGTTCATTGTAATTTAAATTTTCATTTTGGTTGATATTTTACCATACCATAACTTTTGTATCTCGATTGATGTACACACAAAAATAGATACGAGTAGCTCTTTTCACGCCTACAAACAAATGGCCGGCGAACGTTTTTAAATCTGTTCACAACTTGTCTAACAAGTTTGGTAAGTTTAGGTCATGTTGCGATCTAGTGTCTAGTGCCATTTCCTTTTTCTATGTATATTCGCTGTAACGACATGTACATATATTTATGTATATGCTTGTATGTATGTAAATTACAGTGCAAATAGCGTCAAGATTCTGTTACTATGTTTATACGTCAGATTAAAACTCTTTGAATAAAAGCGATTTCTTTAATGCGCTTTAACGTGAAATGTGATTTAGCGAACGCACTAAATGAATGCATTAACACTTAACGCTTTTAAATGTATTCGAAAACCAGCCAAATATTGAATAAAAACATAATAATAACACAATTAAGCGGCAACTTGAAATAAATAGTTGTTGTAAGACAAAACAATTTTGGTTAAATCAGGTTTAGCTGCCTTATAAACGAGGTACAAAGGTATCGGCTTTAGTGTTCGGTTTTGTTTCCAGTAGACTAGCTTTTTATGTCTTTAAACCCTATATCTACTAAAAATGCATACGAAAGAAGTATTTCTGCAAATCTATGTAATAGGAATTTCGATTCTATAAAATATGTGTATAGAGAGTCAGGTGATTATACCAAATATATGTACCCAAATAATGTTCTTTTCCATTACATTTCAGATTCGAAAATAAGCAAGTCCAAGTCTTTAAATTACAAATACAATCATGTTGAAATTTATTCGCGGAAAAGGACAACAACCATCAGCTGAACGACAACGTCTACAGAAGGAGCTATTTGCTTATCGAAAGGTTCGTACTTATTAAAATAAGTATAAGTCATCATTTCTAAATTAAAATACTGTCACTCAATACTTAACCCTTTGTGTCATTTCTAATCACATACACTATATGTATTTGATTCTCCTTACATGAACATTTTTGTAACTTTAGAGCACACACATTTTTTTAAGGCATCTGTTTAATTAGGATATGATATATTTACCATTTTAAATTTAACAGATTTCTCCGATTTTTTTTTTACATATTTGCATAAATAATCAGCGCACCGCCAGTTAAGGATAAATTATTAGAATTAATGAAAAACAAGTAAACGAAAAAACCAATATTAATATAGCTTGTAAAACTTAGTAAATTTAATAATAATACTATTAATGTTTCACTTATAAAAATGAAAAAACTTTGTAATTCATAGTAGGGCAATAAATCTATTCAATGTTTGTGTCTTTGACTAGTGCATTATTTTATAGCACTAGGAAATAATTTTTTAACCGATTTTCTAGGACCGTCCATTGAAAGTTGAACAGCTCATTTATATATATATTTTTTTATTATCAAGTTAATTTTTGCGTACATCAGATTGAATATGTTAAAACATATATTTATATGTATTATATATGAATTGAAGCAAAAGAAAATGTTGGGGAATGCACGTGTTGTTCAATGCCGACCCCATTCTCCATTCCCCGTTCCCCTTTCCCCATTGCCCAGTTGTAGTTAGCGACGTCGTTTAATTCAATGACATCACCCACAGTGCGTCACCTTCAGACATTGATGGTTTTTTGTAACTGTATTTAAGCGGCATAACGGTATACATATGTATGTATATAAGAATTATCAAAGACATTGGCAGAGTGTATTAAATTTAGCTATCATTTATTACAAATTTATTACGAAGGCTGTCCGATTTTTATTATCAGTAACGATGATGAACTGAATCAATATCGATATAGGCATGTACTAAATGTACTGACTGTTTCTAGTAAAAATTAAGTCCTAAATAAAATAAAGTTTGAAAGTTTGTTATTTTTTTTTAATTCAACACAGTATCCAGAAGCAGTTATTAATCATGTAGTTAAACAATTGAGATATTTTATTTGTAATATTGCATATTATGATTACATATGGAAATAATGATTACATTTTTTAATCAACACCTCAAAAGAATATTAATTTTATTTACTGGAGTTTTTTCAGCACTACGCTATTATTTGATATCTACTTTTATTTATTTGTGAAATTGTATTTGGGATTTTTACTGACAATTAACTTTTAGTCGGAATTTGTATCTTCACGATGTATAACAAACGTAGAGAGGAAAATAGAAGCATCTACTTACAAATATATTTGTAATAATGTATGATAAGTTATATATAAGTTATAAAATAGGAAGCGTACACTACTTTCAGCTGTATAATTATTGAGATATGTAAATAAAGCTCTATCAAAATCAGCCTTGACCATACGAACTTCCATATATTCTTATATACATACAATTATTCCTATATACTATACATTCATTTCTATATACTATAGACCGATCATATCTTAGTTTTATCACCGGAACGAATACAAAACATTTATTGTCATCAACCTAAAATAATATTATGTACATTGCGCAGTCTGGCAAAAAGCCAGAGACGAGACGCAAGTGACAGACACTACAGGTACAAAACAGTATAGTATAGTCGATAAGATTAACCAAGTTTGTTTTATGTACGAACTGAACAAATGGGTTGGGTTGCGAATGAATGTATCGAGAGTAGTTCGTGGTTACTGATAACACCAGAATTTTCAAACTGATAAGATTTCATAAAAGAGTCACCGGGATTGTGTAAACTGCTGCACCTGTAATGGGGTCGATATCATGTTGACTGCCTTTTGTTATTTTTGTTTTGTACACTGTAATCATTGAAATGACTAATACAGGGTGATAATAATTTTCTATTCTCATATACATATGTATGTGCTACAGACAAATGAAAGCATCTCGGCCTAAAACCATCTCAATATTTTTGTAGTAAAATATAAATCAGGCACTGTAAATAATCGTTATTGATCTAAAATTAAACCAAAAAAATCAACTATAACAAGTTCAATTTTTGTTTTTAATTATAGCGAAATTTTGTGTATTTACAATAACCCAATAAATAATTATTTAAAAGATTTTATTTAACTCTTAAAAAATAATTGTCGTTGGGAACTTTTATATGTATATATTTATCAGAAATAAAAGTCTTTAAATACTTTTATTTTATTGTTCAACAATAATAGACTTTTGTGTCTTTAAATTTATTAATCAGAAATAATTTACTTTATTCCTTAAAAATAATTGTCTTTAAAGACATTTATTCAAAAGCAAATCATCAAAAACTCTTATAAAAGACTGAAAATAGAAAAATCATCCTCAACAATAACAGTCTTGTGAGACTATTTATTAATCAGATATAAATTATTTTATTCAAAAACTCTTATAAAAAACTGTTATAAAAGACAGAAAAAAGAAAAAGCAAAAATAATAATTATTTATATTTTTTTTGTAGTCGAAAATAATTATTAAATTTGATTTATGAAATAAAATTCTTTTAATAACAATTAAAAATGATTTTTTTGCTTATTTCTCATAACAGTTATGGTTTAAATCAGAAATAAAAGTCTTTAAATACTTTTATTTTAGTCTCAAGTCTTTTGAGACTTTTAAATTTATTAATCAAAAATAAATTATTTTATTCCTCAAAAATAATAGTCTTTAAAGACTTTTATTCAAAAAAGACGGATAAAAGAAAATGAAGAATAATAATTTTTTTTTTTAAATTGCAAATAATTATTAAAAATGATTTATAATATAAAAGTCTTTAAATAACAATTAAAAAGGATTTCTTTGCTTGTTTATCATAATAAATCAAATTGAGCGTTAGTTAAAGTTTTGGAATATGTTTTTAATTTATATAATATGTATGTATTATATTATATATATTTTATAAATACTTGTTTCTTTGCAGACCGCTCAACATGGTTTCCCGCACAAGCCCTCAGCTCTGGCATATGATCCAGTTGCCAAGCTCATGGCAATTGGAACTCAAACCGGAGCCATCAAAGTTTTCGGACAACCAGGCGTTGAGCTTTATGCCCAACATACCTTGGTCAATAATTTGGCGTCGGAATTAAATGTGCAATTACTTGAATGGGTTTATGGCACTGGTCGCATCCTGTCATTGACCGCTGCCAATCAGCTAATATTATGGGAGCCTGTGGGCACAACGCTTGTGCCAATTAAAACACTTCCATTTGATGGCAAATTAAAAAAAGTATCTTCCTTATGCTGTTCGCTTAATAAAGATCTTGTGTGGATTGGAACCGAAGGTGGCAATATCTATCAGTTTGATTTGAAATCATTCTCGATACGCGAGCCTGTCATTTATCATGATGTGGTACTGGAGCAAGTGCCACCGACCTACAAGCTTAATCCAGGCGCTATTGAGTCTATACGCCAGCTGCCAAATGCATTAAATAAGCTACTTATCGCCTACAATCGGGGTCTCTGCGTTTTATGGGATTTGGATAATTCGGCTGTTGAACGTGCCTTCATCGCACCCGGACATGGTCAAAGTGTGGGCCTGTATGTGAATGCTAAGGGATCGGAATTTAACTGGTATCACGCTGACGGCTCTTATGCTACCTGGAGCATAGCCAACGGAGAGCCACCGCAAAATGTTAACTACGTTCCCTATGGGCCGGATCCGTGCAAAAGTATCAATCGACTGTATAAAGGAAAACGGGGGTAATTTTTACAATTTACAATTTAATAAAAAGTTGTAATAATTCTTAATTATATTTCATAATTGCAGAGTAAATGATGTAATCATATTTTCTGGCGGTATGCCGCGATCGGCGTATGGAGATCACAACTGCGTTTCCGTCCACGCTAGTGATGGTGAAAAAGTCTGTCTTGATTTTACATCCAAAGTGATTGATTTCTTTGTGACATACAAGGAAGATGATGACGATGCTGTCCAGGTGCTTATTGTATTGCTTGAGGAAGAGCTTTGTGCTTACGATCTCACCGATTCGAAAGTTTCGGCCGTTAAAGCGCCATATCTGCACTCGGTGCACGCCTCGGCAGTGACATGCAATTACCTGGCCTCACAGGTTACCCAAGAGGTATACGATCGAATCTTGCGTGCTGGTGATGAACAGGATTTGGACTACAGCAGTATTAATTGGCCCATCACCGGTGGTGTGCTTCCTGATGAACAACTCATACAAAATGATGCAAATGATATAGAAATTTTATTGACTGGACACGAAGATGGATCCGTCAAGTTTTG
Source organism: Drosophila kuntzei (assembly GCA_035042165.1). NCBI lineage: Eukaryota > Metazoa > Arthropoda > Insecta > Diptera > Drosophilidae > Drosophila > Drosophila kuntzei. The sequence continues at coordinate 1,138,272 of JAWNLU010001430.1, forward strand.
GGATTGTTCTGGGGTGCTCCTAAAACCCATTTACAACTTCAAGACGGCCAATATATTTGGACATGAAAATGAGGACGATGTTCCGGCATTGGATACCAGCATTGAACAACTGGATGATGGAGAGCCACCATTCCGTAAAGCTGGTCTATTCGATCCCTATTCGGACGATCCTCGTCTAGCAGTTAAAAAACTTGCATTATGCACAAAAACCGGACAACTTATTGTCGGTGGTACCGCCGGTCAGATTGTTATTGCCGATTTTCTTAGCGACACACGAGACAGTGGCATGATAAAGGTTACTTCAATGAACTTGGTCAGCGACCGCGATGGATTTGTGTGGAAAGGTCATGATCAGTTGAATGTGCGTGCCAATTTATTGGAGGAACATGCCGCACCAATCAATGAAAATGGTGTTAATATTACTGGCGTATTACAAGTGCTGCCTCCAGCAAGCATCACGTGTTTGGCACTGGAAGCTAACTGGGGTCTTGTCTCCGCTGGAACGGCACATGGATTAGTCTTGTTTGATTTTAAGAATTTCGTTCCGGTCTTTCATCGATGCACGCTTAATCCAAACGATATGACTGGTGCCGGGGAGCAGCTGTCACGTCGCAAATCGTTTAAGAAATCGCTACGGGAATCATTCCGCAAGCTGCGCCGGGGAAGATCGACTCGAAACAATCCAAGCAATGTTGTCCCAACTACGGTATGTTGTGATATATTCTTCAATACAATCGAATATCAAAATAATATTGCTCCTTTCCAGTTGGAAGCTCGACCTGTTGAGAGGCAAATCGAAGCGCGCTGCACTGACGATGGCATGGGTTCCATGGTGCGTTGCTTGCTCTTTGCCAAGACCTACATAACCAATGGTGCGTATAAATCAAACTACTCTTCTTTTTTTTTATTCCCTATACGAATGTCGAAAAATCTTAGAGAATATGAAAAATCAGAAACAGGGATTAAAACCTTAACCGAAACCGTAATCTTTAACCGGTGAAAACCAATTCAAATTTGTGACCGTAACTGAAACCGTAACCGAAAATCATTTTTTTCGCTGTTTCGAAACCCATAAACCGAAATAACCGAAATAATAAAAATTAGGCAAACCAAATAGAATTCATATTATTAGGAAATACAAATTAGGATTAAAAAAATTGGAAAGACAAAAATTAGTAAAAGCTAAGAAAGATTTTTAATAAAATATTTTTATTTGTTTTTATTACAAAGAATACGAAAATTTTGAATTACTAAAGAATTTATCGAATTAATATTAATGTAAAAATAATAGTACATAATTAGGCAAACAAAACTAGAATTCATGTTATTAGGAAACAAAAATTGCAAGGTCAAAAAATCAGGAAAAGCTAAAATCGCGCGATTTTTAATAAAATATTTTTATTTAATTTTTTTTTAATTATTAAGCTTTAGAAATAATTTTGAATAGGAACTAGCAAAGAGACTTAACATTTTTTATAATTCCCTAAAATATATTCAAATATTTTTCTTAGTTGAATTTCCCAATTTATGATTCTTGTATTTTGTCTTCCGTATTTTGGTTTCTTATATATTTTGTTCTTTTTTTAATTTTTATCTTATTTTTAATAATTCCTCTAAAATATATTCAAATATTTTTCTTAGTTGAATTTCCCAATTTATAATTTCTTTAGTTTTTCTTTCTTATTATGGTTTCTTAAAATATTGTTCTTTATTTAATTTTTCTCTTATTTTTTATAATTCCTTAAAAAATATTCTAGTATTTTTCTTAGTTGAATTTCCCAATTTAAGATTTCTTTAGTTTTTCTTCCTTATTATGGTTTCTTAAAATTTTGTTCCTTGTTTTATTTTTTCTTATTTTTTGTAATCCCTTAAAAAATATTCAAATATTTTTCTTAGTTGAATTTCCCAATTTATGATCCATTTTTCTTCCTATTTGGTTTCTAATTTTGTTCTTTTTATTTTCTATTTTGTTCCTTAAAAATATTCAAATATTTTTCTTAGTTGAATTTCCCAATTTATGATCCTCTTTTTTGTCTTCCGTATTTCGGTTTCTTAACATTTTGTTCTTTATTTAATTTTTCTCGTATTTTTTATAATTCCTTAAAAAATATTCGAAATTTGTTTGTGGTATTGGATTGGATTTTATTGGATTTCAATCAAGTTTAAACTATATATCTATCTATTTTAGTAAACATTACTTCACCCACTTTGTGGTCGGCCACAAATGCGAGCACTGTGTCGGTATTTCTTTTACATTTGCCACCTGCACAGACAGCAGCCACTAGTTTACCACCGGCAAGTGGGAACGCAACGCCGCAGACTCCACGTCGCATCTCTGCACAATTGGCCAAAGAAATTCAGCTAAAGCATCGCGCTCCAGTCGTTGGAATTTCCATATTTGATCAAACTGGCTGTCCAGTTGATCAGTTGAACTACGGTGAGAATGGGACACCGCCACATCGTGTGCTAATTGCCTCTGAGGAGCAGTTCAAGGTTTTCTCTCTGCCGCAATTGAAACCCATCAACAAGTACAAACTAACTGCCAATGAAGGTGCCCGTATCCGTCGTGTGCACTTTGGATCATTCAGTTGTCGTGTGCCGCACGAGCTTTTGCAAAGTTTTAATAACAGCAACAGTCCCACAAAATCGACGCGATCATCGAATGAAGCTGGCGACGGAGGAGCAGCTAATTCAAGTATTGGCGGTGATCTGTACCATGAGATGGCACTGATTTGCTTGACTAACATGGGCGATATTATGGTGCTATCAGTGCCGGAGCTAAAGCGACAATTGAATGCAGCTGCAGTTAGGCGAGAAGATATCAAGTCTGTATTTTGAATATACATATATGTATGTTAAAGAAATGTCTGTAACTAAATATCTATAATATTATCTCCTCACAGCGGCATTTCATCACTATGTTTTACAAATAGCGGCGAGGCCTTGTATATGATGTCGTCTTCAGAATTACAACGCATAGCTTTAGCTACCTCCAAAGTTGTACAGCCAACGGGTATCGTTGAAATCGAACCACTCATAAACGAGGACGTCGAATCTACAGCGCCAAGCAACGAAGATGATGATGGCAGCGATAAGGAAATGGATACAAATGATAATGGGGTTGAAAACAATGAGAGCAGTGACGGAATGTTGGAACCACCAGTTGCCAAGCAACGCATTGAGAATAATAGTGTTTTTCTTTCGAATGGAATTAGTAGTGGCAATTCACCCAATCGTGCCAACGAGACAATTACCAGTTCGATAGGTGACATCACTGTCGACTCTGTGCGCGATCACTTGAATGCAACAACAACAACACTATGCTCCACAACAACAGAGGAAACTGTCGGTAAGCAAAGAGTATCTTATTTTTATATACATATGTATGTGTCTATCTATCACTTACAAGCTTTATTTCACTAACATGGGCATTTCCAAAGAAAGCTCTGGGAAGGGAAATGGTTCAATAATAAGATATTAATGCTATTTATTTAAATAATCTACACATGTTTTAATTGTCCATAATAAACAAATTTCGAAAAATTACCTTTTTATACCCGTTACTTAAAAATTAAGTAAAAGGGTATATTGTATTCGTGCAAATGTGCGTAACAGGCAGAAAGAGGCGTGGCAGACCCTTTAAAGTATATATATTCTTGATCAGCATCAACAGCCGAGTCGATATAGCCATTTCCGTCTGTCCGTCCGTCCGTCCGTCTGTGTGAGCGCCTAGATCTCAGAGACTATAAGGGATAGATCAACCAAATTTGGTACACAGACTTCTATAAGCCCCACGCAGATCAAGTTTGTTCTAAATTTTCGATCGGAGCACTATATCATATAGCTGCCATAGGAACGATCATACGAAAATCAAGTTTTAGTATGAAAAACTTTTTTGTTTTCCGAGATATCTCAACCAATCTGACAGAATATACATTCAAGTTGGTCTTATACATCCTAACCAAAATTGGTTCAAATCGGTCCACTATATCATATAGCTGCCATAGAACCGATTTGTCGAATATCAAGTCTTAGTATGAAAAACTTTTTTGTTTTCCGAGATATCTTAACCAATCTGATAGAATATACATTCAAGTTGGCCTTAAACACACATCCTAACCAAAATTGGTTCAAATCGGTCCACTATATCATATAGCTGCCATAGGAACGATCGGTCGATAATTAGTTTTTAACTCTAATTGTTTGCTGTAATCATTATAATCTTAGAGTTTTTATATCTTTAAAGTTTTTATATATTTAGAGTTTTTATATCATCAGAGTTTATTATATCTTTAGAGTTTACAATTCGCAAATACTTTATACATATATATTCAAAGAAGTAACGGGTATCCTACAGTCGGGAGCTCGACTGTAGCCTTTCCGACTAGTTTTAATATTACAAATCTCTTGTCTAATTGTCCGCAATGGAAATGCCCATATATATACTTCATTTAATACAATTCATTTTCTGTGTTTGTCGTACGTTACCTTTCCATACACTTTCGTACTTTTGCCCAATTTTACTTTCTCTTTTACCTTTTTGCTTTTAGGATTACGGCAATAAAATGCACTATAATAGCAAAACTATACTTAAATTAATAACTTATAAAGCTGCCGCACAATTGACCTGATTTTTGCATGCCCTAATGTAATATGATTGAAAATATATTTTTAATTTAATATACTAATAGATAAATATACATATATTTAATAATTTATTAATGTTCGTTGGCAGGTCGTCTATCGGTGCTTAGCACGCAAACAAATCAAAGCACAACCAGCGTCAATATGAAGGACATACCCAACATTAATATACCCAATCTTCATGATTTAGCATCGAAAAGGTATGTTTATATATTGTATATATGATTGATATACTATAATAATTATATCTTTCTTTTTAGTAATACAACAGAAACCAGCACCAGCTCTGTCGTCATCAAATCCGTAATAACGAGCATATCACACGAAAAGACCAACGGCGAAAGCGAAACCTTAAAGACTAACATTACAACGCATGAGGAAAGTCAGTTTTAGACAGATGTGTACAGAATGATGATGTATATGAATGCAAAACACACATTTATTAATATATAAGTTCAATTTAATATTTTACTTTTGCACATTTACATTAAACTTGAACTTTACATTTCATATAACATATACACAAATTTTGTTCATATAATGTAAGACACAGAGAGATCAATTCTAAAGTTTGACTCTCAAAGATTTGACGTATTTTAAGATATTTCCATTTTAACAATTTTCTACCAATCTTTGTAATTTAATTTAATTTGCGATTTTCATATCAGATGCAGATAAACATAAATCTGTATTCGCCCATGTCGGAAAATTTTTTAACAATTTTTTATGTTTTTATTTGACAATATAATCAGTAGCTGAAACGCTGTAGTATATAAGCTAAACACATTTCCATATACATACAAACATATATCGACAAAAAGTACAACATTAAATCTTTGCCTTATATAGGTAAACGCTTTGTTACTGACTTTTATACAAGTATTAAAACAAATAAATGTGTAAATATAATCGATGTGGAACAGTCAACGCTAGTGACGAAGCATCACGAAGGGTAGAATGCACAGGAAGAATGGAAATGGAAAGAGAAAGAATGGAAAAGAAAGTATCATGAGATTTGGGGTGTAAGAGGGTGAGGGCAGAATTAAAATGATTACAGCGGATTACTTTTTAATTTGACATTTTTTTAGTAACCTGTCCAAAATGAGAAGAGCAGACAGTCCTCTTGTTTGCTTGTTTCATTCTGAGATAGCTCTCTTGATTTTTTTGTGAATTTATTCTCTATTACAAATCTAAGTCAGGCAGGAGCGGTTGCCAGCATTCAAGGATTGACAGAATTTCGATTTGTTAAGATACGCGCCTCGGCCAATTAACGATCAGGAATTCACCAGAGTAAGCCAAACGATGCGGCAACCTTGGCCCAGAAAACGAGTGGCAGCCCTGGTTCACAGAAAAAGGTCGAATCCATTTTGAAGAGATTTTTTTAAATTTTATTGCAAAATATAGCATTTGTTAAATATTTTTAATTTTTTTAAATTGCGCGCCTATTATTGGATCCGAACGGTGAACAGATTGTGGCGGTCGGTCGATAGACTGGAATATATCGATTTTATATCAATGCAGTTGCCATTTGAATATTACGCGCTTCAAACCTTTTTCAAAATGATTCCCCTAATTTTAACTAATTTCGAATTAAAAATTTTCATCAAATTTCAATTTTCTTTCAAAATTAGAGCAAAAATTAGCAAAAATTTGACGCTTGATAATATTTAATTTATTTTAATAGTCAGCCGAGAAGTAGGCAGTAAATCTAGATCTTAGCCACCTATGAGTCGCGAACAAAAGTTGATAAAGCGGAAATTGAGTGGGAGAAATAAAAATTTTGTTACCCAATTGAAAATGGCGTAAAAATAGCGGAAATGCGAGCACAGCCACTGAAACTCGCTTTCAATTCTGCTCGTCATTTGGGAAGGCTGCTTTTTATGGAGAGAATTATTAGTATAAATAATAAAATGATTAATAACATTGTCGCAAAGTTGATTTAATTAGCAATTTAATTAGTGGCAGCAGCGAATATCAAATCAAGTGTCAAAAGCCGCAGCGAATTAAATCAGCGGCCAATTATCGAATTCGGATCAAAGTCGCCGAATGTAAACAACAACAACAAAGCAGCCGGCTACGCATCCTCCTCTCTGGAGAGGATAATAAGCGCTCTCAGCAATATCAAATTCGCCGCCCACACATATTTGGCCCCAAAGCAGAGAGAGCATAAATTCGCTGCAATTTTGACGGATTAGTTTCTATTCGCACCTGCGCTGCGTACGTCGCGTCGGGAAGCTGCGGAATTTTCAACGCGAAATTTACATGTATCAAGTTCTTTAATTTAATTATGTGTAACTCGGATCGCTAATAGTCAGTGAGTGTTCAATTGGAAATTGTTTTCCAGTTCGTCTGTCGGTTGGCTGCCTCATAAAAACGCGTGTGAAAATTTTCAATCGCCGTCCGCCATGTTTTTTTTTTAAGTGTGTGTAACAAAAAATTAAAGTGAAAAGTGAGGTGACATACAGTATGTCAAGTAAAGATCTATTATTTTATTATGTGTAACATAGATCGCCAATAGCCAGTGATAGTGTTCAATTGGAAATTGTTTTCCAGTTCGTCTGTCGTTTGGCTGCGTCATAAAACGCGTGTGAAAGTTTTCAATCGTTGATCAAATTGTTGTTGCGTTCGCTTTGTTCCTTTTCTGATGCCTCGTCCGCCATGTTTTTTTTTTAAGTGTGTCTAACAATTAATAAAAGTCAAAAGTGAGGTGACATACAGTATGTCAAGTAATTGTTTTGACTAAATCAAAAATGATCACATTTTCGCTTTGCAGATAATATAAAAAGTTAATTGAATTTTATTTTCTTTCCTATTTTATTAGAACAAGTTAAATAGATTAAAAATACTTTTCATTGAATTTAGCTATTTTGAAAAATAAAAAACAAACATGCGAATTTTGATTTCGTCAAACACTTTCTTGACTAACTGTAGATCAAAGTGAAGTGTTTTTGCTTTTCTTTATATTTTTTTTCTTGTGGCCATTGTGTTTTGTTTTTGCTCCTGTATTTGCAGCAGCGCTTTTGGATATGTGCAAATGTAAGTGACACTTTATTCTTATTTGGTTTTACTCTTCTCTTAATTAAGAGCAAGTGCAACAGAGCTTAAATAAAAGTAAAGAGATTAACAATGTTCAATGTTAACGCAAGAGTTTAATTGAGTGTATTGTAACGCTTAAAGTTTTAAGGTCACTGAGAACAGTTCTGAAACCTAACGTTAACAGTTCGAATAATTGGGGCAGAATTTAGCAGCAATCTCCATCAATTCCCCTGAGTCAACATCCTCGCCCCTATTGTTGATTGTGGTGAGACTTGGACCCCACCATTACAAAATAAAATCCCAATGTTCGGCATATTCAAAATCTTCGTCGCTATCAAAGTAAATTTCACTTTGCACTTTCTTAAGACTGTGTTCTACAAATGCACCCCATAGTTTTGGATGGGCTCTGGCAAAGTTTTTCTTATCCTCTAATGCTTCAATTTGCTCACAAATAAATTTTAGAACTTCACAAGTTAAATCCAAAATGTTTTTGTTCATTTTGACTTATTTATTTCGGCAACAAGTTTCTTCCGGTCAAATTCGAGATTCATTCAACATCTGATCAGTGTTGTCAACTCAGCTTTTTTCCGCCACATCTGGAGTTCTAGCTTTTTTCTAATTTCAAAGAAATACTACAATATTTCACATTATACTACTAGATTACTGTTTTTTATAGTTGTAATATATTATATATACTATAAAGTCAACCTAAAAACTTATTATCGGCTTTCTTCTAAGTTTCCCAGCTTTTTCTAGCTATTTTAAAATGTTGATATAGCTTTTTCCGGTCCCGGAGAGTTGGCAACACTGTGCTTGCTCGACGAATTTTTGAAAAAACCGCTAGCTTAGCACAAGTATATCGATATTATTGTCAGAAAAAATATCGATGAAAAATATATTATCGCCAACAAATATCTATCGTTACTTCAATATCAACATATCAGCTATATCAGCTAAGCAACTAACTAGTTTTTTTTAAATTTAATTTTAAAGTTTCCATACCAAATTAACATTTTAGTTGTTGTTTTGTGCAACTAATTTTTGGCCCTAAATTCATGATAAATCGCCCTATATTTCGGGATTTGTTTTTAATTTGTTTACGTTTGGTAACCATGTTTAATGGTTTACCATTAATTTTATTATATATTTAATTTTTACAATAACAATAACAATGCTCATCAATTGTTATCATTTTTGCCCAGAGAACAGCGTACAGTATTTTAAGTGCAGGACAGCATACTATGCCTTTTCCGCTTACGTCTTTGTTACGTTGTTAGAGGTTTACGTTGCGTATGTTACGTTTGTAAACAGAAAACCGGAGCTGCAAAACAAATTAAATTGCGTACAGTTTATAATTAATAAAGTTTATTTATTGTGAAAGCAAATAGAATATAAATATGCTGTCGTTCAGTGCGAATATCAGAGTAACTGACGAGTCGCAATTTCCCCGCCGCACCCACAACAGAAATGCAACAAGAGTCCAAGAGTCCAATTACCTCGGGATCCCATGTTGTGGTGCCCCCACACATTGATAAGAGAGGTCTCTGATTGGGAGCTTTTCAGAACGTCTCCGATCTTCTGCGGACAAATGTTAAAAGTTTCCCTGAACGTGGTGGATTGTAAAATGGGGATATATTTATCTTAAAGACTGAATATTGTTCTTGTTAACTAATAAAATAAATTTGTTTAAATAGCAAGTTAAAAACGAAATACAATTTTGAATTAACGTTCCTCAACAGTTGCGCAACTGTTGAAACTAATTTATCGCTTTCGATCGTCTATCGATTTATGCAACAGTTATCGGTCGGCCTCCACAGTGAATTGGTTGATTTTCAGCAGCTTCTGTGTGAAATAAGAATAAATTAATAGTTTATTTAACTCAATAAAATGTTTAAATGAAGTGTCAAAAAAGTGAGTTATCAAGAATATTTAATACAAGTCACTAAACCGACTTGATAGCAAATGATCTGAAGGTTATTAACATATTTTTTGTTGTTGTTTTCAATTTGCGCATTTTTGTGCTATGGGTGGTTTTTTATATGGTGCCAAACAGTGCCTGTTATAATGTGAGTCTAAACAAGAATATAGAATACAACAAATTTTCTTGTTATTAAACAATTGTAAATTATAAATAAACCAATACACATGCACCGCCGGCAAAAACAGAGAGCAAGATGAATTGAGCAAGACTGAACAAGTCTAAAGAGCGCCAAGAGAGCACACTGCGGCCAAGATTAGAGTTGTCAGCTGTTTAAAAGCGGCTTATTGGTACCAAATATAAAAGTTTGTTTTCTATTGTGTTTTGATTGTATTCTATAACTTGTTGTTATAATTTTAAATAATTATTCTTTATTTCATAATTGCTAATAATAATAACAATAGAATTTTTGTATGAATTGTGTACCAAATCGCTCTCAGGGCGCACACTCGCCCGCCCAATGAGAGCGCGGAACTCTGGCAATAGAACGGCAGGCAGTCCCTTTTAGGACTGTCGCGTGTAGGAGAGAAACAATAACAAAATAGCTGGGCGACATGTTCAACAACATGCGCAAAGTGTAGCAACATGTGGCTGGCACATACGATATCAGTGTATGTGTGGTACGTGCCTGTATGTTGCCAAACATGTTATGTTGCTGAATATGAGGGTTGCTTCAAAGCAAGAAGATATTTGAGTTTCGGCAACATGTGTCTCAACATGCAGCATTGAACGTGTGCTCCGTTGTACTTCAGAAACGAAACTCCGGCTGAGTTGTTGTTACGTCGTCGAGAGAGTCGCGTGTTTCATGTGTCGCGTGTCGCGTTCTGAGGTCTCTGATGTTGCCACGGGCTTTGTCTGGTGACTGACAACAGATAAACAACAAAAAAATTCGCCGCTAAGTGTGAAAAGTGCGTGTGTTCTTCATTTGTCCCGTTAATCAATTGCTTTAGTTTAATTCTCTTGTTATCTCTTTACATTGTGTGTGTGTGTGTGCATGTGCGCCTGCCTGTGTTTGTGTGTGTGCTGCTAAACAATAATAATAAAGCAATCAATTGGCAAACGAGTTTCATAAATTGTGTTTTATTTAAATTGTGCACAAATAAAAAATGCATTCAATTACATTCAAGCAGAGTTTAAGCAGAAAGCACAAAATAATAAATACATTAAAGCGGCACAAACAAAAATAATACAAACATTTTTTGGGCAATTTTTCCAGATATTTTTCATTGATTTTTCTACTGGCGCGCCACACACACCTCCTGAGAGAGCAAGCGAGAGGGCGATATCAAACGATAGAAACGAGGGGGAGGTGAAGAAAGAGCGAAAGAGAGCGTTGCCATGCCGCCTTGTGTTTTGTGAACATTTCGGCATTGGAACACTCTGTGTGCGTGTGTGTGTGTGGATTATCCTTTTTTATACATTTTGTTTATTTTCAAGTGCCTGTTTCCATTTTGTTGCGCACATTTTGTGCTGTCCATTCGTTTCGCTGCATTTCATTCTCACAGTGTTTCAACACACAATAATCATATGTGCGTGTGTGTGAGTGTCGGCAGCTGCCCTATGTAAATTTCTCTCTCTTGATGCTTGCTCTCATTGCTGGCGTTTTACCCCCCTCAGTGACAGAGTGCCCATGTTTTGAACTCTGCTTTGCTCGCACATTCGCATCGTAGCTGGCGCCGCTGTTGAAACTCTGGCGCCGTGCTCTCTTGCTCTCTTTTGATTCTCTCTCTTAGTCTCTCTCTCTCTCCCTCTGTCTTTCTATATATTTTCACATCTTTTGATGTCGCTGCGCTGGCCTGCAGTCGTTGTCCTTTGGCCGTGCGTTGCGCGTTGCCAACCAATTTACCGTGTGTGTTGTCATTGTCATAATAAGAAAATTGTTTATCAAATGTGTGAATTATATTCTATATTCCATATTTCAGTATCCTGTCGCCAAGAAGGCTAATTAATGAAGAAGATCAAGCAATCAATCAACAACAATAAAAATTAAAGTTAAATAAAGATAAACAAATATCGTGAAACTCGTGAAAATCATCATGAAGCATTTGCATTGACAAATTTGAAGTGTTGCATACTTTTTGCGTCGCGTGTCAATTTATTTGATTTCGATTTCGGTTTCGGTTTCGTCTCCCCGCGCGTTAATCACTCTCCAATCCATCTATCAATCTATCTGTGTGTGTGTGTCTGTGTTTGTGTATATTTTATACTGCCTCTCTGTACATATGTACAATATTTGTCGTCATTATTCATCATCATCATCGTTGTTGTTGTTGTTATTTGCTCGGCATTTCGTATAAAATATAAATAAAAAAAAATATAAAAAATTTGTGTTCTTCGGTGTTGTCTCGTGTAAGTGTCTATAATTTGTTTAAATACGACAAGCGATCCGCTAAAAGCAAGAGGAAAACAAATCAAACCAAAAAGTATCATCATCGAAAGCAACATTTATCGATATTCATTCTCGATATGGCAAATATTCAACGATTTGTATCTCAACTATTCAAGCAATCGAATCCCCAACAACAACAACAACAACAGCAGCAAGTTCAACAAGAAGAACAAGAGAAAGTTGGAAACGCCTAGCAGCTTGAAAAGTTCTTCAAAATATTGTACACTTTGTACATTTGAAAACTCATTGGGGAATTGTTCAATTGCCTATTGGATTGAGAAAATCTATCAAAGTTATTGGACACTTGAAATGGTAAGTTTCGAACACTTTTTTTTATCGATAAAGAATATTTCGAAAGTTTTTTAGGTTTAAATTTTTAGAAATTTAGATTATTTGCTAGGGATATAACTTAAATTGTTTAATTGGGAAGTATAAATACAGTCCAGTTTGCAATTAGACTAGTGTTTACCATTTAAAACACTCAAAAACTTTTAAATTTCGTAAATAATGTACATAGATAATTCAAACAAAAGTTAAAAAAAGTACACAAAAATGCCAACCTGAATATGGTAAAGAACCTGGATATAACGATCTGGCCTTGCAAAAATTAGATCACAATATCCAGACTCAACTGTAGTATATCCAAATCACAGATAAAACTATTCCATTCATTTTGCCACTAGGAATAAGTAAAAATTTGATTTAATGTATTAATAATATTAAAGAATTCTTTGTGGCTTACAAAAAATATTACAAATAGTCTTTATTATTGATTTTCATTATATTTATCAAGAAAAAAGATTAAAATTGATATTTATTAGACAAGTCTTCAAATAATACTTAAAATGTATTTTTATTTTGAATTTTATTCAATACTACAAGTTTATGTTTCCTAAATAAAAAACTGATTTTTATTAGCCTAATTTAATGAGATTTTCCAACTCTATATGGATTTGAAAACTCTTAGGAGTTTACCCTGTTCCTTTTGGATTAGGCAAGATATTATAGATAACAGATTTAGCTCCCACTTTAAACCTTATCTGCATCTTTAAAACACAAAACAAACTACCCAAACTACATAATCAATAACCACATTGAATTAACATAACAATACAAAAGAAATACAGAAATAAGAGAGATTGAGAGAATGAAAGAGAAGGAAAGCGACCGCTTAGGTCCATTAAAAGATTAAACTTGTCAGAAATGTTGACAATAAGCGTTTGTCAAACGAAATATCTTCAAGATGACTACAAGATACTTTCTGTATCATCAAAAGATACGCGTATCTTAAATGCATTTGCATAGGCTGGCAATCAACTGTGAAATCGGTTAACTAATTTAGACATAAATACAATCAAAAATCAAATAATTGGAGAACGAAACAAGTCAACGCATGAATCGATGCGATGCGATCCGTGAGATACATTTGTCAGCGCCTACAGCGCATAGATACAGATACAGATGCAGACGGGAACTGTGACGACTTCCAGTTTTATCTGCATCTTTTAAATGGCTTTGCAGGCGTCGCGTCGTTTTTGCTTTTGTTTTTGAAATGTGCGGGCAGCATGTTTTGTTTGTTTACATTTCAAATGGAAATTGTTCTGCTATCTTCTCTGTGTGTGTGTGTGTGTGTGTGTGTGTGGCATCCGCAAGATACGAATACGTTCTGCAAAATGCATTTTGCTATTTTGGTCAACTACTTAAGGTCCACTCTAATGAGGCAAAATGCCATCGTGCGTATCGTGTGACACTAGGCAAATATCGAGACGACTTTCAGAACCATTATCCAGTAGTTCTCTCTCTTCCTCCCCCTCTATCTATCTCTATCAGCTTGTGTGTGTTTTCGTAAGGACACAACGTGCCGCATATAAAGATTGCCGGTCTCTCTATCTCCGTGTTGTACAACGCATTAGCGTTTGACAAGAAACACAAAAAATAAAGAAGAATGCTAGAGTCGAGCTGCTCGACTGTTAACTGCCCAGTAGCCAAAGCCCAAATATGAAAAATTGATTAAAGTAATAATAAAAATAAATAAAAATAAAGTTAACAAAAATTTTTCAAAAATATGCACATACATATATCTAAAAAAATGTATTCACTAGACCAGCGGTGGGCAAGCCCTTGCTCCCGATGCTCTGTGTGCTCAGTCCGTTATGTTTTGGAAAGTGGCGCCAAGCAGACGCACAAGACGAACATTGAGTTTAAAACAACAAAATACATGAAGTTAAAGCGCCTACTCGGCGCACAGCCGAAATAGTGCAAAAACCAAATACACGCAGTGCTCAGATTGTCGATCTCGAGCCATAAAAGTGTTAATTTCGCATTAATTTATGGCTTCAGAAGTTGTGTTTGTTATGTGTGTTATTACGAATGTAATAAATAATAATATTATTAAATAAAGGAAAACAGTATTAAGATCATCATTACACTGTAGATATATACATCCCGAAATATCTTCTTTTTCCATGTGCCAAATTAGAAGAACTTAGTTGCAAAATTGCACTTATATTACTTTACATTTCCGTGGGCTTAGGGGGGTTGACAAAATTCAAAAAAAAATTGTTTTGCTTTGTATTGTCACCAAATTTGTTAGATCTAACTCTTACAGTCTCTGAGATCTATGTGTTTATACAAACAAACGGACCGATTACAGTCACAAACCCATAAGTCTGTGTAATTTTTGCAAACTGGGCTAAAAAGAAGCAACAGAAACGGCAACGAATTCAAAGCAAAGCAAAGCAAAGGAAAGCAAAGCAAACGAGACAATCAGCAGGACGTCAGTCGCACAAAACGTCACGTCCAACGTCACATTTAAAATTCCAATATCCTGAATATCTCGGTCTGCTGCACAGTGGCCACACATGAGCAACGATTCGCTGCTTGTTATATTAATGAGGCTCTGCTGTAAATGTCTTTAAGCATGTTTACAGATGATTAAAAAAAATCTCTTTCTACACATTTGGTTGATTGTTGTATTTGTGCCTCATTAATTTTTGTGTTTGCTTTTTAAATATAAATTTTTTTTATGTTTATTGCATTGAAACAAAGTTGAAATGTTGTTCAGATATTTTAAATATCTAAATCAGGCGTTTTAAAAGATCCTTTTAAAATGCGTTATATATTCTTTAACTTTGTTCGAGCATTGTCATTATTTCTTACATTTTAAAATGAAAATGATTGCTTAAATATATTAAATTAAAAATATTAATTATTTTTTAACCTATGAACCAACTTTTGGAATGTGATCATTTTAATTAGAAAGATTAAATTAGACAAGTTGTCATATCTTCTTTAAATTATTTTAAAGTTTCCACAATAAAAATATCTTTTGATTACAATTTGGATAATTGTTGAAATTTTGTATACTGTGATTAGCTTATTTTTTTTTAATTATTTACATAGTAGGTATTTGTAGAGATTCAATTCCATTATGAGAATTAATATTAAAAATTGCCGTGCAATAATTGTTTTACAATTTTTATATTATTGCTATAAAAGTAATAATAATTTTTAATTGTTATTGACTAATTGCAAAATATTAATTAAACTTGTATTATTATTTAAAAATCATAAAGATGCTTTCTAATATTCAATTATTGCATATTTTTTGTTGCATATTATTATTTAAAAGTGTGTTTGTTTGTTCTTTACTTGATAATTGGCTAATTGTATGTGGAGTGTGGCAAAACCCAATGTGCATTGTGTGTGTGTGTGTGTGCCAACATGGTAACAGTAAAAGCAACGAATGTTGTCTCCTAACATCTCCTGCCTCCTTTGCGGAGGCACCCTAGAAGTCTGGCCAAGTGCAAGTATCTAAGCTATGTATCTAAGTATAACCAAAGAAGCCCGTATGTTTTGTATTATGTTACACAAATATTTAAGCTGCCTTAAGTAGATACAGCGAAACGCGTTTAAGATATACAAATAGAAAGAAGGATGGTGATGGCAGAGGGGAGGGAGGCAAGAAGAGAATGAAAAGCGAGGAAAAGCGAGGAAAAGCGCTACAACAAATGCAAGAAAAGTTACATTAAACTTGCGAGTGGATTGTGTGCGGGTGCCCAGTAGGAGGCAAAAGTCGTGAAAGAAGTTATCACTACTCAAGATATACATATGAGTGTCTATGTCTATGTGTGTGTGTGTGTATCTGTGTGTGTGTGTACACATGCCTTGACTGGCTTTGGTGCTGGCAACTCTTGAGGGGGTCTTAGTTTTTATGTGCTATTTGTATAAGTTGTCTGTTGATGCTCTGTTTTTCTATTGATACGCATATCGTTTGCCATTTGCCAGCTACTCCCCATTCCCCTTTCCCTTGGCCTCAAAGTCGACACACAATTCACTTCAATTCAATTTCTACGATTTCATCTTGGCAAAAAGTCTTTTGGCCAAACGTTTGTTAGCCACTTGGCTGCAGCCTTTTGGCCCAGCCTAGAAAAGCAGCAAGAGACTGAGAAAAGTTGAACAAGCCGGAACGCTACAGGCGAACGCTACAGGCGATGCCCAGTAAATTATTAAAAATTAAATAAAATAGAAATATTAATAGAAATATTAGAATTTTGTATTTGTTCATTTAACATTTTTGCAAACATATAATAATTAAAGCAATAATAATAAAAAAAATACGCGTTTGATTGATTTAATTACCATAAATTAGATAAAAAATTTAAAATAACTAATTTAAGTAAATATTCGAATCTTGTATTTGTTGGTTAAACATTTTTGCAATATTAGCAAACAAATAAATAAACAAGCAATAAAAACTACAAAGAACTACGCGTATGTTCGATGTAATCACCATAAATTAAATAAAAATTAAATAGAACTAATTTAAGTAAAATAAAAATATTAACGGATATATTTAAATTTATTATTTGTTCGATAAATTTTGTTGCAATATTTGCAGCCAAATAAACAACAAATATATTGAAATATTAATGAATAATAAGTATAAATATTAAATAATAGAAAAAGTAAGAAAATAAAATATAAACAAAGTAAATAATAACTATATCTCAGTTATCAGACATTGCCACAAATTAATAAACCCTTGTAAGCTTTGCATACTTGGCTCAAAATAGTAAAAAGGGAAAGAAGAAGCTGAAAAAAAGAAATGAGAAGAGAAAAGTAAACCTGCATACATGAGATACATTTTCTAAGGCTTATAAATTTCAATAAATTCATGAATTATTTTGCATGTTATTTGAAGCTATTCCACTTTAGGCCTGGCTCACTCATTGTTGTTATTTTTGTTGTTGTTGTTGCTATAATCCCAACTAATACGCAGCACAGTTAGTTTGGGCTGTTTTCGTTCTCGTATCCACAATTTATAGTCAACAACAGTCAGGAAAAAAAGAAGGAATCGATTGGTTGGATTTTCTCTTGCAACTGCCTCGGGGGCGTTTTTAATCAAGATACACGATTCCCACTGTCCCGCTCTAAAATATTATTGTTATTTGTTTATGCACTTCTTCTGCAGTCAGCACAGTCAGAATGGCAGAAAGCAGAAGGCCAATAGATAGCATCGAGTACGTGTATCTTGTATCTCGTAGGTAGCTTTCGATTTATGTGCCTTTAACATTTTTATTTCAATTACCGAAATGGGTGTGTCCAACAGCATTATTGCACACTGAGATTGTGCCATCTTCAAAGCTGGCCATATACTTTTTTTATTTAGCCAGAGAGATTTATGTGTGAGCTTAAACATGAACAAATATCCATATTGATAGCTTATATAAGAAATTTGTCAAAAACCATGCCAAACTAATATTTGATGAGGCAGCAAAAATGATAAGTTTTTGCTTTTGAATAATTTTGTATGCTTGTATGAGTACAAGTTGATTTATTTGCTTTTTGGGTTACTTTTGAATGCTGTCTAAAATATTTATGTATGCTGAATAAGTTTCATTCAATGGAAGGAGTAAGAATGAATGGAATATATAGATTAACATCTAGAGTAAAAATCAGTAGATTTAACTGTACAGAATATACAACATATAGGTGAAATATTTACTATAAATAAAGCTGTTTAGTAGCTGCAAATTATCTTTCTAGATTAAAAAGTTTCAAATTTATTTTAGAGGTGGCGATAAAAAAGATTAAGCAGCAGCAGTGCATTTAAATTATTTTGAAAATATGAAATATTATCAAAGAAATAAGATAATTAGATAAAATGTGCCAAATTGTTTTTGTTCATCTGAAATTATAACTTTTAAAGTGGGACAATTATTTTCGGTGTGCAATTAAGCTAACAGCTAATACAGTGCCTGCAGTTTTAATATTGATTTCTATATCAATTTAGCAATTTTTGTTATATTTTTTGGTTTATTTATAATATTTTTTTATATGATTTAGAACTTACTATAATTTCAAAAAGATAGAAAATTTACTAATATGCATTTAAAAAATTGCTCCAACTCCAAATTCAGAAAATATATATGCTGAATTTTCAGCTAGTTGGCAGCAACATTTTGTTAAAGACCCAACACTGTGAATTATGTATGTATGTGTGACAGGCGGCACCTTCATTAGTTTAATTATAATCATTTTTACTTGTCAGCAGCAACAAAATGGCAAAGGTAAATAACAAAAGAGAACAAGCAATAAAGCCAAGAAGAAAATGTCCAACGAACAGGCAATACGAATACGAGGCAAATGCCAATATTCAGCTCATGCGGTATTTTGACCAAATTAAGTTGCAAGTGGCTGACTGCCCAAAAATGATTGATTTAATGAGGCTATCATTGACACTTTGCACGGCGACACACCCAGCCAGATAAGGAATCGACTGGGACCTTGAGATATATATGGGATTTTTTTAATATAAATAGAAGAAAGCGTGGCTCGAATGACAATTTCTTATGTAGAATGAAGAAATAATCATCTATCATATGAACAATTAAATTTTTAATATTTAAATACTACATATGACTTGTTTAATATTTATTTAGATAGTATAGGAAGTGTAGGATTCAAGAAAAAACCATCTGTCATATGAAAACCAATTTTAAATATTTAAATACTATATAATTCTTGATTGTTATTAATTTAGATAGTATAGATAGTGTAGGATTCAAGAAAAAACCATGTGTCACATGATACTAAATACTATATATTTTTTGTTTAATATTTATTTAGATAGTATAGAAAGTGTAGGAATGAAGAAAAACCCATCTATTATATGGAAAATGTTTTTTTTAAATATCATGTGATAGGAAAAAATAAGTATTTTATAGTGGACTTTTAGACACCATTGATTTAGATAGTATAGATAAGTATAGGAAAAAGAAACCATCTATCATATGAACAAATAAATTTTAAATATTTATAGACATATATATTTCTTGGTAAATAAAAGTTTAGCTGTTCATTAACAATTTATTAAAATGTACTCAAGATGACCTTTAAACTTTTCGAAAAAATTCATGGGGCCAACTTTACGCACACGAACTTCTAATTGCCAACCCAATTTTTTGGGACTGTAATGCTTGTTTGTTTCTAGATTTTTTTTTGGGGGGCGTCCTTTCGATCCAGTTTATTATGCCATAAACAATTAGGCGAAAAAGTTGGTTGTCCTTGCGTGGCCAGAAACCATTAAATAACACGCAAGTGACCCGCTTCATGGCTCAGCAACTCGTCCAGAACTCCAACAATGCTACAAAACAAATTGTGGATGTCTATTGAAATTGGACAATAAACACTTTGGTGTCATGTGTGTGCGGGTGGGGAGTGTGTGTGTGTGAGAGAGTGAGGGGTAAACAACAATGGGGAAAATATATGCGTATACCTAATTAACAAACTAACTTTCCCTTTTAAGGATTGGTTTTCAATTTATAACAATTGAAACACATACCAAATAATTAATAACTAAATCACATTAGCTTATAGTGCCAAAAATAATGAAAATTATGAATGATGATGAATACGAGTACTTTAATTTTGTTAAACTTTAGCAAAATGCAGCATCAAGTTTATTGAACATACTGCAATATTTTAAGAACACTAAAGTGTATTCTCTTATCTCTATTTGCACTGGTTTATTTCCAGTGAAAACACATTTTACACGCTTGATGCGATTAAATCATAAAAAATGCGAACCATTTGAAAATCCAACTACATGTTGTTGTTAATATGCAAGAATAAAAAAATAAAAAAAGGCAACAATAATACTATGTTCATAATTCGTAAAAACCATAATTTATAATATCAATAAATGGTAGAAATATTCGCTGGATAAAAATAATACAAGCATAAAACAAACGGCATAAAAATTTGTGTAGAGCGAAATAAAACAAAATGTTGAAAAAATAAGTAGAAATATTTTAGTTGAGTGTGCATGAATAGCAAGCACCCTGTAGTCAAGGAAATTTGTCAAAGATGATGTGATTAAAATTTAAATGATTAAAATCTTTTAAAATGAATAAAGAAAAATTATTTTTAATTTAATTGTATATTTTATTAATGAATTTAATTAGTTAAGCTTAATATTGAGCAGTTGTTTTACTCTGTTGCATATATATCTGTAATATACATATAATCATACTCCATTTACTTAGCTTTAAAATGTGCAGGGTATTAAAATTGCAAACATTGAATTTTTAATTGCTGGAAATTTGTGTTCTTTGGTTTTTACTGTTTCCATAGGTTCGTGTATCTTTTTCTCTCTCTCTCTCTCTCTACACACATATTTGTATATAAATAAATGTATGTCTATATACATATATATCTATATGTACATAAATAGTGTATGTATATGTATGTATTTATTGTATGCTTGTATGTGGTCAGCATTAAGCGTATTTGTACATTTGCGTTTATTTATTTTCAAGCTTTTTTATCGCTCCTTTTTTTCCACGTCCTGCCGCACAGCCATTCAAAATATTAACTGCTTTTCATTTGGGCCTTGTTTTTCTACTTCTTCTTTTTATGTGTGTTTTTTTTTTGTTAAATGCAAAATTGCAGCATGCAAAATTTATACGTGCGCGAAATATTGCATGAAATCTAAATTGTTCGTGTTGAAATCATTCAGCATAACTGTACAAATATATCTTTTATTATTATTTTTATTATTTTTCTATAGTAAATAAAAATATGAAATGGGAAGCTGCATTTGAATGCCGTTAGGTTGCTTTTGTTGGCCAATTTGCTGCTGTGAATACGATATGAAAATTGCATTAAAAATAAATATGTATGAACACAATTCGGTTGATGATTAAGCTTGCAGATACTAAAAGATAAGCTCTGTGATTAAGCAAACCCAAAGATAGACAGTATAATAGATTTATTTGGAAATTTTATATCTTTTAAATTATATTCAAAATTGATTTAGTTACTCTTCTTTCCACTTCCCAAAATTTTCTATAAATTTCCATGAATATATTTAATTAGTACACATTTAACGTTTTACATATTTAACATTACATTCTTTCAATCAGGAAATATATTTGCTGATAATTTGCGTATTTGTTGAGTCTAAATATTTGAACAATTATTTGTAATGAAATATTTTCAACATTTGAAGCAGGTGCAATTTTCAGAGCAGCTCACAATTGAATAAATTGTTAATCATTTGAACCATAAAATAAATACAAACGTTAACAACAAAATCAAATTCCATTAGGGCATTCAAATAAAATTAAACAATATTACAAATGCATGTCCAAATTGTAATTTGAAACCTGCTGTGGTTTTGACTCCTCTTGTATTTTGTTATATAACACGCATCCCTTTTTTGTCCCTCACACTCAACTATTGCCTGTGGCAAGTTTTGGAAAGGTTTATTTTATTTTTTTTTGGAGAGTACGAAGCGCAGCTGGAGGCGTGGTCCATGACTTTATTATTTTCAGGTCACTTTTGTGTAGTTTGTCATGTTTGTCATTTTAATTTACCGCCTAGTTTGTGTTTTTTGTGTTTAATTAGCAACTGAATGTGCATAAATATTTGATGTTGCTTTTAATACACTCGCGAATGGAGTTGTCTTGATATTTTATTTAGTTTTATACCCTGTACAAAGTGAAAATATAACTAAGGTTTTTGATGAATCGTTTAATTAAAGGAAATTGCAATTAAATCTTGTACTCTAAAAGAATGTGAGAATTTAGATTTGCATCGAATTTAAAGAAAATATTTAAGAATATATATCACTGATAAACATACGGTTTTAAAGAAAATTGCAATTAAATCTTGGACTCTAAAAGAAAGCGAGAATTTAGATTTGCAAAGAAGTTAAAGAAAACAATTAAGAATATATATCACTGATAAACATAAGGTTTTCAGAGCTAGTTATAGGGCATCTCTCAGTCGATCTTTTCATCAGTTTTCCATTCACAATTTAGCTTTATTTTTGCTTGCTTGTTAGCTGCTTTTTTAAGTTTTATTTTAAACATGTGTGCATTTTATTAATAAATAAATTTGTTAAATAGGTTTTACACAAGTTCTTTTATTAATTCACGTTTTTCCATCTTTTATTCGTTTATTCGTTTATTCGCTTTTTCGAGTGTTGTTTGCAGTGCAATTAACTTCACACGCGGCTTTGTGAGTCGCACAATGTTTTTAAAACTTTAATTATAATTTAATTAATATTTTAATTACGCAGTTGAAGCGCGCATGATTTCATCAATTTTAGTTGAAGTGCACACAATATAATTGGAGTTTACAATAGTCTTTTTAATTATTTGTATATCAAACTAAAATTAAAATGTAAAATATCTGTGAATTAAATTGATGTGATTTAAGTTATGCTAAAGATTGAAGCTTGTTAATTTACACATGAATTAAAAGAATTAACAAAAATCTATGTTTTCTAATCATTAATTGTATTGAAATATTTAATGAAATGTAGAAATTTAATTGACTTAAATTTACAAGGTTTCATTACGATTTCCTAGCGGAATATATAATAGTTTCAAGTTTACTCATTTGATGAAATTCAATTATTATAACGAAAACTTGGAATTCATATCCCTTTGCACATTCTGAAGAGTTTTTGGCTCAAAAAAAGATCAACGGGAAATGTTCAATGGAAATGTTGTAGTGCTCTTCAAAATGAAACGAGACGTATTTTGCATTTTGTCAGAAGCATCATTAACGAGCCAAAAGCATTAAAGGGTGCAACCCCCAAAATACAAAAAAGTTTTTGTAATATCTGCATAGTGGTTTTTTGGTTGTTATTGTCGTTGTTGTTGTTGTTGTTCTTGAACAACCCCCGAAAATGTGGAACGTCGACATATTTAATAAAGTGCACTCGTCGGTGAGGCGCGGAATTGAGAAACAGCGACAGCTGCCAAATGGATCAACCCAATGTCTGATAAATTGCGTAGCATTTTGTAGCCCTCCGGCAACGCCAGCGCATTTAACCCATGTGTGGCCCTCGGGTTAAATTCGTATACTACTTACCATAAAGTAGTACGAGTAATTGGAGCGTAATTGAGTTCAAGCATAAGCCCAAATGTCAACTTGCAGTTGCCCAAATCAAAATCAAATTTAAATTCAAATACAAATTGAAAATGCAAATTCTTTCTTTTGTGGGTGGAAACCGATCTGTTGTCCTTGCTAATGGAGGAGCAACATAATGTGTGCACAACTTACAAAATTAACACTTAAATGCTACCAGATGTTGTGCTCCTCTTTCTCTTTTACCAATCTCTTTTTCTCTCTCTGTACTCCCCCTCAATGGGCAATAGATCAAAGTGTTCAAACTGCTGTCGCCTGTTGGCAAAAAGCAAATTGTGCGCTTGCAAAACTAATAAAAATAAATTGTTTTACCAATTTCGTAGATACACTTGTCAACTTATCATATTTGTGTGCTAATTTCATCGATAAGACAGCAACAGTTGCAGCCCCAAGGCATAAAGTTGAACATAAATAAATAACTAAATAAATGAAATCGATATTAGAAGCTAGCAAAATTGATTTATTTATTTAGCTATTGCTTTTATGTGTTATAAGTAAATATTTCACATATTTGCTACAATTGTTTAATAAACATATCAAAAAAATTGTTTAATTAAGGATACTTGAGTTGGATTCTTTATAGGTTGAAACTATTTGATGTAATTAATTGAGTATGCAGCTTACAAAAATACCCTTTATTCGTTGAAGATATATAAAGAGCAGGGTGTAATTCTAAAATTTAGAAAACAAGGGAAAAAATATGCAATTCAAAAGATATACATACATAATTTATTTATTTATTTATGTATTTTACGTCGACTAAGAGCAGTCGAAAGAGACAAAAAAATAATTAATTACATTTTAAATACATTTACAAATTTAAAATGTAAAATAAAAATGTAATTATATTATAGTAAATTTTAATTCATAAATGAAAAAAAGAAACAAGTTTAAGTTGAAGTTTATGAGAATCACTTGATGTATAACATCTGCCAAATTGGCTAGAAAATATATTTTTATTATAATTAAAATAGACAGGTAAATTTTTTATTTTTTTAAATTTTGTAAAGCTTTGCTTTTCTTCTTTTACATAAATAATATAGGATATCGTCTCGTGTTGCACTTTCGATTAATACATATTCTTTCTTTACATATTTTAGTTACTCATATATAATTAATCTTTATAAGCTTACATGTATATTTTCTCATTTACATATCATTATTTCCACCCATTGATTTGCGCTGCCTTTCATTTCTTATCGCTGCCCTGTAAACAATATTCCATTGATAAAACTTAAGCATTTTGTAAGTTTAGATAACTATATTGGGTATAATTATAATTAATTAATTAATAATTATTACATTATATATACAACTTTTTGTTTTGTTTATTTTGAAAGCTGCAGATTCTGAAATTATTGAAATGAAGCTCAAAATCTATACACTTCTCAGAGTGCGTCAATTTCTGAGTTCCCTTCAATGGCAACTTTCTGCCTCTTTCCACTCTTTCACTCTCTTTGGCTTTCTGTCTTGCCAAGGCTTAAAGCCACTCCAGGCACTTGACACTCCCACGCACACAGTTGAAAAAAAAAAGACATTGAGTTTTTTTTCTTTTTCTTGTTTGTGTCTTGCGTGGTGAAGAGACGGACATTTTGGCCAAGTGAGAAGGAAGTGCATTTCGCCCGCATTAAATAACTCAAAATATATACAAAGTCCGAAAATTTTTGGACTTTGCTATGTGAGAGGAGTTTTCTTTTTTGGAGGCAAACTTTTCTTTTAAAAAGTTACGTACACTGGATGACACTTTTGTTCGGTCGATGGTTTTCCAGATGTTGCAACGTCAAAAGTGCAATGCTGGCACCGCCAACTGAAAAACCCGAAAACTGAAAACTTATTTAGTCTTTTTCACATTTTCCACAGCACTTGACTTGGCGAATGGAATGGACTTGGACTTGAATCCAATGTGTCTTCGTTTTGTCTCATTTTAGTGCGGACAGTGTCTACTTGACAACTTTGAAATTTCAATTAAATTCATTTGAACTGCGGCCGGAGTCGGTATCCCGTAATGAGCTGTGGACAACATCTACTGTCATTGCTTTGTTGTTACTCTTGTGGTGGCAAACAGTCAACTGCAACTACATTGACAATTCTACACTGATAAAAAAATTACTATTTGTTCTTGATGCATTTTTTTAAGACGAAAACTCGAGAACTTAAAATTCTTAAGATTAGAAAAAACTTTTTGATTCTAAAAGTGTTTTTTTATTTTTCTTCTAAAATTGGTTTTTGTTTTTATTGTATTTTTCTCCTAAAATTTTGGTTTTATTTTATTTTTCTTATTGTGTTTTCTTTTTAAATTGTTTTTAAATTTGTAATTTTTTTATTTTTCTCGTAAGATTGTGTTTTTTTTTTTTTCTCCTAAAATTTGTTTTATTTTGTTTTTCTTCAAAATTGTGTTTTGTTTTAATTTTCTTCTAAAATTGTGTTTTGTTTTATTTTACTTCTAAAAATGTGTTTTTTTTTTAATTTTTCTTTTAAAATTATGTTTTTTTTTATTTTTCTTCTAAAATTGTGTTTTTTACAATGTTCTTCTAAAATTGACATATTTTTATATTTATGTTTTTTTATTTTTCTTCTAATTTTATTTTATTATTTTATTTATCTTTTAAAACTTTATTTTTTTAAATTTTTTCCTAAAATTCTGCTTTGTTTTTATTTGGCTTCTAAAATTAACTTATTAAAGTTCAATTTTTTGTAGATCAATTTTATGGATTTCATAAATCGATCTATGTTTTTTTTTTATCAGTGTACTATATAGGGAAGTGGGAAACCCAGTGTCCATTACAGTGCGTGGGCGGTGTAAAATTTGTGAAACGGAAAATGTCTTCATCAATCAAACACTCGGTTCAGACTGTCCACTGTCACTCAATTCAACTCAACTCAACTGAACTCAACTCAATTCAATTCCAGAGAGCACTCATTTGACCCTTCTCTTTACTTGACCAATGTTTTGTTGCTAAATTTCAATTACAACTGCAACTACTAAGTACATCAAGTCAACTTTTCTCAGCTACAAAAACTCAAGTCGAAGTCACATTTGGAACATTCTCGTACATCATCAGTCGTCAGTCGTCAGACTGTTTCATTCATTTTTGTGTGTGCTGTCAGTGAGAGTTGGATACGAAAAGTTTACTCCAACAATTTTTCCATCAGCAAGTTGTCCAGTCAACTCACATGAAAATTGTTAAGCTTTATTTACAAAATTTTCGCAACATTCACATTTTGTTGCCTAATTGCCCTTGTATGTTTGTGTGTGTGAAAAGTTCTTATAAAATGAGATTTAAGCGAAAGCAGCTTATAGGAAGCATTTTCCAGGATGGGAGAGAAAGAGAGATAATGCGAAAAAGAAATAGACATATTAGAAAAAGGAAAAATGAAAGATAAAATTAAAACATTTTTTTTATTTAAATATAAATAAGTCTTGAAGAAACATAAAGTATAGATTGTTAGCAAAATAGTTAAGCTTAATCTCTGTTTTCTAGAGAAGATATTCCTAATGTAAAGCATTTGCTAGACGATGGAAAAAATTGGTCATGATAATAAAAAAAAAGATATTGAGTATCTAAAAGATAAATCTAAAAAGATATTAGGTATCTTTTTATTTATTTTTTAGATAATAAATTCATACACTAGAATATTTGAATTTTCATCTCTGATGTCCTAAACAATTTTTTTTGAATATAATACTTTTAAGAAAACGGAGAGAATTCATACCCTTTAGATCAGCTACAACAAATCTTATACAACATGTCTAATTCTTAGCATTATAATATTATTTTAATAAATTATTCAAGTAATGTTTTACTTAAACAAATTATTTAACCTGTGCAATTGCGTAATTTGCAATTCAATTTGGTGAATCAATTTCAAATTGAAAGGTAAGCCTAAAATTCTGCAACTCATGCCAATCCCCCTGCCAGAGAGATGTGGTTCTGCACTGGTTACAACTGCCACCATTTCCTCCCCCCATTGAGATGCGCGCTATGCTTACAAATTTTCAGGCCTGGACTGTCATTGTGGTCAAGTGATGTGCCCCCAGTTGATTCTATGCTGCACCACATGCCGTCTTCAAGCCCGTAAATTGTCATGTGTGTGTGTGTGTGTGAGTCATGTGATATGTGTGTGTATGTTTGTCCGTCTGATTGCCGACTGGCCGCATTTCCGTTCCCCAGCGACATTTGCCTGTCATTGTTGGCTTGGGCAGTCGGGTTTGCCTGGGTTTGGTCTGCTGCTCTGCTGCTTAATTATTACAGCATAAATTATCTGAGCTCGGCCAGCGTCGCGTCGTGGGGCTGCATCTTGAGATGCGTCGGCGTTTGCTGCTCTGCATGAATCACATGATTCACTTAACGGCTGACTCTCGATTTGCATACTAAGAGGCTTTTGTTGCCCATGCGGCGGTCAGCATTCTACAGACTCCACTGATAAGCTACCATCTCCCCACACAGCCCCCTTTATTGCTCCCTAAAGTCGAAAAACCAGTTGTCAGGCATTGTCATTGCTTACTGGATTTGGGATTGAGCTTAATTCTGAGTTTCGTTTGGCATTGACGATGCCGGTGGCTGTTCGACAGATAACACACATAATTCTTTGCTTTGTTTGAAAGCATTTTTATATAAATATACCCTGTAAAGTGTTACAAAATATTGTAGAAGTTTATGATAAAAGAAAAATACTTTTACTAGATTTATTAAAGTTAAATATATAATATGTATGTATCGATATAAAGATTATTTTTATTTCTCGTTTTATTCTCGTCTCGATTCAAATTACAAAAATGCAATTACAATCCCATTTCTTCAGATATAAATTAACTTTTGGCATTTCGCTATCAAAAATAATTATTTCTTTATTCTGAAAATTTCATAAATTTTTTTTATATATTAAAAAGTTGCAATAACCCAAAAAATCTATCTGATAGAGATTAAAGATTAAGAAGATTTATTTTTTTTTCACGTTTTTTCCCGCATTCTCACAAATTTTTAAAATCCAATTACAATCTCATATGTCAAGATAATAACGTAATTTTAGTTATTTTGATATTAAAAAGAATTATCTCTATATCCTACAAATTTCATAAAGATTGTTTAATAAATATAGAAGTTATTTGAAGTTGCTGGGTAACTTCACAAAGAACATTCTCACTCGTTTTCTTCAATTTTATTTGAATTTTTAGCTGCATTGCGCAGCTATTACATTGAACATTTAGGCACTCGGCAATTATTTCGGTTTTATACTTGTTCTTTTATATTTTTTTCATTCTTTATTTTCATACTCAGCTTTTATTGAACTCTTTGCAGTGGCACGTGATTTATTGATTTGCTCGCACTTTTGTTGCCGTTGCCGGTCTGAGAATCAATTTTTTATCGCTAATGGTAGCGATTTGAGTTGGGTTCGATTGGGAATGGATCAGAAGAGACAAGGTTCGGCATTGATGAGTGTGTTAGCGACTGCTAGAAACATTTACCATTTCACCATTTCACCATTTACTCAATACTCAGCTCAGTTCAGTTATCTTCTGATGGATTTGCCGTGGGAATTTGTAATTTCGTATGCACATTGTGTCTGTGGTGGTGTTTTTTTTTTTATATGTATTTGTGTGTGTATCTATGTGTGTATGGAGATTTGGTTACCCTTATATCCCAAGTAAATATGATGGGTAATTTCTTTTTAAAGGTTTTGCGTGAGCCATTAGCTAAATTGCAATACGAGTAGGCCTTGAAGTACCTTAAATCAAATTAAATAGCTGCTGTCGTATTGAATTCGTTAAAAAGGCAGCTCCTGTGTAAGCTGAAGCCATTTCATTTATAATAACATTTTATTTTTAATTTTACATTTGAAATTGCATTAACGATTGTCTTGAATTTTCTTTCTCTTTGCAGGTAAATATGATAATTTATTGAAATGAATGAATGAATTATATCAATATAAAAATATTTTAAAAGTCAAAAAGATGCGGATCAATATGAAAAGTAAGTTATTATTAAGATTTGTAGTTTTGAAGGGTAACATCAATCTATAATATCAAGTTTCAAGATATCAATCTATAATAAAAGTTTGTTTAGGAAACTCAAATAAAATAATTTCTTAATCAAAATCAAGGGTGTCAAACTATAATATAAAGTTTCTTAAAGTAAATCAAAGGTATTAATTGTTTAAATGATACTAATGGAAAATTTTTTAATCTTAAATCTGATGTCACTAAAAGACAATAAGTTAAATCAGATCCGTTCCCAATGTACGAGTATTTTCATTTCGAAATAGATATCTTTGTTGTCTGTTCCGATATCCGATTCCAAATTGAAATAGATATTCCGATCTATTCTGAATTCTTTGTCCGTTTTAAAATATGCTATCAGATATATTTTGATTTCCAATCAAAATGTTTATTATACCTTACTTAAATTCAAATTCCTCAAAATATCGAATGAAATCAAAGTTGTTTATTTCGTCCCTTTTCACTCGAGAAACATGCCGACAGATATCAAGTGAATGTTATCCCAATCACACATTTATTATAATATTTTTTAACTAGACTCCTGATTGATTACACATGCGTACAATCTATGAGTAGGTAAAAACAGGAGAAATTCATGAAATTCACATGTGTCAAAAAAATAGGAGATATGAGAGACTTGGAAGCTATTGGTTTGAAATGTCTGCATGAAATAAGCAACCGAAAAAAACCAAAACCCAAGCATTCAAGAAATGACAACAGAAATTTTCTTACTACTCAACTCCCCTTGTCCCCCTCTGAAACGCCAGATTTTCGAAAGAAGATGAAGGAAAAAAATAATCCCCTTGGCACGCGGCGGCGACACTTCCAAGAAGCAAAAATTTGCGAGGCCAAGAACGAGGAGAAAAAGAGAGGGAAACGGCAACGGGGACAAGGACACAAGACGCACGATTCTTGTGCATGTTATGGATTTTATACTGGGTGGGGAACTGGGCAACGAAGGAAGGGTAGTAAAAGCGTACCGTTATACAAACATTACATAAAAATATTAAATTTACGATGCAATAAAAAAAGAGTGTTAAAAGGGAGAGAGAAAGAGAAACAGAGAGCGGGAGAGAGTGGGATGGAAGCAATGTCAGCATGCGTGTTGGAAGGGTACGTGACTTGAACTTGGGTTTGGGTTTCGTAGTTTGACTTTGGGCTGTTTTTGGGAAAATGTGAAAACGAATTAAAGAAAACGCGCATAATGAAAATTGGACAAACATTTTCATACATCAGCAGTGACATAAAATGGACAGAGTTTCAACTGGACACGATCAACTGGACCAACCGGTTCAACACCCTCTGTAAATGATCTTTCATAAAAGTCGAATAACAATATCGATGTCAACTGTTTTTAGTTAAGCCCTCACGTCATTGATAATAAAGGGATGGCAGTCACATTACTAAGGAGTAGGGAGTAAGGGATGAGAATTGCCCTGAGGGGAGAAATGAGAATAGAGAACACACACGCTTCTCTCTCTCTCTCACGTACAACTTGTGTGTCTGGTGTGTCTGCTTTTAGGCAAAGAAAAACTGTCACACGCCGTCGGCTTATTTTGACTTCTGACAGTCGCAAAAGTTGTGCAAATTCATGTTCCGCCATTTGCTCCGATAACTTCTCGTCTCGGTCTGCGTCTGGTGCTTCAAATTATATGGGAGCACGTGCCAGACACAACTGCAACAAAAAGGGGCATCAACTTGATTGCTCTGTCGAAAAATATTCATTATTTTTAATTTATTATCAAATTTGCTAACACGCAAAGAGGCGAAATATAGTAATTGATTATTTAAACAAAGCTAAACAAAATCATAAAAATTGTTAGCAAAAATTGTAGTTGCTTACATATAAAACAAGCAATTTGTTTTTCTCAATTTCTCTAAATAATTCATTTGATGTCAAGCAAAGAGTATTTTTATGAAAAAATTTGTCATGCTCTGAGAATTAGAAAATGTTTTAAATGAATTAAAAATGAGAAAAATGACAATGAGTTTTTCTCTAAAAGATTGGGATGAAAATAAAAAAACAGTATTATAACTGCTAACATATTCAATTTTAAAATATTTAGAACTTAACATAAATTATAATTATCAAAAATGATTAAAATATGTATCGAAAAAGATGGATGATATCAAAGAGTATTTTTGGGAAAATAATAATCAAACAGATAAAAAACATTTAATTAGAATAAATAAAAGCAAATTTTTTTTAAATCAGAATAAAATTAAATAAAGAAGAAAAAAATGTTTAGTTAAAAGAAAAGTACGAATAAATTAAATTAATACGAAATAAAAACAATAAGAAACTATATCAAACATAACCAAATTAATCTTTCAATTGAAAACAATTAAAACTACTTAAAAAAATATTTATTTTATATGAAATACAATATCAAATTGTTATCTCAAACAGTCCTTAAATTATACAACCCATGTTTCTTAATATTTTCCCCTGCATTTCAAAATAAACAACAGCTTGTAGCAATGTCTTTAAAGTCACCTTGAGGTTATGTGACTTTAATGTTTATGAAGATAGTTCTCATTCCATAGACATCCACTCGAATGTCAATATAGTTGGATAGATGCATAAATTTGGACTCCCCGTTGTTGTGACGCCCACTCGAAATGCACTCCCCCATTTAATTTGCATTATAGTATGCATGGATTATACGATCCCTTTCCCAAAAATAAACCGCTATTATGCAATCACGGACATGTGTTCTGTCCCCTTCTTCTTCCCCTTCACCTTTCCTGCCCCATTCCCCCTTTTTTGTTATCGCGCTGGCAGTAAGTAAATAATCGTAAACACGCGACATTGCAACAACAACATTCGCATTCAAAATCTCGTAAATCAATTTTTATACATTCTAATTATGTGATTAAGTGATTTATGACCTTATTGTGCCGTTGACTGCGACGCTGCGATGCGCCACCCGGTGGCAAGAGCGCACCTTTCCCCCTTCCTCCCATCTCCCTTTCTCAATATCATTCCCTATGTATTTCGCATGCCACACGCCCCGTGCGTCATTTTACGGTCAGCGTGACGTAGCAATTGTCCCCCTCAGAAAGAAACTTCTTCGCCGTCTCTGTGGCAGCATCTCTCATCTTCACTTGGGATTGTTGACCTAGCTCGAAAAAAACGAAACGAAAAGAACGAAAACAAGTCAGAAATGTTGTATTCGAAACACCGAGAATTTGATGCCCTTTTTTAAATAAAATGATTCAATCGAACAATTTTTCTTCGCTTTTTTAAGTCTTCTTTTAATCAGGGTAAAAAGGAGTAGCTTAAAAAAAATATTTCCTAAATAAAAAACAGACATTTCGTCATATTTTCTTGAAAATCGAAAAATTGTTCCTTCAAAAATTTAGTTTTTGACCGATTGATATAGTAATTCTATTTAATAATATATGTCCAGGATATATAAAATAGGCTTGGTTGAAAAATAAACACTTTATTTATTTTAGCAAAATTTTTTAAAAATCGTAAAAAAGGAAGTAAGTTTAAAAATAAATACTTTATTTAGTTCAGTAAAACTTTCCTTAATAAAAAAAAATTTAGTTTAAAAAATTAAATTCTTGAAAGATTGTTTCGAAGACAGATATATGAGTATAGTATAATAGTAAATTTTAAAAAACTTGCTCAAGATATATAAAATATTATTAAATACACAACTTTGAAGTTTTGATTGAGAATTTCACTAAGAATCAAGAAAGTTGTTCAATAAATTATATATAACATTTTGTAAAATCTGTCTCGACAATTTTAATGTGTTACAAATTTCAAGAAATAATTATAATACCCTCGGCAAGGGTATACAAAAAAAATGATATTGCACTAGATTCAGCTTCGTATTTCACTGTCGTTTAGTTACGTTTTGTTTGTTGTTTGCACTCTTCAAACAATTTTTATGGTCGCAGTAAAACGCACAAAATGTGTCCGTGACATTTATGATGTGACAATGTTCCTTCCTCCCCGCACAGTGCTCGTATACCCTAACCATATTCTAGTTTCTGTCAAAGTCACACGTTATGTTCCATCCCTATTCCCATTCCCATCTTTATTCCTGACCCACACAAATTGTTTGCTTTTTGGTTACTTTTATGCGGCTCGTTTCGAGTTTGTTTGTACAATTTTTGTGGTTCTTCTTGAGAGTCGTCTTCTCTTCCTGTGCTTCACTTTGAAATATGATTGGGTTCGATTTAATTGATGGCTTGATTGATGCATTATAGTAGTATGTGTGTGAGTGTGTGTGAATGTCTGAGTATCCATTTACCGCTGATTTATTGCGTTGCTCGTAAATGAAATTAGTACGCGTGTGGCATTTTTAAGTGCTACTCGGATAAATCTTTGGGTTAAGTGCTCACTAATTTGTGAATATGTTCAACCAAAGAGCATCAATTGGATATTTTAACCTGTCTGGTGCTGCTTTGCATTATAATAGGAATCATAAGCTTCTCTTGAGTCTCCCATTAATAACTTGGTCAGCTTTTGACAGTGCTGTAAATTGTATCGTGTTTAGCTGATAAGGCCTTAAAAAGGTCCATTGATTGATCGTTTAAAACTAGCCAACGCTTTGTAAATGTCAACTTTGTTAAATGATACTCATATTGATAAATATTCGTTTAAATAAACAAGATAAAAGTTAACCAGTTGTAAACTTTCTTGTTGATTTGTAGTCTGTATTTTGAGTAGATGAATCTTGGAACTTGAAGAAAACTATATTGTTTATTACACAAAAGAACACATTTAAAAGTTATATTTCAAGGCATCTTCTCTTCAAATATAAAGTGTTTTTTGGGTGTGAGGCTTTGCTTTCTTTAGTTGATACCCACATAATTTATGAGTTTTTTAATGCAAGCCAAACAAAGTCAAATGTCCGTCAGTTGTGTCACGCTTAGAGAAACCCAGTGAGAGACGACGACCATACGCAAATTTAAAGGATTATCAAATGCAAAAGAGCCTGATGCCTGGCTCTAAGAGGGTTTCTTCAATCCCATAAATCATGGAATCAAAATGCCACGTCGGACTATGCGTTAAGCTCTTTGGATGAGGCATAACACGTAGTAAATATGCTGAGAGAGGGCGACAAAACGAAACGAATCCGGAGGGTAAACCTGATGATGGGCAGACGTGCTGCAAACATATGCCCAAAACATTAGAATTACAAATTTTCAATATGAGAAATTTTTAACAAAATACTCTATAATATTTTCAGTTAAAGATTTGGAATTTTTTTTAGATATAGGCTATCTTTACATTCCAAATGTTTCAAACTAAACGAATCCATAACCGATTGTGGATTTTTAGGAAAGTTTTTTTTCAAAACAATAGATCCAAAAAACTAGAACTATGAGAAATTTCCAGCAATAAATACAGTAATAATTGCTAAAAACTCAGTAAAAGATTAAATTTAGCTATATGTCCATTAAAATATTAAAATTAAAAGGATCCATAATAGAATGTGAAATTTAGAAAATTTTTTTTCATAAAACATCAGAAGTACAAGTTTTCAATATAAGAAATTTCCAACCAAACAAACAGTAATAATTGCATAAAACCTAGTTGAAAATATGAAATTTTATTTAGATATATATATGCTATCTTTACATTCTGAAGGTTTCAAATTAAACGGATCCATAACAAATTCTGAATTTTTAGGAAAGTTTTTTTTTTCATGCCTTTTTTTTAAACTAATTTTAATTAGACTTTACGATTTTTCGTATATTGTATGGTTTGTTTATTGTTTTTTTGTAGATTTCCTCTGGTTGAATAATGTCAGATTCTAATTAGTTGGAAAGATTTATATGTTATATTCATATTCTAAAAATTTCATAAAAATCGGATATGGATAAAAATTGGTGCTTAAAGAGAAGTTTTTTGTTTCGTCTATATATGTATGTATTTTAAATATTTTATTCAAAGAATGTGAAATTATAGGAAATATATTTTGATATTTTAAAAATATATTCTTATGATATAAAACTTTAATATACGATTCTTTGAAAACAAACATTTTAATTGGCAACCTGCATATAATCATATTATATAATCATTTAGAGTCTTTTTTTTTGGATTTGTTTTAAAGAGCTTTTTCTTTGGAATCCTAGATGAACAGCAGAATATGCTTTTTATTCTTTTGATTTCATTCTTTTTTTTTAGTCTGAATAATTCATATAAAACGAATCAATAGCAGACAGTGGAAAGTTGCTTGAATCATAATTTTTCTCTGGGGAAATTTGTTTCATTTTCCTAGCAATTTTTTATGGTATGACAGAATGGAATATATGTATATGTGTAGAAGCATTTATCCACTTGGCTAATTTATCTAGAGTACTTTTCAACTCTCAATTTGCTTGGTTTTAGCCAAGCGAAGGCTTAAGATTTAAACCTGACTAACGTTCAAGGATTTACATATTTCTTATGCCATGTCACGTTCACGCCGCAACAGTCCTTGAAGCGGCTTTTCCTCTTTCCCTTTCCCCCTTGCAACATTTTCCCCTTTTTCTTCAACTTGTACGGCGCAGAACTCAAAGTAAACTTTGCGCGTTGGCCGCCTTCTTAACGCATATTTTTTGTTGTGACTTATTTTTAGTAAATAATAGTTAGTTAGTTGAGGTTTTATTTATTTTAATTTGTTGTCGTTGTTGTTGTAGTTGTTGGCAGTTTACTTTGCTGATGCTTGTTGTTGCTGTTGTTGCTGTTTTCCTTCATAATTATTATTCCTGTTGGCTGTGTGGCGGCAAATGGCAGCTGCTGCCTGCCGGCTAATGCTTCATCCTGCAACAAGGACGAGGCTAGCTCTCATTGCCACTGGTGTTTCAAGGGGGAGTGTAGATTGGTCTTTTCTTTGCTTGGCCTGGATTAGCATAATGCTATTTATTGTTGTGCTTTCGTTGTCATTCTCATTCGTTGTTGCTGGTTTTCAGTTAATGTTGTTCCCAGCTACTTGTATTTCTTTTCTTTTGTGGTTATGTAAATAAATTTTCCAACTTCCGCATTGCAACTGCGCCAGTGCCAACTGCTCTTTCCTTAGTTTACAATACACTGAAAAAAAGATCAACTTCTACGTAATTTTTTCTGAAAATACGACAATTTTAAGACCAAATTACTAGTACTATGCATATTAATCTAAAAAAGGTCTTAATATAGTTAGGAATAAAAAATCTTTAATTGTTCGGAAAAAAATTAATATGATATATTTTTATATGTAACTGAAAACAAGCGCAGGTTCGAATCTCACTCTTTTATGGAAAACGGTATTGAAATAAGAATAAAAAAAATTATAAATTTAAAACCTTCTAACTTTTTCTAACTTTAAGAATTTTATGTTCTCAACTCATTTTTTAAACAATATTTCTTAGTTCTAAGCCAAAATCTTGATTGTAGAACCTATTTTTTTATCAGTGTATGCATTCGCTTGTTAGGCTTTCTCTCAACTCTCACCCTACTCTTCCTATCTCTCTCTCTCTCTCTCTCGTCTCTCTGTATCGCTTTCTATCTCTTTTGCTGCTCAGCTTGTTATGACAAAGTTTGTTGCTGATTCTCAATTCATTAATAATTCCGCCGTCTCTGCCACAGTGCAAGTTGCAACAGCTCAAATATCCAATTTACACTTTATGAACATGCAAATTGAAGACCACCAACTATTTCCCGTTACCCTCGAAAAATATGTACAGTATAGAAAGAAAAAACAACAAAAATAATGTGGATTGGTTTGGGTTAGACAGAACGAAGTTCTTCTTCAAGTACTTTTACTTCGAGTTGCAGTTGCATGCAGCAGGCAAAACTGCAAAAACCAAACTCGAATCGAGCTGCATAAACAAAATTGGATTGAAGTACTTGAGTTAAGTGGGCGAGAATCTGCTGCAAATGGCTATAACCCCCTATAACCATGGCTTGAAGCTAGCAATGCAATTGGTTTACCAACACAATAGAAAACTCTTTACTCCCCCACTTTACTCGTTGCAACATTGATTCCCTCTGTTTTTGGGGAAAAGCAGAAAAAAGTAAAGGAATATGCAAAAAGGAAAACGATTTGAATCTTGCCTTTGAGAGTAGTTGATACCGTGTATCTATAATTTCAGCTTTCGGATGTTTATGCTATTGTAATCCCCTTTAAGCACTTGAATATATTTTGAACAAAAGTTAAAATATACGTATATTAACTTTTCTCTTTAAAAATTAGTTTTAATTTTGCAACAGATGTTATTCAGATTTTTCTCCTTAAAAATGGTATTCTATTTGTAAACTATGATTCCCTATAGGAATCTCGAAAAAGCCGAATTTGGTTTCCTAAAATTGCATTTTTTGTTTTATTTTCTTTATTTTTCTATTATACCTTAAAAATATTCGTAATTGAGGTATACTATATTATTTATTTTATTTTATTTTTTTTCTCAATGTTAAAGTCAAAATAACTTCTTTAAAATTTGTAGTAGTTTAATTACTTTCTTGAACATGTGCAATAACTTTCACTTTCCTTAATTGCACATGAATTCTGTATAGTTTACTTATCTTGAGTTAATTACACTTCAATGAAAACATTGACTGTTTGTTTTGTGTAATTGTTGAATATTTCTCTTCAATTTGCTCAAGTTGAATGAGTAATTTAATGTGTAGATAAGTCAAGAAATGTAGGGAAACTTAAAGATGTGAATAAAAAGTGAATCTAAAAAGATATTTATTTCCATTTAGTCATCGTATGGAGACACAGAGTTTTCTTTATTTATGACATAAATTCCAATTAAGTTGCTGCAGTTCATACGAAATGATGTTTTGATAAAACCGCATAACTCATTGTTAACCCTTAGGCAGTCGACTGTATCGAGGCCCACACAAACAGGTTACATGTTAAATTGTCATAAGCCTTAAAAATTCCATTATGATTATTTACTCAAGTACCAGATACCCTCCCAATTCTCCCTATCCTTGCCAAACAAAAGGAGACATAAAACACAAACAAAGGACACAAGCGTAGATAAG
This sequence comes from Drosophila kuntzei, assembly GCA_035042165.1. NCBI lineage: Eukaryota > Metazoa > Arthropoda > Insecta > Diptera > Drosophilidae > Drosophila > Drosophila kuntzei. The sequence goes on from JAWNLU010001430.1 coordinate 1,176,742, forward strand.
GAAACAACGTTTTCTAAACGAATAAATCTGTTTGTCCTGGTGCCAGGATCTCGCAGACACACACATAGCTTATAAAAATTGTAAAATATTTTTCACACACACACACACAGAGAGTGAGAGAAAGAAATAAAGCTAATAAATGAGAAGTTTACGCGACGGCCCAGGCAACAAATCCCATTTACAAGGATATATATGAGAGGCGTCGTTGTTGACTGCAGCCCAAACTCAAAACAAAGCAAGGAGCGAGGCAGAAAAAATCGCTGCAGGATATGCAGACAAGACAAACAAGTCACGAAGCACTGAGAAACGACGACGCCAACAACAGCAACAGCAACAAAAATAAAACAAGTAGAAAAAGTCGAGACTGAAAGAGACAGAAACAACAACAAGTTGTAGCCGCAAAGATTTGCAACATAAATATTTTTGTTGAGAGTTTGGTGGGGACAACAAACGATATAAACATGCTTGTATTTATATATGGAAATGCGGCATTTATTTCTGTATTACGAGTTGATTTCTGCACAGAGTCCTTCAAAATAGCCGAAAACGAGGATATGCCGCAACGGCCATTTTGTAAACTGCAACAAAATGGCGGCCGCAAAACAAATGGCGCCGCTGATGAGTGTTAACAGTGGGTGTGGTGCTGCTTGTGTGTGGCATGTGTAGGGTCTGTTGCATAAAAACAAGAATACAAATTAATCGTTGACAAGCCGAAGATTTGATACTCTTTTTAGAGCCTAGTTGATTTTTAGAAAGTTGATGAAAATTAACATTAGGTAACTATCAAATAACAGCGTATATTGAACTCATAAATCTACATCATTAATTAAAAGTAACATTAAATAACACTTAGCTTAAAAAAATGTATTTAAATTAGTCAAAATATTTTTAAAAATGGACAATTATAGAATTTCAACTTTCAAGCGTTTGTTTTTAGTATTCATAACATCTATATGATATAGAAGTCTTAACATAAATAATATTTAACTCAGTTAAAATATTTTGAAAATGATAAAATACACATATTACATTTTCGATCGGTTGTTTTTATAACAACTATATTTTGGTCCTATCTTAAGTAGCTACTATTTAATATAGTAGTCCTATCTTAAATAATATTTAAATCAGTTAAAATTCTTTGAAAAAAATAATTAAAAATCTTCCATTTTCGATAAATTGTTCTATATAAGAGCTATATGATATGGTAATCTGATCTTAACCAAATAAAATACTTTAAAATACTTTGAAAAAGGAAATATACAAAAATTAAATTTTCGACCGATTGTTTTAGATGATATATTATTACGATCTTAACCAAATTTGAACAGAATGCATGAAATATTATCAAAATCATGACCTTTGAGTTTGGTTAAAGAATCAACAAAGTTTTCTATACAAATCTTGTTATTAGATTAACTGTTATAGGGTCTCCTGTAATGCGTTACACACTTCGTCGCCAAATTAAAATACCCACTGCAAGGTTATAAAAAAGATGTGGAAAAACTGAAATCACAAACTGTCGTCAACGAAGTTTTCAGCTGTTTTTCATTATTTTTGAGTAATATGCGCAATGCATCAGGCTCAGACTGAGGCTCAGCATCCAGCCATTGTTATTGTTGGCCACAATGAGCTGAGCCTCAGCAATGCATGTGTGTGTGTGTGTGTGTGTGTGTGTGTGTGTGCTTGCCACACTTGACATATTCCTGCTGCATTTATTTTGGGTTACCATTTGCACAGAGAAACACAGAGAGAGAGAGAGAGAGGAAGAGAGAGAGAGAAACAGGACTAAGTTCCCAGTCAAACATAGATGGAAATGGCGTTGACCAAAAACAACCACAGACTGCAACGAATGCAGCCAGAAATTGCAATTGTTAGCAGGGGATCAAGGGGTAAGAGGTGGGGAGTGGTGCTTTTGGTGGTGCAGTGGTGCCTTGTTTGTTGTTGGTTTATTTGCAGCAGCATTTTAAATGCCCGGCTCGCCATTTTAATGCCATATCTGAAATGTTTGCTATGCTTTCGCATTTCCAACTACAAAAAGAAATGAAAATAGAGAAACACTCAATGCATAATCTTGGAATAAAGCGAGCATGTGTAATGCTTGCAATATTAAAAAATAATAATACAAATATGTGGAAACTTGAAAAAGTATTTATTTAATTTTACATATTTTAATTGCAATTTTTCCATGTTAATTTAATGCTTTCAATTACAAATTCTTTACTATACATTTTTTATATTATTTGTTTTAAATACAAAATTTAAATTTATTTAATTATACATATTTTAATTGAAAATTTTCCATTTTAATGTAATGCTTTCCATTACAATATATTTACTATTCGTTTTTGTATGGTTTGTTTTATATAAAAAAAATTCTAAATATTTGGCACTTGAGATTCGTTTTTTTAATTAACTTTATTGCATTATTTCAATGTGTTTGGCATAAATTTTGTGCTCGATTTAATATGGCGACCAATCGGCTTATTGTGCAATGATGTGTGTGCACACACACATACTCACACACACACACACAATCATTGGGGCATTTAGAATGCCTAGAAATGTTTGCTATGCAGATAAGTTGTCGACCTTAGCCCACAAATGGGGAACTCAAACGGCATAAAAGAAGAAGTAGGGTGCAAAAGAGAAGGAGAAAGAGAGAGAGAGAGGCAGAAAATTGTTTAAAAATGACAGAAAGAAAAGCTAACAAAGCGAGCGAATGAGGCAAGTGAGAACAAATTGTAAGGCAAAAAGAAACTGGCAAAAAAGGTGCCAAGTAGCGTGCACAGTTAATGAGTTTTTCAACATTTCCCCTATCCACCCACATACACCCAGAAAATTCAAATGTAGCACGAAATAAAGAAATGTGGCACATAGAAGAGCTAAAGGTGCCTAAAGGGGTATGCAACAGTTTGGGGTTGTGGTATAGGAAATGGGGTTATGCGGTGGTGTCATAAATCTCTGCAACAGGGCACAAAAGTGCAGCGCAATTTGTTTTTAAGTCATGTGTGTGAGTATGTGTTAGTTTAGGTCTGTGTGTGTGTGATTGTGTGTGTTTAGGTGTTTGTGGCAGGTGCGTTCTAATTATGATGTCAACAATGCGCGTAGGCAAAAATGCAAGTCGCTGTGGGCGGGGGGGAATTCCAAGTGGGATGCAAGTGTTAAAGTAGAGTGTCCACTTTAAACACCACTTGCTGCATTCATTTGATGTTGTTTGTGTTTATTGTTAGTTTAGTGTTAAGTACCTGAAAGTATGCATGCAAAATTTAACATGGAATTGCAAATAAGATTTACCTTTTATTTATTTATAATTTATTATTTAAAGTCAACTCAGAACAGTTGACCACAAGTCATTTAAATTCTAAAATATAAAAAATTATAAACATTTGCCACAAATTAAAAATGAAACTAAATTTTATTAAAGAAAAATGTAAATTTTAACTAAAAAGTTAGAAGAAATAACAAGTTCAATATTTAATATACATATTTCAAAATGAATTAAATATTATTTGTACTTCAACCTACGTTGGGCGCCAAATTTTCAAAGGAAATCATATTATGATTTGTTAGTTTATTTAAATCGTAAGAATTCAATTAAATTTTATATCACGATACTATCTAAAATATTTTAGAATATTTTAACTAATGCCGCCCTACGTTGAGCTCCAGTATTAAATTATTATAAAAATAATTAGTGGTTTAAATTGTGAGACTATCACTAATTTATGCTTATTTCTTAAAAATAATATTAATTAAATATTTTATTCATGGTACTCATATTTTATCTCTCTCAATTAAACTTAAATAAATTTTTTTTTTATACTATCCATAATATTTTAGAATATTTTAGCGAATGCCGCCCTACGTTGAGCGCCATTATTAAATTATTATAAAAGAAAATTGTTGAATTAAAATGTAAGGTTATCACTAATACATGATTATTATCTAAAATGAATATCAATTAAATATTTTATTCATTATACTCATACTTTTTCTCTCTTTCTCTTTCAGAAATGACTTAAAAGTTCCACAGTCAGTTGTTGAAAAGTTAAACACAATAATTACAAAAAAATTCAAAACAAATATCAAAACAAAATAAGTAACACATATAAACACACAGAAAATACAAACGCTCGGTTTTTATCAACTTTGTTAAAAAACTTGTTAAATAAGATACCAATAACAACAAAATAAAATAATACTTAATTATATTTGACACAAATGAATAGCATTTAAATAGTAAGTAAATAAGAGGCAGTAAATAAATTAAATATAATCTCAATAAAAGCAAACACACGTGCAAACCGCAACAACACAAAAATATTTATAGCAAGGAAATTAAGTAAATTTATGCAAAAATAGAAATGTTTCATTTCCACAACTCGGTAAATAAAATCAAGCAAAACAACAGTAACCACAACAGCAACTACAATAGTAATAATAACAAAATAAATAACAATATAAATAACTGCAACAAATATATAAGCCACAAAATGCATCTGCAAAGTGCAAAAACGCTGAGCCATCGTTTAGCCCAAAGTTATGGATGGATGCAAGTCTTCCTACTACTGACACTCTTCGTGATTGGTAATCAAAGTGCCTGGCAGGAGAATATACGACCAAAACTCTATGTGGAATTAGGTAAGTTCATATAGTTAACAATAATAAATCTAACAAAGATCATAAAATAGCTAGACATCAATTCAAGTTAAGCTAATGGAAATGTCATTTTAAATTATGACTAATCACGCAGAAGATGCGAGAAATCAACTGCCAAAAACTTAAAAATAGTTAGCAACAAAATGTAATTTGACTGCGACTGAGAAAAGTAACCTTAGATAGTTGAACTGGCGTCACAAACTTGCCCCAAACCTGTGCTGTGGCAAGGTGAAGAGCTTTGCTGAATAAATGAAGCAATAACTTGTAAAGGAGTGCAACACACACACACACACACACACACACACACACACACATACACACACACACATACACACACACACTTACACACTAGTACACATATCATACAACTACTAATGCACACTATTAGATATGAGGCATCCACACGTTTGGTATCTTAACTATAAATAGCAAAAATTCCTGGAAGACATTATTTGCATAAAAGTGGCGAAGCTTTTTCTACACACACATATGTATACATATACAAATAGTAGATAGTGTATGTAAGGGCCAGACAGACACTGGAGTACTGCCAGCAGCAATTTCTAGTAGTACCATCCACCCGGTAATTCCTGCTGCTACAGGCTACGTCATCATCGTCAGTTGCATATGCAAATTTGGCTAAAAACTTGTGCGACATCCTCACGTCGAGGCGACACTCAGAGTATACATATATCTATATATGTACACAGAGAGAAAAAACCCGTTCTAAAATTAAGTATGAATGAAGTCGAATGAAGTATTTTCTGTACTTAAAATTAATACTTGATATAAGTAATACTTGATAAAAGTAATTCTATGACCAAGTACTAACAATCTTGATAAAAAACAAAAAATCTTGATTCAAGTAAAACTCCAAAATTACTAGAAATGAGTACGAATATTCTTTACATAAGTTCGAGACTCAAGTTCGGCTCACAGATCAAGTCTGTAAAATCTTAGATGAAGTATTTTAATTCTTATATCATATATAATTGCATGATGCTTATAATACTCATTTCAAGAACATTTTATACATAAAATTCAAGCTTATTCGATTTTAAAAGAAGTATGTAATATGCTTAAATCTAGTATTATTTTAATATTTTAACATTATTTTGTACTCAGTACCAGATCAAGTTCACTTGTACTTAAATGAAGTACGTTTTAAAGTTAATTTAAGTTTGAAAATACTATAATACTTAAATTTCGAACTTAAAATATCGTACTTGAAATAAGATCGAAGTACTTGACTTAAGTAATTTAAATTTTAGTGAGAAATCAAGTTCGAAATGTGGCGTTTTAAGTACGAAAAACTTGATTTTTTCCCTCTGTGTACATATATATAGATATATATATACTTATATAATATATATATGACTTTGTTTGTATCTTGTCTGTGCGCTGGAAGATGAAGCAGAAAAGTTGCCGAAGAAGAAAAGAACTAAATTCTAAAAATATCTTTTGCACGCTTCAGAAATTACGTTATTAAATGTGCATTTGGCACACACTAAATGTGAATAATACGCCCACTCCCAAACTACAGTCAGCAGTCTTGCAGTCTACCCGGAAAAATGGCAACTCAGACTGATACTGAGACTGAGACTGGGTAATGGCAACTCAGCTGAGCCTTTTTAGACAAGTCACATCAGGCGCACATGTGCTGCTTATAAATGAGCCAACGAAATGGAGTCAAGCTTCTATCTGCTCTTTTCTATTTTTGGGTGGTCTCACTGTACCACAGTGAGAGACAGTGGGGAGGTACTCAAGAGGGATCATTGCAGGCAGGAAGTAATTCAAATGAATGTGTCACTGCTAAAGAAATGCATAAAGAAAATGCAAAAGATACCAATGAATGTATAACAAGATATATATGTACTATATAAGAAGACAACAAATGGCCAAAAACTGGAAATGCCTTCTTGTCTGTATATTTGTTGGTCTTTCAGGCTCTGACACAATTGGTAATGTGGGCCAGTCTTTTGGCCAGATAAGCAGAAAACGTGAGCCAAAAGAAAGGAAACACTTAGGATATGGGCATAGAGAAAGCTTTTGTGGTGAAAGCAAACGTTGCATATACAAATTTTGAAAATATGTTGAACATAGATAAACTATAAATTACTCTGTATTTTAGTACGAAAAATTAGATTTATTAAAATATTAACTCAAGATATTCTGATGGTGTTCTTTTGAATATTATTATAATAATATTATGTAATTATAATATTATAATTAATCAGTAGGAATTAGTATTCTTAAGATTAAAGATGAGTTCAGAAATGCGGAATTTTAGGGGTTTTCCTTGTCAGAATAATTTAATGGTTAGTATAAAGATTATACGATTTCATAGTACAATTAAACATATTTTGTATTTTCTTGAGAAAATACATAATTTTGTGTAAACCTTTATTTTTCCGAGCTACTTTGCCAAGGGAAATAAATAAGTTCCCTTCTCTTAAACTCTAAAAAAACTTTAAATATTTAATTTTTTATTAACAGATAAATTGTAACTATTTGCTTCGTTGATTTTTAAAAATTTGCTGAGCTTTCCATCTCAAAAACTGTAGACGCTTTTCCTTTACCTATTCCGTTCCATTTGAACCACAATTTTCAACTGAATTTTTCTTCCCTAAAACTAATTTTGTATATATTTTGGAAATCCCTCTCAATATCTCGTTGCACTCTAAAGAAATTTCTTTAAAAATTGCTCCCTCAAATTCTCATTAAGACTTAAAGAATTTACGCCCCTTAACAAAAAACTCTTCTGATTAGTTGCATTTGTTGAGTGAAGGTTTCCTTGAGCTGCTTTATCAGAGCCAACTCAAGGTAATCTCTGCGAGGACTGTCCCCCTTAAAACCAATTACTTAGCCAACGCCCATTTTGGTCAGAATGGTTATACAGGGCGTGGGCGTGGATATGTGTGGCATGTGTTAAAGTTCATTTAAAATCCATCAGAGGCGGGTCGTAAAAACCTTCGGGCTGGTGACAATTTTTTCGCACTCATGCATAACAAGAAAATAAGGTTAATGTGCAAATTATGAATGCGTCGAGTGGCAGCGGCAGGACGAGAATAACAGAGAGCTGTGCCAAATGAGCAGAAGCAGGAGCTGCCACAACGATGCAACTGAAGACGACGACGCACAGTGGGAGTGCTAAAGTTATAAATATATTTCTGCCAGATTGAACATTTCTCTAACGGGAAAAAAATTATTTCAGGTGTTTTTATTTAATGATATAGTTGTCCAATTCATATATTCAATTCATTTATATTTCTTAAATATTGAAAAGAAAATAAGTTTTATGAAAATTGGTATAGAAATGACTTCGAAACTAAACATATAATTTATAAGTTTGATTAAAATATTTTAAGAAACAAACAAGTTTTTCATACAAAGCCATTCCATGACCTTTAACCTGAATTAGACCCACTTACAAGTGAAATTTTGCAAAACGCCGTCTTATTGCACGATGAAATTGCCGTTCGGCCTACACATTGATATGTAAATCAGTCAGTGAGTCAGGACAAAGAGTTTTTTACATAAATATAGATTTATAAATAAATAAATTCAAAGTTTTCACTAAAACAAAAATTGTTTCTATATTAGTTTTGATTTCTGGTATATTTATCTACAAAACAGGTTTTTTTTTTAAATGATGTAGTTCTCCAATTCATACCAAATTTTGTAAAGATGTGTACATATATTTCTTAAATATTTAAAATAAAATAAGTTTGGTGAAAATTGGTTAGTTATTAATTATTTAAAAATTAGTTTTGATTTCTGTTATATTTATCTACAGCACAAAAGGAAAAAATAGTATAATTTTTTGACAGAAGTTATTAATAAATCGCTGCTAAATCAATAATTTCTCCCACTGTGCGACGTCGCCAAGAACGACAAGGACATTTGTGACCAAGTAAAATGAAAGTGCTGGCAGGCAGAGATGGAGGAAACTGTGTGTGTGGTGTAGTGTATTCTGGTAATGCATTCATATGCCATTGTTGGGCCAGTGCGCAAAAACAAAAAGGTTGCCACAGTTGTGCCCCTGCTTCTCTGCATCCCCTCTCTCCCCCCTCTCCCCCTCCTGTTTTAAACCGCACACGCATAAAATATTACAACGCTGCGTGGCACGCCCCAGAGTTGCATTTGACAGCCGCAAGTGGTTGTCATTAGGCGAAGCTTTCTGCAAGCAGCAACAAAACGACCATTTAAATGCACAGCACTTGGCCAACACTGAAGTTAAGGGAGGGAGTATAAGATGGGGGATGTTTCTTTACTCCGAAATTACTTCTATCAAGTGGGCGGTTAAAACGTTGATCGTTTTGTGGCACTTTGACGATGCATTTGCCCCCCACCCCAAACTCCCAACTCATTGGACTACTTCATTTTGGAGACATTTTCTAAAACGCTTCTTATGCTGATTTTTTCCTTTCGCTACGTGCCGAAAATGCAGACAGTTTCGATTAGGGGTAAAGAGACAATGGTTGCAAGAGGGTTAAAGGATTCCTTAACTCAGCCAGTGTGCATTACAGTTCTTGATTGAGTTAACGATGCGACATGCTTCAAAAAATGTTGTCGGACAAGTAAATTACTTGAAATTTGGCATAATGTATTGCATACTTAATTTTGTCCTCCCCTGGGAGGGAAATAAGTTAAAGCTGATTTCTTTCCAATTAACCCAATTTTTAAATGGGGTTCGATTTCGTTTTTAGCACTAATGATGTGGAAAGTTAGAAAAAATTTTACTTGTAAAGTGTCTAGTTCAAAGCTGTACCAGACTTCAAACTTGCATAACTCTGTCAATACAATCCCGATTTTCAAGCAGAATGCCATTTTGATCATTATTTGGTCTCTAAATTGAAACTGCATACAAAAATAATCATATTAGGAAAATTTTTTATTTTCGTCTTTATTGCGACAAACAGCATGTACTCCCCCTTTGTCTTTTCGGAAAAAATATTTTTTTCAAAATTTAGAATCCATAGTTTTCACTTTTAATCAACTTCTGGTACCCAAATTTGTATAAAACGACGCTTTAAAATTGATTCTGAGGGGTTTCATTTTTTTGTAAAAAATCATGTGGAAAGTTAGAAAAAATTTGACTTGTAAAGTGTCTAGTTCAAAGCTGTACCAGACTTCAAACTTGCATAACTTTGTCAAAACGATCCCGATTTTCAAGCGGAATGCCATTTTGATCATTATTTGATCTCTAAATTGAATCTGCATACAAAAGTAATCATATTAGGAAAATTTTTCATTTTCGTCTTTATCGCGACAAACAGCATGTACTCCCCCCTTTGTCTTTTCGGTAAAATTTCCGATTTCAAATTTCCAATTAACCGAATTTTTAAATGGGGTTCCATTTCGTTTTTAGCACTATACTAACAAAAATTATTTTGACTGTTATTTTCAAATTTTTAAAATTCAATAATTTAAAATAAAAATTTTTCTCATATCCAGAAAACCCCTACCAATAATAGTATATCTAAGATTTTCCCATTCATCCTGCTATCTTTTCTTAAATCATATTTTCGATTCCTAGTAATTTCTAGTAATAATATAGAGGAAGAAAAATCACATTTGCAACTGCTTTTAATATGATTTTCAAGTCTTATATACTATGCTGAGCACACAAATATAACCACTATATTTAAATAGCTGACTGCTTTTCATATAAAAAATTCCAAAGAGCAAAAGGAATTATGAATTCACAATTTTCTCAAGATGCCATTCCATAACAGTCAACTGTGCCTACTTAATATAATTTGAATAAAAGTAATATGCAAATGGGCACAAGAGGAAAGTGGGGAAGGGGAAGAGAGGAAGGAGAGGAAACAAGTGGAAACAACAGAGGCAAGAATCCAATGTCAAATGTAATATTTTTAGTTGTCGCATTTCCGTTGACGTCGACATCGTTTCGACTACCAAAAACGCATATGCAAATCCACGAGAGGAAGACATGGTATGTTATGGAAAGAAAAGAAGGGAAGGGTAGGGGAAGGTATACATATAAGTACAAGTACACTCAGAAAAATAATTAAGATTTCCGGGAATATTCAAGTACAAACGATCTCAAAAGCTGTCTACGTTTGGCATTTCCAGAACTGAGAAGAACAATATTATTTGAAGTTCTATTAATATTTTTATTTTATTTCATTTATATTCTATTGTTTCGGAATAGATATTATGTTTGTTGTGGTTTGACATATTCTGATTAAGTTTGGTAAAAATCGGACTGTTATATTTATTTTATTTTATTTAACTTCGACTAAAAGCAGTCGATAGAGAGAAAAAAGAATTAATGCAATATTAAATAAAATTAAGATCGATTCATACTTAATCCCTGAATCTTAAAATTAAACTGAACAAAACGTTATGAATTCAAGTACCTAAAGTTAGGATGGCATATTTTTCTGAGTGTATCTGAAACTGTATGCCACAAGGAAATTATGTGAGGCGCGTGTCAAGTGACGACGACGACGACAACGATGACAAAACTTCTTCTCGGCGGTCTTCAGGTCTTCAGGTCTTGAGTCTTCGCAGTTCTCTTCGCACAACTGCAATTACATTGTGAATTAAATTGTAATGAGGCGCATGCGGCGAAATATGAAAATGAGTAGCAGAAATATGGTAGAGAGAGTGTGGGGAAATGAGAATTTCGAATAGCTCCAGAGAAAATGGCAATTAACAGTTATGTTTGCTGTTCCGACACGTTGCAGACAGTTTTAATGACGGCGTCGCCCCGTCGCAAAACTATTTTTAGTCGTCTTCGATAAAATGTCGGAGAATATAAGAATAAGTCGAAAGAAAAAGAAGAAGAAGACATGCGACCATGGCCAACTTCCCTTTTTCAGGCGGAAGTGACTCTGAAGTGAACTTGCAGTCTCAATGACTGAGGTCTGACCAACGTTTTGCTCACTTAATTGGCTGCAACGGAAGTTCACGTAATTTCAAGTCGATGCCACCACCTTCATTTTGCTCAATTTCAAGTTAAATTGTGCGGAAGATCATCGATATAGTCTCCCCTACTTCTTGACTCTCCCACTCATCCAACCTGTTTCCTTTTGAAGTCGTCTTCTACGTGTCGCGACTTACATAATATTGTAGTCTAGTCAGTGTCATGGCCTGTTGAATTATGCTTGATAGTTTTGAGAGATATGTATTATACAGAACAGGTGGAAAGAGTAGGAATATTCAAGTGGAAAAGCCAGAAATAAGAAGCAAACATACAGCTGAAATTAAAACGAAAAATTAAAACTTTAATGATTTTTAAATTAAAACAATATTAATAAAATTAATATTACAATAATTACAATTCCCATTTCATGTAGAGGTAATTGGAACACTTTAATTTAATTTCATACTTTTAAGATCTTCAGCTGAACAGTTTAAAATTTATTTCCGAAAGATCTTTAGATTTAAACCTATTCCTAAAATGAACTTAATAATTTAATGATCTCAAAATTAAAATGATTAAACTGAATAATACAAGAATTACAATTCCATGTAGTGGTAATTTTAACACTTTAATTTAAAACTTTTCTGATCTTCCGCTATACAGTTTAAAAATTATTTCCGAAAGAAATAGTTTCCGTCCTCTATACGTAAAAACTTTGTTTAAATTCGATTGATTGAAAATTAAAAATATTAATGTTGCAGGAATTTTATCAAATTCGCAAAATATTTATACGTAGAGTAAACTATTAAATTTTAAATGTAGAAAGATGTAGTTAAGATGTGATCACTCTTAAACTTAAAACTCACTTATTTCAAAACTTATTTAAAATTCACCTCTTTCAACAAAATGTATACCATATAGTGTATCGTTAATTTTAATTCCTGTATTAGACGTTTTTTTTTTAGTATAGGAATAAATTAGTATTTGAAATGCTTGTAGAATTTGAATCATTTGGCATGTAATTTGAGCTGGGAATTACAAAACGCTGCAATGTGCTTTAAATAAATCCAATGGCACACCCTATCAATTACGAGACACAGCAATTTTACAGGCCATTCACCGAGTGTGGAGCGAGTTTGCTTGGGATTTCGCACTCGTGTGCAATTGGAGAGCATTTCATGGATTAAACGGCTTTCTTAATTGAGTGCTCATTTTCCGGTTAGGAAGTTTTTATGCCGAGAAAATAAATTACACACATGAGTGCAATTTGGTAGACTCTGGCACCGAGGAGTCGTCGTCGTCGTCCTGCACAGGACATTCAGTGATGCGTTGTGTGTGAGAGAGAGAGAGAGAGAGAGAGAAAGACAGAGAGAGATGGAGAAGAAGTAGAAGAAGAAGGTGCAGCAGCAGGCACTGAAGCATTAACCTGGGTCAAACTGAACAATCAGCTCATAATAGCGTTAATCAAAAAGCTGCAACTGCAATGTTGCTGATGCAGCTGCTGCAGTTGCAACATCAGACTGGCAACCTGCCGCATCCTGCAGATTGAACGTTTAACGATGACGCCAAAGATGTACACTGATGTGGAGAGTTCAATGGCTCTGCCACTGGCAACGTCAACGGCAACGGCTCGTGCCCATGGTCACCAGGGAAATTAGTAATACGACAAGTGCAGAAGAGTCTGCTGCCTGTCCTCCCTTTTTTCCCTTCCCATTTCTGCCCTTTTTCCCGACAAATGAGTTGCATGTCGCCAACGTCCAAGCAAAATCACACACACCACACACACTTTGCCATTTTACTTATTCTCTTTGTTCTGGTTCGACGACGTCTCCAGCTTTTTGTCTCTATAAATTTTTGCCACTGATCGTCCTGGCTTGGCGCCTGGCCAGTAATTGAAATGGCGTAACGACAAAAATTGAAGCGAATTTCCTTCCATTTTTACACTTTTTTCCGTCCTTCGTCCTCTAATGAAAAAGTTAAAGACCTAAAGTTGGAAAAAAATTGAAAAATATAGAAGCAAAAAGAAAAAAAATCGTTGTGTGCTATGAAAAGTTTTGCGCTCACAAGTAAAAAGTTAATATTGATAAATTGATTAAAAGTTTAATAATTGTACACTTTTTTTTGTCTTTCACGTGCGCCGCATTCTGTTGCTGATTAGTTTCGGAAACGTGGACAGAGAAGGGGAACTGTGGAGGGATCATCATCCACATCCAACTTATTGTCTCGCCACGCAAAAGTTTGTTTTAGCTTCGAAAAATTAAAAATTAATTGCCAAAGTGCAACTTATGCCTTTTGTTGTCGTTTTCGTTGCTGTTTTTTTTTGGTATTGCAATTGTTGCGTGTGGTTTCCCCTATTCGAATTAGTTACAGCGATTATCGATATACAGCTAGTTAGGGCTTTTATCGATTACTACAGTTGGACAAAGTTGTTTCCTATGGGATGTAGATGAGTTGGAAAAAGAGATTGGTGACTGTATTAATTTCAGTAATTATTTGTCGCTTGTAAAAGTGTCTTTATATTCGATTCAGAAAATATCGATAGAATAATTATATTGATATTTTTTATCGGTAAATTACTTTCGTTTACTCTTTTCTTTCCTCCAACTCCTCTGAAATCAAATTTTGTCAATCATTTATTTCTCTTTCCAATATAAAATATCTTATAACAATCATTTTATTCAGGAATAATTTTTCTGTTCATCATGCTCGACTTCTCTTGAACTTGTCTTCTGAAAATCATGCAATCAATTAATTCTTATTTCAATTATGAAATTATCAAATTTATTCTACTATCTTACTTTCTCTTGATTAATTTTTGTTATTTTTTTCCTCTTTCAAATAATTCTTCTTTCAATTTAAATTTAAATTTACTTATTTTCTTACTCTTCTTTTATACAACACTTTTCTTCTCTATCTCATTTTTTCTTTCATAATTTTTAATCATTCAATCAAATACCTATTTTATTATCTTTTTTATTTTTATTATCAGTTTTTTTTATTATTTTTATTTATTATTTTTATTTATTATTTTTATTTATTATTTTTATTTATTATTTTTATTTATTATTTTTATTTATTATTTTTATTTATTATTTTTATTTATTATTTTTATTTATTATTTTTATTTATTATTTTTATTTGTATTTTTATTAATTTTTTTACTTTTATTGTTAGTTTTTGTATTATTATATTTTTATTTTACTTTTATCGAAAGTTTATCGTAAGTTTTAGTATTATTATTATTTTTTTTTATTTTTTTTTATTTTATTGTTAGGGTTTGTATTATTTTTTTTTTTATTAATTTTATTATTTTTATTTTTTTTTGTTATTGTTTATATTAATTTATTTTTTTTATCATCTATCACTTTAATCAATAATTCATTTCAATACTCAACTATAAACTTCTCATAATAGTTTATCTATTTTCTCAATTACTAGCATCTCCCAATCATTGAATTCTTTTCCTAATAATTTATTTCTTTCAATCGCAATCACATGTGTTAATCCTTTAGTTAATTTCGTTTAATGCAATGTCAATCCCTTTCTTCTTTCAATCATTCATATCTGCTATTCCTTTTATTTATTTCTTTTAATCAAACATCAATAGTCGCGTCTATTTCTCATCGATATGAAATCGAATTGCTTTAGATTTAATTAATGTCCTCGCTGTTTTGTAATTGAAATGCATTTGTGAATTGTTAGCCGACTAGAATTTGAAGTGTTAAAGTGGCTGCTTTCGTGTGTGTCGATTTGGTTAAGATACTTGAGTGCCATTAAACATTGAAATGTAATTATGCATGTCATTCGTACAACAACTTAGACATTCCTTGGCACTTTATTACTCGTACTTACAATTGAGCCATTGCATTGGCATTGGCACTGCTGCTCATTAAAAATGAAGTCACGCCTCGGGGAATATTTACTGGAAGTTGGCATGTGAAGACGACACCCAACTATGACTGCGATGCCATTGTGAACACCATGGCATACAAATCACAATAGTAGTGAACGAAATGAACTTTTGGTAAAAGTTTTCGCAAAACAAAATGCACAAGTAGTCGAAAGACATCCATGAGGGAAAAACGATATCAAGGCGAGATGTTGGCAAATAGTTGTAGGGCCAAAGAAAATGCGCGGGAAAATCAGCATGACAATTATAATGATAATGAGAGTGGTAAAAGAATGTTGAGTTAAGATCTTGATGAAAATGTCATTAAATGACAGCATGGAATTTAACCGACCTACCGAATACACAGATGTCATTTTCAGCTGCCTCCTCGAACTTCTCCAACTCTTCCAACTCACCTCGCAGCTACATTGAATGCAATTAAAAAAGTTTAACCCTCCCCTTGACTCCAAGTCGAGGGTTAAGTGGTTAGTTGCTCTTATTTTTTACATTGAGCGAAAAATGTTCTAATTAAATTAATTAACAGGAAAATGAGTTGCTCAACAGTTGTCGTTGTTATCGCTGTTGATGCTGCAGGTGAAAGATTTGCATGTGTCTGCTCTCTCTATCTCACTTTCTGCTTTCTCTTTCCCTTTCTCTCTGCTTAACTATCAGCTTAATGTGCGCACACACAGCCAATTCACATATGAAATAAACTGTCTGAATGTCGTCATTACCAACAGGCTAATCTGTCGCTTTTCTCTCTGTACACTGAAAAAAAAGACCAACTTCGAAAATAAAGAACATTCATCTTAAATATTGTGTTCTTAAAATAATACCATTTTAAGACTAAATTACTAATACTAATATAAGAATTAAAAATCTTAAATAGTTAGGAAAATATAAATATGCCATATTTAATTGAATATGTCGTATTTTAGAGTCGCAGATTCAGTTTGATAACCCAAGCCGATGGATCGAAACCCGCCCTAGGCAAAGAAAAATCATATAATCGGAAAAAATGTTAAAGTTTAAAACACAACACCTGAATTATTTTTTTATTCTCGGCTTGAGAATTTAAGACTGTTTTGTCTAAAAATAAGAACCTATTCTTATTTTAAATGTTCTTTAAATCAAAATGTGTTTTCTAAATTCAAGAATTTTATGTTCTCAACGTATTTTTTAGACCAAAATTCTTAGTTCTGAGAACAAAATCTTAATTTTAGAACATTTTTATTATCAGTGTATGTTTTCCATAAGAATATAAGTGTATGCACAAGTAATTGCACTGTAACTTATAAACAGATAATTAGCTATAAGCCATAATTGTATGAAGTCCAGCGCAATCCGCTTAAAGTCTAGTAAATTGCAAATTCTCTTGAAATAATATATATACATATCGGCAGAGCAAATAGAATTCTTTAAAAATGTTTTTAGTAATTGACTTAATAAGTAAGGAGGGATTAACAATAAAATCGGGAAAAAAAATGTCTTTAAATAATTATGTTTCCAATTATACTCTTAAAAAACAAGGAAATCAACTTTGCGTAAAAATACAAATTTCGGGTTTTTCTTCAACTCAAATCAAATATTTTCCCACATGGCCAATAACCGTTTCGAAACCGATACTCCAAGATTTTGCATAACCGATAACCAAAAAACTAAATTCGAGCATAACCGAAACCGTAACTGAAACCGATATTCGTATCGGTTTTAATTCCTGCTTGAAAATGCATTTGTTTCAATAAATGTTTCTTTATTCAATACATTTAATATAATTAAAATATTTTTTTTCACAAAGTATCGGTTTACTCTGATATCAATTGATCAATTGCTATTGGTTTATTGATTGGTTTATTAATTTAATAACGCTCAAAAAGTCACATAGATTATTTAAAAGGTCATGTTTAAATAATTATAAAATCATAATATAATAGTTGTTCTCAATATACATTTTTATAACTTGTAATTCATAGAACTTGTCTGATGCATTTTTGTGTCGTTAATTTTTGGTATCGCATCTGAGATTCGAACTGAAATAGAATTGCCTTGGTCATTTGTAATTCTCTAACAAATTGAGCGATATAAATTCCATAGCAAATCCAACAACAACATTATACACACATTTGGTCATCTATTTTATTGGTCGGTCAATTGAGCCCATTAATATGTTGCGGTCAGCCTGTAACTGAAGCTAATATCAGAAACGCTTTCAATTGCCATGAACTGGCTCCTATTTGAGGCCCACGCTTTCTGCTTTTTATTGCCTGGTCGCCTATCGCTGACATCGACTCGTCTCATTTGCCATGTTGGCCCAGTTAAGAGCTAGACACAGTGGAATGAAAAGACTGAAAAATAAAGAGGTATAAAACAAAGATACACAGAAACATAAATCATTCTAAAATTAAATTTAGTTACAGTCGCCGACCTGTCACATTTATAGAACTTCAGTTTAAAATAACTGGGTTCGATTCCCGTCATGCTTATACTAAATGTGTTTTTAAGTTTGTTCGGAATGAAACACATTACGTACACTAATAAGCCATATATAAAAAAAAAACAAGATTTCGGATTTTAGAATTTCTTTTATAATGTAAAACGTGATTTTAAACTGTTTAAATTATCAGGCCTGATTCGGGTTTCACTTTAAAATAGACAAATAAGCCTAATATATTTGATTTAGAAACAAAATTCCTATAAAATTGCGGATGATTAATATATTTGCTGAGATCGAAAGGAAAAGCCGTGCTTGAATCAAGTATTTCCGAGTGGCTTAATAAAATCAGATATCACTTAAGTTTTGACTCTGTTTGAAACTGATTTTATTCCACAATCTCGTACATTTTTTCTGCTTAGAATTTAAATTAATTGAGCCCACTGTACGTTGTTGTCAATTGGGAGCTGCATGCAAGTTAATAGGAACTCCACCTAACTGCTACTTTTCTCTCTCTTCTTGCTCTCCATCTGTTCTTGTTCTTTCTCTCTAACGAAGCAAAGCAACGAAGGGCGTTTACAGTGCTTATATTAAAATAATAAACACTTGGCGACAGCAATAACATTTTTAATGTTGGCCACTTGCCGTTGACCATAAAGCATAAATCAGGCTTTGTCTTAGAAAAGCTGCTGCTCTCCCTCTCCCTTATCTCTTTCTCTCTCTTAACTCCCCCGCCTGTGAAAGGCAGTTAGCTAAAGTCAAGTCGCTATTTTGGTTACTTTTACTTTGAGCTCTGTCCGACAACAACTGGCAAAAGTCGTAAGACGTTTGTCGTTTATGCCACTCGCTGTTGTGGCAGCAACATCAACGCTAATGATCTGCACCAATGGCGCCCACGTTTCAAACTCCTCTTCCTTGTGGCATCAATTGTCGTCTCGTGGCTGTTTTACAAAAAGCGCTCACGTGTTGGCCTCAACTGATGCTTATTCAACGTTGGCTTAATCCAATGCCATTGTATTCCTAGTCTTTATTGTTGTTGGGCTTTCGTTGAACTTCTTGCATACCAATGATTTGTGCTAGAGATGGACATTAAGCGATAGGCCTTTTGTTGTCGATCTGCATGTGAATTGCAATTTTCAGTTATTGTTGCAGATTAAGTGTGAATTGTGATTTTTCTCAGTGAGGTGTGTTTCAGAAATTATTAAGTGTTGTTCAGGAAATCGAGTGAGTATCGATAAATCGATTGCAGTTTAAAATTCATTCGCTTTCAATTATTTGAAGTGTTATTTCAAGCTATTTATTGTTATTTTAGTTTCTACTTATTTCACTCATAAATTAATAAATGATAGCATTAAGATGAATAGATTTTATTAAGGTAATCGATAAATCGATTATACTTTAACTTGAAATATATTTGAAACTGTAACGAATTTTATAAACTTATATCAGTCAAAGATGCATTTAGTTATCAAAAAAGTTGTCTCATTCGATTCTTACTGAATAATATCCAGTTATCGATAAATTAATTATGCTTCGAGTTCAATAAATGGCGGCAACATTTTTAAAATTTACTAATAATAATCATTACTTGATTTATTTAGTTTCCAAAACAGTTTACTTATTATTATTATTAAAAAAATATTTTAAATTGTTGCATTTAACTTTAATTAAAATCCGAAGATAAGTTATTATTTCAAGCATTCTTTCTCATAAAAATGTCAAGAATTGCATTAAGATGTTTAGCTAAAATTATTAATAATAGACTGCTTATTGAATAATGTCATTAGTTTCGGTTTCGTATGGAGACATATGCGTAATTGAAACATCTTTCAGGGGGAGGGTTTCATTTATCATTGTTACAACGGAATTGTTGCAGCAACCCTCGCTGTCAAAGTCGTCATCGAAGCCATCAGCAACAGCATCGGCAGCTGACATCAGTCCATGCATGCCGTACAAATCAGCGCACGTCATCAGGCAACATCTTCACCTCCAACCCCTTATCCCTTATGTGTCATGCCCCAAACCAGACACAGTTGGTCGCATCTCGAAGCCTAGCCTAGCGTGGGGCTTGAAACAAATGTCTTCCGTCTTGCCAACTTCCGTCGTGCCACTAACTGTGGCACGTTCCCACTCCACTCCACTCTCTTTCCGTTCCCATTTCGTACCTTCTGTTTTGGCTTGACGCAAATCCGTCGCAGATTTCTTCTTCATGTTGTTGGTTTTATTTTTCTTGCCTTCTGTGTTTTTTTTGTTTTTTTCCTTTTGTTTTTGTTTTCTGGCCAGATTTATCGCCTTTTATTCATCATTGTCAGTCAGGCGTTGTTTTTGTGGCGACGACGTGAAACCGCGTCAAGAGAAGCTCTCTGCAACTCTGCCACATTGCCACAGAAGGCGGCAGGCAAACAAAAAAAAAACCAAGTAAGAATGAAAAAGTCGAGTCAACGACTTTGAGATACCCGTTATGCAGTTTAGATATAATTAAATTTTCCTAAGAATTTTAAGCTTTAACTTTTTAAAAATTGTTGCATACTTTTAGGCGTACATTGTATGCCAAATTTGGTATCTCTAGCTCCTATAGTGTAAATTTAACAAATTTTTATTAAATAAAAAAAAAAATAAATAAAATTGATTTTATTATATTTCAATATCAATTGTTTTTCAATATCAATACGGTTGTTGTAGCTAATCCAGAATATACAACTTTATATTGTTAGACATGTTTCCTTCAACTTGTGACATACATTGCAATATAAATAATATACCCCATGTACTTAACGACTAACGGGTATAACAACGTTGGCAACGCAATTTGCCGCCACGTCGAAGGCCTTCAAAAATATTCTCGTAACATGGGTAAAAGCTAACGCGTCTCGAAATCTATCTTTCACTTGCCGAATGAGAAGGAGAATGAGAATGTGGAGGACGCCTTCTGTTTTGATAAATTATTGGTACGCATGTCGCACTGACAATCGGCAAATCAGCGTTGCTTTTCAATATGGCTGCCTTCCCAAGTGTGTGTGTGTGTGTGTGTGTGTGTGTGTTTGTGTGTTTGTGTGGTTGACTGATGATTTCTGAGAAGGACATCAGTTGGAGTTAAGTCTACCTTCCTTTATAGGACCTTTAGTCGCTTTAAAGTAGATTAGATTTAAAAGTCATTTACGAGTTTTGACCTAAGCCGCTTAGAATATACAGTTCTATTCAAGTGTTTGTCCATGTGTGTGTGTATCAGTGTGTGTGTGTATCAGTGTGTGTGTGTGTGTGGGAGGTTTGTGTCATTACATTAATTTGCGGGCTTATGTCCTGCTCCGCTGTTAATGAAAAGCTCTTAGCCCCCCTTTTCCCTCTCTTTCTATCTGTCTTCTTTTCGCTTTAGAGAAAAGCACTTCATGAAAACGTTTTACAATTTGCTCGTCGGAATTCTGAGAGAGGATGCCATTTGCACTGCTTAAAGGGCAAAGCTTTTGTGGGTGGCATTATAAAAAAAAACAAGAATAGTTGTTCCCAGTAATTGAGTTTGTTTGTTTGTGGTTAAAACTGGGTCGACAGCAGCACATAAACTCCACAGCCATTGACGCTGTGTGGTAACATGGCTAATTCATTTGCTATATTGCAATTTAATTTAAATTTTTAATTTACTTAAATATATTGTTGAAATAAATGTAAAAGTTTGTCTGTTTAGCATATACATATATAATACTCTTCTTCATATCATAATTTAGATAAATTTAATGGATTCCTTGGATTTTTTGAATATTTTAAATTGGAACTTGAACTGGGATACATTTAAAACTGATTACTAAACTCAAAGCATATTTTTTCCATAAAGTTTAAACTTCGAATCATAAGTAGATCTTCATTGTATTTTTAATCTATCTATCATACCTTAAATCGAACCTTAAAATGAAAACAGTCATAAAAAATGTTTTTTACATTATAAAAATGAATAAAACAATAAATAAAATAATAAATAATAATAAATTAAAATTAAAATAATAATACTAAGATTTAACTTAACAAAGTAAAGAATAAAATACAAAAGTATTATAAAAATTAAAATTGAAAACTGAAGTAATTTAATAACTTCTCAAAACAATTCCATATTTACGCTACCTATTACTCGATCTAACCGCTAAAATCGTTAAAAACATCTCGTTAGTTCACTTATATTCGTAGTCCTTAACAACTTGGAAGCTGGTAAAAATAAAAAACTGCAATTGCTTAATTTCAATTGAAAGAACTGAGCGTTTTCATAATTTACAGCTCGTTAGCTTTTATGGATGAATGCTTTTTCATATATATTTATCTTAGTAGTACATATATATTCGACATGATGACAGCTTTTCACTTTTCACCTCTTTGGGGGTCAGTCAAGGATGCGGATATTTTCTTTGTCGGTGCAACTGCATCAAATGCTGTCGCCTTGACAAGACTCTCCATTCAACATCCTCGAAAGACATTATCGTGAACATCGTTATGGCCTTCGCATGCTTTGAAGTTGGCCATCGTCATTTCAATGGCCCCAAAAAAAAAGAAAGAAATGAAAAAATAAGAAAATGCGCTGACATTTCAGTTCTTTCTGGCCATGATTCGACTTCGACTTGGTAGTGACCCTACCGTTTATGGTAGGCAGGCAAAAACATTTTAGAATTTTAATGTGCCGCCTTCTGCCTTTTATGGCCAAGCACAATTGACAACAACAACAACAACAGCAGACGTTACAGCTTCTACAGAGGCAGCTGCCAACTGTCCACATCCCAAACTTGACCATTGCGAACCGCAACGTTCCGTATCCGAAAGATACTTTGCTGTGGCTTTGGACCGTCCATGCGCTACTGTTAACATGCACATGACGTTTGTCTTTCGGACGTTAATCTCATTAAATAAGCAATGTGGTGCAGAACGAGGCGCCTTCTTCATGTACATGCATACATACATACATATGTATGTGTGAGCTCAATTGTCAGATTCTTTGAAATACAGTGGGGAAAATCAACCAATTCAAATCAGTTAATATTTGTGAACTCAGGACTTTTAGAATTAGTTTTTCTGATCAAATTTGATATCTAGTACTCTTCTCCATTGTGACTTTTATTTTGAGATGCCTATTTTTAAATGTTTAATGATAAAATTGTTCCATACTTTTTAAATTTTTTCTCTGTCACTTTATATTTATATAATTATATTTTCCCAACTCCATTATCATACGTGTTGACATTCTTCTCACTATATATTATTTCCTCGATGCTATTATTATTATTATAATATTAGTTAAATACATATAGTTTTTTATTAACTTTTCTACTATTTTCTCCCATAATTTCCGATCACTTATGGTGATCTGTCTAATATTTTTTAGCTCTATATATTTTTCAGTCCTTCATGTTC